>OX438586.1:6877500-7502500 GCA_949316365.1 Hoplodrina blanda | reverse complement strand
CGAATAATAAGGTCGCAGATTGTTTGCCAAACTTGATAGGGCTCCCGACATACATATTTTATAATTTTGTCTGTTGTGGCATAGGATCGTATTTGTAAGTAAATAAAAATGAAATAGAATGTAGTAGCTATATTGATTAATGATTAATGTAGAAACAATTAAATATTAGGAGTAGTTCAAAATTATACTTGTTATATAATGCGGCTACATATGTTTTTTATTGACTATTAAAAGTATTTAAGGGTGTTTATCGTAAGAACCCCATCCAGATCTCATAAATTTAAAGTGTCATGATTTAAATTAAATAAATTAAAACCGATGTACAGAATACAGATCGCTCGGACACGGGCGCGGACGGTACATTCGCCATCGCCACTATGACTATAATATTTCAAGTGTGTAAATCCACGCGTTTGTTTTCATTTCAGTTCTCAGCGCTGACAGGTTTTAAAGGAAGCTCGGCTCCGGGGGCCTTCCGTGTCGTGTGCAGGTGATAAATCGTACGTAACATCACTTTTTACTAACGAGACAAGGTGTCGTGTAGCTGCTTGCAAACATATTCAAGTAACGATTGTTAAAACCGTCGTTTTTGTCGTTATACACGGTACGATTTTTTTTTAGTCGAAGTTGATGGTTCGGGTATCAGCGGAATGTTTTCGTCCGATTTCGGGGAATGGAGATTTTTCAGCGCGGTTCAGTAGGCGCCGTGTCGTACAACTGCACCGATGACAATAAATATCGGACGCGGCGAGCCGTGAAATCGAATAGGCTCCGTCTGTGAGCGCTTTACAATCAGCAGCCGGCTGTCGCGCGCCTCCGCCCGCCTCGACATAACTTACTGACGTTACCATGCATAACTACCTACTTATTTTAATTCTATTATTTTGGTTTAATTAAATTGCAATAGTTCATTCGGGGATTTATACAGAACGTGTAAAATCATGCTTTTATCCACTTATGGTTTTTGGTCACATTATCATGATCCAAATCTATTTAATCAGGTGGTCAAAATAATTAAGTAATTAATAAAGGTAACATTGTGATAAACACCTCACTCACACTCAAAAACCCAATCGATTAGTAGAAAAGAATAAATAATTAAAGGTCATTAGACATTAACCCTCGTGCAGTAAGCGCGACGTTGTAAATATCTTAATAATACATTTTAAACATTCGTACGCAGAGTGCTGGAGTAATTTGCGGTTGCGATGCGCCCCGCCACCCCCCGTGTCCCCTGACGCGTGTTCGATTAGAGTACAAGTAATTCCGGAAAGGAAATTGAAATCTTAAAGCAATACCCCACGGACTTTATGTTTCTACCACTGCTCTGAATGAAGAATAAAATGAAAAACAAACAGACGCTACCACCCTCCCTGAACAGTCTCCATATTACAAATAACAAAACACTGAGCCACATATTTATGTACAAGTTATAGCAGCACTAGCGCATTAAAAGTGGCAAGTATATTATTCTAGTTGAGCACTAATTATCACAGTTTCTAATTCCAATGTTTCCATACAGCTCTTTCAGTGGTACTTTAGAGCTGCATTCACAAACAGCGGTGGAGTAATCGGGTGTGGAGTAATGAACACGAGCCGGGGGCCCAGGAGTTTAATTTTCCTCTTCCGCGCGGCTGTCCGGGCCGGCCGGGCGCCGGGTGCGGGCGCCGGGCCGGGCGCGGGCGGCGCGGGCGCCGGGCGTGCGCCGCTCATTAATGCTGCGACAATACCTCGCGCCTCATCATTTGCAACGCGACGATGCAACGCCTTCATACCCTCATATCGAACAATGCGTTCAAACTTTCTATGGACATTGTTTGTGTATCGGATAGTTTTGTTATTACAGTTATATTTTGATATACGGTGGACGAGGAGTATGAATTATTGTGAGTTTAGAGTTATGCATAGGAATGCATTGCATAAGCCTCACACAGTTATTTTGAAAACGTTCGTTATCAGTCAACAGTCGTCAGTAAATAATATATTAGATACTCGCACGGACTATCAGTATAAGTAGTGCAATTGGGAACGAATATAATAATTATTCTTTGTTTTACCTTGTAGGGAACTTTGGTTATAATCTTTAATAGAAAATTAAAATTAATACAAACACAGTGGTCCAAACTTATCCCATAAACATCACAAAAATTTCGCCTACTGAAAGTTACAGCTACTCCACATCTTTGAAGAGCTTGGGCGGCAAGCGATGGCGTCGTAAGTGCTATTGACCACAATAATACCTGATATCTGAGTGGGAATGCGACATTAGTCTCATGAATGAATCATTGCGACCGCGTCCCCAGACCCCGGCGGTCGTATTCGATTAGCACGAATAATTCCGAAAGGGAAATTGAAAAGCTAAAGCGATGCCCTGAGGACTTGCTCTTTCTGTTATTTGCGGGTAGTACCGCAGACGTTGCGAGAATAAACAACTACATTCACTGTAGCGTACTGTATTAACGTTCGATATTGATATTATCGCCTTATTCCACTCTTATTTATGTTTCAATGCTCAAAGGAGTTCCATTTGTTTAATAAGTTTCATAAAAAAATACTTTGTTTAGGCAGAAACATTTAAAGTTTGATTGATTTTATACAAATTATTTTTTTTTTTGGAGGAAAAGCCATTAGATTTTACCTTAGAAAAATAGAATGTGGTTTTCAATGTGTTTTTCTGACGACACCGACGTTTGAAATTGCCACTGAATGACGTTTGATAAAATAAAATAAAATAATAATAAAATAAAATTTAAAAATCTAATAGTTTGCAAAACTTAAATTAAATAACAGTATATAGCTACCTAATAAAAACCTAGTAAAGCTATCATTCCCAATCTAAGTTCTTAACTCACTAAATTATACAGTAGGCGTTAAGTGTAACAGTAATTAACAAAGCATGCATTAGCAACTGGAAGGAAACTATTTGCTGTTAATGAAAGGTATTGTTCGGCACATTATTTCCTTTGTCTTCAAATCTAGTTGTAAACAGTAAGTAGCGGTCGGGTCCGGTCGGTAATCCAGCCTTAATTAGCAGTTGGTTAAGCGCGGTGGCGAGCGGACGGACGGACGAGCAAACACTTCGGTGAGCTAGCCACCCGGGAACCGCTAACGATACATTATTGTGTCGTCGTATGTGAGAGAAAAATGGCGACCGAAAGTGAAATTAATAAATATTTTTAAACAATACGCGATTGTTTGTGCAATGTTTTTAAAAGTATATTGAAATTGAAATAACAGTTATCCTTAATGCTTATTTAACTGTTAGACTGAACTGAACATTTTGAATAAAAAAGACATGAGTAGGTAAGTGTTTATATTTATAGTTTGAAATATATGTACCTACTAGTTACTGAAAGTTGTATTTTTTATACACACTCAATGCTATGACCGATTTAATTTTGAACTAATTGTTTACACCGAAAATATTTTAACATATAATAATAGAGCTCATATAACAACAACCAAGAAAATATCTGTTTTAATAATCTTGATTTGCTTGTTCCAAATGTCATTAATTATCGCGTTATTTAGTGATTAATTTAGTTTTTTTTCGTCCAATGCAATGTACGCATGACGACGCATGTGGACCATGAGCATTACCAGTAGATACAGTATTTTGTCGTGTAAGTTTGTACACCGTGTGTGTAATGTGTAAGGTTGGCCGAACCGTCCGCGCTGTACGTTGTGTGTCGCCGCCCTAATGTAACGGCCAACGTGGACGGCATACGGTTCAAATACGGCTTTATCAGGCCATACGCGGTTTCTACTTCGAATTTATAATTACTTTAAGGACAAATTATACTGATAGGGATTTCGTATTGTTTAGTGTTAATAGTATCTAATTGTAGGTCAGATTAAGTCAGTATATTTTTTAGGGCTTTTGGGGAATAAGTTATTACGTGTTACGGATTAAACCAATTGGTTGGATTCGTAGCACCTCGTAGCATATCGTAGCAGTTGGTAGCTCTTCGTAGACATTATTTTTCAACCTACTGTGCTACTAATCACAATTTTGGACAACCTTACAAAGCACTACTTTCGTACTCAGTCTTTCTATTGTCGTTTTTTTTGTTTTTTTTGTGTGTATATATTTTTGGTATTAATAGTAGATTATTAACCAAGGGGATAAAGCAGTGTCTTCTGTCGCGGGTGACGATTTAAATCGCGAGCGTAACGAAGGACTCGAGGTTTACTCCCGAGCGTAGCGAGGGTGTTAAAAACTTAAATCACGAGCGAAGCGAGGGATTTAAGGCGAGTCCTGAGTGTAGCGAGGGATTTAAGTTCACCCAAGACTAAGACAGCTTTATCACCGAGGAAAATACTCTACTTTTCGTACCATTTGCGAAAAAATTAACACAATAATAATATGAGATATGCATTTTAGAACATTAAGTTATTTATAAAAATAAATTAAAATAAACTTAACGTTTATGTATTTAAAGAAAACAAAAACACGGTAAATTCCTAGACTAAAATTTTTTTGTCGGAAAAGCAAACGCATCAAGCTCATACGGCCTCGTCGGTTTTCGTAATTTTATTTAATAATCATAACTGCATAATAAATGCGTATTCCTTTTTCAAAAAGATGTATAATGCTTTATATGTATACAAACTCAATGGTGTAAACACAGATGTAGTGCAGTATAAATTTCGGTATCTAAGTATTCCTAATTTAAATCACATTCTCTCCCTAGAGGATAAATGAAATTCAGTACAATTTTCTTTCCCTGTTTTTGACAGATTAATAATGACTATTGTTATGTTCGCTTTTTGTGGCATAGAATGTCACTTTTTTGAGCAAGTGGTACGAAAAAATATGTAAGTAATTTGAACAATAAATGTCAAACTGACTTTTTGTTAGTGTGTAGTCTTTATAAAAATATTGTAATTATAATAGTTTAAAAATTATAAAACTTAACTAACTATCTTATTCCACTGAAAACAAAGTAAAACGAAGAATAAAAAAAATGTTTTTTGTTATCAAATCAATGCTGAGTTTATTTATTTAAAAAACAATAATTACATTGCAAAAAATAATAGGATAATAAAAGTCAGAAAGGACTTTGAAATAATTAACAAGCAATCTCAAGAGTATATTACACGGCGATCTCCCACCGTCGCTAATCCCACTCTAATTGGTGGTCAGATGGCTATTGGACTTGAAACGGCAAAGCCAATGCAATTACTGGGACAAAGGATTTACTCTATAATAACAATTATTTATCTATCTCCTTGGGAATATTGCTATCTCAATGAAAAAGTAATTTAAAGGATGGTTCGCTTTATAAACAAAACTTTCAGGAAAAATATTTATTCAAAGAAAAAAGAAAAATGATTGATAGTTCCACACGGATATTTTCAAACAACTCGTAAAAGAACCGATGATATTGAAAATCGAACTTGAAACAACATTTCCAAACACAATATAATCTGAAGTAAAGTCATCTCCGATATGAAAGAAACACATCGAAATTCTTAAGGGGAAATATTACTTTGCAATCGCGAAATTCTTCGCTGAAACAACTCTTGGGAAAGGTAACGTTCATTTCGACAAAAGACGAGCAATATTCCGTGCACAAAGGAAAGCACCCGATATATTCAATGCAGTGACACAAGAAATGGCGGCACAAAGCGGTAACAAAGCTCATATTGAGAGTTACGTGGAACGCGTCCGCCACTCCGCCCGCGGACTCCCCACTAATATTTTACCTCTTACATTTTATTAATAGTCGTGTCGATGTCGTGCTTGTTCATTATCTCTTATTAATGTTGTGTACAGGATCGTGGTTGTTTGTATATTTGTTGACGTTATTATCGCAAAAGTACTATAAACTTGGCTTTCACGTAGCCTCTGTTGGATTCTCTCATTACTTTTTAATAATCTGGGTACTTATTGAACTGAGGGACAACCGATTCGTGATTTTTCTTTTGTTTTAATTGTGTTAGCCTCACAATAGCGTTAGGCCAACACAGTCTTCTCGTCATAGGATGAGTAGTTTGCAACCTTGCAATAATTGTGTTAAATATGTACACATTTGTTTCTTTGTTTGAAGAGGATGTTGTGAATAGTCTTGTTATAGGATGAATATGAAATACACGCATGAAAAGCAGCAGCAGAAGAATGTATTTGAAGATAGGGAGCTTGCGTAAGAACAAGATTATACCTATATCTACATATCTGGGCTAACTAATTCCTTGCGAGAGATCTTCTAATAATGTGTCTTAATGGAGAATTTTGTCACTAGCAAGCTATGGTGCACAGTATTCTCATAAGATTCGAAAGACGGTGTGAGTAACACAACACTGCGGTGGAAACTAAAATCTTGATTGTTAAGAAAGTCTAAGCTTAAGGACACGACGTGTCCCCTGTAACTCAGACAAAATGTGGACGAGAAGAACTACCGAGTGTGTCCATTGACCACTAAGTGACAAAGAGACTGATCAATACAAAGGTTTGAATACAACCCGAAAGGACTGGCCCAAAATCAGCAGAAAACAGAAGCATATATGTGGAGAAGGAGAGGTAAGGCAGATAGATGAATACAATTTTTGGAACTAACCGATGGGTGATGGTCCACCTGATGTTAAGAGGCACTATATAGGTATATTATAAATATTCGGTAACGGTTCGGTATTGGTCATGCGACAATGCGTTACTAGACACAATGTTTAAAGAATACTAGAGGACCTACGATCACAGAACAACTATGATCTTACACGTCAGTTTCACTAGGACAAAGTACTGTTTGCCGCCAAAAAAGGTGTAGTACTTCTACGGACTGCTTTTTACACAAGGAGCTTTACATTTACAGAACGGCAGAGAGGAACACCACCCTGCCGTTCTGTAAATGTAAGGCCTCCTCTCATACAGAGAAGGCACGAGCATGGATCGCTATGGTTGGTCAAGACAGATCCGGAATTCGTAACTTATATTAATAATTATAAAACTAGGTTTTCTCACATTTTCCTTCATGGATGTCCAAAGTAAACTTAACGAAAATCTTAGCTCATTTTTAAATAACAGTCAGAAAACCTGGAGGCTTTTTGAATTTCAAGAGCAACACTAGAAACACACAATTTGATTGAATTGAATTTGTACAACAGAACACATTCTTGGTTAGTTGGAAATCTGTATTTAATTACATTTTTTAAGAGAAGTTTGGAAAGTATCATTTTCCAAGGTAATTTAAACAGTAAGCATTTTTAATATCAAGTTCATAAAAACCTATCACGAAAATATTTAAAAGCAAATAACTATTAATAAAAATATTCAATATTTTAATTAATAGTTAATTGTTTTACGTACTGATTAAAAACATTTCCTGTTTTAAAATACCACAATACAATAACGTAATATTCTCTGTATTTAATCAAAAATAATAAAATAATGAAAATGTTATGCAAATTAAACATGCTTTTCAGCACCATCTTTGACTGATTGTTGAAAGAACAATTTTCACAACAAAACAGTAAATTTAAAATGGTATCATTGGGATACCATTTTCTCTGTTTTTGTGGCTCTCGTCACAAATCTCATACATATACGATCACCTCAATCTGTGAATAATATTTTTTACTAAACACTAATCAGTTGAACTTAGTTCAGAGTTTGAGAAATAATTCAAGACATTTACGCATGCGCCTGTTTTACGCGCCACCCCTCGAAGCCTTACGACCGCCTCTTTGGTATCCACATTACCTGCAATATGAACTCTCAGATCTTAAACATAGAGGTTTCTACTTCGTAGGCTCGTCATCTCACGAAATTTTGAGGCTCCCGTCATCTTCAGTTCTAAAGCCGTCATTATGTTCGCGTACGAAGAATTAGATTTTCGTGACGTACTTCTTCACGTGACGTACTTCTTCTACACTTCCAGAGATCGGGTGGAAGTGAAAATGGACTTTAAGTTGTGAGTGATATGGTGAACATTCGATCGTTTGAATTTCGGTTGGAAGGATAATGTTTTAGAGTAAAGAGTGCAGCGCTCAGTCGGCTGTGAGCCTTGGAGGTGAGTGCACTGAACACTCTGCCGGGATCCGCGCCGCGGGCGTAACTTAGTTCGTAACGCGGGAGAATGTAGAGATAGCTTTGTTCTCAATTAACTTTCAGTGGTTATTTAATGCATGAAGTCCTATTTACTATCTGTAGTCATTAAATAAAATACACACTGTTATAAAATAGACTTTTGTACAATCGCTTTTCAGTGAACTTAATAATTACCTAGTTATACGGGCTATTAAAATATTGTTAAGGATTATAAAAGTGAGTACTTATATGTTCGTTTGACTGAAAGTACCAGTTTATAATATTCTACACATGTCTTAATACAAGAAAAGTTTTCTTCAATTTGTATTTTTCGTTACTGCAAAAATATAAATTTCTGGTAGCAGTCTCTCAGTATTCTATTTCCATATTGATTAATGTTCGGCAATTCCTTAGTCGGTTTGCAAAATAAAATTACCCCAGTCTGTAAATTAAATTAAATTGTGTTGCTGTATCTTGTAAATAAATAAGAGGGAATGTAAATCGTAGTTAGCGTGGCCGGGCGGCGGGCGCGGGGCGGCCGGCCGATCCTGGCATATTTGCTGTTTCGCCAACATTCCCCAGTTAATTAAAGCCCATTTGTACACTGTCTTGCGAAATATAATTTATGAAACGAGAAAACATTTAACCTTTAGGAAATATTTGGTTCTGAAAATATCCATGCCTATTAGTGAGTAGCTCCTTAATTATCCTTTAATTTACCGGTCACACTTTTCGGCCTTGTTTTCAAACATATTGTGTCCCCTTAGGTACAATTTTATCTTTTTTGTATTTTTTACAAGTGTTCAGGTCTATATCTAAGCTTAGAAAGTATTGATAAACAAGTAGATGCCTCCACTCCACCTCCTTGTCGATTCCAAATAAGCCCGCCTCGATCCCAAGCTCCGCCTACTCGTAGAAGATAAATAAGTGCTTATGTAAACAGTTTTATATACTCCCTTGTATACAGGTATATTGTCCTCTAATGTACATCTAAGTAAATGGTTATATAAGCTACCACAAGACTATGCACAAGTCTCATGAGATCGTTTATGTAGATACCTTTAATAATACATTCTTCAGTAACAATCGGTATCCAACAGTAGCTGTTATAAGGTTTATCTTTAAAAGTATTTGTGTTACTTAATAAAAACAAGAATACATACTACAACTACTAACTTTTAAATAAGAAACTTTTGAAATAAGAAAATAGGAAGTTTGAGTTTTACCACTTGGCTTTCGTTACAGATGAACAATTTATTATAATAAAAGTTAAAGCAAAGTTTGTACAATAAATACATAACAGACGAAAACCGTAACAAAACGAAATGTCCATGCTGTGCTTGATTTTACAAAGTGAGCAAACACAAAGGAGATAAATCTAGAACAGTTCTTGAACAGGACAATGTTAACAAACAAAATCAACAGAGCGGGTGAAACTTTCACAGCTAAGAAGTCGAAACTGTGTATACAATGTCGGTGGAGAGCAGTGAGCTCTAACAAGCCGGCCATCCGAACTTGTTAAACGTGGCCGGGGAGTAATTCACCGAAGCGGTCACTAACTGAACACTCAGACAGTTGGGAGGTTCGCGGCTGTGTGTGGCAAGGCTAAGAGCACAGATTTGTTTCTGCATGGCAGGCCACAGCGTAGCCGGCGCGCGGAGCATGGGCCGCGGATGATGGAGTCGCACTCGCTAGGCCGGAGTCGGCAGACTCCCGCCGCAAGGAACCACATAGTTTACACCGACCATAAAGGACGAAAGTGAGTATGATCTTTGAACGTCTTCTTTTGCTTTGAAGTTTTGTTTTTATACTTTTCATGTCCCAGGACTTATTCTGTCTGTCTTGGTAAAATATAAGCGAAATCTTTTAGCATTCTTTTACGGGACTCTGAGATTTTTACAAGTGAAAATCCTATCAAAATCTTTTAAAGTTCCCCCGCCATAGTTATGTAAAAATATAAAAGTTTTAGTATAAATGTTAGGTAGTAATTTTAAAATCCATACGGCGCGCCGTCTTTCTTTTTTTGTTGGTCTGAGGGCCAAATTATAATTTAAGACTTACGTAACTTCTACAAAAAAAGGAACTATGGAGTTCTAGCGTAGCATCAATCAGTCTCACTATCGTTTCCTACTCTTCAAGCCCTTTCATTTGATACCCATATCAAGGGGATTGAGAAAAAATATGTGATCCGCCATCTTGGAACGGCGGCCATATTGAAATTATTACAATACTGAGTATTGGTCATTGTATTGTCATCAAAACTAAAGGTGTATGCAAAAATTCAGCTCAATCAGATACCAACAAATGGTCGAAAAGCTAAATAAAATGTAAAAATAAAATTATAAAAAATATAACTTTAAACTTAAATATTTTTGCAAAACTTAAACATAGCTGATATTAATCCTTACAATACTATAAATAAAAATACCCAACCTATAAAATTATAAATTTTTGGAATATTACATTGGTCTGATTTTGATAGTTACAATGGGGGCACTCAATGACCTAGGTTAGGTACCTGTTTATTTATTTTTTACAGTATTTCTCTCCTGCCTATATAATGATCTTAAAAATATAAGAGCGTCCAAACTCTTATCACTTAAACGTGATCTTATTTTATTACAAAGGTACCCAGCGAAAGAAAAAAACTCTTTTCGGCTCTACACTTGTCGGTGGAATTGATAAAAGAAAGTAGAAAGCCTGCGACAAATAACGTCCACGATCCCCTCCGTTCTCAAAAAGAGCCATTGCGATCCTCACATTCGTATTGCGATCTTCACTGTGAGTCATTCTTGTTCTTTTACAAGCAGTAGCTTTTTTAAGAGCTCTGCATTAAGCTTTTTTTTTTTTGATTGAGGTTCATTTTCTATGTCTTCATCTGTATCTGACGGCAATTGAGCTGTTTCCGAAAAAGAATCTCAAGTACGCCTTAACAGTTCCACTATCTTCCTGCATATTTCGTCACTATTTGGCCGAGTAAACACTGACAAATCTTAATCATGTGCGTTGGAGAAGTAAATTTCAGAGAAAAAGAAATAAAATTATAAAAATTCTAAACGCGAAGTATCTTTTGCCGAAAGTACCGAAAGAACCGGGATTTGGTTTTGGAAATTCCGGTTCCTAAAACAACGCAAATTTCCGGGATTTCCCGGTACTTTCGGTTCCGGGATTTCCCGGGACTATTCACTAATAGTAAGGCATAACGTTTCAGTGCGTGTTGCCAGTGATGACATACTCATAAAGTAACTGGACAGCACACACTGGACAAAGACTTTGTCTTGAGACACTGTAAAGTACTGAGCTTCTTTATCGTGTGGGCAGTAAGTTCTTACGACCCCACACACCCTAGTGTCAGAGTTTCTAAACCGCCTCAAGGGCCTACCAAGGGACTACTAAGCTTATATGCTCTTACCAAATTTTAAATACTCCACGGCCTCTGTATTATTGGATGCATCGGTAAGCACGATATTATGCGTGCTTCACCATGAGCAGAGATTTTACACACTAAAAATAAAAGTCTTTTCCCAGAAATTTTTTTGTTCAATGTTACTTTATTTAATGGTCAGTATGCGTAGTTAACGGTTATGTGATGTATCTTTTACACTCCATTTATGAGTTTAAATAGTTTCTGAACAAACTACTTTTAGGAGTTGTGTTTATAAAATGAATCCTAGGCCTTATCATCAGTGATAAAAAGTCTTTTATATTCTTTATTATTCTCACTATTCTAATCCGTGTTGTTATTAGGTACCTACCCATGCACACATTTACAGTTGCGAGCATAAACATGTTTACACATAGCAACATTCTAAATCAATTTCCTCCTAAAGAATTGATCAAATGTAATGGTGTTACGAATATCATATTCTAGATTCCATACTACTTGTACTATGAAGTAGTTCTAATATTAAAAATTTCAATCATTAATTAATGTATAAATCGCTTTAGTTTTTTCCCAATGTACTCGTATACCTACATGTTTATGCTCGTGATTGTACATGTTATACTTACCTGAGGTTACGGTTTTGCATTGCACTCGATACGATCAGCTTGCTGAAAGTGCATATTTTTATTGATATATGAATGGTTCACAATATTGTTTTACTGGGCGTTTGGATTGCGGTAAAATAATAACTTCCGCCGGCGGGTGGGACTGGAAACCTTTAAACCAAACAAATGAGTCCTATTATTTCTCTCAATTTAGTCTAACAAGCAACTTAGAGTCAAAGGTTCGACGAGGCGGGGAACTCAATGGCCGTGAATTTTGTAATCTTCATTAATTTCAACTGAAAGTTAACTTTCGCCCTTCCTACTTTTGTTCCTGCTAATTTAGCTCGACTCTTTTAAAATAATATTGTGTAATGTTTATGTTCCTCTTTCACAATCATTTTTATTCAGAGCACGGAGGCATAACTTGCTAAATGTACAAATTATGTTTATTGTCTTTTTCCTTAAGACTGTCAGAGTTGGACATTATTGTAATATCAAGTAAGCAAATGATATCAAAAGTTGAAGTTTGAATACATAAATGCTAATACTTAACTCTTTCCACGCCTACCTTTTACATTTTAAACGGATCATATGTTAAAGTCGTAACAAAAGAAATTTTCATTTAAATTAAGTGTATAAAGTTCGTAACCGCGGTCTATAAGGAAACGGGACCGAGTGAACTTTTGCAGAAACATTTAAATTCACTGGTAGCTCTTTTATGACGTTCAGAAGTAATACCCACTCACTACTTGTCCATATTATGAGTTATTTACTCACATGACGCGGGTTGAGTGGGTGGTACCAATTTTCATAAATAATCTCCGTGAGATCACTGACAGATCCAATTTCTGTCTTATAAGTCTAGATGTTTACTATAAACTAGATTTTGCTAGTGCCTCCGTCCGTGTGGAAGTCAAATATACCATAAAACATGTCCTCTATCACTCGTCAATAGTGTGTCAATAGTGTAGCTTTCTATCAGTGTTCGATTTTTTAGTAATCGAACTAGTTTTTCCAGAGATTGCTATAAAAAACAAAACAGGCAAATTTTATTTCATTATAATATTTGTATAGATTTTAACCACCAAAATTCACAGAAATTTATTGTCATTTAATTAATTTACAAAACATAACATCACGCCTGTAATCCCCGAAGGATTAGGCAGAGGTGTACCCATAAGAACACCCACATTTCGCCAGTTATGTTTAAGTCCCATGTAATAGGGGGCGAGCCTATTGCCATCAACCGGGCACTAATCCAGACTCCGAGGCTGCTACTGAGAAATTCCTAATGGAAAAGCCCAATAACACTTTGCCCGACCTGGGAATCGAACCCAAGACCTCATGCTCAACAGTCGCGCTTTGCGACCAACGAGGCAGTTTAATTAATTTAGAATTTGAAATATCGTTTTTTTTTAATCGTTAACAGGTATCTTAAAAGTTACTAAATTGAAATTAGCAGGTAGTTAATAATAATGGCCAGTAAGGAGTTACGTTCGAGTTTCGAATTTGAATTCTCGAGATTAGTATAAATATGTATGTTGGCAATAGGCTCGCCCCCTATTACATGGGACTTAAAAATAACTGGCGAAATGTGGGTGTACTAATGGGTACACCCTGCCTAACCCTTCGGGGATTACAGGCGTGATGTTATGTATGTATGTATGTAGGCCAGCTAAAATAGAAAGTTATTGTATAGATTGGGGTTAAAATAACTACAAATATGTAGGCTTTTTAATAATATCAATAAGTACATGATAAGATGCTTACTTATTCCAAACCAAACAAAATATCAGCATATCAAAATTTGAAACAGCTTACAAAATAGTATCATCAAACAAAGATTAAAACGACATTTTCGAACGAAAAGGGTGACATTAAGTTAGTTCTATTTTACAGAATATCTTAGTTAATGAACTCCACCACTTGGAAAGTTATTTTGTCTGCCGTAAATCTAAATGTCAACCTCAGAAAGGATTAGTTGTGATACATGTTGTGCATGGAAATTCAAATACTGCAGGCGTTAACTTGTATGTATGTATGTTGGCAACTTTCCTTTGTGTTTGTATGCGTATAATGTGTAAATATATAGTGAAAAACGGTGGTGTAAGAAGTGAATAACGTTGTTTGTTGTAATAATAAAGAGATTTGAATGGGTTGCCGAGTGCCGGTGGCCGGCAGGCGGCGCCACGCGCGCTAGTATGTGCCGTGAGTGCTGGTAGGGTGGCAGGGAGTGCGCGCGGTGTGAGCCACCGAAGGACAGCGGAGTTACTTGTACACAGTTTCCGTTAGTCACATTTTCGCAACAAGGTATTCACATTTCGAGGACTGGAAAGTTGGCGTTATCGCGTTTAAAATAGAACGACAAACACATCTAACTTTGTGATGCAAAATGAACACGACGAACCGGACAAACTGTTTCGAATACTTATTTTATTTCAGTTGGCTCTGTAGCATTTAAGTGATTCTTAAAACGCTTAAATTGGGTATGGGGAATGACAACGATTTAAATTCCCCAAAATAGGTACTGTGAATAATTTTAGGCTCTGCAATTTATACTGGAGTACTTAGAAAAAATAAGTTATCGAACAAGTTACGTAAGTGAGATGTTATTTAAAAGTAAGAAAAGAAGTAAAACAAGAGTTTCGTAAGTATGCTCTAATATAAAAAATACGGCATTACGCTCACATACTTTATGCGATGAAAGTGTAACATATTCAGAGTCGGTCTCGACACGTGCCGAACTCTCTGAGAACATTATAAGTACGGGTAAGTGCACAAATTGATTTATTGAAGTTGAGCGGGTTCAGAGTTGCGCCTGAGTATTCACAGTCCTTTGCGTTACACAGATAAAGTGGAAATAAAAAAGAAACTTCACAAACAGAAATCCCCTTGTCGCGAGATTTACGAGCCGACGCACCTCCGTCGGAAATAACTTATGTACATGTAAATTTTATGTTCCGTTGAAACAAACGCCTGTAGGTACAGAGTCAGTGAAACCTCTCATATCGGCGTGTCAATTACGAGCTCCGCACTTGTACATGCGTACATACCGTGGTCGATCAACTAAATTAGGTTAACGATCAAAAATTTCGAACAACATTAGCGATCAATTTTCAACTAATACAATTGAAGGAAAGTTTTAGTAAAACCAACAATTTGTTTTATGAAATCTGAATGTATAGCATCCAAGTAAACGTGATCATTTTCTTGATAATTATATAAAGTCACGCAAACCGTGTTTTAGATGTTATGAGTCCTAGCATATAATGAATTTTCTTGGTGGGACAATAGACGTGGTAATGGGAATAATATTCTATAATCATGCTTTTACGACGAAATGACTACGAAGGTAATAATAGCGTGAGTGACTTATAGATTCACCTGTGAACGTGTATTCGGTCTGCATAAAAGTGAGCTTAATTGAATTGCATGCCAAGTGAGGCATCGCTATAGCTAGTAGGAAGTGGTTTTTAATGTTGTTCTGACGTGATGTTTATTCATTGAATTAACATCCCGCAAATGCAAGCACAATTTAAGCGCTATTTTCCCGGCATTTCTGTTTGTCAATTAAAATATTTGGAATCACGAAATCATTTCAGTAGCGGTTTATTTGATTACTCGAATCGAACTCCACAAAAGATTGCAAATTGCAGTGTATTATTATTTTCCTTGATTTGGTAACTTATTATTACTACTGTGTTGGTAGGAACTAGAGGTTGCAATCGAATATTCGAATATTCGAATTATTCGAATTCGCTTTCCAAATTTATATTCGAATAGCAAATAAATACATATTCGAATATTCGAATACTATACTACCAAAAAATTACTAGTATAAGTCTATGTTGGTAGAACTTAAAATTTGTTGTTGGCAACACTGCTTGACGGTTTGACTTGACTGACGCCATTTTGTTGCGTTTATTCACTTACAGAACGCGTTGTTGTCAATTTCAATGACAAGCCTTTCAGAAACTTGGTTAAATATTTGATTTTTCCAATTTTAATTTTATGTGTCCAATTTTATTATGTTTTGATTTTAATTTTCTAATTGACGCTATTACATTGTTGTTTTTTATATTTTTTATTTTTTTTTATTTTCCCAATTTTAATTTTATGTGTCCAATTTTATTATTTTATTAAATTTTAATTTTATAATTGTTGCTAAGACATTGTTCTTTTTATAAATAAATAAAAGGCTCATTTTTAAGTGGTTTTTTTATATTTTAAAAATATTCGAATATTCGAATAATATTCGAACATCACTGAAAAAATATTCGAATATTCGAAAATCAAAATTATCGAATTTTTGCAACCTCTAGTAGGAACCTATTGTACCTACACAATACATGCAATAGTTTAACGTTAAAGCTTAATTAAATCACTGATAATAAAAGCGTCAAAAACAATTCTATAAATAAACACTTACACGGTGTATACCGAATTAGTTTCCATTTTAAATCCCCAACACTACTGCCACTTTTAATTTGACTTAGGTTAGCTTTGATTTTAAATAGGTACTCAAGTCCCACGTATGAGACACAATTGATTTTCTATTGTTCTGACTAACTGGTAAGTCAGCCGGGGCTTTACAGGAGTATATATGAGAATGAAATGAATCTACACGTTACAAAAAAAAGACAAAGTACGTTAGAACAATCAAGTCAACAATAAAATCAGTTTCTGGAAATTCAACGCAACATTTTTTATCTACACCATGTCAAAAACGAATTGCACTAAATATTATGCCCATTCCAATCGCATAATTGTCAAAATAACAATTGAATAGGTGTGAAGCGTGCGAGTTTAGCGTGCAGCGCAACGCGATTTGTATTGCGTGTCACGTACCCACACGGCTTTGGCTTGTTTGCCCGCCCAGCTACGGGGCGAACATTCCATACCTTGACATTATTTGTCGCCTTCTATTCTCTTTTGACTTTTACATGTGAAAATTTTAACCAAACTTTACATCTTAACAGAACAAATGTTAAGTATGTTCTCCAAATGAGATGTGAATATATTGATGTGCAACAGAATATTTACGGGGGATAAACAACAATCGGTGTGCTGAGAGGAATAGATTTATCGTGCGCAATCACAGATCAGATGTTGGTATTCGGAGCAAAGCCCCGGGGAGCAGGCTTCGCATCGACTGAATTATTTACACTCACGTTACTCTTAGAGGCTGTGGATCTGTGAAGGTACAGCTGGTGCACGCGTGAACAGAAATTCAATTTTTGTTTTGGTTAATGTCATTGATTCTGTAATTACCAGATGCAATCAGCAAAAAAAAATATTATCATCTGGTAAACGGTAATAAGCACACAATTAGACGTATTATTTGCAGTAATACAGATTCCTAATAAAGTGAATATAATTAAACAAGTGCCCAAAATAATGAACAGAGATCTACAAACAAATTTCACCCTTGATATCTGCGGGCGCTAAGCCTCAAGTGAGCAAAAGTGAGTAAGTTGTCGTTACGGAGTGTATGAGTGGAAAGCCGGCCAACTTGGTCCCAACTAACTTCAAGTGCTTGTAAGTAAAGCGTCTGCGGGGAACTCGCCTTCGCGAATTACTTCCAAGCGATTTCGCGATCTCGAAATGATGAGTTAAACTTCCACATCTGCCGCCGCTGAATAAAATGATAAGTTTACTTACTATAGTAGGTTTGTAACTGTTTTGGTAATGGTTACGGGAGTGTGTAAATGTGGTAATTAGTCATAATCTACAATGAAATGTAAACTAAGAGTATACTTTTATTTGTATTTGTAAAAATATTTAACCTTTATAAAAATATTATTTTAAAATATGGATTGCCAGGCTATCATAGGTTTTAAGGGAGGAATCTTCAAGGAAAACTTCATCAAAGTCAGCCAAATAAAACAGCGTCATTTATGTTTTATCACACATTGAATTTTGAAATCATAAATTCAGTAGCATATTTCATAATATTAGTGTGTTCCATTTATCAATTACCAGCTAATACGTACTGAAAGCAAAGTTTTGGGACACTAATTATAAAATTGTGGTCACCTGTTAATATGAATATAATTGAATTTTACATTCCATGAAATGCTAATTGATGGAATGCTGACAGACTTAATGATTCATTTCATTCAGTGTGTAATGATGTTACGTATTGGCTCGGTGCAGTATTTCACAATGGTTGTGCTAATTATGTTAATCAATACAACTGTATGAGTTTTCCACCCCGGAATTATTTGAGAATTGTTTGACTACATGGTGGAATCACAATCGCAACGGAATCCATGGCCTGGTGATTAATTAATTTTCCTTATAACAAAAGAGTGTATGGAATAATATTATTTTTTTATAATAGTCAAAAATCTTGTCATTTATTATTCAACAAAGTAAAATTTCTAGAAGCAAAGAGATTCATGGTTACTCTAATTTGTTTTAAAATTAATTAGAACAGAAAACCAGACTATTTGGTAGCGCTTCTTTAATGTCATGTAACAATCTTTTAATAAATGGCCTAAGTTTATTTGGCAAAATAAGTCTATGAAAAATGATACTTGCCAGAGACAGCTGAGGTAACGTTCTATTTTTCATTATCTTAACTTTACTCTAGTTACAGAAATATTTTGGTTTTATTATAACTATCTTATATTTCGTGATGGTCCAGCTGGGGTTAAGGCGCCTCTTATGAATTTGGTTGCCGGTTTGACATTGGGCATATACTAATGTGAATGTGTGTGGTATTTTTTTTTTTATTAGGTACTTATTTATTATTAGGGAACTTGTATTTTTGAATTTGCAGGTACTTTTTATAAATAGAGGGTGTTCTACACTACATGGATAAAAATACAAGTACATGTACATAGCTAACTTTTACGGGCAACTGCATTGCAGTTTTTAATTCAAACACTACATATTTTCTTCTTGCTGAATCACAAAGCCATAAAATCATTAAACAGTTAGTAGCTCAGTTAGTGGTAGTAGGTACTTGTCCAACTAATAACAACCGGCGCCACTATACCCCATTGACCCAGTCAGGGTGCGACTCGAATTCCACATGCGAAGTGTTCCCGGTACCACGGCAACAGGGTGCGAATATTGTTCTGAAGTCCCGAATTTCGACTATAGATAGAGCACCAACAAATTGGAGTCAGGTCGTTTAACTTTATAGAGAATTATTATTATCTGTTAAAAATAAAAACAATTGTTTTAAAGAAACATAATTTATTGTTTTTTTCTCTGAGTCTTAACAGCCATAAAAAATATTTATGCAATAATTGTGTATCACTTTAATAGTATTAAACACATACACAATGAATTATGGACGCAAACTTTGGCCAAAGAGCTTTGTTACCTTAAGTTTATTTCAACTGAAGCATAAGACAGCTGTCTTTTTTAACCTCAGTGAGCCTTAGTAACAGTGTCCCAACTTTCTATCAAAGCCACAAACCGATAAACTCCAGCTGTTAGAAATAATCTGACTGTAACTAACAGTATTATAATCCATAGAATTGAAAGATCAGTGGCGATGCATGAGTACTGTCGTCGATCCCGCCGGGTAAGCGTTGTTTTATGGTCGTCGTGCCGCCAACAAAGTTCGGCAACTGCTTTATGATCCTAATTTATAAGTGAGCGGCGTCGGGAGTATTTACGACTCTTTTTGGAGTCGTCCCACGAGTGCGTTCAGCCTCGCATTACATGTACGCCGAGGACTGCTATTTGAGGACGGCGCGTGTCTGTATGCGTTCGTCAAAAGTTTCAATGGGGTGTAGCGAGTGGTGTGGGTGTTTGTACCATGTTCGTCTGTTTGGTGTTTATAAGTTTTGTCATTGTAATTGACGATGTTCTATTTGCACGTTTAAAATGTTTTATTCATAATTGATAAGCATGTATTAGTAACAAGAGAATGTTTCAGATTTCATTCATTTTTTACGAATTAATAAGAAACGGAATGAGAACAATATCGGGAATTAATATCTGTTATTTTATTTAATCTAAAAATAGATTAATGTTGTATTTTACTTAGAGTATTTATTTTTTATATGACCCGGTGAACTTCGTACACCTTCATTATTTTTTTTCTTAATTTTCTGTTTTCCTGAACCACCCCAGTAATGAGGCGAACAAATCAAAAAGAAAATTATTCAATCGACAATCGACAGTAAAGCCATTTTAATAGAGATTTTGCGCACAGCAATTGATTTTTTATAAAGATACATTAAAAAAATTAAGCGTCAAAGTGCTTTCACGTAAAAAGCATATCTTTAAAAATATGATCGTTACCTAGTAGCCGAACAATATGATTTTTGGAAATAATAAACCTATTTAGTTGTTAGATTTTTGCGTCATACTAATAGTCTCGTTAAACTATTAAAATACTAAAAAGTTACCGAAACAATAAGACTGTGTACGAAAAACTTATTTTAAAGTACAATTTAATTGACACTTCTGTTGTTAGGCTAGTTTCGGTAGAACTTTCCTTGAATAATAAGTATTAATTAACTGTGTCATAATTAACTATGATTAGCTTTCCTACAAGTTAAGCGACGGGCGTTTTGGACATGAAGAGTTCCAAGCCGGTGATTTACAATCTCCGAGCTGCTATGAGGTTTAGGAGCATAAATTAATTTTCAATTTCCCTTTGACGTTTCGCTGAGCCGGGCGACATGTCTCCCGGAGAAGGTATTACCCCATACATGACACGCGGTGCCTATTCGATGCACCCACATCGTTGTGCTCGGGTGCTGATGTTGTAAAACGCTGGATGCCTGCACTTGGTTGTTGATGCAAAAATATTGTAGGTACGATGAAAGTATTGGTTGAGGGAAAATTTGATACATTGATGGGGTTTTGTTAAATGGTACTTTTAGGTCGCTACTAACTTTTTGTCGATTACGATTTGGTATTTTGGGGATGTGGGTCTTTTTTAACATTAAGCGCTCTTACGCACTAGCGGATAACCGCGGGGGCGGCTAACCGCGCGGCTAGCGGCTTTTCCAGTTTAATATGCAACCGCTTATGATTAGGTAACCGCTAGTATATAAGAGTGCTAAGAGCTACACAGCAGTAATTAGAATACCATTAATACTATTATTGAGATCGAAAGCCTTAGTTTATAGCCAACAATCCAAAAATCTAAATAATAACCAAGAACAGAAATTGAAACGGTTTTATTACTCAAAGCCAGAAACGCGACCAATATAAAATATTAAACTATTATTACTCATAATGTATGCAGATTAACAGTCCATGCAGTCAATAGGCCACAATTCGGCGCCGATAGAAATATTAGAGTGTTCACGAGTTACGAGCAGAATGCGGTACAGAATGCAACATGCAAAAGCCATTGAGTAGCAGTGAGTGAATGGGTGTCCTCGGACCGCTGGGTGGCGGCCGTCCGACCATTGTACCGCCATACAGCGGCACATAACTTTGTTGTAGTTACCGACATTCTTGTCTAAATAAAACAATATTATGCACTTATATCAATCTATAAAGTTTGTGCTCGAGTGTTTGTGCTGTGAGCGGAGTTAGTTTGTTGAAAGTGATGATGTACTAATGTTAAGTGGACTTGTTAGTTGAGAAACGGATTAGCGAAATGTATATTATTATATTACACAATTTTAGTATTTGGTTTAGGATCAGTTTGCTACTCATAATAATTAATAGTAAAATTTCAAATAAATACGTAAATGCCATACAAACAGAATAAAGTAAAAACATATACTCTGATATCAACACTACGGCTGAACACGAAACTTTTACAGTCCAGTCAATATTGGGCGCGCAAAGTTTAAGATGTAGCGTAGATAGGGCGCGTAGTTTCATCGTAGCTACGTAGCTACAAACAGCTACGAGCCGCTACGAAGTGTAGCGGTGTAGCACTGTCGGTTCGGCGGTGCATTGGTTCAAATATCCGTCGCTCGGCGATGGCTCACCGACACGAAGGAGGAAGGAGATTTCAATGCACTTGATTTATGACCCACATAATGGAGCGCTACGCTGCATTTTGCTGCATGCAACCAACCGTCGGCGTCGGCCCTCTACGCTAAACATCCTCTGTATTTATGAAATGTACACAACTAAACATAATTTGATCATTTAAATACGTAATAGCTACTCTGATATACTAGGTATACCTACTTGCTTCTGCTATTATGACTTAAGATTTTATTTGTTGTTAACATTAAATATTGACGTATTTTCACAGTAACTTTAAAAAATATAAAACATATTTTGAATTATTGTGTAAAATTGCATGAGCAACATGAAAGCGACCATCTGTAAAATATATTAGCAAAGGGTGCTCGGTTCACAGTCTTAGCGATGCGTCATTGGCAAATTGAAAACTTAATTTATAGCTCTCCCATCGTCTGAGCTTACACAGCTTACAGTGGGGTGACAGGCTGAGTGCTGCGGATTTTCTTATTTCCAAGCCGCGGCCTACACGAGACGCTCACTGGAAATGTTGAGGGAAAACATTAACTGACTTCTTTCACTGGTATCGCCACCTTTTTCTGTGCGCCAAGCAAAATACGAAGGAGATTCTGAATGAAGTTTAGCTGCACAGCTTTTAGTTCTATTTATGAGTGTGATGTATTGCACTGAGTAAAAGTTGGACGAATAATCCCATGGATTAAAATGGCGTGCATGTGATTTTTTATGCCAAGTGTTTTCAAGTCAAAGATTCACTATTTCGAAGAGATTTTATTTAATTGGTTGAGGGTGTGGATGATCTCGTATATTTTTTATATTTCGTTTTCTATTTCATATTATCATATTCCTTGGAGATCATTCATTAAAGCAGTTTGTTCCGAGGCTTATTTTGATTAATCGACGCTTTATTGGCTGATAAATAGAAAGTAACGTTAAAAAAATGGTCAACTACAAGAAATTTTACACAAAGTCCCGATTAGTTTGAATCCATTTGCGTAACTGCAAGCTGCCATAAATTTTGCTTCGTGTTTTGTACAAGACGCATTGCATATATTACTCCACGTGCTACTGGAATGACAAAGGTACGCTGTGAAATATTCGTCGTCACTGAATGTTATATTTTACCAATACGAATGTGGCGCCAAAAGGTTGTGAAAAATATAGTTTTTGAAAAGGCTGCTGTGTATGATTCTAGAAACATCTGTCGGTGGGAGTGTGTATGGTATTCGTGGCGCAAAGTGCTACGTTATTCAACTTAATAGCCATTAGTTTGGTTCGTTAGCGGAATATTGCTAACGAATGTGCGGCGGCCGCGCATTCCGGCCGCCGGCGCGTGCTGAAACGCTCAATTAGCACACGCTGCTAAACTATCCCACCTACAGCTTCTATAAAATACCAGTAATTTCATACTACACGCTGTATCTGTCATAACGAACAAACAACGCGTGCTATACTAATTATTGCAGTCGTACAACTAAACATTGCGAATACTGTGTAGTTGTTGGTTGCCACTTTGCATACAAATTTAAAATCCCGTTATCACTTACTTAGAAATTATTTCTAAAAATCCTTCCTTTGTACATCTCTGTATCCTTTAATCAACATAATGTTTATCATATTTCTATTTACAATAACTCTTGAATCAGACATAACAACCATTTACCTACCTACTGACTCCCAGGTATTCCAAGACGGGTTATTTATATCAAGCTATCAGAATGTTTAAGGGTAACAGCTCTTGTTCGTTGGTGATTTTTTATTTCCTTGCATCAATCTCTTTAAATAATACGATATATCTCGCACTCCACACTGTGAAGGGTTTTTTTCCGTTATTACTGCACTCAAAATTGAGCACCGAATATGAAATGATATCCCTTTATGTTAGGGATGCTCAACCGCTGGGCCTGCGGGCGTTATGTGCAGGCCGCAAAGCTTTTATGCAGCCTGAAACCTGTAGTCGAGAAGGTTAAACACGCTAAGAAAGCAGAGGATGACTGACTATTTACGTGAATTATAAATTAGGGTTGTTTACCTCTGACTCAAAGTAGTAAGTTTATATTTGCTAAATATTGTGGTAAAATTAAGAATCGCACTCTGGATTAGGGCTATCCAGTTGAGTTTTGGCTTAGTTTTAAGCGAATAAATTATGAATACATATTTAATTGGTACGAGTTTTTATTTAAATACTAGCGAACTGCCTCGGCTTTGCATGGGTGAAAATATCCGATTCATCTGGCGGATTTTCCAAAAAAAATTAAATAAAACTATGTTCGTGAAATTACGAACAGAATAAAAAAAGAATCAGTCAAATCGGTCCAGCCGTTTTAAACTTTCCACTTAGCAACACATGTAGCCATTCATTTTTATTTATATTGATAGATAGAAGATTAACTTTGCTATAACAAGCTGTCATATTAACGATACACACCAATGATACACCAAAAATGGAAACTGCGAATATAAAACTATAAAAATTCGGAATGTACTGACAGTCACGATCCAAATCCAGACTATACAAAGTTCAAATCACGAACCGTAATAACCTATTGCATATTTAGTTTTCATTCAAAACCAGACGAATTTATTTTTGACGCGTTATGTTTTATTTAGATGTAGTGGTGGAAAGGACTGACACAGGCAGTGATAAAGACATTCATTGTACCACGTTTAGTTTGTAAATGAATTTAGGCACTCATTTTCATAAAAATAAGCATCCTAGAATACACACAGATAGTCATATTCAATTGCAATATTTACTTTTAAGTACCATTTCATTATCTCAATTTATTCCTCGAAGAAGGAAAAGGTTGCCCTATAAAGGAGAATCTGGCAACAGAGGAAGCTCAAAAGTCGAGCTGCCGTGATGGGGGATGATTAATATGGCTCATTTGCGGTGCCCACCCCTCCGGCTACCGAGCACGGCTACAAGCTACGAGGCTACGAGCTACGAGGCTACGGGCTACGGAGCGCTACGAGGCGATGCTACGTGCCCGTCTCTGCGTACATCGTTTACGCTTCCGCACAGAGAATTTATTAGATTCCACCCCATTTCTACCTTTTATCTCTATTATGTATTTAATGCAATAATATAACATCCCCGACACATCGTAACGTTAACTAATCGTAAGCGGAACACTGCATTAATCAGTATTAACATTATTTACCTCTCATGGTAAAGTATAAGCGCGAAATTACGACGGCAAGAATCTTGGTGTAAGAGAAACCTGTGAAGATATATAATCATGTTTTCAGCGTTGATCTAAAACAAAAAGTATAAAGACGGGGGCAACCGTTAGGTATTATTCGTGTAATTGGTTTCTAATGCCGCGTAAACCCTCCAAACGTGTTGGGAGAGTGGACCGGGAGATAAAGTGCACGAAGCTTCTCGCACAGATTTCACCTTTTTTATTTTCCCAAGTCTTGCCAAAAAAATCTACGGCTTTACAAAAATTGCATTACTTAAGGAATTACTTTAATATTGTTATTGTACGGTACAATGATAGAAAAAAATTGACAGAAATAGTAGGTACCTACTATTTCTGTCAATTTTTTTTTAAGTTTTACACATGCGCGAGGCTTATTTCTAGAAGTATAGTGAGGCATGAGATGTGGCATGAGTGTGTACCTGTATTTGTGCACACATTTGTGCACTATAATATCTTCCGCATACTTGTCTTGGTCACCGTGACCGGAATTCGGTCGGAAAAATGTATTATCGATGTTGATATTTTTCCAAACATACACACATCAAAAGTGTCTAGGGATCAACATCCCTAACATTTGTTAGGGATGTTGATCCCTAGACACTTTTGATGTGTATATATGTATGAAATAAAAATCTGTTCTTAAAGCTACCTAGTAGTGGTAGTAGTTAAGGTATATCGCCAGATTACCTGGCATTTACTCAGATAACAGGCAGTGAAGCAGGCTTTAGATACTTTTGTACGCACAGTCGCCTCACTTTGGTAGACGAGTGAATGAATGTACATTTTGGAGCTTCATGAGTCCCCTCTTATTGTATCAGGCTTATCCTAAATCCTGAACGAAGCACTCGCTTCAAAGAATCTATGTAATGTTTCAATTGAAAATTCGCTGAATATGATAGTTGAATGCTGATAAAGTTACATGGATATTTCGAGCATTTCGAAATGTTTAACATAAATAAAGATAATTTAATTTTAATAAATTTTTAATATCAATGCACCAGTGTATTACTCTACCACTGCTAGACAAAGGTCTCTTCTAATCCAGGAAAGACACGGGAAGGTATGAGCATTGATCACCGCGCTTGCTCAAGGGGGATTGGCGATTTCAGACATATATTAATTGTAAGTCCAGGTTCCTTTAAGATGTTTTCCTTTAGCGGTGTCAGTGATGTAGTAATTTATTCACCATTCTATTATCTTGTACTGACCAAACGAAATACTAGAAACATAAAGTACGGCCGCTTTAAAATGTCAGTATGGCTAGCAAAAAAGTCACAACATTTTACCAAAAATAATGCTGTCATCACTTGGGGCACGTCTTAAACAAAATTAATAACACACATATCTATACAAGAAACGTTGCCAAGATCGGAATCCCATGCGGTCAGAGCACTTTGCGTGTCAACTCTGTGAAGTTTGCAGTGAGAATGTATTTTCAGTTAAGTACATTTCGCATTATAAATAACATTGTCTCTCCGACCGACACTGTTATAAAATGCAACGACAGACTTTCCCTTATTGTACGAACGTAGTTTTATATGCTTTTCTAAAAGAAACAGATATTTTTAAGTAGTTTGTTATTTTGTATTGTAATATGAAGTCTTCTTCTTCTTTTGAGAATTTTCTTGGCGCGCTGCCAGGATTCGCTTTATATCAGTGAGTAGCCTATGTAGGTACATTATAAAGCTAGATTCTGATTTCACTTAGTAGCTGAACTCAGTCATAATAATATTACGTTATTCTCAGCGATACTATAGTTTTGAGGGTTACCTACAACATGGACATATTACCCACAAATTAATTTTCTCTTGACAATTCTTATGTTTTGTAATGAGCTGTTACTTTAACAGTATACTTACTTAGTGTAAGGGTCGAAAACAAGTTATCTCGGTTAGTTCAACATGACTGTTGCCAGTCGACGAGACACAGGAGGGTAATTCTTCTCCTTTCCTTCCCGTGATGCACTTGTAAATATATCCCTTACATCCTTGGAGGGAGCTTACTAGAATTTTTCAGTGTGCATTGCCCTGTCGTGCTCGAATCCTTGTAAATTTATGACCCTCCCTCGCTGACGGTGGCCAGTTTCACGAATATCGAATGGGGTGCTTTTATATGCGTCGCATAAAAATATTTTTTCGTTTAATAGTACCTAAATATCGGGCTTGCAACTATTAATTTACATAACTGTTATTTGAAATGCTGCTTGCGTTGATACAAATCTAATTGGAATTGTAGTTCATGTACTCACCAGTTCATTTTCTTTGGTTTACACTACTCCTATTGCATCACAATAAGTACGACATTCTGTTATTACTGCACATTATGTTTGTTAATGAAGTTAAATATTTTGCTTCAAACCTGTAGACATTGTTCATGTTCGTATAGACAAGTACAAGTTTTTCTAGTCCGCTTTAAGCTGTGAAAGAAAATGTATTATCTACGCCGACGGCGGCGTTATAGAAAGTGCCAAGCCATTAGGAGACATCTGATACAACAGCTACGTTGATTATTTAACATTTTATTATGAAAGTTTAACTAACTACAAAATATAATTTGACACCGAGAAAAAATAACTGTCTACAATTTGAGCAAAATAAAATAACAATTAGGTACATGTGTGTGAAAACCGAAACACCCGAGCCAAGTTTATGATAATTACCTATAACGTTCTACTATTCAATATAACAAAATTTACTTAATTAAAACTTTCAAATAATAAATGAGTACAGAGTATTGTACTCATTTATTGTTTGAAAGTTATTATCTGTACTACAGACCTATTGCGAATTAAGATTTTATGAACGTCGGATTAAGTACGTCATACACGAGGATATGGAATGTTTATTCTGAAACATAAATGCCTTGTTTTAAAATACAATAAAACGTATTCGAAAATAAAACTGCATTTTATTTGCTGTCGAAGTAAAAACAGACGTTTTTAATGGTACCAATACGCGCGGGAAGTCGTGTCGTCGACCGTATTTGTTCCCTCCGCGACTACCCGACAACATACACTAAATTGGAATGTAAAACCACCCCAATGAAGCTAGTTTTAACGGCAAAATATACAAAATAATTGTTTATAATCTCCACTTACTTTGACCAAGTATTTTACATCAGAAACAAGGACTTTTGCCGCAAAAAGGTTCATTATCTCATGCCTTTGTTTGTTATACGTTTGTGTTACAAAATTATTACCTTTGTTTTAATAAAATAGTTTTGCACCATAATTAATTTATATTATAATGTAGTGAGACACATTCAGCTTTATTATTGTTAACGGGGTTAATTTATCACAACAACTTATTGCGTATCGAGCTAAAAAGTATGTTAGGCATAAAATTGTTAAGACGATGAGTCATAGATCTATGGGTTTTTATTTTCACAATAAAAAGGTAATTTTGAAGTAGATCCGATTTTTTCTATTCCTGTCAATACAAAACTCGTAGCCAGTCGCAAACAGATATTAACATTTCCGGTTAATAGCGTATTGTTTTAACCGCAGACTTTTCTTTCAGAATACCGTACGCTGACAAGATCACTCCGGAGCCAATCCTCCACAACAATAGCAATAGGGACACAAAAGCTGACTCGATCAGAAATAGTTACAACAGCCAGTTCAAAGTAGGCATCTACGGCTGGAGGAAGAAATGCCTGTACATCCTGGTTATGGCACTTATGTTGATGATGGTCATCAATCTCGCATTGACACTCTGGGTGCTTAAAGTATTGGATTTTAATTCGGTAAGATCTTATTAGGCAGGCTTCTATATTTTCCAATGAATATTATTACATTGAAATGTTCATGTGCATCCTGCTAATATATCCTATATACAACCTTAATTTTAATTCGTTGCAAATCTTTCAGGGGGTGAATGTACTCATGAATATGAACAACTTTTATTAAGGGACATAGTACGAAATGTGAAAAAAAACAGCTGATCCATACAATAATGTACTACATTACGATCAAAATGTATGGATCAGCTGTTTATTTTTTCACATTTCGTACTGTCCCTTAATAAAAGTTGTTCATATTCATGAGTACATTCACCCCCTGAAAGATTTGTAACAAATTAAAATTAAGGTTGTATAATTGCATTTTTATAAACAGGTTAATTATGAAGCAATGTATCATATTTTTGTTTCTTTCAATTAGTCGATTTTGTATTTTGTAGGAAGGAATGGGACAACTTCGCATAGTGCCAGGAGGCTTACAGTTATTGGGGCAAGCTCTAATGTTGGACTCTCTGTTCGCGTCCACCATCAAGTCACGTCGAGGATATCCAATTTACATGGAAGCTTCTCGAAATTTTACCATTTCTACTAGAGACTCGCACGGAATGCTTCAGAGTAGATTATATCTAGGTGAGTTGTAATTTTATCGCTGCTGGCAAGCTACGTTTAGAATGTACCTATAAAGAAGTGTGTATTGCAGTTCATTAGTTTGTAAGTTTTAATACTATAAAACATTCTAGGCCACGATCGTTTCGAAATAAACGTAGCTCGGCTGGAGGTGCGCGACGCGCGGGGTGCGTTACTACTGGGCGCCGGACAAGACTCGGTCACCATCGGGGCTGACACACTCACGGTGGTCAGCCCTGCCGGAGTCACCGTACAAGCCGCTGCGCAGACACCCCTAGTCAAAGCTCCCCCTTCAAAACCATTGGTGTAAGTATATTTGTGTGCTTGTACTTTAGCAAATTTACGAGCTTTGTCCTCGTCGCAGAGGAAGTTAGAACTCGTTAGTTTGAACATACAGTTATGTCAAACGCACCTCTACTGAAGTTTGTTGTCCGATCGGAAGCATGCCTTTACCACATGTTTCACTGAATTTATAGGAACATGCTGTTTATTAATTTACTGATATTTACAATTTTTTATAGCTTTATTGAAAATTTACGTGAACATTTTCAATAAAGTGATGTTGCCAAAATGAAAAATATACTGTGGATATAATAACTATAACTTTTTTAAAAATCCACTTTTAGTCAAAATTTTATTGCTTTTATTTTAAGTTAGGTACGATCATCCTCCTTCACCATCAACTTTTTAACAATATTATTAATTACTAATTTACAACTAGAATAACGAAACAGGATTTTGTAAAATTTTATTTTGAGTGTTCGTGGAGTTCTATCCTCTTTCTTCTCCATAAAGACTACTTACATACTTTGGAACGAGCAACTAACTTCAGCTTTCTAACTAACCGACTCCTTAACAATATTCATAAGTGCCTGGAAATGGAAATAAATGCTCTTTGACTGTTTGTGACTCTGATAACATTTTTAGATTGCAAGTAACTAATTTACGTACCGTTCACGTCAGGCTGGAGTCACCGACGCGTTCGCTAGAGATGCACGCGGCACAGAACATAGCGCTGGAGTCCCGTGCCGGCGACATCAGTGCCAGCTGCCTCACCACGTTCCGGCTCAGATCCGTCGCCGGCTCGGTGAGCGTCTCACGTGATAATAAGCGGATAAAGCAACGTTTAATCTTGGTTGGGTTGTGTTCATTTTAAAATTTGGATGGAATAGAACACGGGCGGCGGCGTTGATTTTGAGTTGTATCCGACATGTCTGTGAGTTAGTATGTTTGTAAAAGGTAATCTGTAACAATGCAAATCTGAATCCAGACAAGTTTTTACTGTTAGAAAGCTACACTATTCCCGGGTAATATAAGATATTTTTATGCTAGAAATATGCATGGTTTCTGTGGAAATGTCCTCGTGAATAACCGCGGGGCGCAGTTCTTTGAGTAAATCGAAATTACTTAAGTGTTGGATTTTGCTGTGTCGGGTTTCCTGCACTACTACTTAATACGTTGTGAAATACAAGCATCTTATTTATATCCATTTTTCAGATTCGTCTAGATGCACCCAGTATATTTATGCCAAAGTTAAAATCAGCGCTGCCACTGCCGCCATCTGCGGCGCACACGCACGATCCCCACCATCAGAACATTTACCAGCTGTGCGCATGCGCGAACGGCAAGCTGTTCCTCGCACCGCCACACGGCGTCTGCGCAGCCAGAGAAGAGAGCCTTATATGCCGATGATGAATTTATATTGTGATCCTGTGACATTGTTGTTCATTGACGCTTGTTATTCATTACTTTCGCAGTTTTTATGCGCTATGTATAGGTATTAAGAAAGAAGCAATTTACAGTACTCGTCCGTTAACATGGCACATCGAGTTTTAGAAAGATACACACACACACAGCTAGCTATGAATAACAGAGAGGACGATCGACATAGCCGATTTTTTCTAAAAGTCGAAGTACCATAATAATGGTCGACTATTGTCATAGTTTATAGTAATATCAACGTTGTGTTATAGCTATGAATGGATTTACATGTTTGTATTAAGAAGTATGTAGATCAATCAGAAGCACTGAAAATTGAAATTATGATGATATAATCATGAACGAGTCAAAATAGTTTTTTTTTAATCAATTAAGTAAAGAGTATTGACCCGTATGATCAGTACCTCGCATAGGGAAGTCTATCTACAAATGTAAAACGGTAAAGTTGACTGAGCGATATTGTTCCTTCCTAAATAAAATCCCATGATTTCAATTTTCCGGGTGTGTAATACGGTTAGTAAAGTCTCAGGCCGGTTGTGCTTATCGTTACGAATTATGATTCTGTTAATTGCTTCGGAATAATGTTATTGTTAAAATTTTAAACACGTGTATCTATAGCTAAACCGGTTAATTCTGTTCTCGCCTGCACTTATGTATTGAACTGTCCAGTGCACATTTCGCCTCTTGTGTATCACGCTACAGCACCCGCCGCCCGCACCTCTCCCGGTCCCCGTTCTCGCCCCTGTTCCTCGCAGGAGAGGACACAATATTAAGCGGTTTAGCTGTAATGATTTTGATGAACGCAATACCCTAAAGGAGTATAATAACATCGATGTCAAATAACTTGGACTAAGATCCCACAGTCGCCAGATCCACGTCATTTTGTAATGGCTGGAATTTTGGGAATGGGTAGATGGATATGTAATTAAAAAGATATGAGTATGAGTCTTGAAATCCGATTGCTGAAAAAAGGTATTAAAGCTAGCAAGTACGCATACCTTCTTTACTCTATTTATATTCCTTTATCTATTCTCACAGCCATGATAAAATGACGTTGGTGTTTCGACTCTGGTATCTTGGACCTATTGTAACGTAGAACGAATTACAAATAGGTGTAATGTTTGCCCCATGTTAGTGAATTAATTTGTATGAATGTGTGTATGTACGCTTTTAGCTTGAAGGGAAAGCAGACTCCTCTATTCCTTTCAAGCAATATGAATTTTATACAGACTGCCGAAATGGTGCAGTGGCTTGTTCTTCATCCACTGTGTGCCCGCATCGGAAATTATATTTGTATAGCCAATCGCCGCAGATGTTTCTTCCTAGTCTGGATGTTTATGTGTGTACTTTAAATTAAATGGTAACTTACAAGGTACTAAAGAAAACGAGAAACTTTTATTCTTTATGTACTAATGTATTTTCATTTATCACTTTATAAACTCATGAATTTCAACTACAACGACTTTTGGAAACGTATCAATTCAAATCTATTATAATAATAAAATCTAGTGCCTTTTGGATCGCGTTTAGAATAACGATTGGCTGAACGAACTTCAATTCATATTTTTGTTATGCGTCGTGAATAAAGTTCCACCTGATTTTAATGTTTACCATCCCTGATGTTTGCTGAACGTATTTGCAAACACACACAAATCAATTTGTTTTAGGTATAGTTTAACTTGTAATGTTATTGTTAATTTTGTTGTATTTATAGAAGCTTGTTAACAAAATAATTGTTAAACCATTTAACATTCATTGTCAATTTCAAAAACTTAGTACTATCTGCTGCTACTCAAATATCTAAATCTTTAATAACACGTGTCGTATTTTTTTCTGTAATGTACGTATTTACTTAAAATAATAGTAAAAACGGGCTTATTATTTTTATCATAAAATGTAACACGTATTTAGAGCAAACGTCACAACTCTCCATGAGAATAATATAAATGTAAATTACACTTAAAATAATGTCTTATTTTTCGGCTAAAAGGGTAAGTTGACGGGTCTACGTGTCATAGGGAACATTATATTTAAACAATTATACGCAATACTTGTAGTAATCATTTATGTATAGACTTCGTGTAGAGATTTATATGACGTATAGCTAATCTGTTAAGCATAGGAAAATGTATATTAGACGTAAACGTTTGTTGATATTGTTGTAAATACATGTAATTTATGGAATTACTTAAGTAAATATGGATATTATGTCAATGTGACTTTATTTTTCGCACAACTCTGATACAATTATCACTAAGTTAAAAGTTTTAATAATCAAGCTGCAGCGCACCGCTTGTTTAACCAAAAAAATATTAGAGTTAAGAAATGGTAAGAACCCTAAGAACTCGCATGCACTGCAAAGTCGCAATCTAGTTCCTCTTCTTGCCAATGTAGTTCCGGAAAGTATTATTCCAAATACACAACAATAGTGTTACGAATGCATGTAGATTTCCACACAAGAACATTATGCACACAATAGCCCCTACATTACTTTGAAACCTCTGATTAACAAGTTCTCTGGTTCCTTTGTACTTACACAAAGGAACCAGCCTATGCCTACATAAAAATAACATTAACTATCAATTAAACCAGAAATCCCTATTACAAGTATAAAATATTCAAAAACTTTTTAATTGAATTCTACCGGCAAACTGACACAGGTAATTTTATTATAAAACGAACTGGGAATAACTTGGAAACTTTCATCATTTAATTTGGTTTTAAAGACAGTTTTCGCAAACAGAGCTAACTGGATCTGTGCACTCTTATTGTAGCTGGACAGATTACATTGTCGTTAACTTTTACTATGAAGACTTCTACAGGATACATTTATTTATACGTTAACAACATGGGTTGCCTATGACTCCTCGCAGGGGTACCCTTGTGAAACATTCTATGTGTTCTTAAAAGTGAGTGATGAAACGAAAGTATTATAGATAATTATTATTTCGATTAGCTCGTTATAATCGTAACCTAGTCTCGAGATTAAGATGAAATCTTAAGAATAATAAGGTTTAAAGATAATAATACCAGCTTTTCTTTTTGATTACACAAAGCGGTACGAGCCCTGTATGTAAGACATTGTAGGTACATACAATCTTTGTAATAGGGTACTAAGAAATTGGACTTCAGCTGCACTCTTTGTGCTATTTAATTTAGCATGATATTTTTGTAATGCTCTTTCGATTGTATGGCTGCAGTGGGGAGCATTCACCAACATTGTCTATTGACAAGTGAGTCCCCGAGGACGTCTGACAACGCATACTCTGTGACAATACGGATAGTACAGGGCCCTAGGTTATTGAGGCTATTGATACGAAACCTTTTCTGTAGCTTTGTACCAATAGAATTATTTTTTCGCATTTCTATACGCACACAAAAATAAATTTTGAGCATGCATTTTTTTGCGCGCATTACACCTTAATATTAACCGCAAGAAACATTCCAAACCACGAATTTTATAAAATAATGCGTCGAGACAAATACCTAATTAATAATGTACAATCGATACGACGGATTTATTGTGAAGCTCAATGAGACTGTGAACAGTCGCGGCTAAAGTTTAATTAAAGATTCATGATAAATTGTCGCAGGAAGCTGCATTCTGCGCGGCGTCGCACGTGAATAACGTTCAGAACACTTAAATAACTTAAGACAGTAACCTAACAATAAATTCATGAGCCAGCCCCCTTTGTTTGGCGCCGCGATGTTTTAAAGCGGCTAATTGGCAGGAAACACCGCTAAAATGATCGCAAATTAGTAGGTGGCGCGTGTTGTTTACAAGCATACAGTGGCGGTACATAAATCTTGTTCGTTCAGTGTAAGCTGCCTTTGGTCTGGGACATACAGTTACTATGGCTGCATTTTTATAAGATAGCATATTTTATTTTACCTTTAAGTCAGGCAAGTAAATGTCACAAGATGTTTAATTTAATTACACACTTCACCACCATAGAGTTGTGCACTTAGAATTGAATATTTAGAAATAATAAAAGTCTCCCAGTTCCATCTACACCTAATTGAATTTTGGAGTCCTTTGTTGTGGTATAGCCGTGCGGGAACTCTTAAAGCCATTTCAAAGACACCTCGCTCCTCGGCATCTGAGCGAGAGGAAATAAAGTTATGATTTATGTAGTGAAATATGTTTCGGGGAGGCCAACGCTCTAAGCGGCCCGACACCTCCTGTCGTTGACAATATAAATTCGTAGCAAAACGAGAAGACAATTGCTTAGAAGCGTAGCCAAACGTAAGCGAGTTTATTATTTACGAGCTTTGTATTGATTTGTTCGATGAAACTTATTACAAAATATATTTTACATTCTGCTAACAGAGGAAGTAATTTTCTCTTACTATCTCAAAGCGAAGCAGCGGTTTACTGGCAATCAATTGATTTAAGTGCGCTTCAATGTTTCAACTAATGAAAACCTCAATTAAACTAGTTGCAATATAAGGTATCAATTTTTTTTTTAGTTTTTGTCGTATTATTGTAATCTGCGCGGGGCGATAGGTCGAGGAAGGTCGGATGAGGTCGGGGATACTCGAGTACAGTCGGCTGCAGTTATCGTGTCGCTGTGACACTCAGGTCGTGTTCCTTAGCCCGATTTGACGGAGGTCGAGCGTGGTCTGCCTCGATTAGGACTCTCGGCCCGACAGGATTTGATTACGACACTCGGAAGCTAGTAGGGATTATTACAGGATGCCGAGTTAGAATATCACGTATGTTATGATGAATGTACTTCATGTGTGCTGATTGCATCTCTCCTATTAAATTATATGCGGAAGGGATGAAAATTAAATTTCGAATGTAGCCGTTGGATTGTTATTGCTAGAATAATGTTCTCTATGCCAAACTTTACCTCTATATAATATAATATGTACCTTAACATAAATAGCTTGTCATCATTTTCCATAAATATTTTAAATCTTGATAACTCTCTACTTCTCCAGCCTACAGTCACACCAATGGTTATCAGTTTCAGCAGCGTCAAAAGCTTAAAGGAAGGGCTCAGTTCATATTCCGGCACAACTATAAACTTCTGCCGGAATATGAACTGAGCTCCAAATATTATCTTGACAACCTTAACCTACATTGCTTCTCTAGAATAAACACATCAAAAAGGAGCGGACCGTAGGTACCAGTACAACAATGTAAAGGCAACAAAAAGGAGCTTCCTAGACAAAATAAAGCGTCGTCCTAATATTGTGGGTCACGAGTACCTTTATGATTCAATTGTCTGTGACCGGACCGTCTTCAAGCGGACCTGCGTCACGTCATGGTCACGTCACAGACGTCACCTCCTCCCCAATATAATTAACACGTTCAGACGTTAACTACTAACTTCTAAAAATACTCACTTAAATGTATTATGCTTTGATGTTGTTTACTGTTTTACAGTGTCGCTTTGTTTTCTCTTTCAGGTGCTTTTAGGTTCCGCAACAAAATAATTCTGATACACTTTAAGTTATTTGCCTTATACGTGAAGTAATAATAATCCTTTAAAGTGAGTTAACCAGGGGACGAGACAGTGATAAAATAGATTTCAGTGTTAACTATTTTTATGGAATAGTACCTAAGTAGTTAAACAGTATGCCATCCGAGCGATATATAAAAGATCCAAAAGATGATACTTCTTAAATAAACCTTTGTAACAATAGTCTTAAGTAAACACTTAGAACAATCATTGTGATAGTTGCTACAACAACAGATCTTTCCTAAAGACATATTGTTACAATCAGATGAATTTAGAGCAACAGGAATGCGAGCAGTGTCTAATCTAATGTAATGCAACCAAACTGCGGACAGTGGGCACTGGGATAGAATCGGATTCCGAGCAAGCATTTGGGCGACGGACGTTTGATCTCTACATACACATCTATCTGCAGCTAAATGCCTCTACAAGCGGAGCAGCCCCACTTCGAGCATAATCGCAAGGTGCGCTATGGGACTGATTAATATTCCGAAGTGCCATTCAGATTAATTTACCGTTAGCACCCAAATTAATCTGACATTTAAAGACGGTAAACCCCGCCCATTGGTTACACTTACCAAACTTTGTTCTGAATCGGTGATGTATCTTTAATATTATGTGTGGGTATCCATGAAGCGATGCGATGCATATGCAAGTTTATAAAGTGTACCGCTAATCCGGCTCGCGCGAGCGATAGTGTTAATGCGAGGCATTAAACTCAGGCGCGGGCGCCGCGCTGTCTGCTCCGTCTACACTTTACCACCAACAATGACACGTTTTATGACACCCTTCATTAAAATGGCAACGTCGGTATTAACTACGTGACTGCTAAAAGAATTCATTATTAAAATACCTCTGAGACTACAACTGTCTTAGTTAATGTGAGCTAAGATTTAAGACGGTGTACGTGTTCCTTGAAATTAAAAATATTTTTTTTCCTTATGAACGCTGTGGATGTATGGACCTGCAGTAGAGTTTTACGATCGCAGAAAAATACGAACATTGAAAATGTTCCACGTGTTTATGGAGAGTGTTTCAAACTGGCTCAATGGGCAGCTACTATACTTCCACCCTTGTCATGCTCAGTCTTAAAAATAAATTAGGAAGAGTTGCCATGTTTATTGTTCCGTTTCATTCTATTATTCACTTTTCAGTGCTCACTTTGTATTTCAACTAACGTTCTAGTTTATGAATGTCGTATATAAGTAAATTAGTTTATTTCCTCTTGGCGACAATTTAGCTCACGCTCTTGTCACAAATTGTCGGCGAGGGTAAATGCAGACTATTAAGGAAATACAGCAATTCAAGCAGCCCTTACCCTACATTACTGCGCAATCTTACACCGGCAAAATTATAAGCAACACCTTCTTGTGCCGTGTCTAGAGGCAATAACATTGCGAAGCCAATCAGTGAACGGACGTTGTGACGAAAATATCATAGCGTAATTGTTTTTAAGTCTTTGTCTTGTGAGTTGATCACAAATTATGATAGTTGGCATTTATTGTCAGTCTTTTGTATACGCTGCAGACATAACTTCCACAGATAGGAATTCGAATTAAAAGCTCCTGAATGAAAACATTTGCAATCATATGTTGATTACACTCATCTTGCAATCGTATATTAAGGCGAAACTGCAACAATTCATAAACACGTAGTAACGAGTTGTAGCCGAATGCCTGCAACCACCCAGCGCCCCGTTAGCACGGCATGGTAAATAACTGTAAATACGGAAACCGCTAGGTTAGTATCTAAAGTACCTACAATGTAACATAGGTAAGTATGCGCGATAGTAAGTGATACAGTGTAAGTTACTTTATCACTAGATCAGAAGAGAAGTTCATTGTTAATTATGAACTCAGGACAGTTTAAGCACAGTGTATGAAGATATTGAACAGTGCGGTTGTAAGCCGTAGTAAAGTTAAATTAGTCATATTGTTCCTTTGTCGTTGGTCGTACTCGTGACTAGTAAAGATTAATTTCAGGGTTCGTTATTAGGTATATAAAGAAACTTGTACTTAGTGTTTTTTCGAACGTTAGGTTTAAGTTGAGGGATCGACAGCCTTATTCTTGTATAGCGTAGATACATACCCTTCTGTTATATGTTCCCGACACAGCTCCTGGCTGGAATTGGAGTTTTCCAACTTAAACAAGTATGTTTTCTAATATTGATACGACGTTCTTTAAATATTGTAAAGGAGTACAAGTTTGTTCCAGTAAGTAGTCTGGATAAATGTATGTTCACAACCAAATCACCAAATGAAATAGCGACTGCAAAGTCCAAGTTAAGAAACAGACTATAAAATTTACAATTCCGTGTGTCAGTCCGGTGCAGGACAAATAGTAAAACTCTTCCGTGCGAGTTGGTGCACTGAATTCAAATGACGTAAACAAACAAATACGCCGCACGTATCAATACATACATACCAATACAAGGCTCACTATTTAGATATAGAACATTGTTTGCAAAGTTTTTTCGAAACATAGTATTGTTATTTCAGTGTTGAGCTGTAAAAACCTGCGGGACTTAAGCAAACAATACAAATCGGCTTCATCTATTACAAACACATTGTTTGTAATAGATGAAGCCGATTTGTATTACAACAAATCTTTTCACTTAATAGTATGGCATAATATTTATAAAGTACTTAGACATTTCTAAGCCACAGTTATAATGGGCTAATTGGAAATCTCGTTTAATAATTAGTTTTCACAAGTCACAAACATTTTCGTGCTTTCAGATATTGTATTTTTATAAATTAAATAAACTGCTGTTTGGGGTTTTTAAAAAATACAGACGCTGAATTTGTAAAATGTACGGCACGTTAAATAACGGCGTGGCGTCCGCCTGCTGACACATAACTAGTGATTACTAAGACTACCTGTTCTCGTGCCGTTTATAAAGGTACCTTAACATTCTGATAATCTCTAGACTTTATATGATTTTATGCTATTTGAAAACGATGTTTCCGGAGATAATGTTGAAGTAGATCATTTAGAATTTTTGTTACAGAAAAATAACAGAGAGAAATGAAGAGACCTGAATAGAAGTTATTGTACTCGTCTTTAAGATCAACTTTTACTGTGGAACCAATCATGAAATAGTAAAAAATAACAGATCCATATATTTTGTCATTGTGTGGATCAGGCTCTGATTTTTTTCTGGTTTTTGGTAAACCAAAAGTGTAATTGTATATTGAAGGTCTAAACAATATTTTTCTTTTTGTAGACAGCCTGACTATTCTGTGTTCCTTCGGTGAATTTAGGTGAGACGAGTTTGTGGTGAGATGTCTCAGAGATTGACATCTCAACTCGAGCAAAGGTATAGTGCTTACTATTTCCATGCTCACTTAAATTCAACAAGGCAGATTTTTACAGAATAGCACTACAGGTAAGGCATCTTTAAGCAAGGATTTAAAACGGGAAGAACTTTTTTAAATTCTGAAATATGTTCCTACCTGTTGTTTCCTACGTAAACTCAGACTCTTAAATAATATCTAGTACAACTTTTTTTTTCAAAGACTTGAAATTTTTTCTGAACCGTGGGTGCGTTTTGCAAACATACAAACTCACATAACGAACAGCCAGTCCCGGAACCATTACGGGAATCGAACCCGTGACACAATGCGCTCAGCCACTGCGCCAATCGTGCCGTCACACTACCACAATTGACTTTGACTTTTATTAATTATATGTCCAGGTTTTTTCACGATGTTTTCCTTCACCGTCGTCAGCGATGTCCAAGATAAACTTAGAAAGTACACATGAATTGAAAAAGCCACAATGAAACTTGCCTGGTATCGAGCCCGCAATCTCATGCATAAGAGGTAGGCTCCGTTACCGCTGGGCCATCACAACATTGCACAAATACGAATAAAAAAAAACTAAACTTACAATGCTGGAATGCAGTTACGTACTTAATTTTAGTGTGACATAGTGACATAGCGTTGTTATGGTGACGGAATTGATTCCCGCGGCGGCGTCACCTCGCGCGCTCTCCACCTGATCACTCATTCGCGATATCCAATTTGTCGCAACTACTCCAAAACATAGCGATCCGGTTCCTCGGTGAAACACAATTAGTGACGCATCACCGTTTCCATATATATTTTTTCTTTCTTCTTTTTATACAAAATGAGTTACAATGAAATAAGTAAATATACTTAATTGATGGAAATATAATACTTAAACTTCTTAACTTTTTGGGATGACTTTTAATGTGGTTTACGAAAAAGTTACTAGGATTCCTATTCATCTACCTTAGTGGGTTTCCTTCACGTCAATATAAACGGATGGGAATCAAATCCAAGACCGAATCCAATTCAGTTCCTAACTGATGCACTGGATTTTATTAAAATAAAATTTAAAAGAATATTTGAATCATATTTCCATTTAAAATTAAAACTACACCACCCTACAAGCCAATTTACATAAGAAGACCCACAAATAGATAAATCAAAAGTGTTGTGCGTCTGTCTTGCGAAGGTGACGTCGCGCGTCGTGTCGAGCTTCTTTATCTGTTAGCGGCACGCTGTGTTTTCTCACAACTATTCCACTAACTTGTTTTCTGTAAGTATGAAATATTGTGCTGGATGGCTGTGGTACGCGACAAGACAACGCTCTGCCTGGCCGAGGACCAGTCTTTACATTTACTACTAGATACAGTTCGTATTTTATTTGTTTAAACGAGTACATGCTGGACACATTAATATAATAAATAAGGAAATAATTATTTGATAAAATAAGATTAACTTTTAAAAACAATAATAGAACTATTAGGAACGTAAAATGCAACTACATAGGTTTGTGTTTGTAGAATTTATATAAAAATGTTTGTGGTACATCCACAAACATTTTTATATAAATTCTACTTAATTTTAAAAGTTCAGAGTTTTTTTTATGAAGTTATAGTAACAAGTCGTTAAACTACCATACAGGAACTTCATTACATTTAATCAATAGAGGCTCTACATAATGAAAACTGTAACATACTTTAACTTAATTCAACAGACAGAAAATACTTTTTTTAAATTCAGTAACTAACTCTCGTCTATGTACGTATTTATAAGTATATGCAACAAACTGCAATGAGTAAACACACGTGACAATTGTGCAGAAAGATACTCAACATAAGTAAGTAAAGTCCAGGAGCGACTATCAGTCGCCTGTCAGCCCACCGGTTGTTGTTCAAAGTTGAGCAACTTTCCCTCTTCACACGAAATCGACGCGATGAATTATGCATGAGAATTAAGTTTGACGGCAGATAAGCGGCCGAAAGATTTATTTGCCGATATGATGTGTAGAAAACAATCCAACTTGTTCCCACTTTCTGAATTATGGTCGTTGTTTTATTGTAAGCACGTCAAACGTTTGCCAACTTTTGGACAGCTGCCCCAAACTTTATTTACAGTTTTTCTTAGGTATATCAATACATAATTAAATAAGCATCTACAACTTCGCATGTGTGTAGGTACGGCAAATAGTATGGCAGTATTTGAGCGTGGAGAATGTAAATCACTAATATTCTATTAGTGTGTAGTGTATTTATCATTTCTAAAATGTCATACCAACATGGAATCGGCATTGTGGCGGTGTAGCCTTTTATCAGAGTTACGCACGCTCTTACAGGACCTTCCCGGAAATTTAACTTCGTTAAGAATGAAATATGCCCCGTCGTTATTCCACGGCTTGTTGCGCGAATACTTACATTTCGAGCTCTCCACCTCTAGTTTTCTCATCAGACCCAACGGAAATAATTTCAACCGAGACTGAATTATGACAAAACTCCGACGGACATTGCCGCATCCGTAATGAGAATGAAGTCGAGATATGTCCGTAATTTATTATCACATGCTCCGTGAACGTGCAATCCGCTTTGTATAATTGACCGTTTTTACTATAAATGGTATTTACGGCGCTTATTCGTGTATTGGTTAAGGAATAACCTCATATTCATGAGCAGCGCTAAACGTTTACAATGTAGCGTCAGAGAGCAATAAAGCGAGCAGTAGATAAAGTGAAATAGTAGGTAGGTGGGTGGTACAAGGAAGTATTTAATTAAATCTAGCGGCGGGGGCTCCAGGCCGCTTTACATCACCACCGCTAATCACAGGTAGGCCGTCGACACGTTCGCCTATTTGAATACCAAGCAGTTATTTTGAAAGTGCCCGAAAACTCATTAACTAGCTAACCAGCTGCTTAGTTAGGTTTCCTGTGGCCGTTTTGAAATAATTTAAAAATAATGTATCAACGTTTACATTTATAGTTTTACTTCGTAAAAACAATGATCTATTTCGTTTTACATCAAGGTCATCTTCAGCATATTATAACGTAGATGAGCTTCGAGATATTCAGTCGCACAACGCACCGGATCCCTCCTGCGCTAGACACACAATGGATAGTTGTCTCTACGGGACCATGCGGCGGTTCGTAGGCGGCGGAATCGGTTCTCTCCTGATTTCAATCTGGGACCACTGCCTCTGCATCCTGGTCCCCACAAGTCAAAGTCCGAGATAACCTTCAAAAAAACTTACTGATGTTTAATAAAGAAAGTCGAGTATTTAGAAATCAAAGTTATTTATATTAACGCCCATGTCGTATTAAAGTTAGGTAAGTAAAAGCTTGTACAACAAAAGAAGTGTGTTATGCATATTCATTAATAAAACAGTGTGAAGTATGTAATTATATAGCCCTTCTGGCCTGATAACGGTATCGCTGTCGGTGAACAAAAATCGACAAATATTGTACCTTTCTAAGGTAATATTGTTAGCTCCAATTAAATCCACTGGGCCAGATTTTGTTAGAATAGATAGAATTACTATAATACACTCCAAATTTTTATACAAACTCTTTGCGAGAAAAAACTCGTCAAGATTTGCTTTTAATAATGTGCTATAAATGGTGAAATACTTTTTGCTAGTCTCTTTATTTAAAAAATATGGAAATGTGACATTTGTATTAAATATTTTTACGAATATTTTTTAAATATGAAGAGAACCGATGTTTCTCAAACAATAAAGGAAGGTGAATGTGTAACTAGTGTATATGCCCAGACTTACTTACCTCATGATCACTGTGATTATAAAAGACCCATACCTGAAATATCTGAACAAGATGTAAAAAAATCATCATTGGAGGAGGATGACGAATGGGTATCACCAAGTGACTTACTTATAGGAATTTTAAATTTGAAACCACCCTTTACATCAAAAATAACTAGAGGTACCACACATCGAGGTATTCTTAAGATAGGCGATGGTATCTTGGATCGAGAGCACGTAAAGTTTTTAAGTTTTATGACAAAAAAAATTAAGGAAAATGATGCTTCTTGGAATTATATCTTGGAGTACGAGAAAGCAGAAACTGCGAAAAAAGTAAAGGCAATGTATCATGATATTCTAACAAAAAAAAGTAAGACTTTAATGAAAGAAATAAATATATTCTATGAAAAAAGTTTGCAAGAACTGGAAGATCATTTACGGTCAGAAGTACAGACCATGTTGCTATCTGCTCACACTAGTATTATAAGTGACCTTAATTTTGAAATTAAAGAAAATTTGAATAAAGAAAGGGTGATTCTGGAAGGTGTGTTGCAAAAGAAGTACGATAGCGAAGTCAAAAAAATTACGCATTATTATAAGCTTCTATTAGATAATGAACATTACAGAAACAGCAGACTTATTAATCGTGCTATTTATGAGAGAAATGATGCTATTAAAGCATTTTACAAACAAATAGAAGCACAAAATATTACGAGTACAATGTATATTATGAGCACAGAAAGAAAAAAATGTAGAATCCGAAAATTTATTCTTGAAAATATGCAAAACACTGAAATAGCAGAAAATCTTAAAAAAATCAAGGAACGTCAGGATATTATAGATGCATTTAAAGCTCGAGAAAAACAAATACATGAAATAAATAAGGAATGGGAAGAAAAAATAAAAAAGATATTACAGTTGTTTTTAAAATTTGTCAGTTTCAGTTTAAAACTACTACCTGAACAGACAACTTTCCTACTTGATCTAGAAAAAATGGTTGTCTTGCAGTTAAATGAAATCCAAAAGACACCTTTGAAGACGTCCTCTATTTTAGTAGATCAAGACGATCACAATATGTTTAGGTTTACAGACCCTGAATCAGAAGAGACTATATGTGATAAAGAGCCATTTGTAGTCGAAGGTGATCCTACAGAAATACCTCCACCGGTATACGGTAGTAGAGAGACTTTACCGTCGAATGTTGATCTACCGTATATGAAAACCCAGGGGAAGTATATTTATGCCAAATGTGGCCGAATGGAAGAAGTTAGGGCATTTCTTAAATCACAGAGATGCACGTGTGATGATACTCCACTTCCATCTCTAGCGTCTTCCTCGAAATCAAGTGAATCTACAGTAACACCGGTCATCGAAACACCCGCAGAAGTTAAAAGTGACTCCTCTTTTGAGCCTTTGCTCATGGATAACATTAAGATATTTGAAGACTGTCCCGTCAAACGTTGTAAAGACTGGGCTAATATAAACAGCTTTCCATGGCTGGTTGGTTACTTGGATTTTACAGAAGAAAAATATGAGTATGTCAAAACCATACTAGGTAAATTGCCTAAACAAGCCCCATTCCCTGATTTAATTGATCCCGTGTCCATGTTTACCCAAGAGTTCCCTTTTTCCGCGACCAAAGAGCCATGTCATACCGTGGGGACACAATATTCGAGCAGAGAGGATATGTCTATTGACTTTAAGTGTCCGTGTATGGGGCTTGAACCTAAATATCCAACGTATATGGAACCTGAACCCAAAGTTAAGGTGTCTGAAAGTAGAGAAATTCGAGATATACTATTGAAACGCGAGGAATCACTACGACGAGTATTAAATGAACATCCCAAGTTATTGAAAATGTTTACAGATGAAAATTTTGATTTCGTTTACAAAATAAAAATATAGGTTATTTAGTTAAATGTCTTTTCTAAATTATTAACCATGTTGTTTCGAATAAATGATTATTTATTTACAGAAGTTTCGTATTCAATGTTAAGTACAAGTTTAATATATTATATCTCCGTGCCAATATAAACAATATGTAGGTGTAATTGAACCAGGCGTGAGTATAAACTGCTGACGGAGATCACAAATTACTAGATGTATCTTTGCGGTTACTCGCTAAACTCTATTCATTTGTTCTTGTTTGCTATACGGTATCTGTTTACGAAGAAAGTTTGAATGTAGTATATGTAAAATTTTGCGATAAACTTTTTAGGAAAATTTTTAGTAATGGTATAGATTAATTTTCTGTACTGTGACATAATAATTTTAGATTGTAGTAGTTGCAAGTTGATAAAGAGATTCTTAGTAAAATATACACATCAAAAAAGTCTAGGGATCAACATCCCTAACAAATGTTAGGGATGTTGATCCCTAGACTTTTTTGATGTGTGTATATACGTGAATAGGTATTGACGTTGCAACTGTTAAATTATTGATTATTTCTTTATTGTATTGTGCAATACCTATAGTATGCAATAACAATTCACAGCATGTTCACCGAGTAAGAATATTTTCAAATATTAATATTAAAATGAAATAGAGAATTACAAACATATACTCAGCAATGATATAAATTAGATCGTTAGCTAAGAATAATGTAGGGACGGGTGTGCTCGGGTATATTGGGTGTTAAGGTAAATTTACTCAAGTCCCGTAACAAGTTAACTTATTAAGTCGTCAGCGTGACGATGCGAGGCGAGGCGACGGTGACGCGACGCGACTCATCGCATTCCTAGCGTGGCGGCATTTAGCATAACATTACTCGTGTCACCGTGTAATTTAATTATTGTTTTATTAAATGAAAACCGTATTTTACGAGAGCTTAAAACAAATTTGTGCTGTGTGTTGATTCTTTTTTTCAAGAATAAGGAAAAGGTAACTGTGGTATTTTCTTGGGTTCGGAAATTAAGGAAACTCACTCTGCAGTTAAATAACTATATACAGTTTTAACACTAAAGCTTGTAATGCAGACTGAAAATCGTCTAGCTTTCTTATTAGTTGACATGTTTTCTACTCTTCTTTGTAGGAATAAAAACACATATTTTTTATTATGTTGATGAAATAGGTCAAACTCTGTGAAGATGCTTCTTCAAACAATTACATCGCCAAATCACGAAACAAAGCGATGTTCAGTTAATTAAACATAATCTTGCTCAGTGTCGCAACGTGACAGGAGTGGCTCTTAAAATCAAGATACAAAGACAAAACAACCAACAACAATAAGCAGTCTACGTTTATTCATAGATTATTATTTACTTTATCAATTTCTGTATGATTTCACAATCACAATAACGCTGGTCGATGTCAACAAGCTCCTCAGTAACCGACACAGCTATGTACAACAAGAACATGCATATTTTCAATATAACAGAGCAAAAGCGTCTCACTTTAAACTTATCGATACAAGCGAAAAGCAATTCAGTTTGTAAAGAACTTCGAGACGATAAATTATTTATTGAAGCGTCCTACGAAACGATTTACTGGTTTATAATTGTGTCTGAATACATAATGCAGGTGTTTAATTTCTATTTTCATTATAATTAGGACATATTATGGACACTAGTTGTTACAGAACAAGTATTTAAGTCTTAGTTATCGTAGCTCGGGCTGTAACTTTTATTCCAATTTTACTATCGCCGGGCGAAGTTAAACAGTGTTATGCTAAGTTGACGTTTTGCCATTCCATAATATTGTGTTAAGCGCCAGTTCCCGTGAAATCTGACACAACTGCACAGTCTGAATAAACTTGCCAACTTCTACGTGAAGAGTTCATTCATCTTTTGATTCTGTTTCTATTTTATATATAAACTACGTTTCAAGTTAATTTACTTTGGGTCTGTTGCGCGATATAGCAACATTGTATGATAAGAAATGATAAAATGGTTTGAGGTAAATTAATGCATTCAGTTTAAATGAGTGCCTATTACCTTTATAAATATGAAGTTTATGTCGAAATGTAGAAAAACCTATCAAAATTGTTTTGTTATTGAACAAAATAATTTTCACGAACCAATAGGTTAACTGCAATCTAGGCTAAAGTTCGAATAAAAGTTACGAAGCATTAATAAAAAGCATAGCATAATTTTATTATTGAATTACATTTCGGAAAACCCATGCAAGAGTACATTGCTAGCAACGAGGGGCGACTGGGGGCGAACGAGTAGCGACTATTGATCAAACTACACGACACTGAACTACTAAATCATACACGTTGAAATATACACCCAGACGCGTTATATAAAGTTTGTTTATTTTTCACTCCATTCAAAACAACTATAACTGCTTGTACACGTTTTACAAATTCATTATTTACGAAAAAATGAAATATTGGTTTTAGTTAAATGCATTATTTTGGATTAGACGAAGGATATTTAAATAATTTTAACAGATGTGTCCTTATTTTAGTTTTTTATTTTTGTATTTAATTGTACTTAAACGATAAAAAAACCTAGAACCCTAAAAGCATATAAATAGGCAGAGCCCCATGTTTATGTGGTGCCCATGGAAACGAGTCAATAAACCACAGACTTAAAGATGGCACACAGAAGTAACATTTTTATTAACATTTTATTAGGTAGACACCGTAATTGTTATTATAAGATAATATTTAGCGTGGATATACAGACTTTTTTAAATGAAGTAATAAGTCAGCTTGTATAATATAATTTCATATTTTGCAAATAATGAAGGCTCATTCTCATTTCTCTCACACTGATGTTATGCAAGCTCATCCGAAAGATACATAGTAATACGAAAATTATAAGTACATACTTACATTTAAGATCACACTTGCAACTGCTTCTTAACTGGCATGTCATGCCATTTTAAAATTAGTCTACAGAATACAAGCTTGTCATAAAATGTCAGTTTTCGTTAATTAAGTTATCTTTAGTTTGTCATTTGAAGGACGTTTTGAAAGAAGCCTATTTTAACATATATTTCATTCAGTCATGTATGGAACTAGACATATAATCTGCGCTGCAGCACGTAAGACAATATTGCCTAATCTAGGAAAATGTAAAGAAAAAAGAAATGCATAAGTTTAAAAAAAATGCCATGTCTATCGAATAAAGTATTCTGTAGAAAAATAGTCGTCTGCATTTGTTCACCGGTAGCGAACACTGAAATCACTTGTCGCGGCCGTCGAGCGCATAACGACAGCTGTTTTATTAAATCTATGCGGTTCCTATTAACAAACCAACCACGTAAACTGTAGTAGTGACTTTAGACATGGACAGTGCTCGAGCAGAAGGGAAAAGAAAACCCCGCAAGCTTATGAAAGTTAATGAAAGTATATGTCTGTCTAAGTATATACAAAATAATAGAAAATACTGGAACGATGTGTTCCATAAAATGGATACGTATACAGAATCAGCGGCAAGTAGACACGGCACCAACGATTGTTATAATCTTGATGAGAAAGTAAAGATAACTCGTTTTATAAATATATTTATTTTGTTTCAGGAAGACGAAAGTAAGGCGTTAGCAGAAGTGTTGCCGAAAGATTTGTATGAAAAAGTTTGTGCTACACTGAACATTCCTAAAACAGAGATGGGTGAAAAAGAACCGGAAACAATTAAAGGTGAATTTGTTTTTTATTATTTGTATTTCCTAAGGTACTAATTGGCTTTGCTCATATTATTTCGGTATCAGACATTTTTTTTAGACCGTATAAAAATTATTGTTTTAGTGAAACTACCAAGGCGTACGGTAAAGGAGCCGCAGATATCTTCTAGAAAATGTCTGTATATAAACAGAGAGCTAGATTCGGACACCGATGTGGAATATTACACCAGGTCGGTACTCAACAGCATCTCACTAGCCCAAAAAAACTTTAAAAAGATCTTAACATTGTTTTTTTTTTAAATACTGAAACTTGAGATTTTTAGAAATAAATAGTAAGGGGAGTGAAAAGTCTTGAGTTCGAACCTCACTAGTTGCCCTATGGATGGACATGAATCTACAGCTGATTACTTATAGGACTTGAAAAAACAAACACGTGTTGGTGGTCCAGACTTCTTAGGTAAAGTTAAATTATCATTACTTCTTATTAACATAACTGAACCAGTCTGGTACTAAACTTACCAAATAGACATAATATGCAAATATTGAATGAACTAAATAATTTCTTATTTTTCTATTATTGTACCCTTTTTTAGTGATGAAGAAGACAAACCGAACATTCACCTGGACTTACTGAGCAAGCCGGTACGCGAACAGATAACGTGGGCCACTCGCTACCTGCAACCCGAGAAGGAGGACGAGAAGAGCCTTGTCAAGAAGGCTGATGACCTCACTGACAGGGTACTGTTTAGCTACCACTTTCAATATTTTTGTTTAGATAGACTCTTTAAGTATCAGACTATTTTAAATTTAATTTTGTGCAATTCAACATAGCTGACGTAATAAATGTACACTTACAGCTCTGCCTTCCCTCTGGAAAAGTCTGGCGTGATGTTATGTTTTGTTTTGTAAAAAATCATCGATGTAATTAAATTCTGACAATCACTTATCCATTGAACTCTTCTCATGATGAAAATTAACTTGTGAATTGTTTTAAACTTTAACAGATTGCAAACGAGTTTTGCGAGTACATGAAACAACTGGGAGGCGACCAGCAGTCCAAACTGTTTACACCGAAAGCTATCAAGGAACTTTTCCAAGTATGTTTTGGCGTCCATCAACCATGAATTATAATGACCTAGAGAAGCTTAGTGAAGATAATAAGTCTACAGTATCAGTTTAATCAGTCCAGGCGAGAGAGAAAGATTTTTTTAAATCTGACTTAAGCACGTTCACGTCGATTAAAGTTTATCATTTTTATTCTAAACAATATATACCCAATAAACTGTTTTAGATCGAGTTCGACACTCATGTAGCCCGAAGTCTCAGAGTCGTGCCGAAAGAACTACCTAGTGTTGAAGAGAAAATAGCTGTTACTACAGGAAATCCGGAGGTAAAGTATTTTTCCCATAAAAGTCAAACCATGTGATGTAACTAGTTTTAAGTTGAACAGATGGTTAAACTTGAAATAATTATTTATGTTGTTCTTACTACCAGATAACAATTCGTAATTTTAAATGCTACAGATGTCCCGCTTCGCAACTTTAGATCGTGAGATCACCAAAGACATCAAAGCGGAACAGCGTCCAGTTAAGATAAAGGCGTTCAATCAAAGTCTGCCGTTGCATGAGCAGTACCATCCTCCAAGGAATCACACCAAGAAACTGTGGCGATCAGCACGACATGTGCCGAGAGATCTTGTCACGCTCAAAACTGTATGGGAAGGCATTACTAATCTGAGGTACATAGCTATTGTATTTAACGCTGCCAATATCTATCTCGAACAGCTATGAACGTTTACGGAATATTACCAGAAATCTATCACTATCACTGCAGAAAAGAATTAGTAATCGCAGTATGTTATGAGATTCAAGATCCCAAACTATTTCCATTATGTTATGAAACAGCTCGTGGTGACACGAGAAGAAGATGAGCACTCAACAGACCGCTCTTGATCGTAGTCAACTTTTATAATATTTAAGATTGAAGTACCGACCAAATTAAAAGAGCAACTACTTTAATACCTGGCTGAGTGGTTTTTTTGTAATGGTTTTAAATCGGCTGGTCTTTGACTAATTATTTTTTATTAGATTGTAAAGTTTTTCATAACGTAATAGTAATAATTATATTTGGTACAGGAGTGTGAAAGAGTACTGCCGTTGGATGATCCACCACCCTGAGCACCGACGGCCTCCGTATTTGAACAGCCTGGGTCTCTTTGACCCAGCCGTCTTAGAAGCCAGGCTGACCATGGAAGCCGAGTACCAGATGACCCCTCCTATCGGATCTCCCCACGATACCCCTGCGCCAATCGAAAACATACGTAAAAGATTATCCGATTTGGTAGATTCTGTGTGAAACGATCATAATCGATATTGAGGATTATATCAACGCTTATCTATCAGAATATAATTAATATCACTATGCTCTACAATACATACTACTTGTCATATCACTATCGATCGTTACTAATCATGTTTGCTACCTAAAACTAACATATTGGTTGTAAACTGTCCGAAATTATCTACTTTGGTATGCTTTTATCTACAAAATAGACAACAGATATAATGAAAGGTCGAGAAAGCAAAATTTTTCATTTTCAACCTAAAAGTCCATACAACCTAAAGTCGCTTCACTGGAAATGTAACAATTCAGATTAGAGATTACTTTAGCATAACCGAGCATGTGCTCAACCTGTAATGATACAATTTGTATCATAACAGCAGCGCGTGAGAGCACCCGTGATACAATTTGTAACATCAATGCACACTACTTGTATAATACTAGTAGTGTTGCGGCTACTACTACTACAGGGGAATGTTTGTCAGTCAGTAATGCTGAGAATTGAATCTTCATTAAAGAACTCTCGGTGGGAGAATAACCTTTCAATCGATTGAAACATTGTAGGTACTAGCAAACGTTAGTAAACCAGGAAAAAAACAATAAAACTATTCTCGCAATTTAATCGCAGTTGTTTATCACACAAATGTAATAAAAAGAAACACGGTAAATGTAAGAAATCAAACTGAAAAGTACAGACATCAAACTGAGAATTAATTAAAACCATTGCAATAACAGATTCTTTGATACAACAAGAATAATGTTTTTTATAAGTTTTACATGCTCGCCACACCTTTTGAACACGATCAGTCCGAGCTGAACTGTATTTACGTCATTACCGTTCAGAGCTCTAGTTTTTATTTCACCAACATTAACTGTACGCAGTTCTAAACTGATTAAATCGTTCATTTCTGAACGTCTGATTTTTGACGTTTAGCTCATGAATACGTTCAAGATCAGTCAAATACACTTATACATCACCAAAATATGTTTTTTTTTTAATTATTATTGTTTGAATGCATAAAAACTGACTAAGTAGACAGTGATTATTGTGATTTAGTAACATACCATACTGTGTTTATGTGACAACATTTAATATTTAATGACATGAAAACTTCGTTTTCGTAATGAGATCAAAATAAGGAAAATAAGGTGATGAAATTGACTTGACGTTAACTGAGAGCAAAACCGAAATTTCACTCGTTTATTCCAAACTTTTTAATAACCAGTTTTTATAATTATACTTTGTTATTTACGAACGGTGAAACTGGTACAATCTTTACTATGAGTTAAACAAGAGAAATGCCAATTGCCTTGCCTGAAACATTTTAATTGTATTAGAATTAAAATAATACTTCATTATAATAACACTTGAGATAAAATAAATACATACTTAGTTTTCATTGCACGCTATACATGAATATTGTCGTCTATGTGTAGGATTGAATGCTAGATAGCAGATAACGTTTATTTGCTTTTTTGATAACGATCATATCATACTCTATATAAAACAGTAAGAAGTCTAAGATTACCATATTGACGATTCTTTTTTAAATCATTAGTAATCTGTCAATATGGATAAAGAAGCAAGTGAATCTACCGCTGAGTTCGACTCTGTGTTGTATCGTGAAGTGGGACAGTTCGGAAAATATCAGTTGCTAACTATTACTCTATTGGCTTTCCCTTCGCTCATCTGTGCGTTCATGGCTGGAGACTACATATTTACCGCAGGCAGTCTTCCTACACGATGTGCGATACCAGAATGTGACGGACCAAACCCAGAATATTCACCGGACTGGATATTAAATGCCGTGCCTGCCACCGCATCCGGGTTTGATAACTGTAACCGATACGTCAATGCAACCAATAGTGTGATCTCATCCGACGGACTTTGTCCCGTTAGCTTATTCGACAGAGATATCATCGTGCCATGTGACAGCTACGTACACGACAGAACTAACACTATGGTGTATGATTTTAATATAGAATGTCAAGAATGGTTGAGAGCCTTGCCCGGGACGTTAAACAGTGCAGGAGCAATGGTAGCGCTCGTACTCGCAGGGTTCATATCTGATCGTCTTGGCAGACGAGTGTCTATAGTTTTCTTCTCGTTCAATCTCGCTCTAACAGGTGTTATTCGTGCGTTTTCAGTGAATTTCGCGATGTATACAGCATTACAATTCATGCAAACAGCAATAGGTGGAGGTGCGTTCAGCGCTGCCTACATACTGGCAGCTGAGATTGTGGGACCGCAGTATCGTGTGAGGACGAGCGCCACCATATCTAGCATGTTCGCACTTGGACAAGTTGTCTTAGGCATACTTGCATTTGCTGTGCGCCCATGGAGGACACTCACACTGGTGCTATACGTACCGGTATTTCTCATAATATCTTATTACTGGATACTGTCTGAAAGTTTCCGTTGGTTACTCAGTAAGAACAAGCGTGAAGAAGGAAAGGCTACCTTAGAATATGCGTCTCGTTTGAATGGAAAACAAATTTCTGTCAAGAGCATGGACTTTCTATTGACTGCGATACACAACCAAATGGAAGAAAATAAACAGGTTAACAAAGAGAACCTCTTACTTAGAGTCTTGAAGTCCCCTATTCTTCTGCGGAGATGTTGCACGACACCCATTTTGTGGATGACCACTGTATTCATTTACTACGGTTTGTCAATTAATTCTGTTAGTTTATCAGGAAACATGTATTTAAATTATATTGCGATCGCTGCTATCGAGATACCTGGCTTCTGGACAGCCGTCTTAGTGTTAGATAGGATAGGTAGAAGAGTTACATTATTTTGTGGTTTCATGATCTGTGGAATTTGTTGTTTAGCTTTTGCTTTTATTCCTAAAAATATGTACACGTTATCATTAATTTTATACCTTATAGGAAAGTACTGTATAGGTCTAGTCATGACGTCTTTATACTTGTATACAGCAGAACTATATCCTACCAGGTATAGGCATTCATTTTTAGGTTATTCTTCAATGTTAGGGCGAATCGGGTCGGTTGTATCGCCACTAACTCCTGCTTTAATGGTTTACTGGTCAGGTATACCATCTGTTATGTTTGCAAGTACAGCAATAATATCTGCTCTATTAGTTCTCACACAACCCGAAACCCTTGGCCAAAGGGTACCAGATACATTTGAGGACGCTGAAAATCTTGGTAAAAAGTAAAATAATTATAATTTTGATTTTAATTAAATTATTAACTTAACATTAACTAATTTATCTTGGAATTATATTGTAACTACATTGTACCACGTGTCTTCAGTATTATTTTTCACTGTTATCTGATCTGAAACAATATTGTCATAAAGCGCCATCTATACGTTTTACTTCAAACCATTAGAGTTTCATGTTACGTGAAAATTGCTACCTACGTTGTGATTTTCTGCTGCCGATTTTCACTTTACTTATACTCATTTTCAACCTCTCTAAGTAGTTTTGATAAATCATCGTAGATGGCGTTGTTTCACGAAATATTTCATTAATTGTTTTTATTCAACAATGTCATGGTATCAATGTTGATATTAACCATTTTTATTAAATACAATATTAATTAAATGTTAAACTTTAATAATTGTGTATGTTTATACAAATTCTTTTTTTTTTCTAAATAAGTTCCTATTTCGTCATCGACACTAATTGATTGACGTATAAAATAAAAGAAGATTTTGTACATAATTCTTGTATTTTCTGTCATCTGTACCCGTTTGAAACATTTTTTAAGATCTTTTATTATTAGAGATTTTGGCGATAAAAGTAGGGTAGTGGTAATAATTCACCATGCCTTGCGGAAAGCGTGCCCTTGTCAAGGGTTGGGACCATCCACGACACATAAGGGTTATAACTCCATCTCCCTATGAACAAACTTTAGATAGCGTTAAAGAACACTGGCAGAATGTTATCAAAGAGTTGGAGATGTCCTACAAAGATGAAAAGGTAAAAATATCTATGTTGATATGAACCGTAGTGTGCAGCCCTACTTTCACCATACATAAATTAGAAACTAGGTATATGGCATAAAAATACATATATAACTAGTCCATCTACATTACTTGTATGTGAACTAACTACATTCCAGTTTATTTTCAGTATTACTTCCATTCTATTTGACAAGCTAGGCCCCTGGTGTATCTTTTCTTTTATTGCACTAACCTACTGCGTTGGTTAGTATTATCGGTAAATATCAATACTGGCCGATTAAACAATATAACTGTAATAATAATTATACCTACATTAGTATTTAACGGGAATTCCTGCCTGTAGCACGGAAATCTCTTTGAATATTTTACATATCATATCGTTTTAAAATGCATTACATTTACCTTTATTTATACGGACTAAATACAGCTAAGTTTTTTTTTTAGTTCTGGGATTCCAATTGTAAAACTGTAAGAGAACTAGTGGGCCCTATTATCTTCCAACGAATTGCCAAGATTTTTGAACTTTCTACGGACGGGAGAGTATATGAGCCTGGAGACCAATATTTAGAAGTAATACCATCCGAGCAACACGTGTCCCATGTAAGAATGAAAATACATTATAAAAAATTGACGTCATTTTCTTCTGAATAGTATAATTTGTTGTTAGTTATGGATGAACTATGGGATGTTTTGAACCTCTACTAAACGTACCTACACGTACGATGATGCGTTATGAGTGGCGCAAAATATCGGAAATCCAAAAATAACGTTATTAAAATAAAATAATGTCAACGTGCTGAGTACGTAAGATTTAAAATTTCACGCATTACCTTTATATTAATAATACGTCTGTATAATTTCAAAACGTTTCTCTGAAAAAGCTCTTCATTTTAGCCACAAAAACCTCGTTTTTTTTTGTAAATTAACTGCAAAATGAAGTGACACCACGACCCTATTGCCGTACAAAATGTATGGGGAAATAATACGTTTTGGCAGCTCAAAAAACTATGTCAGTTTATCGATATTGTCCACATCAGTATTGGACGTCATGGTAATCGTCCAATTGTTAATACCATATTTATATTAGTTCTGAGAAAATTATGATGTAAACGATGAATATCGTATCGTCAGAAAATAGTTACTAGTAGGTACCTACTTATTTCTTTTACCCCGTCCTTCTTATTTAGCATTTCCTTAAATTCAGTCTAAACAATTTGTATAATAATTTTTATGTGATCTCAGGTGACATTAAAACCAGGTTTATCTGCTCACACGGATATCGATTGGGACGAACGTGAAGATGTTGAAGATGCTGAGCAAGCTGAAGAGGAATCTAACTGGACAGAGTCTACCATAACACCGGAAGAAAAAAAAACCACCACCAAATTACTCATACCAAAGTCTATATCCAAAATTCTGTCTAAATCTTTCTCGTTAATGCGGAGGGCTTCCTCCCACATTGAAGCAGAAAGATCATTCTTCTCGCCGTCGTCGGAAGATTCAACTGCGAGCAGCACTGATGACGTACATGTGCAAGCGGGTAGTACGTCGGATATTAAGTGAATATACAGTTACTATATTATATTTATTATCTTATATTGCCACTAGGTATAGATACAGCGTGCACCGTGTTATTTAACCATATGGTCGATACACATACCACATCAAAATAAACTATACTGAATTATCATGTTATTTCGGCACATCAATCATATCGATGTATTTAAGATCAAAACAAATGTGTATCATCTATCAGAGATTTCGTATCAATTTTTCACTAAATTTTGGTAAGTAGAAGGTATTATTATGTACGTTTACAGTTTATACACGATACGATTGAAATCAGTGGATAAACAAATTTTACACAATGAGATTCCTCCTTCCAAGCAAATATTTTTTAATCATCACACAGTGTCGAGTTTTATTTATGACTTCTTCTTCTTTTCGTATCAATTGACTCGTATTTAATTTTGTCCGACCAGTATTGAGCAACCTGTATAGCTCTATGACTTACAACACACCGAAAGATTTCTTTGAACGATGCTGATACATTTCCTCGTGTGTATCGCATGCGTCAGAGTATGTCACCATATGCATCACGCTCTTATTAACCCAACAATAAAAATACTATGCGGATATTAATTATGTATTATTTATTTATTTTACAAAAGGATTACAGATACAGAGTAATAAACCAAGAATATAAAAAATATATTAATGACAAATAGCTAATTACAAGCCTCAAACGTATTACACTTAAGTGGGAAATAAAAAAGAGTTGATTTGTATTCAGGAGTTATTGATTTGTGTTTCAGGCATCATCATCACAAACCACAACAGAATCCATTTTTTGATATGCTATACTGCAATAAATCTGAAACGGACATGATAAAGTGGAATTCCAAATACAAACAAAAGACTGTCGAGGTGTCAGCTTCCGATGAATTTAGCAAGAAAGCAGAAATCTTGACGAAAAAAGTAATATACACAGGCTTTTTCTATTATTGAAGTATTTGCAAAAAAATCTTATAACTTGCTTTCCGCTAATTTGTTGCTTTTGAACTCGGTGCATCGCAGAGTACAATGGGCTCATCGTGACGAGGCCAACTCCACAGCGTAGCACTTCGATAAACCATCGCAGGCTTAATTGTTGGTCTTCTACAGATATCCTCCGCATTTGGTTGACGTTATAGCTCCAGCTTACACGAGTTTATAAGTTTAAAAATAAATTAAAAAGATTAGAAATTATATCCCGTCTTCTTTACAAACATATACCTATAATCTTTTGTCTACATTTTCAGATATCCGCCGAATTTTACGAGTGGTGGGTTGGTTTAGGTAATGTTGAATTCAAGAGTGAAATCAAAAGACCTGAGGACATAGAAACACTGTTCCAGGTATGGTTACCTATATTTACATTTGTATGGCAGATAGCAGTATCATATTTTTGCTAATGTAATCGCTCAGGGAGCTCGTGGTTATTTAATAACAGCCGCACGAGTCGATCCATTAGGTTAAGCTACGCTTGCCAAAGATAGTCCGGGGATGGGGAAAAAGCATGTTAAGCCGTTGGTCCCGGCTATCATACGTGGATCTTTGACAGTCGTAACGGATCGTCAGAAGCCCGAAAGTCTAACAACCAGTCTTACCAAGGGGTATCGTATTACCCAGTTACTGGGTTATGGAGGTCAGATAGGTAGTCGCTCCATGTAACATACTGGTATTCAGCTGCAACCGGTTAAACTAGACACCGACCCCAACATAGTTGGAAAAATTAGGCAGATTGATTGAATAAAACATTATTTCAAACAAGACTCGTAAGAATTCCTATTTTGATTTAAAGCAAATGTTCACCTTTCAGGTGTGGTTCGACGAGCATTCCTCACGCGGTATTATGCTGGATCCCCGGATAATACCTTGTGTATTAAGAAGTATTGCGGTCAAAACTGGTGTACCAAGGGTACGTTTTTAAACCTAGCTATATTAACTGAGTTGAAGAAGATGTGTTTTATAGCTGAACCACTTCTCTGTTATTGTCTTTTCCACTATTCTCGTTATAATTATACATCATGTGATTAACTTTATTGTGCTCTGTCTTAAGTTCATATTTTTTATTATAGGCTTCGTGTATAAAGGCGCTTAGGCGGCAAGTAGCATACGATGTCCACGCGGAGACCAGTCCAGCACATACTGGCGCGTTTGGCACAAGTCTGCCAAACAAGTTGAAGCATATACCTCCTAAGAACAACACGTACAAGCAGTGGCGCGGTGTCGAGGTCCCGGAAGATCTGCGCACCATGGCTTGCGTCTGGGAGGACATACAACATCTCACGTGAGTGCTTACAATGCTAATTATGACAGGTATGTGATTTGTCTTTTTACACTTTGTATAGGAATACTGTGTCCTTCTCACACCAGTACTATGTAGAAACGTACCTGCCCCACAGCGCACCGCTGGTCCTCAAATAATTATCTTTGCATCTTCTTATTTTACATCATATTCTAAACCGCAAATTGAATGATCTAAATGACAATTTTTGTTCTCCATTATAATAATATGCACAATGTCGAAGATATATTTTTTATATGAATTAATTCGCCAGATATACCTAAAATTATGCCTAACGGCCTGCGTACACAGCCAGGTCTGCGCTGACCCTAAATATCACCCTAAAAAGCGTTATTGTGAACTCTAAAATTATAGAAATTAGATAATTATTATCGCGGACTTGTTTATAGTATTCATTATGAACAATGTTTTGTTAATTTCAGACTGTTTGGTCAACCCACGCCGATAAAGCAGCTAATCAGCTTATTTTTCTTTGATTTGATTTACAAATACAGTGATATTGTGAAAATAAACGTATATTTTACCATAAAACACTATGAGTGAAAACAATTTTTGTAATCAGTTCTGTACCTACTTCCAAAGATTACCTTATACATATTTTTTACCTACACCTTAATACCTATTATTAGTTTAGATCAGATACATTACTAAATCTTTAATCCTTCCCCTGAAGAACCATCACAGGTTTAGTGTTATTTTTTAGATAAAATAATAATAATCACATTAAAACAATACTTTATTTTTGTTTATCACGCCGGAAGTACATGTTGATAGAGAAAGATTGCGTCGGTTCTAAATCCTTCTAATTATATTCAGGTCAACAAAGGCATTCCAGCAGTGGCTGGTGAAACACCCGCACATGCCAATGCCTCCGTTCTTCCAGCAACTGGATACTCCTGGTGACAAGAAGCAGCTGTTCGTAGTGCCATCCGACTACATTCTGCCGGACAAGGGAGGTTCGACCACTTCTGCTCCAGAGCTCGCCCTCCCGGTCTCACAGTTTTCATTGGAACTAAAGGAGGTGCTCAGTAAACTTATGGATACGTAAAGGATGTTTGTTGCATTATAAATTTAAATTTGATTTACTTGATGTGTGATTTCTGAATTTATATAGATTTTTAATAAACTTAATCTTTGAGTAATTTTATTTTCGTTTTTAGTTATTACTCATTTTTTATTAAAATTAAAAAAGCATGAAGAGACATTATCCAAAAAAATATAGGTATCGTAAGTGCAAATATAATAGTTTAAAATACTAAAAAACACGCTTTTAGCACACACTAAAAATTACAAAACGGCAAACCCTTTCATTTAATACCCATGTCATGAGGGTGCATTTCAAATAGCCAATCCGCCATATGGATGTCCGTCATGTTGGATTTAAGTCACGTGACTATTTTTTTCGTATTCCTGACAGCAAACCCTTTCATTTGATACCCATATCATGGAATATTTTTTTTTAGGTAGTAAAAATCATCAAATGACTCCTTCCACCCTCGGTGGGGTGGAAGGGACTGTCAGACTTTTACTGACTAAAAAACCACCCTGTTCCTTGGATTTCAAATAGCCAGTCCGCCATCTTGGGGAGGCCGCCATATTGGATTTGTAATGATGTTTCTTAGCTAGTCATGTATTGTCATCAGATCTCAGAGCGTGTGCAAAATTTCATCCTAATCGAAGACCGGGAAGTGGGTCAAATTAAGATTCCAAGATTTTCTTACATACATAGTTAGTTACAAGTGAAGCTAATAAAAGCGTGTTAATAAAAATTTAAAAAAAAAATCAGTTCCAAATAAGACTGAGGAGCCGATGGCATGAAATCTGTGATGGAACTGAATTGACTGTCACCCTCTGCATCAGACTGCATGAAAAGTCGTCATGCAGTCAGTGTCTAGAACTTTTTGGTTATTCTAGTCGGGTATTTTTTGCTAATATATATTTTTTTTTGATTTGTGTACTTTATAAGAAAAAATAAGTTAAAAATAACTAAAACCCGACTACGACAAAATCGCGCACTGAAAAGTATAAAACAAGAACAATATTCATTTGACCGATATTTTCGAAATTTTTAAGTAATAGCCGTGGTCGTATGCCACCTGCTGTTGTTTCACACAATCTTTATTGACTAGGTGGCATTCGATTCCGCGCGGAAATCGAACCTACGACACATAGCGTAGGTTCGATTCCCTCACGGAATAAATATTTGTATGGCTTACAAGTAGTTGTTCCAAGTCCAGTTGTTTGTACCCACGATATAGGAGAAATTCTAGTGTGGGGCAGCGTTTTTTATTTAATAATAAAAATATAAATAAAGTATTACTCGTCCTTTTTTAATTTTATATGCACTTGAAAGTAATTGTACATAGATACCGCACTAAACAATGTATCTTCGGTACCAGTCAACAATGCATGTGCTTGTAAAATTTATCTGCAGTAAATTATGTAGATAAACAAATAAATGGATTAATTTTATGACTGCACTTTTAACCATAAGGTAAATTTTCCTTACAATAATCACACCCTCATAAATAGCATGACATTATAATATATTATGCACCTATTATGCTGTCAGACGTAACATAATTTTGGATTAAATGCAACTGAGATACGTTACATAAGGACGTTAACTTCCACCTTTATATTCATTATTGCTGAGGTAACTTGATAAAAAAAAATTCATTCATTTCTATCTGCCTGGAAAAGTGTCTCTTTCTGAGAAGCAAGGGACTCGTAACTGTAATAATCTGAAACTGGTTTTCAAGTTTGGAAATTAATTAGTGCGGTTAGAGGTTTTTTGAAATCATACCGTCATCTTTATTGTCTATCTACTAGTTCTGTAACAAAAAGGATGCCAAACGGAACCCCATTATTAAGACTTCTGCTCTCTGTCTGTCCATCTGTCATATGGGCTATATATTTGGATCTGTAATAGGTATTGGAGACTTATTTATTTATTATTACTACGACGAAACGAAACTTGTTACGAAAAGTGTTTTTTGGAAGTACAAAAAACACAAGGTTCGGTGGTACGGAACCCTTTTCTGTGCAAGTCCAACTCCCACTTGGCCGGTTTTTCTTTTTCCCATAGTCTATTTATCACACAACCTGTATTATTTAGGCATTTTTCAGTTTGTGACCCGAATGAGTAACCAAATGTTGTTACCTAATGTAGGTTAAATTACTCATAGTAATATCCATATTCTCAAGGTAAACTGAACAATAAATTTTGATATAACAAATCCCCGTTTTTGTTAAAAATTACGTTCAATAAAAGCAATTATTGACCTATGACTAATTTTTGTGATTATTATCAACGCATATCACGTCAAATCAATCTGTTGATACACATCCATAATTGCGTGTTTAATAAGTGCAAAAACGATTAAAAGCCAGTAAGAAAGGTAAGAGCGTAGTCATCATGAAACATTTTCAAGCGAATTAGAACTCTAAGCAAAAATAAAACCACAGATTTTTAATTTTATTGAACATAGATGTTAAAACATACACCATAAAAACGAGGTGAGCTTAATACTATCGACTGCACAAACCCAGGCTTCGGGTAGTTACTGAGACATTGCTAATGGGGAATCCAAAAGACTGTCCGATATCCGAGCAGGGTTCATGATTGAAACATAATTATACTACTTTTGTAACATCTTTTAACAACATGCATGCAATAAATAAAAAAATATACACTAATAAGGCAAATTTATAATGGAGCTTTATAGAATCTGGTTGTTTGACCATAAATATGCATACCAAATGCAAGAGATTCACATAAATCGACCTAGAAATAAGTAATCTTGCCGAAATCGCCATGCCTACATGGTACAAAAATAGCTTTTTCTGATTTTGAAGTCTGCTACGAACAAATTAAGGTCAGTGGGTCGTCTTAGGGGCGGATTTGTTGGAGTTGGAGTATACGCTTAGGGGCACTATGAACAGCAAAGAAACAAAAATAAAAATTTTTTTTGGTTGAAAAATAATTTTTTTGGGACTTAGAAATTTTTTGATTTTTTTACGAAAAGTTTTTTCAAAAAAGTGCCAATTTTATTGCAGCATCTTATTAAGCTTGTCCATAAAAACAAATTAAGTTCTGAAAAGTATGACCCTACGACGCACCGTTTCCGAGTTATGGGTCTTCGAAATTTTTAGTTTTTTATAAAACACTCTATATTTCCAAAATGGTAGGTCGGATGAAAATCTTTTTTGGAAAGAAATTGTTTCTCTAGTCGAGAACGATGAGATGGTGTAAAGAAACCCGCGAAAATTAGTAAAAAAGAAAAATATGAAAAATTTTCTAAGTGTCGGATCGTCAGCTTGCGTATCTTTAGGGGCACGGGACTTAGTCAAATTTTCTAAGATTTTTTTTTTTTACTAATTTTCGCGGGTTTCTTTACACCATCTCATGGTTCTCGACTAGAGCAACAATTTCTTTCCAGAAAAGATTTTCATCCGACCTACCATTTTGGAATTATAGAGTGTTTTATAAAAAACTAATAATTTCGAAGACCCATAACTCGGAAACGGTGCGTCGTAGGGCCATACTTCTCAGAACTTAATTTGTTTCTATAGACTAGCTTAATAAGATGCTGCAATAAAATTGGCACTTTTCCGAAAAAACTTTTCGTAAAAAAATCAAAAATTTTCAAGTCCTAGCGCCCCTAAGGCTACACTCCAACCACAAATTAATCGTAACGGGCGACGACGCTTAAATAATCTTGTGTTATCGTCAAATTAAATACCTTCAACATAAACAAATCTGTAATCACACAAAATTAACTATGAAGGACTAATGACTGCTCATAAACAATAATATAGAAATTATCAATTTTTCCTTCGAACATAACCCAAAGAGGAAGTGTGCAACGATCGTAAAGCAATCGCGATAATTACACCTTTATAGATACGTCTTTACTTGATAACAGATAGGAAACCGATCATGTTTTATTAATTCTTTTCACTGTACTAGCATAGTGTCAACAAATATGTCGTCCAGAGAGTGATTTATTTCTTAACAATTAAATTATAGAACAGTACTCTTCAAAAAAAGTGAAAATAAAAATTCAAAAATGACGGACACTAACGCAACGAGGAAGGAAGTTTTAGACCAAATTATAAATAGGGGAAAATTGGGAGACAAGAAATTTCACTCGGAGACATCGCTTCAACAATTTGGTGAAGATGAGGGAGCGGATGCTGCGGAGACTAGTGCCGGAGACGATCCTGGGGTGCGTACAGACAATTGTATTTTATTACATTTCTCAACACTGCCGCAATTAATTGATAGGTACGAATATTTAATTTCCTTGTATAAAAAGAAATAACTTTTACAATTATGAATGTATAGTATTCATATTCACAAAAATATAGGTTTAGGCTAGGTCTATATATTTTTAGGGTTCCGTACCTCAAAAGGTAAAAACGGAACCCTTATAGGATCACTTTGTTGTCCGTCTGTCTGTCTGTCTGTCTGTCTGTCTGTCTGTCAAGACCTTTTTTCTCAGGAACGCGTGGAGGTATCAAGCTGAAATTCATATCAAATACTCAAGTCTATGGTCTCTTGGAGCTGTGAAAAAATCAAACTTCTAAGTCAACGCGATCAAAAGATACTCCCGTTTATGCCGCAAATTTTCGACACTCGCAAGGGAATCAAAACCTACAGGGTACTTCCCGTGAACTCAGAATCTTGAAATTTGGTATGAAGCAACGTCTTATAGCAGAGATATAGGAAAAATTGCGAAAAGTATAAATTTTTAGTTACATCATATAATAAAAATATTTTTAATAATTTTAAACTTACTACCCCTTTCCTCATGAACGCGTAGTGGTATTATATTGAAATTCATATCAAATACTCAAATCTATAATACCTTTAAGCTGTAACAAAATCAAACTTCTATGTCAACGCAATCAAAAGAAACAGGAATTAAAACCGCATATTTTGAAACTCGCCACTACTCGCAAGGGAATCAAAACCTACAGGGTACTTCCCGTGAACTCAGAATCTTGAAATTTGGTACGAAGCAACGTCTTATAACACAGATAAAGGAAAAATTGCGAAAAGCATAAATTTTTAGTTACATCATATAATAAAAATATTTTTAATAATTTTAAACTTATTACCCCTTTACTCATGAACGCGTAGTGGTATTATATTGAAATTCTTAACAAATACTCAAGTCTATAATATCTTTAAGCTGTAACAAAATCAAACTTCTACGTCAACGCAATCAAAAGATACAGCAATTAAAGCCGCATATTTTGAAACTCGCAACTACTCGCAAGGGAATCAAAACCTAAAGGATACTTCCAGACGACCTGGAATCTTGAAATTTGGCATGAAGCAACGTTATAAAGTACACATATAGGAAAAATTCCGAAAATCTTAAATTTTTAGTTACATCACATAGTATATTTTTTTTAATAATCATAAACTTACTATTTCGTACCTTAGCCAATCTAAACCGAGATTGATCCAAATTGTGCCTATTTCTAGTATTAAAATTATGTCTATCACTTCTCTTCCAAATGTAGTACTCCTCGTACAATGGGTGTTATTGTTGGCTCGGTTGCACACCAGTACTAAGTAGACGTACGCTCTCGCCCGTGGCTCTCACGTCACTGCCCACTGACAACCCGTGTGCTCGAGATAACATTGTTGGTCAGGTAACTCAACTCAGATACAGAAACACTACATCCCTTAAGAGATGAAGATTTTTCCGAACATACATAATGTTTTCATATATGTATTGACAAGGTACCGTCAGCTTTCCACATTGTTATGTTATGGATTTCATTTAGCAATAAAAATACCATAACTTTTACTTATATACCTACAGGTTTGTACGGAACCCTCGGTGCGCGAGTCTGACTCGCACTTGGCCGGTTTTTTTTTATTTAAATATTCAAATGAATGATATAAATATGGAACTAGATTTTAAAGGTATATAAGCGCTCTTTGTATTACCTGTTTTCTCAAGATATGTATTTTGCTAAATGTTAGGTACCCACCTAATACATTCAAAGTCATATTGATGGCAATGTATTTGTCCTCCAACACAAACAATCAAATCTTAATAGACATTGATTTCAAGTTTTGAGTTACAACTTCAACTGAACGAAAAAATCATTTGTTAAACAAGTTTTTACAAACAAAGCGAAGTGGAGCACTAATTACAATCACAATGAAAAAATCTTAACTGAATACATTGTCAAAGTGAATCGATGGTATTTATAGTTACAGTATACGACAGACTGTCTGTCAGTTGCCTATCACGCAGAGCTCATAAGCGTCTTACTCACAGTTGAGATGTACAGTGGTGGTACCAGCTGCCGGACTACGTTACGTACATATTGGTACACAATCAATCCCTCAACGTTAGTCTCCATTGTGTTATCTAGTGAACCATATCCAATTTAGATACGTTATACCTGAATAGTTATTAGTCTGTTGTTTTAAGAGACTAACGGTGAAATCTTGCAGTAATAACTACCTACCTATAGCATAATTCGCTACCGTGACGTCACGGGTGATTAGAGCTCAAATTCGAACGAAAATCAGTGCCATGCTGTCATGCCTAAAGCCCTCTGAAGCTAGGAATCACGTGAGTACTACTGATTAATCAAAGCCGCTATCAAAGCTGGTGGCGCCACTTACATGACTCAACTATAATAAACAAAGCACAAATGACAGTCGATAACACAACATCATAACATCACGACTGAAAACCCCGAAGGGTTAAGGTTAAGGCAGAGGTGTAGTAGGTACACCTCTGCCTCTGATTGATTAAGAATATTTAAAATTAAGCGGAAGTTAACATTATAGGAAAATAAAAAAAAAAAAGGTGTTTAGAAAAAATAATTTAGGTAGGCGTATTTTTCGTTACAATTATAGGAAATAACTTGGTCAAAATCGGCGAGTCAAATTGGCGAGTCCATCCGGACCCGCCACTGATTTTATGTTTTTTGTTTAATTAATTTAATTTATTACTAACACTATAGTTTGTAAGCTGTCTACTAACAAATATGGATGTAAGTCTGAAATAAATGATTTATTATTATATTATTATTATTATTATTAAAATAACACTTTCTAACTTATACCTACTTAGTGCAAAATATATATAACTACTTCATGAATTTAACTTTATAATCTAATTATAATACAGTGTTGAACTTTTTATTTTATCGACCAGAATATTAGCACGACACCTTGATTTTATCAATCAACCAAATACTTGTTTACAAAATTAGTGATTCATATTTTCAATACGGTCAGCATATAAATTATGACGAAAGCTTCTTATAATTTACTTCTTCTTCCAGGTTCAGAATGCTTCAGTCGGTAATGGTTCCAGTTCTGAGGAAATGCAAGGGCGCAGGCGCACTATGTCACAACCGGGACCAGTTTCGGGAAACCTTGTGACCGCAAGCGCAGCCCGGGCGCGCCGGAGACCGCCGAGAAATGTTATGTATCACCCTGATATTGAGCGAAGCGTAAGTGGATTTTCATATATTATCGCCATACCTAATTTACTTTTCTAAAGGGGGCCAATAAAAAATTGTTGTAACTCGGGTTTCGAGTCGATTATCTTCACATTTTAATCATATTTGTATAATCCTATTTCCTATCGAGCGGAATAGTAACCTATCAGCGTTGCCTAAAAGTGATTTTTCTCATCACAGTAATTATATGGATAAAGGAATTGGATATTCTATTGTAGGTCTTCAGTTGGTTCGTTATAGACTCGCCAAGAGTTCATTTAATTAATAAAAAAACAATAACGGTTTTTTTTTAATATTGAGCTTAAATTGTAGCTTGTAGTTCGCTTCACATAATATTACCTCTTCTAACAGAGCTATTATTATTATTCATGACAGCGTATAAGTTGCATAATTATTTTAATATGCTTCTATTTTAAAATAATTTTAAAATCTTAATCAGAAATATGCAACCTCAAACAAAAGCTGCATGCATACCTACTTTAAAATTCGAATATCAGACATTCGCAGCGATGACTGACAGTTAATTAATTGCTCGTTGCGTTACACCATGGCAGCTGAATTGGTCATAACAACCAGTTACGAATATTTACTACGTTTGCCGTTACTTGCACTGGATCACAAGTCATAAATTCACTTAGGCCAACTAGATTAAACTGTAACAACCGCGGAATCAGAGGGTTAACATAGATTTGTACGCAGATTTAACTGGAAACAAGCTCACATCGGTGTTTATAGATCTTGTGTTGGCATAATGTGTATCTACGGACGACAGCGCGTTAAGGTTACCACAGGGGCATCTTATGCCATTGCAATAGTGAGTGATTCTACAACAAAAAGGTATAGTCTGATGTGCTGGCGACTGTACATTATGTTGATCACAGAAATAGTTGATATAAGTTGTTGTGATAATATATTATCTGGCAAGACAACCCTGCGGATGGGATACAAGCAGCAGGCTAGGAGTCAGGACGAATCGTTGCGCCAATTTCAAATGTAAGTCTATGTCCGGCAGTGGACAAGTATTGTCTGATATGATAATAAAGGAAAACTAAGGCAGAGTTAACCCCACAAAGCGATTGCAGTATAATTTAGTTAATGTTTTAAATAATGCCACAGTAGGTATTATTTAAATTTTAGCAGTCAATGAATAATTTTTAATTTTTAACGAGTGGGTCATCTAGAAAGTCACTGACTTTTAAACCAAAATGTTTACTCCATTTCAACATAACTCAAAGCATTCTTTAGATAACACTCGCAACTGAAAACGCTTTATAATTGTAACTTCTTGTCTTAGTAAATGTTATCAGCATCGGTTTATGAGACTCGACGTCCATATCAAACTTTCAGACCATATAAAGATGGATTGGAGAAGTCACTATTCATTGCTTAAAAATCAGTCATAGGATGTGAGCCATTCAACACGTAAACATTTATCAAGCCACATTAATTTGAGTAGGAAATGAATAAGTTATTTTATACCTACCTGAATCAATCAAATAAAATGACAAATGATAAAATCTTAAAACGAGACTTGGATTGATTGGTACTAATTAGGTACCAATTAATGTTTACGTATATTGTTTAGTAATGTGATGAAATACTCATAGCTAGCTACAAGGATGACTTCGTCCACTTGAATGTCGATTATCAGCAGGGATTTAATTTTCATGCGCGGTTCTAATATTTAAATAATATTAGAACCGCACATAAAATATTTCGTAAACAGAGCAATCTATGTCAAATACCAAATCATATACATACTCCCATAAATAAAATGTTTTTAAACTATATTATATTTCTTTATAGTCAATATTGCGTGCCTGCAGCTTTGCCTGCCAAGTTAAACGTAAAAGAAATGTGTTTTTACATGTGGATAAAGGACCGACAGACGAGTCGACGTCGAGAGACGGATAAACTGACATGTCGAGTCTATTAGGCATATGACTACGGAACGCTAAAATCATGTCCGTATTGTAAACAAATTACCTATTGTAAACAAATTGAAGGAAAATCCCAAAAATAATAGAGCCATAAACTAAGAACTGCATGCATAAAGAAATAAAAGTGAATAATAAATTGCTCATGAGCTAGTTTTTATCTAGAACTCGGGGTTTTCTATACTGATTAGATTGTGATTAGATTTATTATTTATTCAGTGAATTTTGTTTATGTTATCAATCCAGGAATAAACAAATCAGGTTACTGTTAGAACAATAACAAAAGTGCAGACGTAAGAAGGTAGCATATTTATCTGAAAAGTAATGTTTTACACAAATGCTGGTAAGAAAATCTACTTACCAGGTAACTTTCGTAAAAGTGCTTTATGTGCAAGCCTAGCAAAAAAATAAAAATCTATTGATACATTACATTTACAGGACACGGTATTAAACTTGCGTGAAACAGCCAAAACAACTGAACAGAAGCTTGTTAAAAGAATGTTGTTTTTCAGTAGCGACTTAGTTAAGATTAATAAAAGCCCCGCAAAATGTAAACAACTGAATCATTGGCCTTTACGCGTATCTGTCACTAAAAATAAAATATTGCAGGAACCTTCAGTTGGCTGAAGGTTATCAGTTTATTGTAATATTTTCAAACTGAGAGTTTACACGAGGAAAATGAAAGGCCGTTGAATCAGTATGTCTGATTATCTTTTTATCATTCAATATTTCCAATATTAAGGTTAATTTGCAGTGATAAAATTAATTAATTTATCAATGCTACGGAGGTCAATGCTTTATATTAATGATTATTAAAAAAATTAAAAACGCTGGTGCACTGGCTAAAAATGAATTTAAAAGTAAAAAACAAGAAGTATTTTCATCGCAGTCGGGAGACCTCTAAAATAAGAATGTACCACGGAGTGAATTTCATTTTATTCTTTTATTATTTCCACTTCGTTCACGTGGTATCCTACACTACCAATACCCCTACCCTACCCCTGCCTTACCTAGGGTAAGGGTAAGAGTAGGGTAGGGGGTAGGCCCCCTACCCTACTCTACCCTACCCTACCCCTACTCTACCCCTACCCTACCCTACCCTACCCCTACCCCTACCCTACCCTACCCTACCCCTACCTTACCCTACCCCTACCCTACCTTATTTTCATTGTTTTTTTTTTTGTATTCTGCTATTCGGGACGGAAACAAATCCAACAAATCAAAAACCATGGCAATCGGTCCAGCCGTTCTCGAGTTATAAGTGTTGTAACAAACACGACTTTCTTTTATATATATAGATAGATGTAAACGATGTAACGATTCAGGCGTTTAGAAGTTATAGTGAAATAAAAAACCTCACAAATATCTGAATTCTTTTTTGGGCAGTTAGTGTTAAAGTAGCTGTAGAGCTTATAAGCATTATTTTTACAATATATTAAAACTCTTGAAACACATAATAATTAGCAGCATTGTCTTAATAACAACTCTTTGTAATTTGAGGATCATATCTACATAGTTTATTATTATTGCTAAACAGACGATAGCCCCCAATATTCTCGAAGTTTCTTGTATGAGGCACTAAGATTTACTTTCAAAATTAAATCATCTTTTTTGCCTAAATCACTACAAGGTTGATCTTTTTCAATCAACACACAAAAGATGGACAGACAATAAAGGTTTAAAGAAATACTGTCTACCTACCCTAAATGTTAGGTAAGCCATTTTTCAGTAATTTATATATTTTCAGTTTTGAATTAAAGTTAATTTGTAACGCAGTTTGATTCACTTTTAACGCAGTCGGACTAATTGATTTTTCTTCTATATATCAATAAAATACCAATCTATTGCATAACAAGCAATCCTTAGTACTTAAAAAAAAAGTATATCTTCTTATGTACTTATTTGTGAGCGTAAATTAAAAAATATATATGTATATTGTATGAACTTCCAGTACCTACCACATTTTGAACACCGTCACACATTTTCATTGACACTGGTAAAACCCAAAATAAAATACGTTCCAAGAAAATCAAAACCATTAATCAAAACATAGTCGTCACTAATTAATTATGATAACCTATCGAGACTATCCGATTATGTGAGCATTAGTTACAAAATTCTTTAGTCGTCCGTAAGATAACGGTCAATATTTTTAATTTTCGAAATACATGTTGTTGCAACAAGCTGTTTTAACCCGTTATTTCAAGCTTCGTTCGTAGTTTAAACAACGAATTCGTATATGTGAGCCCAATGGGTTGTAATGATTTTTACTCTAGCTACATGTGGATATGCCTTCAGGAAAATGATTCTAATAATGAAAATTCTAATGAGTCGTTTTTTAGGTAATAAGCAGTGCTGAGATGTAGGCAACAAGGTTGTTTAAAATTTTTAATAAAATTATCCGAATAATTTCTTTTATTATTATATTTACTTTAATTATGAGTCACAACAGGAAAAACATTTGAATATATAAAAAATAATATTCCACCGGTTTTCGGAGCTGGGTCCAAGCCGCCAAGGCTATAAGATTCTTAGGTTATTATAGTGCTAGATTTAGCCGTCCATACTTACGACTTATCTACCATACGATACGGTAAAGCAATATTGTGGTATTTATTGTTTATGACATATTATAAAACTTATAAGACTTTTCCTACAATGGCGAGAGTTGAACACGAATACCTAAAGTGGAAGAAAATTTCATTAATTATAACAATTTTGTAACAACAGTGCTTCATTAATTTAAACTTCCAATAAAATGCAGTTGAGAATATCTCTTATAAAATTGGTTCACAATATATTCAGTTGAACGTTTTAATGAAAGCTGTCTATCAAAATGATCATTCCTGCAACAAAAATAAAATTTATAAAAGGTTTGTAAAGCGCCGGTACACTTCCATAGCGTCGAGCGACGAACGCGGGCCGTGTTTGTGAGGCGGGTCACTCTCGCGCAGCCAACTGTAAACCTTTTGAGTCCAGCCGGCCGCGAGCCACCCTCGCCCCCTGAACTCAACCCCGTTCGTCCAGCTCACCCCCACCTGCCTGTTAATACCGAGTGCGGACACACCGTGCCGCCCCAACGCCTCGCCTAATGAAAATTCGATCTCTACTTTTTATTTCCCTTACAGCCACTGTTAAGGTTTATAAAACATGCTCATTCGAAAATGTCATTAGCCGATTGTCATAAGTGTCGTTTAATTATTAACCTTTGTCTAGTGGCGATTAATTAAGCGATATTTCATTGTGTTGACTCACAGTTATCTATTGATATGAACTCTAGGCCGGTAAAAGCAAACGTATGATCACGTGTTTACCGAAAATTGGAGATTTTATCACTAAGTTTCAATTTTTTTTAGTCTTTTTTTTTATTTTAATCAATTCATTACTATCAAACTAATGGTGCTTGTTAATGAACCAGCCTGCTCATTCAGATAGTCTCGCTTGACGCTTGGTACTGCCTAACTTACATTAATAATTATTCTTATTTCTTTATCACACTAATTGAGCACTGCTAATAAATATCTCGCTATAAAAATAAATAAGGAAAATCATAACATACGCGACACCATCAACAATGAAATCTGCAAAGGATTTCCATAGTTAAGTTCATTGGAAGTATCGTAGCAAACAAAGCGTTTTTTTCAACGGGCGCTGGGCGTTTACGGCGCGGGCCGAAATTCGTTGCAGAGGAACGCTGAAACACCGTAATGGGATTATAGTGAAATACAGGGTGGTGTCGATCGAGAGAAACAAGCGGCTAATGAAGTTATTAATCCGATTTTATACGGCTTTCGATGTGCATGTTTGCCACTTTTTTAGCCTGCGCCGTAGTTATGCAGATATGAATTTGCAGGCAGGCATTTGCAAACGATCGTAGCATTTATTGCCTTTCTTAATTCCTTCTGTTTTCACAGGATTCGGCAAACGAGAGACAATCGCCCAGGGTTTTTAATCTTAGTAGAGGAGAGGAGTCGGGAACTGCTACACCTATTGGTGAGTATTTATCGAAAGTTGATTGTATAATTTATTTATAAGAAATCCGTGGCCCTATAGAGTTGTCAAAAGTTCGCAGTTACGTAAAGATATACATAGTATTATAATAGATTAATATTAACTCAGTTATTTTTGTTTCTCAGGTGATCGCGGCAGTCCAATGATGTACAATGGTAACCTCAGAAATGGAGACGCAAAATCCCTTAGTAAGTATTAAACCATAGTCCTAATTTTACAGATCGACCAGCCATACACTTGAACAGCTCATACAATTATATAATAAAATATGTAGGCACTAAAGTCAATAACAATTTTATTTTTACGGTTTTGAAATTAGGACTTTACGTACCTACTTAGCATTTATTTAAAGCATCTATCTAAATCTATGTACTAACGACATGTTTATGACTTGGTTTAAAAGATTAACAAAAACACGAATAACAAAATATAAAAACTGACAATCTTAGAAAATAAATTCCCTATGTTAATCCGACTATCGGTTCGCAATCATTGTATCAGTGCAAATCCTCTAGCTTCCTCAAGATTATTTTGTTATGATTTTATTTTTTATTTTCTCAGGATTTAAATAAATATGTTTTTATTTACAACGTTTAAGGGTAGTTTTAGATGATTAAAATCAATAATGAAATATTAACGCAAAAGTGGCAGTGTAATAAAAGCTTCTTGTCAATATAAAATCTGCTGTTAGAAGCGCTTACATCCTATAGGTGTATTTACATACAGATACTTACTTAACAAATTCAGATGGCGCTTTTGTCTTACGAGCGTTTAATGTCACGACCAAGTATCTAAACAAAAATTCTACGTCATAATAATCACAAAATGATAAATAATTATCCAAATTGAACAGGTTGGATTATTGGTCCATGATTGAAAATTAACTGATAAAACAGGAGATTACTTTTAAGACAGACTGATTTCACGATAAATTACACCCAACGTATTTTAAAGCATTATATTTCCTTTAAAATCGTAAAACACACTGGACGGAAAAATACTGGCTTAATTTTTTATTGCGTTCATAATTCCTTGTGATTATTTTTAAATCACATTGCATGAGTGAAAAATGGTAATACCTGTTTTTATATTTTCACGATTGACAAGTATGAAATTACAACATTTTTATGAGTGAGAATGGAGATGTGATTCATAGTTTGTAATGCGTAGTCAAACGCATGCGCACTTTCGTGTCACGATATCCTACCAGGCCACAAATGATCTAATCCAAAACAAGACAACACTCTACCATTGTAAAATTGACAAGCAACGCATCAATGAATCGCAAACTTCGTCTAAAATCTCATGAAATATTCGCTGCTCCGTGAATTATATCTTTTAACCTTTGCCAGATAGTCCTGCAATGGCCTACATTCGCTGACTTCTTCTTCTTATCTGCCGACTGAAAAAAACCTTCTCATTTTGTTTACCATTTTACTACCGTATTGGATTTAACATAATTTATTTAATTAGTTAGTCATAAGTTTGAAATTTTTCCTAGTGACTGGTATTACTATCTCCGTAACGTGTTTTTGAAGGGACTTACTAGTGCATGCATTGCGAGAGCCATGGTGCATAGAGATAGGGTGGCATATTTTTAGCTGGCGCTGGGACGCACAATTTAACGGTTTATTAATTATCCTTATCCCTAGTTTACAATCACGAAATAAAGCTAGAATATTTGTCAAACTTTTTTAAAATGAATTTGTAATGTAAAAAAATAAACATTTTGTTAAAATAAAAGTGAACTACGTACTATTTCTCGCCTTGAAACTTACGTTTAGAAATCTATGATTGTTATCAAGGCCAAGTATGCCGCAAAACCAAATTATTTGTCGTATCAGATTACGATAGCTCACTTTGTTATTTTTTGTTGTTGCTTTGTATGAGCTACCTATGTTATGAAATACCACGTTACCGATTTGGGGTAACATGACATGTACCTAATGATAGTTGTATTGATCTAAATAAATAAAAAAAATATTTATTTAGATTGCGTCGGGGACAGTGGTCAGTGATTGACTGATGCGAGAATGATTCGAGTGGTTATACGATCATTCTGGCATCAGTCTGCTGTCATTCACAACAGAATGATGAAAAATATTTAAAATATTTAATTTTTGTCATTCTGGACCATCAGTCCGTCAATCAACCGGTTACACGATAATTCTCCCGTCATTCTGACCAGACTGATGGACCAGAATGACGCCAGACTGAGCGTGTAACCCATGAATAACACGTTCAGTCTGGCTCGAATCATTCTGGCGTCAGTCAATCACTGACCACTGTCCCCGACGCAATCTAAATAAATATTTTTTTTATTTATTTAGATCAATACAACTATCATTAGGTACATGTCATGTTACCCCAAATCGGTAACGTGGTATTTCATAACATAGGTAGCTCATACAAAGCAACAAAAAAAATAACAAAGTGAGCTATCGTAATCTGATACGACAAATAATTTGGTTTTGCGGCATACTTGGCCTTGATAACAATCATAGATTTCTAAACGTAAGTTTCAAGGCGAGAAATAGTACGTAGTTCACTTTTATTTTAACAAAATGTTTATTTTTCAGATTTCTCTGATCACCCAATTAATAAAAAAGCGTGAAGATACTTTTTATGATCGGCAATAAAATACAAAAAGCAACTGTTTCCACCCGGGATCGAACCGGGGGCCTTGTGCGTGTGAAGCACACGTGATAACCGCTACACTACGGAAACTTGATTTCTGGAGCTAAAATTACGCTTTACTAAGTTATGAATGAAGTTTTATTAGTCTGCTGGTAGGTATCTATCAGATGGTGGCTTGTGATCGGTGTAAACAATGAGTTCTCTTCCATCGAACATTTTTCTGAAGTGTTTGATTGACATACCTACCTACCTATAAATTGATAAGTAGGTAGGCTAATAACTCTGTCGAACGTAGACCGTAGGTATAGGTACTGTATGAACTGTATCGCTGTTGTGTTTCGGAGAATTTCTTTGAGAAATAGGTAGGTACCTAGCCAAGCAGTACTTATATTTCTTGTTTACAAGTTATTGAAGGACAGCTCCTGCGCAGGTGTTCGTTGCGTCGCACGTGACTACGTGAGGGAGTTGGCGTCGGTTGGTGATGGAGATGGATGAGCAAACTAAGCTGCGTTTTGTACCTATGCTAACTTTACATAACTCGAATGCTTGTGAGTGTGACGCTTCTGTGTTCCACTTGATCTTTGTTTTATCTCGCTTCTTGGAATTGTGCAGGACCGCGTTGAGCGGTGCTTGTAAGTACTTATGTGATCTGCGTTAGGTACCTACCTACCTACCTACTATGCTGTCACGGTAGAAATTTATCATGCCGATAAATCTACGTAGGTAGGTCTTGATCTTGAATCGTCTCGGGTCTGGGGTAAGCAGAGATAGCAGACTTTTCCTTGTGGTGGTTTGATTCCGTTGCTTGACACTTCATAGACCAGGAACTTGAGGTTTTCTTTGTCGAAGACGCATTTTGATGGATTTATAGTGATATCATACACCTCTTATCTGCGTAAGACTTCCTGTAAATCTTTGATGTGGCTTGCTTTACTTACTTCCGCCTTCCGCCGGAGGTAGTGGGTTCGATTCCCACCCAGGACAAACTTTGTGTGATGAGCATAATTATTGTTGGTTCTGTGTCTGGGTGTAATTTATCTATAATACTGTATGTATTTATAAATTATATAAGTATGTAATGTATATCAGTTGTCTGGTTACCATAACACAAGCTCTGCTTAGCTTGGGATCAGATGGCCGTGTGTGAGTTGTCCCAAGATATTTATTTATTTTTATTTTACTTCATTTTCAGATGCGATTATTGGGTAGGTAAGTACCTACCTACCTACCTACTTACCTACGTCGTCGATGAATGGAAATTTATGCGTAGATACCTAGTCTAATCCGATAAGTAGGTAGGTAAGTAGTACTTACCTACCTACCTACTTATCGGGTACTTACTAAGTAGGTACCTAAGTACTTGATAGATGAATCGTTGGAATGTCTGTCCGGCATTCTTGAGACCTGGACATACCTATTCGTGTAGGTAAACTCGAATATGCCAAAAGGTGTTGTGATGGCTGTTTTCTTGATGTCTAGCTCGTAGACTGGTAGGTACTTACCTACTTAGTTGTTGATAAGCACGGTTTAGGTCGAGTGTATTGAAGATTTTCTTGCCGTGAAGTAGGTACCTAGGTAGATAGATGAAAAAATATTGAATAAGTACCTAGCTAGTGTAATGTAATAAAATAAAACTGCGTTATAATTTGTAATCAAAATTAAGTGTCGTGATGGCCCAGTGGTTAACGCGCCCACCTCTCATGCATGAGGTTGTGGGTTCGAATCCGGGCAAGCCAATGTGACTTTTTCAATTCATATGTAGGTACCTACTTTGCCCTACAGTGGGACAGTAAGAGGCTGGTAGGTACTTTTTTATTTTTTTTTATTTTTATTTTTTTCAATGTTGACATAATTTATTTCCCAAAATTATAAATTATGTTGCTTCAAATACTTCTGTTTTGATAAACGATTAAAATAGTGTAATGAAATAAAATAAAACTGCGTTTTATTGTAATCAATGTTGACATAATTTATTTCCCATATTTATAAATCAATAAAATAGTTTACGCCAACAAATATAACTTATTTTTACTTAGACAGAAAAATTTAAACTAGTTTTTTTATATTCACGCCATCTAGTGTTCAATCTTCGTAAACGCAGAGGTATGTCTGTGTGTGTAAACGACACTGTATTCAATGACAGAAGTTTTAAACAAGTTATGTGTCGAATTGGGTAGATTTTGAGGGAATGATATGACCTATTCAAATAAAATGTAATATCCGATAACCGCTAAGACTACTCCTATGACTTAATAATTGTCCAATTACACAAAAACTCAAATAAACTAAAAATGTTGACTTCAGCGCCATCTCTCGGGAGAATGTCTGGGAGCAGCCCGTCGGTTTCACCTTAAGTTCATTTTACAAAAGTATAGAGCGCTGTGAGAGCCCACGAGATACTAGGAATCTTCATATCTGTCATTATTTCTTTAATTATAGAAATCACTATTTTTCGCTCATTCTTTAAATGTTAATTTCAACAGACAGTTACCGCCTATACATGCCGCAGAGCGACTCAAGAGGCAGCGCGACGCCTCGCAAGCGATCTGTGGCGACGATGGATGCTCAGTCCATACGCTCAGTTGAGACTCAAGCTCCTCCACCCACCAGCCCTGAGGACAACAAGAGGCTTACGAAGTAAGTTATGAAGACGCAGTATTTACCCGAAGTAGGTAGGGCCTAAGTTTGTTTAGCTGTGATTTACGAATACTTGGTTGGCTTACAGATTTTTTTTCAAGAAATATGTGAACTTTCCAAAATTTGACCCAAAATAGATCCTCACAATCCAAAATAATTCAGGGCAAATATTTGAATATTCATACGTCTTTTTCCAGAAAGTACCTGACCCTCATAATAAGCTGCATGTATGCAATACTGCTGGTCACTCTCGGTCTGGTGGTGTACTTGGCTGATTCCTTCGTGAACTTGTCTATTTCCGAGGTAAGACTTTTATCTAAGTGGCTTTCTTTATCTATATTTTATTTCCCGACCTAGTTCTAACGACCGAGCTCGGGCAGTCTAAGGATGGGTACAGATGCCATGAGTTCAACAAGTAATCTTATCAATGAAGTAAAACAAATGTAGGTAATCATTGACGTAGAGTAACATATCTTATCTTATTCATTAATAAATGTTCAATTATTTTATTTTTGTGACAAAATACAAGTATGGAAATATTATAGATACATATCTAATTTATTTCATTCGTTCATTGAGCTAGTTTTCTTATGAAAGAGACAAATGCGCACGATGCACATGACACATTTTGAGATCATGTTTTGTTTTTACTTAGGTACATAATTTTATTTATCTCTGTGGTATACATATTGTTGAGAATCGCACCCAATAAGCCACACTGTAACATTACATTAAATGTGGACAAGTCTGCACCCACCATTATTATACAGATAACAACATAAATTTAAAAGATCTATAACTTACGGAACTAGTAGCGGCAATCCTATTTCTTCTACAGATTAAAATATTTTCTGAATGGCTCTTCAATAACTTTTTTACTTTATGTTTTCAGGTGTTTTCCATAGTACTTTGTAGTGTCGGAATGATATACATCATATATCTAATAGTCGACATAACTAAATATAAGGGTATTGCAGCCAGAAATCATAAAATCAAAGCTCAACACGAAGAAAAAATAATGGAATATTTTAGAAAACAAGAGGTAAGTGATACAGTATCTAAGTTAACACTGATAAAAGAAATTATAATAATAATGATATTCAATAGCAATAGTTTTCTCAAACTCAACATTCAGTTTTTTCATTCATCGCTATTATTCGATCTAATATTCATATATTCTATAGACTTCTACAGTTAAAACTTACTAACTACATGCGGAATAAAATATAAAATGTCTAAGAAATTTTCTTCGACAATTTCAGGAGCAAATGGGTCCAGGAACGCCAGGAGACCGCACCCCTGACTCCATGTACAGCAACAGAATGCCCGGCATGCCACCGCCGGTGCTCATCCCTACCAAGCATGAGTACTGCTTCAGCCAGGGCAGGCATTCTGGAAGCTTCTACCTGAAGATGGGAGCCGCTGGTAAGACATCATTCTAGTTAATGTGAAAATGTTCTCTCATAACTTTTAGACCTACCTATGTATCCTGCTTATGTGTAGGAAGTTAAATACAATCGATTCATTCATTTAAAAAATGGACTTGAAAGTTTGTTGATATGCCGTGCGGTTTAAACGCTCTTAAAAGATCCTCCACGTGTGATGCATGAAAGCTTATCTTATCCGTCTGGCGTCGGGGTCTGGCACACCCTGTCACTCAGCTTAGATATTATAAATCCTACTGACTAGTTAATCTCATTAATTGACATGACTTTTTTTGTTAATAAGAAAATAGAACAAGTCTATTTATTATCTACATTTTATTTTTGTAATTGATGTCAAAATCTGCATAATAAACAATTACGTTTTTTAAGTATACCTATAGTCCCAGCGACCCTCCCTTTGAAGCTTTTTTCTTGCATGTGCCCTTATACGACTGGCCAGGCAGAATTTGCTTCTAAATACCCGATCACAACTAAAGCTAATGTTATATATCCAGCTGCTGAAACCATTTTTATTGCAGATGTTTACTACTTACTTATTGATAATTTTGCATAAAAGTTGTGTAATTCTGCACATTCGGTAGTTTTCAGTGTCGCGCACTTATTATTGACTGATAATAAATAATTATGATCAGATAAAAACGATAGCTATCATTAAAAGTATAGTTACCAACGTGACGCGCATTGTCTTTATCAAAATCTATATATAAATGCTTGAATTTAAATTCTAGTATTTTTGTATCTTGCATGAATGTGATGTTATCTAATTTTATGATACGTATGAATAAAACATTTCCATAAACGATAGATTTACCTTTTTTACATCAATTACACGTCGCACTATACATAAATAGTAGGTACCTACTGTCGTTATAATTTCTCTCTGTGACTCAATTATGAATATGTTTACACATTCCTACGCTCACTGAGATTAATGCATATTACAGGTAACAATAACATCGACTGCAAGGCCTTTTTTTTTGCACTCATTAAAGTTATCACTCTTACTCATTATTTTTCTTTATACATCAGTCGCTGATTTCCGAAAAATAACATATTTGTGAAATTGAATAAATCACATTACTTATTACTTACAATGTTAGAACCTTAATATTCATGTTTGGGAAAGGAGTCTTTAAATACCCCACCATTAGAATTTATTTAGTATTTCACACCCACAAATTATGTTTTCCTGCAGGTTTCGCTCTGGGCCACTTAGTCCACTCGCTCCTCTTACTAGCAGTACAAATAGGACAGCTGGTGGACGAAAACCTTGACAACGATGAATGTGTGAACATCTTTCAAGTGGTGCTCGATGTACTTTTACCGCTCTACTGCTTCCTGCAGCTGTACTTCATCTTCAAATTTTCTAATGTCATCATCTTGAAAGCTCAGGTAAAATAATCATAAAAAAAATTCTTAGCGCTCTCCAACCCATATGGCCCTGCCAGGGTTGCGGAATTTGTTCGAAAGAGTCACCGCGGCCCTGGAATGTAAAGGGCATTAGGAGGAACACGGATGAGTTTTAGTCGGTAAGAGTCTGACACTCGTTATCGCTCGCTATCGCACTGACTATCGCTCCGCCCTAAGCGGAAAAATAAACTATATTGCCCTTACTCAGTGTTCTGTTGGCTAATAAACAAGTTTAAATAATATCAGAGCATATAGTAGATGTACATACATACCTACATAGATGATGACCGACCTCCATTGACATGCTTCGCCTAATGTTACATTGAACAATAAAGCAGCGTAATACATTCGATAATCCAATAACACTGAATGCATCTGCTAACCATACATACAGACTAAGAATAATTAAATTATGATTCTTTTGTGTTCTTATCGTTTACAGTTTAATACAATGCTATCTAGAAAAGCAAAATGTTTATAAAAACAATAAAAAAGGGGCTATCAGCCTATAGACATTTGTAATCATTTCAACCGCGACCTAGACACATCATTAAACTGGTTTGAATTAAAAGTTCGAAAACAAACCGAATCAATTTTACAACGATGTTTGTCGTGCTAAAATAGTCACAGACGTATTTTATTAAGGCAATTACTTACTTACAATTCCTTCAGTATGACATCAAAATCGATTTACAACAATAAAATGACCAAGCTTTATAATATTATTGAAGTTGCAAATAAATTGCAAAATACAGTGTCTAAACGAATCTAATATCAAAGCCGTATCTTCTGATAAAAGAAAATCTCCTGATAAAAGAGTCCTCACCACTGTTCAATGAAAACTATTCGGAATACCACTAGTCTAGATCAGCAGAACAAAAAAGAAAGTTTGCCTTGTATTTCAAACTAAAATGAAATAGGGAAAATGTGGTGTGAGCTAACGTTACAAATAATGCCAACAATTTCCAGGGTATAGCTCACTTCGCGTTCATGCACCTAATCGGCAGCAGTCTGTGCTTTTGGGTGTCTGCGATCGTTCGTGAGACCATTTTAGGATTGTCTCTCTACGCCAATTCTCAGCAGTATGGAACCGGTGGATACTCGGATTATATTGGAAATGTCACAATTGCTGAACACGGTGAGATTTATATTGATATAAAATATTTATTTCTAGAGTAAAGATAATTTTCCCATGACTGGTTGCATTTTATTTTGATAACTTCAATAATTGTTATTATTTCAAATATATTTTTCAGATAAATCCCTGGACCAGAGATTTTTCGACGTAAGCAATCTGAACAATCCCAACTGCAACAGTTCCGCAGCCATTAATTCGATATATGAGAATTTCTCGCCGTACCTCTATCCGTTTAACGTGGAATTTAATATTCTTATTGGTACGTATCACAAATTCCTATTAATTGGTAAATTGGAAAGGAAATAGGAAATTATTATAATATCAGAAATATTATTTCATGTGTAAAAACGATCTAGAAAATGCGTTCGATTTGATTGACTCGTAATATTATTATTTCAATATTATGACTCGTTATGTTTTGTATTTTCAGTTGGTATTTACTACATTATTTGGAGTAACATCGGTAACTGCGACAACGAGGACAACAGTTCTGATGTCAACTCTAACAGCGAAGATGACTACCACATGTGCAGGTGCGGTATCTAATAATATTAGCATTCTATGCTTATTAATACAGTTATTTTGATCCTTTAGTCAAATCTTAAAAATGTACGACGGCTTTACTAAAAAAATTAAGATTCCTTAAGAATTTAAACACCTGTTTGAACTATCTATTTAAAATCTTTACCCGCAGTAATACAAACAAGGATTGTTTTACTGTTGTCCTATTTTGTTTTGCGTACAATGAAAGCGTTAATATTTTTATGGAAAATGTCTTTTCCAGAATCCCAACAGCAAACGAAGACAATGACTTTACTAGCAATATCGTGATCTACGCCGACTGCCACGCCTCTAACCGTGGCCTGTTCTTAGGTCTCATCGTGATGGTCACCATTACCGGCATGCTGATCATTGGCTTCGTGTTTAGCAGCGTTGGAGAGTAAGTTTAACATTCGCTTGTTGAAAATATATACCGCCAAAATATTTAAGATTACATTTTCTAGACAATATTGGCAGGTCAGTGACTATCACAAAATTACGTTTTGCAAATACATTAATCAATTCATATGTAAAAAATAGGTACACAATTTAAATATGTATTTTTAAGATAGCTTTTGAACTGTCGTAATTTTTCTATATTCATAATGCTCTCAAGTTTAATCATACACTACAATTTAATATTTTTGAATACTCAGAATTTTTTAACGTCTATTTTCAGTGACTTTATGGAGCTCGGTTACCTTCTAAACTCCTGCACGAGGTTAGGCCTCCACTGCCTGCTCCTCTTTGCCGTCGTCATTGCCTTCAACCAGATTCGTCAGCTCGACATTAATGAGCATCCAATCTCACTCCTCGATGATGTACTGCTCTTCATCTGTTTGCCCGCCTTCTTTATGGAGACGGTTCTCTCACTGGTTGCGACTATTACTCTTACAAATATTGTGAAGAGCATTGATTTTATTATTATGGTGAGTGCCTACGATTTTGTAAAATAAAAAGTAATATTCATATTGTGCCACAGATCTTATTGAAAATTGTTTATTACACACTTACACAGAAAACTGTTTATTCGTAAGAGTTAATTCTCTAAAGGTAGTGATCCTATTACAAAACATCTTTTATTGATTGTACTTAAGCTAGACTATTGCTGGGTGCCATAAAGCGATGTTGTATGGTACAGCTTGACTATGCCTATACGGACATAAAAACTTATAGACAAACATTATTTTTTATAAAATTGACTTATTTTGGCCTTTAAACAAAATAACTATGTAAACTCACAAATGGTAGGTACTTAGCATTCCTATTATTTTTCATATTTCCCAGGTAATGCAAGTCCTGATCCAGACACCATTAATTATGGATGGCCTCCGCCGCTGCAGTAATACCAAGAAGCTTCGTAGAAAGAAGCCAGGCCGCGAGGTCCTGATGTTCCTCCTCATCGCCAACGTTGCCGTGTGGATCTTTTACACCTTCTCCTACAAGTCCCCCGACAGCCTCGACGAGAGGTACGAGTTCTACGGCAAAGTGATCTGGACTATACTAGGCCATATAAGCTTACCTCTCATTATGTTCTATAGATTCCATTCCAGTGTATGTTTCGCCGATATTTGGGATTCTGCTTACAAACCCGGGGCAGAACATTAATGAGAATAATTAGCTAAAATCGTATGAAATTATTTTTGTCAAATAAGTCATTATCGAATTAGATTGAAAATGAATAAGTATTTAGAACATTGTGGTTTAACTTTGAATCAAGGTTTGTGAGATTTACTTCGCACAAACTAAAGTTTGGGAATTAAAAGTCATCATAATTTAAGCCTATACCTGACCACACTTTCTAGTGTGGTCAGGTATAAGAAAACATAGTTGAAATATAGTGTTCTTAGGTAGCAATGTTACATTTAGTAAATAACAATCAAAATAGTTGAATAAAAAGAAATTGCAAAATGTAGAATATATTGTAAATATAGGTAGTTAAGCGTAGACCTATGTTATTTATAACTAACCGAGATTATAATATTTTTAGTAATTTTACTAATAAGTAGGTACCTAAATAATTATTTAGTTAAGGGAAATTAAGTGGTAAGATCTAGTTTTAAGGTTTGTTCATGAAAGTTTACAATTACAAAGTTCATGAGATTAATGTTTATTTTTTTGTTAACGTTTCCTCCTATCTAACACTAATCAATAAGCCATCAAAGAAAGACAACGCACAAACACACATAATCGTATAGTCATAGCACAGTCCCGGCTAAGATTAGACAACCCACCAGGGACTGAATACCGATATAATTTTCGTATCGATACCAAAATATCGATATAAGTACTGATATTTGGGTATACATTTATTGATATTGATACCGGTATTTTTATTCAGTACAATAATATCGATACTTTTATACACCTTTATCGGTATCGATACCGATACTAAAATACCGATATATTACTGGTAAAAATTTTAATAACGGCGGCCGCGTCATCTTTGTGATTCATGCCATCCGCCTCCCGGCCCCCGCACCCCCCAGTAACGGACGCGCGTGTGATAATACGTGAATCTAAGTTTATTGTGAATTTGTGATTGGTGTATCAAGATGGCTGATTTGTATTTCATACCTTTACTGCCTTATTACAAGACTATAAGTTTAAGTTTAGACCAAGTTTAAATCACCGAGGAAATTTTTGTATTACAAACTTTATCTTTATCGATATAGTTCGAAATTCGAAAACTGGCTCGAAGATTTAAAGCTGGTTTAAGCGAAGACTTTGTTTTATAATAAGCCCTCTAAGGTGGAACCTCCACGGTAGCCCGCGAAATTCAAATTTTCTTACGTTTTTTGCAATTTGCAAGTAGGTATTAGGTTTAATGTTGATTAAAGTATGATTCGCGGACGTAAGAAGTGTGGATTTTTAGAATTATAACTATTCAAGTCAGCAATAAAACTATAGGGCCAGGTAACCCGAAAGAATGACTATTTCATGAAATCTTGACATTTTAGGATTATACCGACTTATGGAGTTAATTATACTGATTTTAATGGTTATAATTCTGAAACAACATACTTCTTACGCCCGCGAATCATACTTTAATCAACATTAAACCTAATACTGACTTGCAAATTGCAAAAAACGTAAGAAAATTTGAACTTCGCGGGCTCATTGGTCTGAGTTCGCGGGCTACCGTGGAGCTTCCACCTTAAAGTTTAATAGTTTACGTTTGTCTTATGAATGACAAATATGGTAAAAGATTACTTTAAAAAAAAATTCAAATATTTTGTTTCTGATTATGTTTTATTAAAACTCAAGTTATCTGCGCGTATATAACGTGCGAGCCGCCATTAAGTTTTAATAGGTACCTACTGTACTTAGCAAACAAGTTACATTTAATTTCAAATCCTGTTGTACACCATTCATTAAAGAATGGAATCTAAAATGGCGGCATGTACCTACTTGCGTTGACAGATAATACAGTCAGCATATAAAATTTCAAGTTAAAGTTTTTTTTTATACTTGGACCGATTTACATAATGTAAACAAATAAAATGGTTGAAGACCTATACCTTTCATTTGACACCAAAATCGTATAGATATCTCAACAAACAAAAAATCACATTTTCAAGTTCCTGTCGTAATTAAATTAAACGACGTATAGTTTGAACGTGTAACATTTCTTTAAAAACTATAATATCTTTATCAAACTTAAACGTTATAAAAAATCATAAAAGGAACGTTAAGTTTTAAAAATGGGACATTATAAGTACCTACCTACCTAAAAAGGAAGCAAATCAAGACTATTTTTTTTCTGCTTACGCGAGCGAGAGAACATGATAAGCGCCGCCATTTAAGATTCCATTCTTTAATGAACCGGGTTATACCTATAAACATTATTTTGCTTATTACGCCCCATTACATCAATCACAGTACCTACAGAAAAACTAGATTTAAGAAAAAAGTACAAAGAACAATAAGCAGGCACGGCTCACGCGCTGCTTTCGATTAAATGCAAAGAGCAGTAGTATATCAAAGAAATGTCCGCAGCTTACTGCACTGTTGCCGTTCCGATTCGCGCACCGTCCGCCACTGCGGCGCGGCGGCGCCCGGAGGTAGCGGTGGCGATACCTATGATATGCGATCTGGCAACGTCGCAACGTTGCGAGTACTTGCGAGTCAAGTTGCGGCCCGATATCAGTACTGAGTATCGATATAAGTATCGATATTTTTTTACCGATATTCAAAGAACTGATACAAAATACCGATATTTATCCCTGTTATCGATACCATTATCGGTATTTTCTCAAAAATATCGATATTTTTGAAGTATCGATATCGGTCCCTGCAACCCACACTGCTCACGTGGGTGTCACAAAAGGGAGGGTTATTGTCAAAATGTAACTCCGCAATGTCAAATGTGAAAAATTCATCAGCCAAGCTTGGTTATAATTGCAATATGTGACACAGGTGCAATAACCTTTTACATTTAATTTTCAGTTTAAAAATGCAAACAAACAACTTTGTTTACTACTAAGTAGGTATATATTGCCAAAGGTCTATTTCGCTTTAACAATATACACTTGTGACGTTTAGTTAGATTATAAATACAGAAGGCCTCTTTTTAGCAGTGAACAGATTTTTTAATGAGCTTTTCTTCTTACGCTCTTTTTCTTACAGCAGAAACCATTTTACACAGCTTTAAATATATATTACACAAAACATGTACAGTGATATGGGTTTTCTTTCTTACGTATGACGTAAAGGAGTACTTTTACTTGCTTATTAGTTATTATAACGATGTAACGTAATAAACTACCCACTGCAGGTGAACGCGGTTTCTCGCAGCCACAAAGCACGTATCAATACACCGTCTTAGCTGACCAACTGAGAGAGCCTGTTAATTATGTTGCGGCCCCTAACGCAATTACCGAATATTAGGTTAAGTACTCGGACAGTCAGGCGCAGCGCACTTAGCCGACGGCCGAGATACAAACTAGTTACTGCGACCACGCTTACACTACATGCATACATAAACCTGCCTGCCCATATCATTTACCGACTGCAGAAGAAAATTAAATGAGGTTTTACTTTACATACAGCCTACCGTAAATAACGGGTGCAAAAGACACCAAAATAAGCCGAAAGTTACTTACATGTTTTATCATTACTGAGATTTTTTTTTTTGTTCTATAGCCAGACCATACCTGATAACCCTCTGGTTATTAAAAGTTTAAGTCACAATTTTTCTCAAGTCTTTTTTCAAAAACAAGTATTTTTATACATAACTAAACTTGTAATATTTACCGCACGACCCCTGTACTGTTACATGCATCCGTAAGCACTTAGTATGTTTTGCGTGCTATACTTAAATTGTGCGCTAAAGGAAAAAGTGATTTCTCAATCCAAAATAAAAGTCGTTTCCCTGCAATCATTTTTGCTCAATGCGACTTAGTTTGATGGGCACTATGCATACTTAACCCTTTGACCGCCACAGTCATGTATCAAAATGTGCCTAGCACGCCACGATCACGACTGCATGACAGACTTTAAATACTTAAAAAAAGCTCATAAAACAAGTTTTTTTTTTATTTCCTTTGCTAATTATGTTCCTTAACTCATCCTTATTTATATTAGTTGAACATAAGATGGCAAAATTAATAGGTAATTATAAAGTTTCGAATTCGTGGCTTGACGCCGCGGTCATGTTTTTGCTTTTTTGACGTGGCGGTCAAAAGGTTAACGGCTGTGGGACATGGCTTTTGACCGCTGAACATTTTTTTATGTCGATGTGCTATAACAGGGTGTATAAGCACATCGAATTTTCAAAAATGTTCGGCTTTGTACTATCACTTAAGTATACCTATTACCTATGTCCCTTTCAAAAGCTCCATGTGTCACATCTATGCCCCGCAACTGTAGAAAAATAATCAATCTTCGCCTTAATTGGGCAAATAGTTGACAAGCAGATTTGATTACTATTGCCAGGGTCGATCAGGTAATTGCTGTAAAAAATCAGAGTAAAACGTTATACCAGTATGCTCGTTAGCTGTTTGAGTTCAAAGGTTAATGATTTATGGTATAAAGCGAAATAAAAGTATTAATGAAGCACTGAACAGCGTACAACTTAATATACAAAATGTTAAAGCCTGTGTATAAGTGTCAAAATAATACAATAGATCTATATTATATTATCTACTTTTTTTTGCGCTGTGGAAAAATGAACTGAACTACTTCAAAACCAAGGTGTAAAATAAACAACCGCCTCATATTACAATAAATAAATTCCGAGTCTGCGGTACCTGCCCTTTCATTAAATGTGAGCATTGATTAAATGCCATCGCATACAAGCACGCTGACCGATATTCATAATCATTCGTTGAATTAAAATAAGGCGAATTCATTTTTAAAAGGAGTAAACATCCCACGTTCACTTTAAATGCGATATCGTGCTTAGTTACTATAGATATAAGGTGTAATTTTGTTTAGGTGTCTATTTGTTTCCATGCTGAATCGGCACTGGAAAATATTCGTGAGTAAATCAGTAGGGCAGCGCGACGCACGGATCTGCGCTCGGCTGACCAATGCCACTGTTGTCTAATTGTTTCCGATCTCTTCTGAATAACCACCGCGTTGTATAGACAAAATTTGAACACGTGACTGACGGCTGATAAAGGTATTCAATGCTCCAATGATCTTTCACTCGCTGTACCAATATTTCGATTGAAGCCACCCAGAATGTTAAGGTTCATTTTAACTGCAATTCTGAATAAAGATAATAAAAATATTTTAAAGCAGCTGCTCAGGTGGCCGCCTGCCATTACATATCATGTCACTATTAAAATTAATACCTCTTTGTTTTCGGGTAATTTTAACCGTATGCATTAATTGCATCATAAAAGCTTTTCCCGTGCATAGGTACCTACTGATTGGTTTATATCATGGGCTGTGTAATAAACAACAGATAAAACGAGTTTCCATTTAAGACTAATGAAAGGAAACCGCAACAATGTTCCATCAATTGGCGGAACGGAACCTAAGTGCTTATAAAATATGGTCTCTATTAATTAAATCATGTGAAAGCTTTTTGATCATGTTTATTACCCGAAAGAGCCTCATATGTGTGTTTTATTCGTGTATGCATGAAATCATTTTATGGATAGCTAGAGTTCATTTATTAGATGACAATAGGATATTATGGTGCGCAGCAGAGGTCGGTCACGCTCGAGGTCGCGCGGCAGCGGCGCCGGCGCACACCGGAAGGGTGCGACACTCCGCAGCGGAAGCCTCCCCACCACCCGTGACCTGCGTGTGCACACGCGCTTTGTTGTCCACCAGTGACACACGCGATCTCCTCTCAAACTGTGGAAACTAGACATATAAAATATAATATTCAGTGTTACAACAAAGTTTGAAGCTTAAAGATCTAAAAAATCTAAAGATACAGCAAACTCAATAAAGTAGTTCATTGTATAAACTGAAACACAAAGAACTTCAAAATGATTACCTAGTTCATATATAAGTACCGAAACCTCTGTGTTCCCAATTTGCGGTAGAACAAACGCCAACACACCTCGACGTCGGCGTTGATACTAGCCCACTACATCAATGGTATTAGGAGTGTAACAGTGGAGAGTACTTCACGCCACTACTGCTCAGCGCTTCTCGACATCGAGAGGCAATCCGGGATCTTCAACACATGTAGGCGGACAGGTGAGATTAACATGCTTTATTAAGGGTATTATTTTTCCTAAAGTTAATCGAAAGAAGTAACTCACAAGCTAAATTAATTTAAATAAATCAAGTTTTTAAAACTCACCCAAGTGTGTATTTATATAAAAGATTCAATCATAAACATTGTTATGAAATCGAATTTAAAAAAGTTTCTATTGTTCAACATATTCATCCATATACTTACATATAATAAAGTCGTTAACTATAAATCTGAAACAAAATGTGATACAAACAAGATTTCCGACTTAGTAACTTACAAAGTTACCTAAATAAATATAATGTACCAATTTTTGCGACGTTTCTCAACAGATTCAATATATTACAGCCATATTTCACTAAAAGCAAAGTGCTGACCGACCGGTAAAATCAAATATATTATAAAAAGTATCACATTGGATTATTTTCGTGACGTAACTTAATTTTCTGTTACTAGAAACAGTGTCAATAGAGAACCGACATTTCGCTGAAACGAGTAGTGAAATAAATATACTTACATTGCTCATCTTCTGGTCCATAACATGATCACATAAAGAGGTAACGACCTGATTACACTGTCTTTGCAAGTCATTGTTGTATGCATAATTGCTTGTAAACATAGGTACTGGAAGTAATGTTTTAAAGGTGGAGCGTAGCTTTCAAGACGTGTCAGTCAACCCTTGCCTGCGCCCCGTCCCCGGCATTTTGTGCCCACAAACGACGAGTGATCAACCTACACGTGCTTGCGGACAACTTATTTGGGGTGTAAAATTGAATTACTTTGGGGAACAAGTACCTACTTTGGAAAATGCTTTTAGTGATGTACACTGACATGGCTTTCAATACAGTGAACTGTCTTCCGCAAAAAGTATATTAGTTCTTTTTATTACAAAAAAAAAACTAATTCGTAGAAAAGAAATCCTAAGTCACTTTTTTTGTTGTAAAGTAATTAAATAGGGGGAAAAAAATATAAAGTGTTCATTACTTGTAAAACCATAGTTAATCCTTAAATTTTTACATTCTCGGGATATAGTCGGCGCTGATCAAAGACGCGTCGCCGCTCACCCGGAAAATTGCCCGAGCCCAATGAATATTATTATACTCTTCAATAGATACACGTAGTTTATTCTAGTTAGGACAACATTGCGCAACTGCTTCAAGCTAGCGTTTATAATATGAACACAAACTTTATCATAAAAATGTTCATGACCGTACAAAGCGTGGGCGCTAAAAAACCATACGTATAAAAAATATGTAACACTACGCAGTTAAAATTAAATAAAATGTGCATCTAGCACATACAACCACTATTGTGAAAACAACAATAGCTTTTAGTCATTTAATTTAACTCTGAACGTGTGCCAGCGTCAATATTTCATAGCATTTAGCTCAAAAATATTGTATACAATATTTTTGTACACAAAATAAAAGATAAAAGCATCCCGTTAATTTGGTATTTAATCGGCAAAGTATGGAGGCACACGTGACGGTGTCATACGGGAGCCGAGGTGTGGGCATGTGGGCTTAATCCCGTGTTGTAACTGTGCAGGCGACGTCACGCTTCGCCGGCCATATTTAGAGATATGTGACGATCCAGCGGCTGCCCAGTGAACCGCGAGAGGATGTGAGTTATTAAGTGGTACACTTTCAGGTGATCTGTCGAGTGAGAGAATCGTGTCCCCGCTCCGCTCGCCCCACGCGACCTGCAACTACTAAATGTTTTGTGTTATGTTGGATGTTATTATGTCGTTTTAGGAATAACTCTTATTGATATAAATATATATTGGAAAGTGATTACATATCAATATATAGAAATCTGTATTTTTAAAGTCTCTCTAAACAATGATTTAAATCTTCTATAATTTTCAATCCTATAATGTACTTTTTATCTTTTAGATTAAATCTTTTTCAATACTTTAATTAACCAAAAAACGGCACTGTTTTTGCGAATTATTGATAATAACCAGCGCTCTAATAATACCCACTCAAAACGCTCAAACATCGTCCAAGTACAAATAATGACACATTGCTAAATTGAAACGCCGCATCCACTGATTTGAAACAAATAGAGTGCACGTAAACATGATTCGTGTGTCGGCCTCGCTCGACTCATCCATTTGTAACGAGCCTGTGATGTTATTCATTCCATATCAAACGTTTAGAGAGCATTATACTGATTCCGACTGTTTGGATTTACCTGATGGTCAAGCTTAGCCATGTTATTTTAATTTAGTAATCGTCGATTGATATCCAACAGCATTGGAGTATTCTGTGTTATGTTGCTTTGAAAGATTGGATTAGGTTTGGAAAGCAGAAGTGATTACATGAACAAGAATAACATGTTCGTTGATTGTCTAAATTACAAACTTTCTGCTTGCTAACTAATGTAAAAATTTTAATGTTACAACTTCAAAAATGCGCCAAGGAAGTCTCGATTTGTTCCAAAAGAGTACTCGCTATACGCAACATTCTTAACCCTAAACTTCACTGGGGTAAATAATATGTTACACAAACGAAAAGGAAATCGAATTTTACTGGAACTCTCCCTGTCGAAAAGTCACCCTCGGTCACTCCGATTTTCTGCTTCCTGTGGTAATGGTTGTAAAATTCGAACGAGCACATAATCGTTTATACTTTCTATCTTTTGCTACAGTTATGCATATAATACAAATCTAAATAAAATAATATTTTCTATATTAAAATTATTGACATGGGACTTATACTTAAGATAAAGGTGTACTCTGCTTATCCCGTCGGGAAAAACAAGCGTGATGTTATTTTATGTAACTCATTTAAAATAACGAGCAATTTCTTAACGCAACTAACCGGCCAATTAAAAATATCCAACGTGAACGAAATTGCATTCGATCTCGGCGTTTCATCATTAAACAGCGAGGAAGTTAATTAGGCAGCAAATGACGCACAAGCATCAGTATCTGGTGCAGCCGGAAGTGGCCATTGGCTCGGTAAATCAATATCCGGTGGGCACGCCTATCATCGGCGTTTGCTGCCATATCAATAAAATCACTAACTACTTTCTCAAGTTTAATGCAGCATAGTAAGGGTTGTTCGATGCCCTTAACTTTGTTGTGGAACTAAAGTTTGTTGGGTTACCTGGAAATATTTAGAATAGGTATAATAGAATCAATTAATGTGTTCCCTATGCAATTAATGGAAAAACAGAGAGTGTTATTGCAGAAAATCCTTTAGCTACAATGTCGATTTATTATTAGTAAGATACCTAAGTACCTTGTTAAATGTTAACAGGTATGTAGGCACAAACAAGAGTACCTACTTCTTTAAGTTATTATTTTCTTCAGGTTCAAAGTTAATTTTCCTGTAGATATAGAGATGTATTAAGGTAAAAATAACACACACCCTTTTTGCTCATAAATATTAAAATGTCAATGCTATAATTAAACCACCTTCGTATCTTCGTAAACATCGCGCTAAATATAAAGAAGAACGTTGTTGCGATTATTTTCCACATAAGAAGGCCCCCCTTTTTGTAAATAACAATCACAGCCAGTATAAAAAAATTATGTACACTTACAAATATGATGCGATATTATACCATTTCATATAGAAAGGTTTTTATTAACATTATTAAACTTAATCAAAAACATCCTGAAGAGAGATCAACTACCCGTGTTTCATTAAAAGTTTGTTATTGAACTGAAGTTTCATTGCTTCATAGAGTTTGAAACATGTCGGGTGGAATTTTCTTGCAATGTTCAATTCGTAATAAGAGTAAGCTCTACTTGCTAAACCGGGTTCATATGTAAGAATAACATTCTATGCAGTCAGTTGCTTTCGACTTTTTTTTATGTTTTGAAGTGTATTTTAATCACATTGTCGACAGCGAAAATCTGGATGAGGTTCTCAATATAAATATTTTTTAGTGGTTACATATTGACCAAAACTCAAGTGATCATAGCCATGCCTATTCTGTGTACATCTATGTAATGTGTGAGCATATATAAATAGGTGTACCTAATACAATCTAGAACTAATATCGATTTTCATTGTTTTTTAGATATCTTTGTAGGTTTATGAACTAGGGACTATATTTTTTATGTCTACTAGTTGTGTCGTTTGCTTCCCTTTTATATTGAACCGATTGCAACCAAAGATATCAATATATAACTCAATGAAATCAATAATACAAATATTCCCATCAATAAATATCACTAAACACGAAAGCGTCATACATAACCCGCATTTAATTCGTCCTTTAAATATAAAAACGTAGGTGCAAGAGGTGTAAGAGCATACGTCGCAGTAATGAAGATTTGGAGATAATCGAAAGAGCGGGCGCACGGCAGACGATTTATTTGCAGCGCGACCGTCCGGATAATAATGCCTTTAACAACGCTTCTGGGCGCATCGAGCCTCATTCTAACGTGCCATCGAACTTGCCTGCAACTTGTGTTGATAAAATAAGACTTATTAAACCATGCATTACATATAAAAAATATATGTTAGTTGTGATAAACGTCTCATACAGGTACAATACGTGCCACGAAAGATGAGACGACTCACCACACAAACTTAATTTTTTTCGTAATAAATATTATGACATTGTTAAGAATTTTAATTAAAATGACTTCGAAATATCCCTGAATAGATACACAAATTATGGATAAGTATTTCGTACATCCATACCTGTGCAAGCTCCCCATTACTGACACTTGTTAAGTCTCGTCTTTCGTGGCGCGTATTGTACTGCTAGTAGTGAATCATATTGGTATTATCTGCTACAATTTAGAACTTCGATAAAAATCTATACAATCATAATAAACAAAACTATATCCGTAGCAACACATGGAAATATTATAACGTAGATTTAAGAAAATCAAAATATTACTTGTACCTAATCGTTTATTATTTACCGTGTGAATTTGAGTGAGCATTAGCAAGCTACTAATTTTCGTTGTTTCTAGGAACAAGAAAAGGAAATGTACGGCATTTGTTTTTTCGGCTAAATTCCACTTAATCCCGATTTACCGGTACTCGTTAAAATCGAATAAAAATAAATATAGTTATGTTTCTTTGTTATTCCCACTATATTGATCAGTTTAAACAGTTTTACAATTTGATAAAGGTAACAAAAGTTTGTGAAGGAAGTATTATATAGGACTTAGTACTTAGCATTTTATCATCATGTTTAATGCAATAAATAAACTCAAGGAATCCCAAATAAATATTAATAGTTTAGTAGATACAATCGACATTTTCAAAAACTGTATGATTATTTTCTAGCATCTAAACATCTTTTAACAAGTGATAAGAACGAGGCACGGAGACCGTACCGCCTTCAAGTCATGCTGTTCGCTTGTTGATAGACTTTCGACCTCACATTAAGTGTTTTCTCTAAGCCCCTAACATCTGGTAAGTATTACAGAACATCTTCACTGTGTTTTCAGCACATTTGAATCGATTTTAAACTGTGAAATACCTTTGCTATTATTGCACTTTGCTTAGAAACACTAATAAATATTTAAGATTTTTTTTAATAATCATATTAACAAGGATCAAAGACGTAATTAAGAAGCTACATTATCACATACATATTAGTCAAGCATGAACTTTAAAACTTAATTTTTAGATCTCAGAATAGATCACCTTTTTGCGATCCGTGCCTGACTGACTTTAGGATTATTTCAGAAGAACGGGTTGTAGCATCTATGATTAGGTACAGTTATGACGTCATCATATTATGGTACCATGCTACCTACATCAAATTAAAATTATAAATATACAGAATATTCCAGGCTACCTATATAAAATTTCTAAAATCTATCTATCTATCTATATAAATAAAAATGAATGGCTAAAGGAGTTGCTAAGCTCAAAACTCGAGGACTGCTGGGCCGGTTTGGCCGATTATTTTTTAGTTGTATTCGTAATTTTCTTGACAAGGTTGTATGAAAAAAAAACTTGGAAAATCCACCATAATATTAGTATCTAGTATAATATTAGTTCTTTTATCTCAGTAGTGGCCGAAATATATTGCTCGAGGGAATACCTCAAACTTTAAAAGATTCTGTAAAAAAAAACCCAGACATAACAAGCAACTCTAAACTAAAAAATTAAAAGACGTTTTAACATCCCGCTTATGTTATTTAATAAAGTATTTTTGAAACTCACCTAATAAGCCGGAGTTATATCCCGACAGGCGCGTCAATAAACATGACAAAATAGGCCCATAATAAATATGGAATAGGGTTTCCAATCAAGTCAACTTCGCGCCCTCCCCCCTGCGCGCCCGACGCAGGAAACAACACAGACCAAGTAACATTTTAAAGGATCCCCAAATACAACGCGTTTTTATAACATATTAAAAGCCTGGTTGAAAAAAATTATGCCAATTTCCATCAATGTAATGTTTACACTGGTTTGAAGTGATAAAAGACGCATACTATATTTTCTAGCAATAATAATTTTGATTTAAATGGAACTCGATTTCAACAATAACATTAGTTAAAATCAACAAAAATCAGATCTACGTGTAATTGTGTAAGTCTGAAATGCAAAAATTCTTTAAAACAATAATATAGATAAATAAATTATATCAATACATATTTACGAAATTGAATTGCGAAATTGCAAAAGAATACTTTTAATAGCGATGTCAGCTGTTTAGTGCAAAATTTCACCGATATGTATCTAGTCTAAACCCAATACAAAACCATGCTACGAAATATCGTAGCAGTTCTCGTAGCGTCGTAGCACTGTAGCACGGGCGGAGGCGACGCGGCGGGCGCCCTGCATATCTCGCCACATAATATAGACAACTAGGCGACGCCTTGGGACAAATTTTTAAATTGCCTCCTGGCCCTACAGTACCGACTGACGGCAGGTCAGCTTCGCGCTCATTACTCACGCAATTTCATCAACCATGTTTTTTTATTAATGTTTTAAATTGTCTTTCCTGAAATTGTATCAGAAATCGTTCTAACTACACAGATTTCTTAATTGACATATAATATGTACGTGTACTTTGTTCTATACATCTCCCTCATTTCATAATATCAGGGTTCACTTTATTCCTACCTAGGTATATCATCTTTTCCAAAATTCATCCGATCCAATTTCTGTCAATCTGCCTTTTTTTTAACCATCCACATTCATACTAAATCCTTTTCTTAATCGAATATAATTAAGAAGCTCATTACGCTACCCTCACAAACAAACAAATAAACCTTCTAAAATCTGAACAACACACATGATTTTATCAATATAACCTATTGCAAAATATTTGTATAAAGTGCTTCCTCATATCTAGTCTGAGTCTAAATATTCGCAGCCGAGATACAAGCAATGGAAACAAAGCAACGCTACGGGCCCAAGATAACGCAAACTACATCAAGATACGTGAAAGCCCACTTCGGAACTTTGAGTGTGCTATATCGTGACTTCTGTTCATGCTAGTGTAGGCTTAGTTTGTTTGTTTCATATTTCAAATTTTGTTTAAATTATTATCTAAATTACAAATTGAAACAGATTTTTTTATATCACAACCAGAAAATGGAAATACCTAATAGGTTTGTTTAGTGTAAAATATAATTAAAAATGATAAATAAATTATTGGAGGTCAATAAAATTGTGTTCTTTGTTCATCAAGTGATATTTTTACGGCCTCATATTAATAATAAATGTTTTGTCAGAAGATTTTTGATTGAATTTTTAATATCTAATGCAATACAAATGTTTCCTTTTAAACAAGATTATATTTGTATAGCCATAAAAACACGTGAATATTTAATCATTTAATTTATTAACCACTGACATAATATTTCCCATAATAAACGTTAACATTTGAAACATAAGTATTTAAACAAGTTGTAGCGACATTTATTTGCACGAATATGTATTCGGATCCATATTTACATAATTCAAGCACCGCCGGAATGATTCCGTAGTTGTGTATTACACAAAATGAACGTATCCCAAGATCCCACTTACAAATTGAGCCGAGTCGGTGGGCTATTCTGCACACCCTCTACTGGTGTTTGAAACACATTAAAATTACCAACACTCTCTGTGATTTTCGTTTTGTAGGAATTGTTAAACAGAATGAAGATTTGTAAAAAATGGTGTCAATGAAAAATAGATGACTTATGTTTATACTAATATAACGAGGTGGTCTCTCGTTTTTTAGGTTTTAATATTCATTATAAAGTAGGTAGTTAAATGTCTTGATTTAAGTCTCAATTTCTTTTGCGCCGTGCCTTGGGTCCTTTTTTGTGTGGGATTTGACGGATCTCCTTTCAAATGAAATTTACCTAACAATACAAATAATTTTAAATAATAAAACACATGCTCATGCCTTCTCTGTATGAGAAGAGGCCTTTGCCCTACAGTGGGACAGTAAAAGGCTGGTATTATTATTATTTATTTAAATATAACGCCACAAAACATTTATTGATTAAACAACTATAAATCTTAAATCAAAAATGCGACCGCGATTAAATGGTATAGAATAGAGGCGCTTACGGCCCATTGGGACGCTGGCCCGAATGGAGCGCGCATACTAATTCGTGGTCGTTCGAGGAGCATTCAAATAGCAGCCGAGCCCGGCTTATGGGATATGTGAGACGGAGCCCAAGATTTAGTTTACAACTTAGATTACGGCCCTGGTGGTCAAGAATTAAACAAGTAATCTAATGGCACGCGTAACGTGTCCCTACAAACAATCCAATTGAAAGGATTTCAATTAAACATACACAGCACGTCTTTTGCGGTGCAGACTAATAGGATTTTGGAGGTAATTCAATTAATAATTGAAACTAGTTTTAGTGAATAATAATAATTAATATAAACTTTCAAGTATTCCACTGATAAATAACGCAAATACCTTCCTACCTCATTAGTAAAAATCCTCTCATGGAATAAATAATAATTTATTTCGGCCCAACTCGCGGATGTACACAAATAATTAGAATTGTAAATAGGGTAAATCACATTTTCTCAAATTTTATATCTGACTACATTTGATGCCAAAATGTAGTCAATATTTTGAATTGAAATTTGAATAAAAAGAGATATAATAATATATTATTACATGAACTTTATAGCTACATAAAGATAGCTTTTAAACCTGCTTTAAAAAAAACAGTCGCGATTATAATTGATATTGTGGTGTGAAGGAAATGTAAAATCTTTACATCTCTTTGTATGTCGATGTATGTCATGTTAATATTAAAATTAAAAAACTTTATAAAAGTCTTTAGTACATAGTTAAATAGCAACCCTTAAAAAGAAAGCAAAGAAGGCCACTTAACATATAACACCAAGTTACTGAAGCAGCAGACCTCCAGATTGCGTTTGAAAGCTTTACCTGTTGCACGACTCGTTTCAGCCTGCAACCCGTGCACGGTGGCTTACAGCTCAGTCGTTTTCTTTTTGTATGCATTTACGTTTCAGATTAAAAGATCCAATCGCCACCCCAATGTTCGGGGGCCTTCGTGTGGGCCCGGCAGGCTTCGCCGGTGTCGCCCACAGATGATTGGCCGGCGCGGGAATGGGGTGAGTGATGACGCGTTCGAGGGAAGTTTTCGCGCTGGAAAATCAGTTGTGGTTGCGGAGTTGAACAGCGCGGCCGTGTGCTGCTGCCTCGGACCGGTCGCCACGTCGTGCGCCGCCCGCCTCGAGGGTAAGTGAACATTTCATTCGATTAAAAAGCAATTTCTCCTGAGAAGTGTGATTCGTACACCTTTGCCTAAGCTTTATTAACTTCAATTTGGATAAGGTGGAAAATATAAACTTGATTATTACGAGCTAAACATTACCTTAATAAATATAGGTAACCGAGCCGTAATTACCTTTCTCATAAACAATCTGATAAACTAATATTGCGTAAGTGAAAAGGGCTAATTGCTCTAGTTTAAAACTTTTCTTAGTGAATCATATATTCGTACTACAAATGAAATTGCTTTTTCTAATCAAATAAAATGATTTTGTAAGTTTTTCAGGAGCAGAATTTTACAAGTTACAAATCGACGCGCCATAGAAGCAGGTTTTAAAGAATTGTTTTAGGGGTATCTTCCAATCAGCGTGTATCGTTACAGAAATGCATACTTTAATAAAAGTATTCCTACGTACCACAATACAAAGCTCAAAATTTTTGATGTTACGATCAAAAAAAATCCGGTTTAATTTAAATAAACAACAAGAAATTTTAAAAACTCGTCAAAAACTATGTGTTTTTAAGTAGACAGAACATATTCTCAACATAAAGTAGTAATTCAAACCCACAACCAGCTTAATTGATGCATAAAATCATAGAAATAAAGATCTGTATGTAATTGGCACACCTACGTTTATTTCCCAGAGTTTTAACATGACCTACATTTACTGAGCCACCAATTACAAACTACCCACTGATATTTACAGGAACTGTATCGAAACATGGATGAATACGTAGCCATATTGAAACAGTATTTGTCCCTTATTTTCTTTGCGTCAACATCATTTTCAAGATATAAAGGGTTAAGGGATTCTTATTTATAGAATTAATTCAGAAATGTAAAGACTTTTTGGCTACTGTATTATTTATGGTTAGAATTATCATTCCGGTAAGATAAAAATTTAAATATTAATAAATAAAATTATAATGAACGACCTAAAACTTCAATATCAATTTAAATGTTTGAGGACACAAATTATGACACTGTCCCACAACGCCCCACTATGGTGCAGGTTGAATGGGGCCGCGGAAATTATGATTTTCACAATTTTTAAGGTATTAGAAAAAAACAACTTTACTCGTTCTAGTTATTACAATAAAATAATCGTACCCACTATTATTTACAAAAAACATAGATTTAAAAAATAATGAGGAATCATAACCAATATTATTAAATTATAGTCACATCACCAATATAATAAACTAAACTAAATGAGAATCGCACATCTAATTAAGAATTATCTAAAGACGCCATAATTTTTAATATTGGTGTTACTTTAACAAATGTAAAGTAGTAAATTAAACAAAATATTGTAATTTACCCTTTTTTACAGTTAAATAATTTAACAATTAAACTCACCAACGTCGACGAAGCAAAATAAGAAAGCGCATTCTCTTAATGAGGTAAAATAAAAAGACAAATTATTGCAACTGAAATCGATAAAAAAAATCGTAAGGAGTGGTCAAAGTACGAGTATTATTATTGGCATATAAGAAAACGTGGAACGTTGAGGCTAAAAATTATAGCCTATGAAATGTTAAATCTAGGTGTTAAAATACCAATTTCTTTTAATTCAATTCAATTGTAAATATTATCAAATCTTAATATATGTATATAAATTACGCGTCACGTTGTTTGTCCGGGATGGACTCATAAACTACTCAACCATTTTTTATGAAATATGGCGTACTGTGTGTAATTTGATCAAACTTAAAATATAGGACAGTTTTTATCGCGATTATTGACCTCAATATCTTTACTTACTTCAAACCACAGCAACGCGTGGCCGAGTCAGATACATTACTATAAAGGATTTTATGCCCCTTTAATAGTATTAAAAGATATATAAAAAAACGGTAGTTTTAGAATAATTTTATTTGGACGTATTAATTTAAGTCATTTTTGTTAGTTGTATGACTTTACATGCTCTAGCACCAATGTCAAAAAACTAGCAAAGAATGCAGTATAAAAAAAATTATATACTCAAAAAATCTTTTAAATTATTACTACAGATGACCATCTTAAAAATGAATTCCGCCGTTGCACTACTGTGCACTACCCATATAGCCACTAATCACAAGATAAAAAGTATTTTTTAGAAAATTATCTACCGGACAAATTCCTACTCTTTCCGTATAAATGCCGGTTACATTTATACGGAAAGAGTAGGAATTTACCACGAAAAAAAAAATACTTTTTTAACAAAAATAAAAATTGGATATCAAATTATAGTACGAAAAATCTGTCATACAATAATTTGGTATCCAATTTTTATTTTTGTTATTATTAATCATAGCAACACACAAAGTGAACGATATACTTAATCAAGCAGTCGCTGCCTGTACAATGGTCGGTTTAATTTATTATCAAGGCATATTTCCAATAAATAAAGTTATCACTCGTGTTTAATACACAACGTTTCCATTAACAATAAGTCTCGTTAATTATGTTTACTTTGCGATCCAATTTACTGAGCATTTCCCTCTCTATCTGCGGTTGATTACGTTTAAAATCAATTTCATAATGTAATCGTGGATTACATCCTATTTGTCGGCTTATTTGCTATGTTCTAAGCAAAATAAATTATGAAATTGTTGTGTTTTGATAAATTCTTAAATATTTTGAACTTTTGAAAATCAATATTTAGTTCTGATTTATTGTAGTAGGTAACTAAATCGTAATTAATAAAACTTATTACATCTCTATCTGATAATTATATTCAATAATAAATAAATATAACTGTTTAGGTAAAAATATAAAATCTAAACACATTAATAATTAATGTGTTTATATATCTAATTATTAAAGAGCTCTTCCTATCTACCTGTATGTTTCACATTATGAATTGCGATAAAGATTTCAGATTTGAAACAACTACAATTAAAAGAAACCTAAAACTCGAATCAGATTTTGGATAAAACCTACATTGATTTTGACAACTCCCTTAACCGGAAATAAAGCTATTTTTTTACAAGTATAATAATTATTATCTTAGTTAAATACAACGAGAGATAATCGACAATCAATACTTCATGAATATCCATAGCCAACTTAAACAGTTAAAGTAATCCTAAATCTTTGTGATGAACGAACCAAACTTGTTATAACTACCTAAATTATTATTCATCTTTATTATTACTAGAATTGTTGTTTAAAACTTGTTCCTGTAAATTCATTTTACGGTATAAATTAATATATCATAAGTTTAATACGTGGAATTAACCGTTATATACCTATTGACTGGAGATTTGTTTAATGAATAATACCTTTAGGAAGAAAAAATATCGAGCTTCACGTTTTTCGTAGAATAGTTAATTAATTTCTTCATAAATAAATAATTAAAGATTAACTTGTATAGCTAAATGACTTAAGTACTTGACATGTTCGTGCATGAGCATTTTAAGAATGCTCTGTTACTAAATATAACATTCAACGTCCGGGAACCAATTATCCAATTTAGGTACGATTTCTTTTTGTTTGCAGCTTTGATCTCTGGATAGGATTTATTACATATTTTCTTACATAACGACATTGGGCACAGCTAGTAAAATACTATATTTACTTTTTGAATCTCTTACGGTTATCTCCACGGTATGGTGAACAAAGAGCAATTATAAAATGATCTTATTGCGTACGAGATTCGAGATCAAAATAACCTAGCAGTACCTACAGGACAGCAGCAAAATGCTTTATAACAAAGGGAAATTCCAGCTTTTCACCCATCGGCCGAGTCATCTAGTAATGAAACAGTAGGCTGTAACTGAGCCACTCCACGGCCCACGGCCCACAGTACACAAACTCGTCCTCATTTTTATTTTCACTCACTGAATACTTAGGTAGTGTTTTATTATGTACGCTTTATGGTATCATAAAATGCATTCAGAACCACAATTGGCTGTATAGAAAATTGTTACGGTCTAGTTCTATTACAGAATACATGTACTTATGTTTGTACTCGTAAAGGAGCTTTTTAATAAATCATTTGAATGATTAGAAAAACCATTTCACTTTGGCTCAATAAATTATAATAAACATTTATATAAATTTATTTATTTCTAGAACAACATTTGCTTTTAAAAATGATTATTTCCAAGATATAAATTAACGTGTTAGTTCTGCTTATAAATATTTTATTAAGTTTTTTTGGGACACAACAAAGAAACATTTTCAAATGGAGGTTTTATCAAAAATAATACGTTGTATGAAAATAAATAATTTATGTGAATAATATATAATTTACCTGTTTTATGCTAACCCTGCAGGTACACTCTTAAGCAAATATTGACAGGATTGTAGAAAAACGTACAAACATTCATATTCGTACATTTGATTGGTTTTGCGACATTTCTGTTTACTTTTTAATGAGTTTTGACGAATCGACTTGTGTGATTTTGAAACCAATCAAACTTTCTCACGTTAGCCGGGACTTTAGAGATTACATCATCATTATGAAAACAAGACTGAAACTCTAAATTCTATATTACTTCTTGTAACTTATGACATTTTATTGAAGTTAAATCATTTTAAAATTTTCGTTAATTTAAATTAATTCATGCAACGAAATATTATTGCATTAAAATATTTTTTCCTAACTAAAATATCACATACCACATACCACGTAAATATCTCTATAAATAAAAACGACATAGCAACTATTTAGTCATCCAACGAAATAGCTTCGTACTGACAGGCGCTGGGCGTTATCAAGTCCCATACATTGTCATCATTTTAATACGAGCGGACAATGAACGTCGCACAATCATTACCCGGGCGGCATATGGAAGCAGTTCGGCACTAGATTGATCGAATTCTGCCTGCCTGCCGTAGAATGACTATTGTGAACACGTACGACTGGAGGCACACACCGAGACGCGTCGGCGTGAATAGGCCTGCCGGCTCGACGTCACCAGGTGTCATGCATGCTCTCGAATGTACCGTGATTCGTTAACTGCACCATTTCAACGAGTCATATATCACACAACGTCAATTTGAATTGTAGCGGTAAAGGCAATTTGCGTTTCGGACATTGATAAAAGTCATCATGGATTTGAGAACCGACTGTTTAATACTAGTTCTTAATCAAGCAATTATAATCAGTCCAATAACACTTCTTACATTATAGTTTATGTTTCAAGTATGCAGTAATTTAATTTGAAGTGTAATAATTGTAAAATAAATCATCTCTATCTTTTAAAATCTTACACAACATAACAAAATGAAGAGTAATTTTAATGTGTTTAACGTTATCTACGAACAAGAGCCATCGTATCCCTCATATTGTATCTTACCAAGCCACATTTAATAACTTTATGAGGATAGATATTAAATACTAACAACGCATAACCGACACGAAAATGTAACCCGAGTGAAAATATCCGCGATACAAACAGTGATCGACATAATGAAAGTTGTTCGTAAATACACCAGCTTCATTAATTAGCAGTCGTAATTGTATCGTAACGCGATCGCATTTTCCTGGATTATCACAACTTTTGGTACATTTAATGTCCAACTTAACGTCGAACAATTTCGTTTTTTAGTTAAGTATAATTTATTATGTTTGTAATGAAAGTCTCAACAAGCTTTTTGTAGAGAGTTGTAAAAAATATGATGAAGATAATAATGTAGTATTATTTATGTACTAGCTTCTGCCCGCGACTTCGTCCGCGTCAAAGTTTGTAATTAATAGCCTATGGACTAATTTGGTCAATGGAATATTCATACAACTTATCCGGTAGTTTTCGCGTGATGCTCTAACAAACATACAGACAAAAAGACTAAAATTCAAAAAAAAATGTTTTCGGCATTAGAATCACTCCCCGACCTCATAGCAATTACTCTTTTTCAAAAATATTAAATGTACAGTTTTGACTTCGCTACGATTTTATTATATGTATAGATGTGGATATAGTACATGTAGGCTGTAAAAAAGACTTATACATAGAACAAAATATGATCTTCATTAAAAAAATAATTGCTACAATTTACGTAGCATGTCTGCTACGACTTTCGTAGCAGACACGCTACGAAGGCCTACGAAATGCAATAGTTAATTTTCAAGCTGCTAACTAACATTATTAAAGCGAACCGCATCTAAAACTAAAAGGGGCTAATAATAACACAGACATAGGCCGGTTACAATTTGTAAAGTCCGCAGACGAAATAACGATTATGAGCGTTCACGGTCGGAAGGCTTACCTCGCCCGCTTAACTTTGTAAGTCTGCCACAATTACTTCTAGGATCGCTTAATAAGGCGACCTGAGAGAAACATTTAGAGGATTTTTAAGATTTCCCGTCGCAATGGCCAGCCGCATTCATAAATGAACTTCGTTACACGACCGGTGCACTTTAATCCCCTCAATAAAAGTAATCGTGCGTGCGCTTATTGGAATTGCTTTATCAAAAATACTGCCCTGTCTGTTTTTATCTGAGCAATATTCGTTTATATGATTTTATTTTACAACTTGAGGTTTTTGTGTCCATTAAATGGCACGTAGAGCGGATTATTTGGTTTGCCTCCACTATTTGTTTTTGAGTACAAAATAAAGAAAACAATTTGCTCGTTGATTCATTATTGTGGTTGTGAATGTTGTTCGACGTTAATTTAAACATTCAAAATATTCACGTTACGCTGTCAAATTGATAAAATATGTACAAGTACCAACGAATTAAGTAATTTCAGCACGTCACAACAACCTTGAAACTTGCACAAACTGACTAATTAAATATACCTGAATAACATTAAAACTAATATATAAACTAGTCTGAAAATTTTAACGAAACTATTCAGACGTCAGATGAATGAAATCATTATAACTTAAGATATCATTTTTCGTTTCGTGGCAAAACTGCCAATAGCCGAATTTATCCGGTAGTTGGTTGAAATCCTAGCCGCCTTGTTGAGGTCGCACTGATTGTCTCGGGCCGACCTCTGCACTAACGAGCTAGTCAGGCCAGCCCCTTTGTGACGCCGCAACAACCCAATCTTACTGCACTTTCGTGATCAGCTATCTAAGACGCCTGATGGGTTAGTTATACATTTACCTGTATCGATGCCAAATACTATCACGACACAGATATTGAAATCACAATTAGGTGTTCGATACATTGTTACAGTATCATATTTAACTCGATAACATAACAGCTACAATTACTGAAAATTCGATCTTCCCGCAATTTATCTGATAACAGTGGATTACTGAACAGATTCCCAGAAATCACTCAGGGTGGAAATAATTATACATTTGATCCTCTAAGGGTTTGTGAGGGTCTAATTAACTCAGCTAAGATCACAGACATGCTGTAATTGTTATACATAACTTCAACACGATCTAAAAAAACCACTAAGTTATACAAAAATGTGGGACAAAGACCTTTTATCAGTTAACATCGCTACATAAAAGAGACATCGGAAGTATAATATTTTGAAGTAAGCGGACCAAACTAAACGCCCATCGGTGGACGACAAGTGCAGCGCCCATTGTCCTCGCGGAACCACTTTATTGCTCCCGGAACCAAATAACCTCTCTTTATACCAGTTTTATATCGAGCGGCTTATTGGGCCACTCGATAAATGAAATTGATATTTCAGTAACAACACGTGCCTGTTGTAAAGTTTCTCTTAAATGAGACACGTTCATGATGCGATGCAATTGGCTATTATCCTGCTTCACAGACGGACTAAGTGGGGATTACTAGAATGTGTCATGGGTACAATTTAAAAATAAGACGAACATTACGTGTACCTACATATGTAGTACATTATGTACCTAGTCTAAAACTGTATGTAGTAATGTCATGTAAAACTTATAAAAAATATTCAGTTCTTACTCTAATTTATCCAATTATAATAATCACGGCATTTTTAATATATACCTACAAAAGACAATTATTTTAAGTGACGTTATTTACATCATAAAAATATTTAATAACATAACATTTTCAGAAAAAACCCAAAGTGCAAAAAGTGCTTCTGATAGTAATAAAAGGTAGATATTATAGCACTTTTAGATTGGATAGTAATCAATCAACGGTCATTTTTCAATTTCCATTGATGGAGCTTTGTGAACCAGAACAATAACGTAGACTATATTGTTTATTTACTGATACATTTCCGGCAAATTTGTTTTATTTTTAAAAGGACTTGGGTTTGAATAATTATTAAAAGTGTAATTCATTAGAGCTTATATACTTGTTATATCATTATACTATAATAATAATGTCATATATTCTCCCGTATTTTTCGTGCGTTTCGAATAAATTCACATACACAAACAACCAGATTCAGAAGAACTACCTGCAGCCCTACCATGAACTCTTATCGCGATCCAAAAACTGAATTGTTCTTCAAATACGTCAATATAACGCATCAATTTATGCGTTATATTGACGTATTTTAAGAACAGTTCAGTTTTTGGATCGCGATAAGAGAAAATACGTCAATATAATGACATAAATTGATGCGTTATATTGACGTATTTAAAGAACAATTCAGTTTTTGGATCGCGATAAGAGTTCATGGTAGGACCCCTGTAGACCATACAAATATTTGTTCGATGCAAGAATCGAACCTGCGACACACAGCACAGCAGTCAATCACTGAACTTCTGCGCTATCCGTGTTATCAAAATACTTTACAAAATCGAATTGAATTGAAAACGTATTTTGTAAAATTGAAAGAAAGAAAAAACTGTGTGTCACTAAATATAATTGAACTATTTGTACAGCCCATTCTAAATGGACGCTTTATTTTTTCAATCTTAACCGAGAAAAAGAGAATATAATAATATCCATACATTCATATAAGAACACGTCTAATGGTTGCACGTAGCACAGCGATAACTTACACCCCGTTAACATCTCCGTTCCCACCGCGTAATATAAACATACTTTGTTTTATATTTTAAACGAGTATGCATTTATATAGCGAGTGCACGGAGCGACCGAGCGGCCATTAAGCGACCGTTTCGACGCCTTAACCATTTTATGAACATCAAATCTTTCACGGCCCTATTATGATTAGGAAAATGAAAAACTACCAACATTTAAACATTTTATTAAAATTTATTTTAGGAAATAACAGCATAATTTGTAAAATAATTATACAACGCTAATAGCAATGTGAGGTCTCATCACAAAAATTCTTAGGATCACAAAAATCAACAATAATCTCAAAAAAAAATTGAAACACATTGAAACATAACGTCACGCCTACAATCCACGATGGGTTAGGCAGACGTGTACCCATTACTACACCCAAATTTCGCCAAAAAGTACCATAGTCATTCCTATACATCATTAATACAGTAATTAATCTACATCATTGCCAAAAAGTTCCACAGTAATTCCTCTATGTAATTAAAACTTTTCAAAACACAAATTTCTTGTTGTTCTATTAAATACATCCAAATAGTATATCGCTATTTACATATACAGCCTTCCTCCATAGTATAAAGTCCTCCGATGTGCACTGTAAAGGAGAAAGATGAAATGAGGCGTGGTGGATAGCGTGCGACGCAACTACCGGAAGTAACGTCAAAGCTTTCATTGTTTCCGGGCAGCAACCGGCGCGCGCGCCGCGCCCGCTCTCAAAATGAACATTCTTTCTTACATTGTGAACTGATTTTAATTGTATAGGACTAGTGAACCGCGAATAGTAGTCTGTTATAGATCGAATTTTATATTGATTTGGTTCATCAATTTTGTACCGTATGTGATTTGTTGCGATGACCTGAATCAACTTCCTGATGCAATTAATGATTATGTAGAATACTATTTATTTATAGTTACCTTATGCTGGTTTTAATATTAATAGAGGACATTGTATATTAGGAAGGCTGGCGGGTTTTGTTATTAATATTTATAGCTTTACAAGTATTATTGAAAAATAATAAAAATAAATATTCAAGACGACCATTTCAAGTTTTTAAGAAGAAAATTTCAAATTTTATTTACTGCTCATAAACTGCCCAAAAAAGCTCCACGTCATGTTGCCTGTTAATGCTCTATAGTGTAAAGCATTATCTATTTATTGTAAGAGTCGACCCAATTTAGCGTCGAACTCCGCCATTACCGAGGACCCTTCGACAGCACAATAAAAATGATTTATATAGAGCTACGAGATCGTCCGCTCAAGAATATAATACGACTTTATTTATTGCCAGCGAAACTGATAATAAACATCTGGGTGGGCACCCATTTATTTTTCAAGAACTATAATATTACGAACGGTTAGATTTTACAGACCGTCTTTTGTTTGATGATTTTGGGTAACATCCGCCTAATTGTAAAATCAAATGTTTCACTTAGAAATATAGAAATAAGGATTTGCTAGGAAAAATGCATTTAATGGTTATAGCAAATTATTTCCCAGTTTCTATGGTCTGTATGAAAAATAACTCTCAAATGGGTTTGAAAAAATATTTGAAAAAAAGAAAGAAAGAAAAACTGTTTATTCACGCAAAATTGACGCACAGAACATAAAAGAAAAAATAAAAATTGTACAAAAAAGCAAAGGAGAAACAAGTTTGTTTAAATCTAAAAAAATAAAATATACAAATATAAATATGCGCCACTACCGCGCGAAAACAGGAAAACAGTCATGTGAGTACCAATATGATATAAGCTGCCTGAAAAAAAACCTACTCAAAAGCAAAGTGTCAAACAAACTCATACCTACCGTGTGATCACCTTTTCTAATCTAATTAATTGCTTCAGAAATTAATACCTACGTCAATTTAGCACAAGAATTCGTTAGCGTCGGTCGTCGGCGTCAGGCACGTCAGGGCACGGCTAGCCTGACGTTATTATTGGCCACATATTTGCGGCTCGCCGGCAGCCTCGCTTGCTGAACAAACTAATCTGAAAATTACACGCACCCCACCCCGGCTCTGTCCTTACGGCCATCATACGAACAATACATTGACAAACTACCCCTTCAGTAGCCAGCGTTATAGAGCTGCCAGGATAACCAGATACGTTCACAAACTTTTCCATCATAAAGCTCATATGCCAATAAACATTTTACAACATGCGTCACGTATTTTACGAACGGACCATTTTAATTATTTTACCGAAACAATTTTATCATAATCTAGTCTGTGGGTGTCCGGATTATCCCAAAGATTTATCAAAATAAATACTTGTTTCCTTTTCTCATAAAATATTTGCGTAATAAAATCCGTTAAACGTTCCCACAAAGTAGAAAATCCTTCGTTGAGGTCGAGACATTAATTTGAGGCAAGCAATAAAGGGGCAGCGAGATGTCTTCACCAAGACGCGGCGGCCCCGCTCCGGCTCGCACAGTGACGCTCTTAAACGCTGCTCTATAAATTTCTCAATAAAAAGTCTGCTTCATATCCAGTCACACCACAATGAACCTTCAGGAAACCACCTAAAACCCATTGCCGACCTCAAACTACAGCAGAGAGATGTGCACTTTCATAAATGACGGTAAACGAGAAAATAATTTACTTTGATATGATTCTCCTTCCGTACACGCCGGTCATGCGAAAAGATAACCTAACCCCGACTGATACGGTTTTAAATAGAACGGGTAACGTCTGTGTGAATACAATTTTTGGCAATTGATTTGACCTAGGAGATTAATGCCGCGGCTTTAGCTCGCCGCGCCGCCGCGCGCCGCCGTGTCGTAAAATGTAAGCGAGCCTTATTCAATTAAATTTGGCGACATTATAGCAATCTCAGGCAGCTCATTTAAGAGGAGGATAACGCGGTGACAGCCTTCGCTTTGTTCATTGTGTTATTTGATTGGCTAGGCTGAAATTCAATGTTAATTTATTTGACACACACTAACCAGTATTACAGCTAGCCACAGCATAAATATCGGAGTTGCGGTGACAAAGTGTTCAGGCAGTGTGCAGAAAATTTGTCATTAAGAAACATATTACAGATAGGCACTTGCCAAAAAGAGTAAAACCCGTGGTGCTAAAACTGATTTTGTGTATTTTAATATACCTACATTGAATACGATATACGCAAGATGAACCCCATTGGTACTTCCTAAAATTGGAGGCCTAAGCTTTTAAACAAAATTACTGAAGAATAGAGAGATCAGGTAAGAAATAACCAAACCCGAAGCCGGAACCTTGAAATAACAACGCACCATTAGCCAAGTCGTGTTTATCCTGCTGAAGAAAAGGGGATTGTTGATTTAGAACCTCTAACCGCTTGAAAAACCACAGACAATACAAAGACTTACTATACCAGCACCTAATAAAAAGGTGTTACAAAGTATTCTCTGGCTTGCATGATTTCGCAGTAAAAAATAATAACACGTCGCATATAGTGCACAAATAGATAAAATTACAGTTACTGTGTGGCGCAGTATGTATGTACGCCGCGAACAATTGTTGTAAATTGCGGACAGTCGGTCCACGGCTATTTCTAATCGATTTCGATTGTGACCGGCTTCCATGGTTCAATCTGGCGACTGCTCCATAAAAGTTGCACGCCACCGATACCCCGTAGGCTGCCTGCGATACGAATTTCTCGCGCAGCCTCGTAATAGCCCATCGCTGAGCTTATTACCCGTCGCCATCTATTGAGAACGGCTTTACAGGGAAATCCCGAATAGCTTGTAGACGGCGCTCAAGTTAATAATATCTGCTCGCAACTTATTTTTTAACTTTCCGCTTAACAACGTTATTGGAAGGATTTTACACGGTAAAGGGTTTTGTGTGGTGATTTGCTTGTAAAATCTGTAAATATAAAAGATAATATTAATAGGTATAGTAGATCTGCAGGTATTTTGTATCTAGACAACAAACTTTTACAAATAACGAGTTAGTTACCAAAAATCCCTTTAAAACAGAGCAGTTAAAAATTTGGTAAAATTTTGTGCTACTTAAATTAATCAACTTCCAACAGGATAAAATAACATCATTAATACCTACTTTGTTGTTACTCGCAAATTGATTAGCTGGTCCCTTTCAAACTTTCTGCTTTGTTATTTAATCAAAGATCTAAATGTTTCGCATACTTCCTTTAAAACTCTGAAGTTTAAGTATTTAAAAAATTGACAATTTAAGTTAAGGAGGAAAAAATCCCTTTCCAACTTGTAAGTACATATCAAACAAATAACGTAGCAAAAGGTAGAAGATGCTAATTAAAGTGTTCCTAAGTTTGTCAGATGTTGTGGTGTGCGCGGCCAGACGAAGCCATCTACGTGGAAACTTTATCCCTGGTGGACGTCCAACTTACAATCCAAGGAAACAGTCCGGTCCTATAGACTGCCACTTAATTTAACATAGAACGATTCATCAGGTAGATTATAGTCTTCCACTTACAACTAATTGATATTGAAGTCAAAGGCTGCAATTATTCGCAAAATGATAGAGCATCCACTTCTATCCTGGCAGTTAAATCGTTAAACGAAATTATAGCTTCCGGGTTGACTACCGCAAAGGTAACGAAAAGCTGTAGCTGAGAGCTGCGTATTTGTAAGTTGCAGACGAACCGGATACAATTACAGACGGCAATCGTCGCGGCGACCGTACCGTAGAAATATAAGCTCTCTTATCCGTAATGGAGCGGCTCTCTCTCATTATTGCGGTCCGGCGAAGCTACGCCCAGCCAGCTCTGTGGCGGCCGGCTTGCAACCTCTCACACCACACTTTGAATATCTACTTCAAATCTTTTATTATTCTTATCCCGTATACACTAATCCCAAGACTATCTGTTTCAGATTTTCCGCCAATTTGTACCTTTATAAAGTATCTGTTTTCCTTGTAGCTTCTGCCAATTGCTTCTATTTCCACTTGAGTGCGAGTTATCGAAACGAAACAATAAGCAATATTATTGCAGTTTTATTGGATGCAATTCGATACATTTTAATACAAACTCGACCAACAACGGAGTATTCCAGTGCTTTTGTGTGCTTTTAACGTTGGTCTTTAAAATGATTCACAATAGAGATAGTTGTGAGTGCTGACGGGTCTCCATCACGTTTATTTCAACGCACGATCTAGTTTTATTGTAGTGCCCTCATGTGAAAGCCAATACACAACGCGTGGAGTGGTTAATGCGCCGACCGTAATATCAATAAAGAGGGGCGACGGAAGGAGGAACAGGGGTGGTGAACACCTGTCTCATCCTCCAGGTGTCGCCTTCGTGTCGACTTTCCTCCGATACTTAAAATATGGCGTGTCATTTTCTCTGCTCTGGTTACTCGTTTGTATACTGAGATTTGTTCTACGGTTGTTTAACGAAAATCATTCCTGTAATTCGATGCTTACTCAGTATTTATAATTTGATGAAGTGATTACATTTGAGCGAGCGGCAACCCGTACGCGAGCCTCAGACACATATCTCATATAGCCGTGTAAGGGTTAGGGAGTCGGTTGATTTTATCATGCGTGATTGTACCTCGGCAATTTCGGAAATGTGGAGTATAAAATATAACTTGAAATGTGTTACAATTAACATGATTCTTACAAAGGTGGCTGTAAACTTTACTAATCTTGGAAGAAAATAGGACATAATCGAATAATTTCTAGCGTAAATGTTTAAATGGCAAAAGATATATTACTCTTCAGATAAAATAACACTTTTCAATGTCTATTTCTGTTTGTTCGCCGCGGTATTGTTTGCCTATTTAAATATGTGTCAGGGATTTCTCCCCCAAAAAAAGGGTGATAAAAGCTTGCTATGTCAACACGCTGTGCAAAAGTAATCTCAACAGTTTTTCTTCTTTTTCCTTCACCCTCACTTTTTGTAAAATTTTCGCTGTTGTTGAACTACATACTTAGCAATGCTCTTTGGTTTCGAGGGTTAAACAAACTTTTTATCATTTTTAATAAATGGAGCAACATTTTAGCAACATAATTATGAGTTAAAAGTCTTTTACATATATATTATGTAAAAAATATACAAAATACAGCATACTGTGATATGCAATAGCATATCACGGTATCAGTGTGTTATCAATAGATAACACACTCGTATGACCAGTGAGCAGCAAAGCCGCGGAGGCTGTCACTGCATAGTGCCACAAACACACGGCAGTGGCGTACCATGCGAACCCACCACAATTAGGCCGAGTACATACGTTTGATATTTATGTAATACGTACTCAATGAAGGGGGCACTTTATTCAAATCATCAATAACATTATAGAATGTTGTGAAGGCGTGAAGTAGAGCAGTACTTATAAGCTTGCTTCTATGCACGAAGCAGATAGCATCATAATAAATAACAGAGTTTTCTAGGAAAAGACGGATCCTTTTCCTTTTACCTTTGTACCTACGTGCATATCGAGTTTCAGATATACCGAAAAGGTTTCTATTAAAAAATATCCTCTTAGTTATTGATATTTCCCATTCAATATTTTTAATGTAATAGGATTCTAGTCCTTTGCCATAGCTCCACAAAATTCAAGTTACCAATTCAAGTTACTATGAGATTAATATAACTTTAATGAGTGCCTAAATTTAAATTTTAAAAATAACCTAGCAATATACAATTTAAGTTTAATTTTCAAAGCATAAATTCAGTTTAGCTCCCCGGAGCGGTGCGGGATTGAGTCTCTGACTCTCCGCGAAATTGCAACCAACATTTTTATCCCTTTGTACTTTGGAAATTTAAGAGAGGATCCCTCTATTCTTTGCAATTCTGTAACTCGTTTTGATTGTCTATCGGCAAACCACTCTGTTAGCTATTATTTTCATTGTGGTTGAGAATTCTGAAGTCTATTGTGGAACTTCTAAAATGTTTTTGTTTGTTTTAAAACCACTCTTTTGTGAGTTAATAATCCTTATTTACACATTGTAAACATTTAAATAACATTTATGTAATTGACTCAAAGAATTATTGTGTAGTTTTTTTTATTTAAAACTGAACCTGCTTGCAAAACAACCTGCAATCAATAAACTAGGTGGTCTATTTTTTTACTTTTAAGAATCAAGCTTTTCGTTTATCCCAGGTGTTAAAAGTACATCTAATAATTATCGTCTTGGCTGAGGTTGTCTAGCAAAACACGGAGAAACGTTGGCCCTTCGCGCCAAATTAAGTTTGCGAACACAATTTTTCTCTAGAAAGTAAATTTATTTACATCTCGGCGCCTATTTATCAAATAGCTCGCTCGCGCCTATTTTTATAATATTTATTTTACCAGGAATAAAAATTCATTCTATTTTCTAAAATACGAAAGACTTATACTTTTCTTCTATGTTAAGTAATTGGTCTCCCTTACAATAAGGTTTCGTGTGCTGCACTATTTCATGAAGCCACGACGGATCTATCTACAATAAAAGTTCCACATGATCTCAAATCCTAATCCTCTAAAATACGTTGGTCTTTACAACGTTTCAAAAATGCTGTTTCATATAAAAGGTAAAATTAATTTCACCTGCACACGACGTGCAGAGAGAGAGACTCAAGAAGCCGTACAAAAACAACGATGTAATTCTTTAGCACGACACATTTATCCTAGTTAAGGAAACCGCGTCGTCGCGCACACATGAGTTAGCTCTCCGGGGCTGCAGTCGCAATGTGACATTTAAATATGAATATGTCGTTGCCGGCGCTTCCGTATGAGCCAGCTAATAATCTGTGATTTTTCCGCACATCTGCTCCCATGCATGTGATGCATGGTGCCTTAGCGCAGCGACTGCGAACGACTGTCGCCTCCACGTTGCAATTAAAGCGTCGATGCGTAAAAGACTTGCAAATACGTGATTCATGTTGCTATTTATAAGTTAGACTTCATAGAAGTTAGGTCATTCTTACTTTAACGGGAAATTCTTAAAGTGAAATGATTTTACAAAATCATCCCGTAGTGGAAACTTTTTCTCCGCGCCACACACTTTTCTTGTAAACTTACAAGATAACAACCCCTCGACAGGCATTTGTTTGGGAGTAATTTGAGTCACCGGCGACGGAAAAGCATTTTCTCACAAATTGATGTCACTTCACGAACGATAAAAGTTTTGATTCTTGTAGAATAAAAAGAAAAAGCAATAGTTCATTCGCCTATTTAGATGCCTTTGGAAATATATATTTGTAGTCAAAAATAATGTAAGTATTTAAGTACATTTATGTACACAAACATTTATTATGCTGAATAATACACAAAATGAAGTGAGTTTGCCTATAAATGTAATAAATTATCCGAATCATTACCTTAACGCCTTTTCCCCCAACTGCTTTAAACCGATTCCCCACGTGGAATTCAAATTGTGCTCATTTTTCGACAACATTTCTTCGTAGTTACTTAGAGGTGACAATCGCAAAAATAAAGTGAGTACCCGACAACATCCAATAAAGTGATTCCGGCCAAAGGAAGCAAGAAGATAACCTACTTACTGATCCGGCGTATTCTATTTGCCTGTAATAATCGCGATGACAATCTCATATTACATAAAAGATTTGCCCCTCTTTTCGATCGAAATACGATTTTCTCCCTTCGGAGCTATTGCCGCTCGTCTCGAATTTTTTCGTCATTGAAAACGGAGCTACTACTATGGGATATTTTTGAATGTATTCGAATGAATAAGAAATTTTGGCGCCACGGAGAATGCATAATACGTAGGCTTGGAGAGGGGCAAGGAGGCTGTATCTTAGCGAGCGTTCGCTGGATAATACGACCCGCTCCACGGGGACCTTGCACGACCATTAATAAAAATATAAACGTAGATAATTGTTCGTACAGACTGTCTTTGATATTGACGCTTTGTAATGCAGAAATAAATACACAAATAGTATCTGTTCTATAAGCTCTGTTTTGGATCGTGAACAGATTGTTTATCGAAATATAAGATGATCAATTAACCTTAAGCGGATGTTGCTAAATAATGAAATTCTGTTTGATTATACTTGTTACAGGATTATAAGTTACTAACTATAAGTATATAAAAGATTCGATCGTCTTTTTAGAGTCCTCGCACAGTTACTCATACATAAAAGTTTGACTCCTTGATTAGCTTTATTTTTTACCAGCCCACGACTTCGTTCCCGGTCTTTTGTAAGGCCAGGAATTTTTATGAAGTCAGGGTCACAGAACACAGAATAGCTCGTGTTATGGTGGCAAACTGTAGAGTCGTCAATGACCCCCTGAAACCAATATATGATGTGCGTTTAGGTACATAAAATTAAACATACAATCTTTACCCAATAGTCCATAACGTGACATCAATTAGACTTTATAAGTAACTTAACTAAATTTCAATCTTGATAGAACTCGGGTCTCATCAAACAACCCCTCACAAATTGTGCTAATGTGAGTACATACCAATACTCCTCTAACACTATTCAAACAAAAGTAGGCCGCTGGGTTTCGGACTATTATAGAGACATTGTCGCGATGCGTGTAATGTACAGTGTAAAGGTACAACTTGACAATTGCGAGATAACGTTAAAGTGAGCGAATTTGGGAGTCGGCAGCGCTTTTGCAGCATTAGGCTTGGGAATAAGTTTGTTCATTACGAAGGGAACAATACGGTAGGCTCGACGGCAGCAGAGGAAACGTGCGCCGACGCTGCGACAATGGGCCCGCCGCCTTATCGCGCCGGAACGCGTCGGGCCGCGCGACGCCCGCCCGCGCCCCGCCGCCTCCACCGCGCCGACTTGACGTATGAGCACTGAATAAATGGGAAAACTTTTAGCTGCCGTTATGGGAGAACGAACAATTGGTCATCTGTTGCGGAGGAAATGCTTAAACGTCCGTTAATCTTGTACGACAGACGGACGCGGGACGATAGGGGAGACAAACTCTTTGTTGGACTAATTGTTACTGCCCTACTTATTATTAGCACCTTTTTCTGAGTGTTCTTGGTAACATGTTATATGATACAGGAATAATGTCTTATATTTTTTGTGTACAATCATTGAAACGTTGGTCCTATAATTAATTATAATGTTGATGCGTATTATTCGTACCTGTATCGTGTGTAATTTACTGTGTGTTTAATTTATTTTTGATGTTATTGACTTTATAATAGGTTTGGCAATGATTGTAATATTAATAAGTTTGGACATAATTATGTGCTTTTCACCCTTAGTGTAGGCCCTAAATTAAAAGTAAGTTAACAGTAAAGGATCTTTAAATATAACCACCGTTTTAACGCGGTGGTCCCAAAGGCAGTCCGAAAGTCGTTTGTTTACTAAGCGAGGGCATTGCCTAATTAATTAATTGCCCATCCATTTGTTAATTAAATTCATGGTAAGTTTGCTTTCTTAGAAAAGTAATCATCATTTTCTTCTCACTTAGAAGTCCTATGAGGGTGAAAAGCAAAAATGTTCAAAGCTATAAAATAAGTACCTACCTGCCGAATTTTACTGAAGAAAGATAAAACGAAGACTTCCTAAGAAGAATCCGCATATAATTCGGGTTTCGAGACGACGAAACCGTGATTAAATTGGTTCGTTGTCGACGAAACCTGCAAAATGTGCGGTGAACATCACACAGCAAACGAGAATACACGGAGTTCACGTCACGACTGGGAAGACCGGACAGCGCTCGGATATCATGCAATTAAATCTTATATGCAACGTATTATTGTAAGGACAGATGAAATGAAAATGTACACATATGTATGTAGGTTTGCCATGTAGGTACCTATATTTCCCCGTTCTGAATACTCGTGCCCTATAGTTTATTTTGAATGTGCAAGTGCTTTTTTAATTTGACAGGTGAGTGAACACGCCTTACTCCCGTCTATTGTGTTGTAAAAGTATCGAAATTGAACGAGCGCTGTCCATTTGGAGCCTGTATGGAAGCCGACAATAACTGGGTGGCCATTCGTTTCTCGCTCTCTGAATATCCAAATGATTTTTTTCCCGATTTCATTGCATTGACTGGTGCAAATGGCAAGCGCTGATTTCTGTTCGTCCGTCGACAGCATGTAGCGCTGGCACAGCGGTAATGCGGAACGCTGATAACTAAATTATAAACATTAACTGCCATTCTGTAATTAGATATTTGAAATTCAATTGTTTTGAACTAATGGATGGATGCCTAGTTTAATTAGCTAATATTATACACAACAGTGCAATATAATTGAATGAGTCAACCGCATTGTGTACGATATAAGTGAATGTTTACGTAGCACTTTAAAACCCATTTACCTGTGCTCGGAAGAAGATGTCAATCTCTTAGCTCGCATCAATGGATATTAGATAGTGGTTATTATCGAAGACTTTATTAGTACTGTTTATGAAAGCTCTTAAGACACTAATTAATACAAAGAAAAGTTCCTAACAGTATGATCTTATAATGATGTCGAAATGTATTTATAGAAAATAATTCCTTGTTTATTGAAAATGTGATTAGGTGCTTTGTTTCACCACGTCTTTTTTAAATGTTTAGTTGTAACCCAATTGTAATGCAGCAGTTACATTAATCTACATTAATTTGATGATAGTACTCATTTAATACCAATTTGTTTTTATTTTGATTTTTTGTACAATATTCTTTTTTATTATGTTATGTGCGTCATTTTCGCATGAGTAAACAGTTTTTCTTTATTTCTTTCTTTCTTTACTGAAATGGATAAATTGGATGTTATTTAAATGTTTTATAACTTGTACTTGTCATTTGAATTTTGTAAGAATAATGTCCAAATCATTAAACTCGTTTATTCCCATATCGCTAGCCTATATCGTCTCATCTCAAGACATACCATTGATCAGTTATCGATAATTGTCGCTACAATTAGGTGATAAGTCTGTGTCAATAGGTAACTATCGGGTTCTCGCTGACAAATGGTGGATGAGGGAATGGCAGAGGCTTGTAGTTGCACGTAATAATAGCTCCATATCAATGCAGATGACTATGAATGGGATCATTAGCATCCGGGCTGTGTTCATCATTTGCGTGCCTACATGGGATTGTGCCGTTATATATGTAACTATTGGCAGTGGTATATGAGTTTATGTTTAGATATAGTGTAAAAACAATAATTAGTATTAATTGTAGATCGATTTTAATGTTAACATTTTTGATAAACTTCGTTACTTGTTACCGTCTCGAATTTTATTGACAAACGAAGAAGAAGAAGGGGATGCGTTTATTTGTATAAAACAGGTGTAAAATAAGTGCTTACAAAGTTAACAGAACCACAATGGATCAACATGGCTTGCCAGCACAAGCGTACAATATGGTACATTGTGATACTAATGTGGGAAGTTTTTCATTACAGCTGAGGCTGAATTACAGCCCGAGCTAAAGGCGAAGGCGTAATGATAAATTCTTACGCGTTTCACATGACGTTTTTCAACACAATTAAGAGGAAACAATAAAATAAACTTAAATCAACTGAGCTACTTTTTGAAACGACTGCTAAAACTACAATTTTCAAAATACCAGTTTTCGGTGTGCATTTTCAGTTTGTGTTATACTTTTGTTACTAATTTGGTTATTATTAATATTGTTATGGTATTGGTTTGCTTTTATTGAACGTAGATGAGCTTCATATTTTTATACTATTTCATAAAACGGGTCGTGAATACCTAGTAAGTTATAGTGGAATCTTGTTTTTATTATTATTGATTTTGACAAGAAGCATTTCGCTATGATTTTCCAATATATTTTGTAGTAATATTATATAATTCCTGACGTCTACGTGCACCATGCCAAACCGTTTCTAAGAAAGGTTTCTAAGAAAACTTCAACTATATCTGACGACCCTGCATACCTATCTACTTTATTGACTGTACATAATGACTATGTCAGTAATTGTATCAGCTGCAGGTAAGTTGACCATTTGATTTACATTTGTTTATAATAATGTACTTATTTGAGTTTAGATCATTTCTGTATTGTTCTTACTCGTATGTATCTATCAAAGTTTTACTCAAAAACAACAAGTTTATTTCAGCTACATAAACTTCTCATCCTCTCATTTTATCAGCTTCCGGGTTTGCATTCACTTGGGAGGCACAATTTTCTACATTTAACTTTTAAAATCGAATAAAAATGTAATTTCCCTGCCTCGCTGAAAGCTTTATGATTCGTATTCATCGGCAGCAAGGCAACTTATTCGTTAGCTACCTCGTAAAATATAAATCTGCTAGTGAATAGGCGTGTGCTTTGCATCACCTGACACGATAGGCTGAATGCAGAACGTACCGTCGTCCAATTTCGCGCGCTAAATTGTTCATAACGGAAGTTCATATCCGGACGTCGGGCCGCCCTGCGCTTCAGGCGAGATTAGGCGGTAATTACCATTTCCTGTGACACAGGACGCAGACACGGCTAGAGAAGAAGCGGCTTCGCTGCAGGACGTACCGCGCTCGACGCCACCGGAGGAAGGAAAAATTTACCACAACAATTATCTAACTTCCAACATTACTGCTTTCCTAATTAGCTATACCGCCAACCTTTTGCACATACGACGACGAAATCGGAAACCGTGGAAGTACCCACTACCTGCCGTAATATACAACATACTAAGTATCCCAATAAAAGCTCTTCGGAAAAGACATTTGTGGAAGTATTCGCTAGCCAAATGCCAGTATAAATTGAGTGTATACCATTACTGAGTCGGAAAAACTGATTATGTAGGAATTGAGCGGAGTGCGGAAAGGTTGCGCTGTTGTGCGGCGCGCGCGCCTCAGTGCCGCCGTTGATATGATTGAATAAGCGAACACCGGGCTCCCTAATGAAACATATTGAACGTGTATCGAATCACTTAGGCGCGCCGGTGCGCTCCTGCACTCGCTTTTTGGGGCATGTCAACAAGCCGTAGGTGAACCCTATAAATAACATTACGGTGGAGTCTCGTTTTAAGAGAGACAATAAATTGAATTAACTCTGCCAACTTTGAACGTCAAAGGAGAATAAAAAAAAATTCAACTTCATTTTACGGAATATAATTTCACGCGGCATCAGCGTCTCCCTTTGTGTCGCTTAGAAAATATTTACGCAAAGCTGTGCCCCTTAAACCCACAAAAAGGGAGAATCCTAATTAATTCATTAATGTCATTATAATTAAGACATTTGTGGCATTTAATATGCATTACTTTCAATCTTTTCTGTCAAAATAAATTTTACGAAGGAAACAAAGAGGTTGTATTATACACCTGCGAATATTCTTTCGATGCCTTGACCTTTTTTAAAACTACTTTTGTTCTTAATTCGGACATAAGGTTAAGTTAACTAGACTAGGTTGTACTTATCTAATAAATGGGTCTTTTGATTTTAGAAGAAATTAGGCTTGTTTTATAAAGAAGTTCTCATAATATAAACAATACATAACTAATATTATCGAAACTTATTTTTAACACAATAACAATTTAAATAATTTAATCAAAACAAGAGTTATTCTGAAGTACTTCGGGAAGTTAAGGTGTTAGTTGAAAACACTTGATCGATTGTTAGTAGCCACATCCAAAGTAGATATTCTAAAACTTACTAAGAAAAATACACTTGAATAAATTTTGCGAATTTGCGAGATAATTTGTTTTATTTCTAGCTTAAAATAGCGTTGCATAAAGAAGATGGAAGAATTATAACTTTACTGGGAAGAATATAGGATGTGCATCAGGTTTTACAATAATTGTTTGTTAGATACCTACACCATCCACTATTTGGTCGTGCAAATGTTACCTAAGTCAAAGTTTAAATAATTATAAGAATTTAACTTTTACATTTGAAATTAAATAAACAATATCTTTACGTACAATTTGAAAAACCAAGTCGATTCGTAATAATTAAAAGGTGCAATTCTTAAATCTTAAATTAAAAAACATACCTATATTAAATTCATTTATAATAATTTAAAAATAAAACATAACATTTAAAATGACTTCATAGCACATAATCTAAAATTCAAATTCATAAAAAATCAAAATTGTTGTGAATTATAGTGTAGTTACACTATAATTCACAACAATTTTGATTTCAATAATAGTTTCTAATTTTAATTTTAGATAAATCGTCATATGCCTACAATGTTCAAAATTGTTTTTTTTTACAGAAACATGCTGAATCACTTTTTCTTTATTTAAGTATTTATTAAAACAACAATATTCTTTAAACCTGAGCAATAAAAATGTAACACACTATAGGAATATTACAATTTAGATTAATATTTAAAAATCATTTCAACATTTCCAATCTAGGTCCATAGAATTGAAGTACCTATCCGAAAAAATCCTAGTTTATCCCAGCAGAAAAAAATACGTATTTTGACACGTCAGTGGTGTTTTCAATCATGTTTCAGAGAGGCAGCGTGTAACGGCGAGGCGTGACCGGCTCACATACACTGCGGCCGACACCAAAGCCTCTTTGAACACATTCGCTAAACCTAGTACCTAGAAATACTAGAGGATCTGTACCTTTGTAACGTAGGTACAGTTCTAATCTACTAGATGCCTATATGGATTCACGAATAATTTTAAATATGGAACACCTCTCGATCCATTTTTATAGAAAGAGTTATACAAAATGTGTATGTGTGTACATAATGCGTGTATGATACCTGTTCAATAAATATTTTGTAACAGTCATGTATTGCTGTGTTTATTTATGTGTCTTTGAATCTACATTGCCTATATTTTATTTGTTGTTTGCCTTCATAATAAATTTTACATTTGTATAGTACAGACTTCTGTATTGTTTAAGTTTCACACTACATTCTTTAATAATATTACGAAGAGGTAATGTTTATTTGTTTGTAAGAGGCAAACTAACAATCTTTGGCAGTACTGGTCCGATTACAAAAAATCTTTCACTGATTCAAAATGTCATTGGATATGTCTATTTGACTGCCACGTGGACGAAATCACTGGCAGAAGTTTGTTTCTAATAAATGTGTAAAGTGTTGAAGAAACAGTTATAATAAAAAGCGATGACACTGAAGTTCTTTGTTTTATTATTACAAATATAAAATAAATTAAGAGTAAGCTGGAAACGTCACTTGACAGGTGAATAGAACTGTCAATTACTGGTCTCCTCAGGCCGAACCTTATCTTTGAGGTCGAGGACTTGGCCATATTTGCAGAGTATGCGGCTAGGCATAGCCAGAATTCAATTAAAAATATGGTTTTGAATGGAAAAGGGTGTCTGCCCAGCAGTAGGACTTGATATTATTAAGCTAAAAATGTTATGCTGCTCGTATTGACAATAAAAACGTGGTTAGAATTTGTGTGGTTAACATCTGGCGGGAAAGTTAACCAAAAATACAAAAGAAGAATTAATATTGTATTTTACTCAAATTAGGTAATAACTATTTCGTTTAGAAAACAAACCGGTCTTGTGGATAAGAATATAGCAAACATTAAGTGATGGTAACTTGAAAACACACCATTAGAGAACACTACTGTAAAATGTAAAATATAAATTGTAAATAAATACACGTAGATGGTCGTGTTTTATAAATTGATCGCGCAATTAGCGCGTGTCTGTTGTGCTGCCTAGTTGATAGGTATCGTGTGATAGTGCTGTCAAAATTGTAGCAAGTTGAAAGCGAAGCCAGTAGTCATTGTGGTCATAATGTTGTTATAATAAATTGAAAAACTCTTTCAGGGTTTTTGTATTTTTTTAGTTACCCCAGGATCTAAGTGCTCGACAATGACCAAGGTGAGACCCTATTTATGCATTTATTTCATAGCACACTTCAAATTAAGTCAATTATAAAATACTGGACTTGTCAGCAATGCGGAAAAATCTTTGAAGACCCATGAGCTCCCCTTTTTTATATATTGTACGTAATATTATTACTATTCATAAGTTTTGTATTTATCTCGTTATATGTATAAGTTAAATAAATTAGCATAGCACCTATCTACTACGATAACCTAATAGATATTTTCAAGAATAACTTTAGAATATTTCGTCGTTTTATTTAAAAATTAACACCTTACTTTAATTTTGTATTTTATTTTTGTACAAGTAAACTGATAACTGTTTGAAAATAACTATTTTAAAAATGGAATAATATTTTGGTTTGGTTTCCCATATTTATTGTAATTTAATACACCACATACGCAACCGGATAATTAAGCACAACACAAGCCTCTTAAAAAAAGGTTTCATACATTTTTTTTTGAGTACCAAATCAGTGATAGTATTTAGGTATTAGGTATCCTATCTACTTACTTATTATAAAATCTCTAAAAGGTCAATCTCATCTTCTCGTTTACTACAATCATTTAAAGATAGCGAGTGGTCCATTCCTTTCTTGTAATCACACAACAAATCTATACTATGGACCTATGGCCCTTGAGCGCTGAAATAGTTGACATTCCGCAAATATTAGGGATGGGACATTAAATGAAAACAATTGGATTGAATATTATCGATAGTTACGTACAAGATAAAATCGTTTATCGTATTTTTTCTAATGCAACGTGAATTAGAATTTCAACATTTTTGAATAGTGATTAAAAAAAAAGGTGACACTTTTACCAATAAATGTGTCAATCTGTTTAGTTATCCCTAAACTTATTCAAAGACGTAATAGTGTAGGGGTACGCCTAAACTATTGCATCCATTTGCGTATTGCGCGTGTATCTACAGTCTAAAAAACACTTTTTGTTTTCGTAAAACATAAATTTGATAAAACTGAAAATTAAGTGAATGAAGTGAATTCGTGAATTAAGTAGGTATACTTTGAAGCACATCCATAGCTATACGAGATGTCCATTTTTACAAAAGTAATAATGTAATGGATGCTACTCTCTATTTAAACAAAATAGTTACAGGTATTTATAATAATTACACGTTGTATTAGCAAGAAGGTATGAGCTAGTTAAAAACGAAACAACAACTTCCTCAATCAAATTGCTTTTTTTATTTACGTACCGCCACACGACACGAATGCAGCGACTTCGATAGATAAAGAAAGCATGCAAAAATCAATGTTCAACACAAGTAGGTACATATTCCTTTGCTGTATGAGCACCATTACATGGGCAAACATTTAACAAACAGTTTGCGCGTACACATAGAACATATGTAGCTGAACGGTGCAAATTGGAACACATCACGACTCAAGGCGATAATAAGTGCATGGCGTTCTATCGACCACTTATTATATCAAACATTTTAATATAAATTGGTAATTGGATCCTGTAGGAACATGATTTATTACGTAGAAAATATACATACTTTAAAAAAGGAATCAACCACCTCATTGGATAATATGAACGTGTGAATTTTTTTAAGTGAAGAAAAAAGATCAAGAATCAGCATCGAAAAATTAATGTGAGAAATTGCCAAGCGCGCATATAAGGTTCTGTGATTGGTCTTCGCTATATGTATAAACAACCAATCACAGCAGCATACGCGCGTTTAACAATTTCTCACATGAATCTTTCGTTATCGAATTATTGACTTCTTTTATTATACCTATACTTTACTTTTAAAAATATTTTTAAAATGCCTAAACCGACAGTCATTCTTCTTGTTAACATTGTATTGTTACCAGTAAGATAAAATTACTAACAAGCTATAAACAGATATTAAATTTCAAGAAAGATGTCTTTTCTTTTTCCATAAATTTATATACTGACCATAGACCATAGACTGCATAAAGTACTAATTGTACGTCAATACTACAAACTAATTAGAGCAACTTTGTGCCAACTAAATACACAAAGCAAGGTGGTTTACCTATTCATATATTTTATACTAGCAACCGTCTTTTTTTAAATTATATATTCCGGGAATAACGCAAGTAAGTGTAGTTTTACGATACACATTGCCATACACATACATAACATATAACATATTGCAATGCTTGGAACTCTATTGTTCCTGATGCGACATTAATATTCAAGACGATAGACACCTTCACGTAAACGCTGTTTAATTGGATACAATATCAAATTAATATAATTATGATATCATAAATCGATCACATAATTAAATAAGTATAATACCGTAACTTGTAGTATTGAGTATCGGGTAATTTGTGGTTGTGCAGCAGTATACGTTAAATAGCTTATCTCTATAACAGTTCATATTTAAAGCATTCGTTATTGTCCATCCACACCGTTTTAAAAGGGATATTTTTCTAATCTTTACTTTCTGTCTCTAAAGACTGTCTCCTAAACTTTCTTTGATATCAACACCAATTACGAAAAGGTGGTTTCACTCAAATCAAACATCTAGACGTCTTCATATTTTCCTTTCACTCTGCACAGGAAACTTTAAGCCATATATTCTCGAACGTAGCATGAAATGTTAATCCATTCTTAAAGACACACGTCCAAGTAAGTTTTTCACTTCAATATTAGTTAGTGGTCGTTGTTTGTGTGAATCTCGGCAAGTTTAAAGTGCAGCGACATCGTTTGGCATCAGGTGCGATACACTCACGCAAATATTTTATGAAAATACCTAGATTATTAACACTAGTGACGTGACTCTTGTCGATGTTTTACAGAACATTAGGTATTTAGCAGGTACTAATATTTACATATGAGTACTTTGGACGCCTAGGTGCTTTCTTAGTTTCTTTTTCTATTATCTAATTTTGTTTTTGTATTTACTTATGCTTTTCTAGACTTCAATTTATTAAAATAATGTTACAATAAAACATATTTAGGCAATAACATACTTAGTTATGGATCAGAAAAGAAAAAAAGTGTCTTGTATATCAAAAAATAATAGTTGTAGACCTCGTTATAAAAAAATGTTTTTATAATTTATGTATAATAACTCTAAAAGTATAGATTATGAAGTAATGTCGGTTTTAATATGCTCAAACTTGCTAGATAAAATGACAGACGGTTGCAAGCCTTTAAGTCGCATGATGCATCTTATCAGCATAACATTATGTTGAGAGCTATTAATAAATTATTTATGTAAGTAGGTTCACAAACATGTATTTAATATTGTCGTTAAAATACTATTAGCCAACAAGCCAATTGCATTCAAATTGAGGTTTTAATATTATTAACAAACCAATGAAACTTGAACGTCAGTTCTCGTAAATCTAAATTAACCTACATTCCATGCCTCATCATCATTAAGTGTTGGTGTGTCTTTTTACTTGTACTTGGTTTCATAGCATACATTTAATATAGCAGGTTTTTGAATTAAATATGTATTGCTTATACAGAAATCATCATCTGCCTAGCCTTTTCCCAACTATGTTGTGGTTGACAATCTAACCGGATGCTTCTCCTATACCAGTATTTTATATAGAGCGACTGTCTACCTCACCTCCACAACCTAGTTATACTGGGCAACCGACACCCCGTACCTTTTCAGAAAAATACTCACCTATCAGCAGACAGCTTATACTTAACATACTAAAGGGATTCATAAAAAAAGTATTTAAAAAATAGAGATGTCGATATCGAGTCTCTGTCGCTGTGCCGCGTTGCTCGTGACTAGCGGCGTGCGGAGGGGTGTCGGCGCCGCGGCCGCATCCTACAGCCAAACGGTAAACACTTTGCTGTAATCTCGAGATGAGAAAACTTTCAGTTCTCTTAATTCAGAAACTTATTCAACAACCTAACAACCTTAGAGCGGACCGCCCGGCGGACACAAGACAAACAAACTCACCATTTAATCTTACACTTTGTACTACATTAAAATAAAAATCGGGTTTTCTTAACTAGCCTTTGCGCTGTGTACGAGACTCTGAAGTAATGTAAGTGAAGATAAGTATATTACTGCATTATATTATAATAGTAGGTATGTTTTATATTTCCTATTCCGAATTTTAAAATACATATTTACATACAAAAATAAAATTCAACATGCAACGCATCTAGATGTTTAATGAAAAATAATGAACTTTTGTTAACTTCTTAAACATAAGCACACATTTTATTACGTGCTTACCCATCACCTCCAAAGCAAAACTAGTTAGGAGAAGAAAATACAGAAGGAATACCTACACTATATAATTTTCAAAACAGTACCATCATATTATCCTTATCGACCCCAATTTTATTAATATTCAAATTCAATATAATTTTTTAATAAGTTATGGAGAAACTCCCACATTCACCTGCATCGTCTGTTTTACCAATAACAACGCTTTTGCGGGAGATCTATAATAGAACAGATACATAATAGAGTCAGGTGCAATTTAATCACAAAGAAGACATAGTTAGCGGGCTATTTACCATAAAGGTGATAAGAATAAATAGCCCACTCATACTGGGCCTCATAACTAAACCAATGAGCGCACAAAACAGTCAGCTCTACTGAGTTTAGTTACACTATTTTTTTTATATTTGATTTAATGAAAACTCTTTTTGCGCTTACTTTTCAAGAGTATTTAGTTGATAACGCCCGTCTTGATCTCCTTATCTTTCTAAGGTAAATATTATAAATCTGTTTTACAGAAAATCTGTTGCGCTACTTTTCCAGAACTACATTTATGACACAAAATTATCCATTGCCCATTAAATTAAGGCGTGTCGTGATATTGTGTTATTTAAATCCTGAGAAAATATTCTTACTGTCACGTATATTTGGATATCAACACGTTCACATCAATTTAATCAGTCAATTGACAGTAGAAGTGTCGCTCTCAAGTGGAGCATACTCGCCACCATCGGCAAACAAACATTAAAGGATTACCGGATAACTACGTAACGCAGTAATACCTATACTACGCGAACAGTGTAAACAAAGACGTACTCGTATATTATCTTGTTCACTTACCTCAGTGTAAGCTTGCCTTAACCGAGGACAGTCCGTCTCGTCCATATAGGATTTTTACACGAGAAAAAAATGGATAAATAAAAAACACATTTACTGGAAGCGATTTGTTTATGTTGTGTCTTACTGACTACGAGCCTGCCAGTGTCGTGGAAGATTAGGGAAATGAAAACATATTCTAGAAAAAAATCTAGCGGATATTTTGTAATAATAGATAGGTAGGTGTTTGTTTTTATGTCGTTGCTTATTTAGGCGCAAATGTAATAACGTTTTACAAATCTTATATTGCACTACGTAGATAATTTTGAATTCTGCCTATAAATAAATAAATTAAATAAATATCTTGTCATGCGACAATCAAATATCCAGTCAAATGATGTGTGAAGAGTATTTGGTCATGAAACTGTAATTAAGAAACAAGGCCGTGTGATAATCGTGATATTTTTTAGATGAGTCCAGCCAATAGAAGCCCACTGTGCGAGCCGACTGACTTACACCCAGGCGTCACCATCACTGATATGGACACTGTGCACGAAGAAAATGACAACGACAGGTATGAAAACATTACAATTTAATGTGTAACTTAAAAAAAAACAATGTGAAATAATGTTGGTTGCCTTGTGTTCAGTGTACCTATTTAGATTAATATTAAATTGGTAATGTCAGAGACAAAAAGTTGCTGTGATTTTTGTTTAAATTGTGGTCTTTTTTCGGTATAAAATGCTAGATACGCTACGAGCTAAATTGGATTCATTGCCTAAGTCAATTGTAGTTGGTTTTATCTTTTGTGGGAAACAGGAAAATCTGCGGTTACTAGATACTATGAAAGGTCTCTTGACAGGTATAAAATGTAGCGCTTCGTATTTTTACAGATTTTTGGTCTCTAGATTATTCTATCTCTTGATTTACTCGATAAACCAAAATTTATTTTATCCAATACTTAAGACTACATAAAAAGTCAAAGCTGTCACACAAAGTAAAAAAAAGGTCCAAATAATTATATTAACTTTTCCGAACAGTCTAACCGAATGCAGTATTTAAAAAAAATAGTACATTGAAATGTCGAACAATAAATCTCTGTTCTTAATTCGAAAAATTCTGACCCACTCCTATTCCACGAACAAGCACGTGTCTATTGACGTGTGTCAGCCAGTATTCCATTGTACTGAATTGAACATGAAAAGGCATTATTTTTCAAAAGCGCGGGGAAATGGATACGTCGGCTCGCTGGACAGGCCTTAGTCGTCATAAACAAAGGGTAGATGCTAAGCATTTAATTAAAGTTTCTTTTAAACCGCATTTTCCTTTGTCTCGTGACTCAGTTTTATTTGTTATCTAAATACTGGATCTCCTTCCATGTAGTTTATACCAAGAACACGTTAGATATTGTACTCCCGCGGCTGCTACAGGCAAAACTTTAAAAAGATAAATGTTTTATGTATTAAGAATAATAAGATCAGTTACGCAAATGAATTAATTAACAAAGTTTTCTTCAACATCATGTTTAAGTTTATTGATCTTCATGATTGTAACAGATTAGGTCATGGCTATTATGGTTACATCTATGTAAAACCTAGGTAGCTATTATTTGTGAAACAATAGATATACATACCACACGCAAGCATGACGACATAAAAATGTAGGTGTATTATTCTTTTCGAATATCAATATTTTGAGTCTACGGACGTTATTCAAAATAGGTTCAGTGAGGATACAACGAAGCTTAGGAAGACATTTCCGGCGAACGGATGCACATTTTGGAGATTTTGCGCGCAGAACCCTCCAGTCGAAATAGTTCAATACAAGTGTAATTCAGACACTTCTTTAAATATTCATAATACAGTATGTTCCGAATTCATTACATTACATTAGGATTAATGCTGTGGAAATGCGTTCCTTGCGGAGTATGTGTGGTGTAACTTTGAACGATAGAGTGAGGAATGAGGTTATACGGGACCGTTGCGGATTAAAAGAGGATGTAGTTACAAAGATAGAAAAGGGTATGCTTAGATGGTTCGGTCATGTTGAGAGGATGAGTGAAAGACGATTAACAAAAGGTATTTATATGGCAGAGGTGAGTGGTAACGCAGGGAGGGGTCGCCCTAGGAAGACCTACACTGACCTTATTGGTGAGGTTCTTCAGAAAGGTCAGGTGCGGAGTACTCGTAACCGGCGTGCTTGTATGACGAGATGTATGAACGTAGATGAGGCGAAAGGAGTATGTAAGGATCGTAGCAGGTGGCGTTCTGTGGTTTCTGCCTACCCCCATGGGAAAAAGGCGTGAGTTTATGTATGTATGTATGTACAGTATGTTCCGATTCAAAGTCATTTAATATTTCAAACGCGTTGCAACATTCTGTTTTGTTTAAATAAGTAGAATAAATTTAAAAAAAGACCAATGAAGTAGATGCAACAAAATTCTTTTGAATAACCCAGTTTTAGGTAACTCTTTTTCCCTCCAACAAAAGTGATACAATGAAAACACAGGCACAATTAAAACCGGCTTAATTTCCATACGTTCAGCAAAGTTTTTATAATCTTTTTCCCATAAAAACATGATCATTTTGGTACACAAACGCTGTCAATGCGGCTGACATTTTTTGTGGACTATGATTTTTTCGTCATATTTTCGAACACACTGTATTTGAGTGAGAAGTATGAAACGCCATACACAAAGAGGGATTTCGGTGCAGTCGCAAAGAGCTTGGAAAATATTTATGACGTTTGATAGACTGCTTTGTATCGCGATACGCCCGTCTGCTCCACTGCTGGGCACACACCCTGACGGATTGACTGCTGTGTATACCGACAAATATAAATAATATACAACGCTGTTGTCGATATTGTTAGTTTCTATGTGCCATTTCTTGAGCATTTTTTTTTTGCTATCCTCAAAATTTCAACTTCTCTAAAATAGGTCTAGAAACTTTTTGATTTCGGTGCATTACGATTTCAGAACATGCACAGAGCAGGTACAGACTTTCTGTCTGTTCTCTAATAATAAATCATATTTGCCGCAATTATGTCAGAAACACTTTTTACGCAAACCTTTACCTAATAACACTCTATTTCCTAATGTTCTTTCAAGTATTTTTATGTGTTTAAATGTATGTCATGTGTATGTGTCTATTTCTTTATGATTTAGTGATGAATCATCATATTCGGACCTGGGCCAGCTGCGAGAGCGGACTCGGGCCATGTTAGGCACGCCAGCAGAGCCCCTAATGCAAAACTCACACTCACAACCCAACAGTCGCAGAATGTCCAACGATATAGAAGCTAAACTTGCTGGTAATTTGAACACAAGGTAAGGTTCCTAACGATCACTTATGATCAAGTAAAGATTCCCATTTAGCTACCGAGTAGGCTTCTACAAGAGAACCAGATTGCGAATCCAAATATCGGTAGTGGTTTACTGCAGTCTGAATACTACCCCATGAAGAACCAGCTATAAACTACTACTACAGAGCATTTTGATTTTGACATAATTTGAAATTTAAATCCTGGCTGTAAATAATACTAAAACGGATAATGATTACAGACGGCCCTCGGCCATAATCGCAGCGTTTCGTCGTCCATCACAAGCGCTGGCGTTGTGCGCGGCTACTCAACGTAGATTCCTGTCTGAACTATCCCCTCACTCACGGACATCAGTAGCATCCACGTCACACGACACTCCACCCTCCGCCGCTGAGATATTGGGACAGTAAGTGATATTTTGTAATCTAAGTATTTTTCATTATGTATATAATAAATTGAAATGAATGTGTAACGTTCTATGTCCCAATAAAGTAAAATAAAATAAAATAAAAATAAAATTAATCGATCATGCAAAGTATTTTTAAAACTTGCGACAAATTAGCTTAGTCTGATTACCCTTAATGTCTGTCTGGATGTAGATTAAATTATATACCATTATAGTTTTAATGAAGTTGGTATGAGTATATTGATGTAAATTTTTGAAACATGGTGATGAAAATATCTTATTCACATTTTCAAGAATTGAAAGTTTTACACCCCACCTACAAAAGACACACCTGTTTTATCTTTAATATCCGCTATAACATAAATATATAATAAATCAAAACGCCAGAAAATCCTTGAGTAAATATTCGTAAGGCTGGAACATACACACTACGATAAATCAGGGCGAGCTGGCACCGGCACATGCCCCCGACACACGCGCATCGCACCGCAAGATCCAAATACTTGACATGGGCCTCCACACCGCAAACTTACACTATTTCACCTATTACTGCTATTTTATATACATATTTATATACCTTATCACCTTTTAGAATTTCCGCAGTTAAAAACTTTATCGTTGATCGTGAATCAATAACGTTCTAAGGAGTTACGACTTTAAAGTTCCGAGAGTTTCTCTCATAAAATGTTATTCATCGGTTTGTTTTGTCCGCCTACGTTTATGCAATATCCGCTTATTGGCTGTATTATTTAAAACGATAATGGTTAATTAAATTGTCTTGTACAGACTTGTACCTCACGTTAAAATTCCCTAAAATCTAATTTTATTCATTCTATTATGACTCAAATCATATTTCGGCAACCACGCACCCCGTATCTTCTCCTATGACACAGAATGATGTCATCAGCCACTTAGTTATGTTTAAACATAGAGAGAGACCTATTTAGAGGTGAATATTATTCAGTTGGATAGCGTCATGTAGTCCGCAGACAATGAACAGCCTCCGCCGCGTCAAAACCATTGAAAAGCACCCTTTATTTGTTAATAGATAGACACGTGCACAATGGAACTGTGAACATTCAACGCAAACATCACTACACTATATGAATGAATGTAATTAGATTGTGAAAATGTTTATGTATGGAACTTGCCTTACTGTGCTCGAGATTTAGTTGCTTATGTTTTTGGACTATCATGAATTCTCTATAAACAAAATGAATACAAAACAAATGTTATTGTAATCATCGCTTACTAAGGTACATAATTATGTGGCGTTACTCCCTCAATTTTTAGTATTTATCGCATTTGTGCTGGAGCAGTCAGTATTAGCAGATAAATATTTTGGATTTTGCATGTTCTATTAAATACACATTCAGGAATCAGGCCCGCTTGGCACCATAATTACAAAATTAGCGCTAAATCTAATTATGTCAATCGTTTGAAATTGACAGAAACAGAATGATGTTTCAAATATGTTTAGCATTAAGTGGATTGAATGTTGAATACTTTAGTATTTAGTAATTACATTATGCAGTGGTGCAAGCGGGCCTACAATTAAGCTTTTTTTTTAATTTCAGTTGTCCTTCAACAATTCCTTCGTTAACCACATTTTTATCTTTTCTTTTCATTTTCAAAAATGAAAACTAAAATCTTTGATGCTGATATAACTTTAATAGATGTTAAAATGGCATTATTTTTTAAAGTGAAGCTTTGAGCAAGGCGCTTTCGGCTTTGTACTGCAAGCTGCTTGTGGTGCTGGGACTGGCCTTCCCCATCACTGAGGTCATCGCTGGCGGAGTACCTGATGGATACTACCAGGTCAACTAATGTTATTTATTTGTTCACTATTTAGTACTGAAAGAGTAGTTTAATTTCTTGAATATTACTTTTACGAAGAACTTAACTTCCTGTTAAGTACTGATTATATATTTTTTTAAAGGTTTTCCATGAATATTCAAAAGTAACATCATATTTTCAAACGTATTCTTGATACTAACTAAAATTTGCACTGAATTAGTGAAATCTTAACATTAAGTAGGAAATATAACAATATTTGTCTGTTGAATTGTATGTGATCATTATTTTTTTTTCCAGGGATTTTATTTATATCTTTACTTAGTATCTCTAATATTCGTAGTGTTTCAATACGTAAACATAATGCGTCAAAAAGCAGTCAACCTAATCATTAACGACTACGGTAAGAGCTTCTATTCCTATTCAAACAATATACCTTCTTAAACAATAAGATCTAGAAACATGCTTAGGCGATTAACCACATTTGCTTAACAAAATGAGACATTAAAATCACATTTGTTTGCATAATTACGCCTGCAAAGAATATTACCTTCTTCAGTTTTCATTCCACTAACGTTTTCAGCCATTCGAATAAATGTAGCGGAAAATTTAACTCTACGTGTGTTGCTTAACGACCAACTATATGTATTCAATTAATTTTTATAGAGGACACTTTGAAAGAGGATCGAAATGGAAAAATTACACCTGGAGACAGACCAAAAATAAAAGAGAACATTTCTCGCTACGGCAGTTTTTATTTGAGGCTTGGCGGAATTGGTAAATTGAAGTCAATTCCTATTATCAATTTTAGTTTCCTTCTAATTTCAATTCGATTTTAAATCTTTTTTATTTTACAGCTTTCGGCATTGGTTCAATGGTGTACAGTGGTTTAGAATTGGGTGAATATTTCGAAATGACGGGTAAATGCCGTTCCATTCTGTCGGTGATTACACCGGCTTTACGAATGACCCTCACTCTGGCACAAATGCAGTTCATGTTTCTCACTAACAAGGACATAGAATCAGGCACTTTTAAACTGATACAGCGTTTCGGTTTTATGCATATGGTAGCAACCAATTTATGTGAATGGTTATATGTGTTGGTTGAAGAAACGAAACATGAAATACATCATTTAGAACACACTATACTTGCACCAACCAATGTTACACTTCTTGTAACCGATGGGGCTCCATGCAGGAGATCTAATATAATGGGTGCACTGCTACAGAATGCTGCACCTTTCCTATTTCCATGCACGATTGAATACTCCCTTATCTGTGCCGTCATATTGTACGAAATGTGGAAAGAGGTAAGTATTGATAGCGATCTTAAAACCGACCCACCGTTGTTCACTAGAAACCGTAAGTAATTCTGAACAAAATTACAGGTCAAATGCACTCCTGAAGATTTTGAGAAGAAATTAGATGTTCCTAAAAATAAATCACGCAACAATTCAGTGACACCTGAGAAAATTCTGCAGCAGTTTGGTAATATCTTCTCGTTTTCGGTTTATTTTTTATAAATTGTGCTCAGTTGTAATAACCTTGTATTATTTTTCAGCCGGTATGTTAGGAGTGAGCTCTCCACACGGCAGTCGCACTGCTCTCCATCATTTTTCTGTTGACTGCTCCCACGCTCACCGCGGCCTCTTCGCTGGCATCTTAGTCATTGTCTTTACTATTATTTCCCTGATCATGTTCTTCGTACTGGCTCACCATCCGGATTCTATTACTGTAATGTAAACTTTTGTTAATTGTATTTATCGTTTATTTTTTTTTTCTTCATATAAATCTTGTATTTGAATTTTTCAGGACGCAATATTCGAAGTGAACATATGCGAATTAATTTTATATTCGCTATCGTTGGTTGCTTGTTTAACAGCTTTAATACAAATGAGAGCTTTGGCTTATAAAAGAAAATCAAAGGGTATGCCCTATTTCTTTATATTTTCTGTAATAATGTCTTAAGGACGCGTTTGCGAAATAGAAAAAGTATTGAATTGCAACAACATATTGACAAGGCTTAAACACACTCATACTTTAGAAGTTTAAATATTTTTCTTACAACATTTTTTCAATGTTTATTTTTTATTTGGACCTACGTAAATCCTTTTATTGGTCTCAGTTTGTGAGTTACGATGAGACTTATCGAGATCTCGGTGATTGACCAATATTTTAGGCAATAAAAGATAAGCATAAAAAAGTTAAAGTTAAAAAATAAATTCCTTATTAATACTTACAGTAATGTAAAATAATAATAGCCGAAAAATGCTCAGCGTGAAGAGGCAATGGAAAAACGTTTTTACAATAATAAAAACCAATACTTTTTACAAATAAGATTGACCACGATTTAGACATAATTTAGTTACTAATAATGTTAGTTACGTTTGATTTAGAACTTTCCTTCGATCGCAAAATCTTCCAAAAAACAGATTATTTTTGTCAATTTTGCAAACGCATCCATTTGTTTTCATGCCCTCGTTCTAATACTGGGATCTCTACTAGGATCTTATACGAATGCTTTTTTTACAGCAATCCTAGGTCTGGATCCATTTCTGCTGATTCTGGCGCAATCGGGAATGTTCGTTTACTGCATGTTCAGTCTCATTGGAAGTCATCACACTCAGAACCAGAGGAACAGTGTTGGTCTCACTGGATTTTTCTCAGAATTTTTATCACTTAACCAGGTTAGCTATTTCTGCCTCTAGCATTTTTTTGTAGGTTGTTGTTTTTTTGGTAATAAACCCGGAGTAGGTAAACTTATACTTTCAAACGTGAATGGTACAACTGTAGTACTGGTATAACTTCACTCCAGGTTTATTAATAAAAGTTTGTCATATAATAAGCCTTTATTGATGTAATATTTTGCATTTTAATGTTTTCTAGACGATTCTTCAAACTCTCTTCATAATCGATGCATGGTGGCGCCGCAGTACTACTTCAGAGCAGAGAAGAAATAAACCGGGGCGACAGCTCGTCACTTTTCTACTAGTCGCTAATATGGCCATGTGGGCTATTAACACGCTAGAAAAGGTATCTGTATAATATCCTTTTAGTTTTATTAACGTTGTACATGTTATTGTACTACAAATTTTATGCTAGTTGTGCTCAACAGTTCGTAGTTTAAATCTCAAAATGTCGACCAAAACTATTAAAGATTTATTTTATCAGCATTTTTATAGAACAAATCGAAGTAAGCAAACGTAAGTACGAGTAAATAACGACACCAGGAAATAAGTATCTGGAGGATACAAACGTGTGCAACGATTATTAAACTACTTTTCAGAGTCGCGCCGAGTTCCGACCAGCTCACTTAGCATTCTACGGTCCCTGGGCATGGACCATCATCACCCACGTGTCAATGCCGCTGGCCATCTTCTACAGATTCCATTCCACCATCTGTCTATTCGAGATTTGGAAGAACTGCTTCAAGAACAAACCCATTTACTTAAATGTATAAACTGTTATTAACAAAAGGTATTGTTTGTAATCTGGAATAAATATCTGAAGGTCCTATTAAATATGTATATTTCGTACCTGCATTGTTGTTTTATTTACCTATATATGTAGGTACCTAATATTGCCGTCAAGATTAATAAATTCTTTGAGAAATAAAATACATCGTCAGGTTATTATTAATTTCTTTTTATTCGTTTTCCTGTAGATTTTAAATTAAGAGAGACGTAAGAAAAAATGTAAAAAGCATTGATTAATGGTTAAATATAGGATTTTTACAATGAAAGTTCATACTTCAGGCATCAGCAGTTAAAGATTAATTTTATTTCGGTCCTCTAATAATCTCGTCCGGCTATAAAATAAAAGGGTACAGGTAAGGTAAAGTACCTATTATCACCAAAAATAATAAAAAGATAGATAAAAGGTAACCTTCATAATAATAAATATATGTATTAGTAATATGTTTTTATTTTATCGCTATTTTATAAAACACTTAAAAAATTAAAAGTATTGACAATTATCATATATTTTCGATGTCGACTGTACCTACATCATGCATCGTTATAATCATAGATTACTTACACCTCATAGATTAAAAAAAAATAAATAAAAATAAAAATAGTTTATTTCTTTAACTTTGCACATACAATACATTTTAGTTGCCGGAACTGCCCAGGAAGCATGTAAAATGCTTGTGTTGGGTCGTCTCGCTCCTCCTTAAGACTAATATAATAACGGTGGTACGATGGTGCCTTAAAAAGAAGTTAAACTATTTTAGATTACTGTATTAAAAGAAAGAAAGTACAAATTTATTGAAAGATAACTAAAAGAAAAGATACTGGTTTGGTTTACTGTATTTGTTTATGTGAGTGTATGTGTATATGTGTGTATGTGTGTTTGTTTGTATGTGTGTGTCATATAGTTGTGTGAATTATGCTCTTATTCGGTGTTAACCACCCCTACGATGTTATAACAATATGAGATTGGTAAGTGACATTAGAAGTTATGAATATAATTCTAACGGTCGAATTTAAATAATAAGTTCTCTGTATCATTATACCCAAGCGGCTCAAGTTCTTGGACAATTATTTGTTTACATTTATGGAGTTGCAGATTATATATGGTATATTTATTGTGAAGTTTATTGTAAAGGTAGGCAGAGTGTGCAAGAGATTGACGCCTGGCAAATAGAGTTTTACAGGGAGGAGCAGAGGCTACATTACATTTTCTTCTACCTGTTTGGGCTTTATGTACGTAAGGTAAAGTTTTATGTAGTTTAAGTACTGAATTAACAATGTATAGTTTTCTTAGTGACAATATTTTATGACTTAGATATAATTCGTCTGTAGGAAATCTAAAGGGCTTAAAAAACATAGTCTTTATCAAGCATCTCTGGGCTCTTTATGCTTCGAGGAATTTAATTTTAGTAGCACCGCCCCAGATAGAGATACAGTAACACATAACAGATTGTGCCAATGCAATGTAGATACGCTTTAGGAGGTCTTGGGAGGTGACATGTCTCAGCTTTTTGAAAACCCATATGAGTTTACGGATCCTATCATTTACAGCTTCGATTTGAGGGTGCCAAGAAAGTCGGTGGTCCAGTATTACTCCAAGGTATTTAGTGGATTTGACACATTCAATCTCCTCGCAACCACACTGCTTAGTATTAGTAAAGTCACAAGTATGAATACTTAATTTTAAGTTTGGGGGAGGAAGTGTGCGCTTATTTATTGCAAAGCAAATGTAGTTTGTTTTGGCGATATTTAGGGTAAGAAGAGCTGATTTAAGCCAGTTTGCAACCTTATGAAGACCATGCGCAGCAGCTTCGAAGACGGAGTTCCAGGAAGCACCATTAAACACAATGGCAGTGTCATCTGCATATGAGAACACTTGCCCGCTGTCTATCTTGAGATTCGTTAATTCGTTTAGGTATATTAAGAATAACGTGGGCCCTAAGACGCTTCCCTGGGGCACGCCGTATTCAATTTTAGTGTCAGAGCTAATGAAACTGTCAATTTTAACGCTTTGGGTACGGTCTTTTAGGTAGTCAGTTAGTAGTTTTAGTGGCATACCCCTAATGCCCACATGCTCCATCTTTTTTACCAGGGTGGGGACAGATACAGTATCGAACGCTTTTTTCAAGTCTAAGAAGACCGTGAGACATTTTGCTCCACGGTCTATATACTGCGTCACCAAGGAGGTCAGTCCTGATATGGCATCTTCTGTGGATTTTGCTTTTCTAAACCCGAATTGTGATTTAGATAGAATGTTATATTTTTCGAGATAGGTAATTAGGCGTGAGTTGATAAGCCTTTCAATAATTTTTGAGATAACGGTCAAGACTGAGATCGGTCGATAATTATTAATATCTCTTTTATCACCACCCTTGTAGACCGGTGTCACGATGGATTTTTTAAGCAAGATCGGGAATATACCTTTCCGGAAGCAGAGGTTGGCAAGATGGCTGATAGTGGGAGCAACGAGTGGTTTGACCAATTTCACGAACCCAGTCGAGATACCGTCCCAACCGGGAGCACTGTCAGCTTTCAAGTTGGATATAACACAGTCTACCTCCCATGGGTCAGTCTCCAGAAGAACAAATGAAGACTGTTGTGTTTTTGTAGCAGGTACTGGGCCATCAATCGGATGCGAAGGCCCGTCGTGGATGCTTTCTGCAAGGCGCTTACCGACACAGGCAAAATAACCATTCACACAGTTAACTGACTCTGTAGGAGAACTACGAGTACTAAGCAATTCAGAACTTCCTATTTTAGATGTGTTAAGATGCGTTATTTGCTTAATAGACTTCCATAGATCTTTAGAGCTTTTAATATTAGTTTTTAGTAGTTCAGATTCATATTTGTGTTTTAGTTTTTTAATTAATTTGCTACAATAATTACGGTACCTAGTAAATGTAATTTTTAATGTATCGTTACAAGGATCGGATCTTAATTTTAGTTGCATTTTGTTTCTGTTTCTAATACAGCGCAAAAGACCACTGGTGATCCAGGGCTTAATAATGCGTTGCTTGCTAGAGATCCTCTTTACATTGACACTCTCGTCCAGGGATGATTGAAGTTTATTAATCAAATGTTCGATCACAAAGTTAGGGTCGTCGCTTAGTAATAATGTGGACAGGTTATTGTTTATAAGCTTTTCAGCAGCTGCTTTAAAATCAATGAAGGTTTTGACAGTTGGAGAACAGTATTTTTTTATTTTAGATAAGCTCATGTAGACCGATGCGTGATCTGTTATGGTAGTATTTAATACCGCAATGCTAGCTGAGAGTTTGGTTTTGTCTATCTTTAAAATATAATGGTCTAGACAACTATATTCACGTGTGGGAATTATGTGTCCTGGGAGAAGTCCGTGTGAAGATAGCATGTTAAGGTATGAGGCCCGATTGCTACATTCATAGGATGATTCATTATCTTTTAAAATTAGGTTAATATTTATATCACCAGATATTATAATATTCCGATTGCATTTGATAGTGTCCAGAAGTGTATTAAGTGAGGTAATAAAGTTAGTTGCATTCTGAAGTGAAGGTGATCGGTATATTCCCAGGATAGTACATCCACATATGTTTAACTGAATGCACGAGGCATTATCCAGGATATGTTCCTTAAAAACTGGATTCAGCTTAGATTTAGCGTATATAATCACACCATCATTTTGATTACAATTGTGCGTGGTAGCATAATGTGAATAGTTTCTTATAGAAGGGATGGGTTTTTTTATGTTGAGGCGACATTCGGTAAGTACTATGACGTCTATTTCTGACATGAGATCCGAGAGCGTGGCTTCAAAATTGTCAAAATTGCAGTAAATACTTCTTATATTTTGTTGGATTACTGTTAGATCAGTTTTGGTATGATTTATATGTTTATTTAGATTCGCTATGTCACATGATACCGATTTTGCTACCACGATGTCATCTAAATTACTTAGGTTTTTGATATTATTTGCCATTTATCATTAGGGTTTCATACTGAGTTTCAATCTGTGGAGAAGTGGTCACATGCAACAGAAGTAGATAAGAGTAATGTTAGTTTTGGTTAGTAGGACTAGTGTGAATGTATAAATAGTGTTAAAAGTGTTTGTTCTGTACGAGCATGTGAGAATGTGAGTGTGAAGGGTGAAATTGGTTTTTAGTGTACTGATTGTGTTTGAGCTTCGTTTGTTTGAAATGTGTTGAAACAATACATGAGTTGCAGATTCCAGTACCGAAATACAAAAATTACAAAAATTATTAATACAAACTAGTCACATAGTATTAAAAAGCTGCTGGATTTGAGCTTCATTAGTGATGGTTATTGTTTTAGAGTTTTCGTCCTTTTTAACGTATACGTTTCCATAGGCCGTCCAACAGAAGGTAAATGCAGTTGATTTTATAAGATCCCTTGCGAGAAAGTATAATCGTGAGGCCTTGGGTGTCAATTGCTCAGAGACGAATACAGCAGTCTCTTCATTAACAACAAATCCGAGGTGTTTTGCGCGGAGTTTTTCTTTGTTCTTTATGTTAAAGGCTTTACATTTCTGCAGTATGTCAGACTTGATCAAAGTTGAGGTTAATTCTATTACTATAGGTGCATTGGTAACATTCTTATGTTGCACACGAACTCTGTATATGTCCTTGATATCCGTATTCGTTATGTTTGCACCAACGGTGGTGGATAAGCTCTTAGCATATTTAATCAGATCCTCTTTTGTCTCCTTAGATAGATTAGAATGCTACACTTCATTCATAAATTCTACTTATGATAACAAAACAAAAATTCATTTGCATGTTTTTATCTGGTGAATCTATATTTTATTATCTACACTAATATTATAAAGAGGAAAGATTTGTATTTTTGTAAAGAATTATCTCAAATACTACAGGACCAATTTCAAAAATTCTATATTTATTACACCCATGCGAAGCCAGTGCTGGTCACTAGTACTATAGGTTTACTACTTGTAGGTATGTACAACAAACATGTATGCATAGAGACAAAACTATGTTTTTTTAATATATTAAGGATTATGATGACCACCTCGAATGACGATGGCAAGCAGGTACAGACGTCTGCATGCATATAAGTACATCTCATCAAACAGTACAGTCAGCCACGATTAGAACTTAGCTGTTCTCTTCCCGCAACGATTACTGTAACGCAGTACACGCAATTTTCCTATATAAAGGTTCATGATTTATTGTTGTGGTACTCCCGAGGGGCCTACGTGCATTAACGAATTTACCGATCCTGATTCAGAACCTACTTATCTAAAGGATTGGCATAGTATGTTATTGTATATTGTTGGATGTAGTCGTTTGTTGGATTGTCAATAAACGATTTGAGTTCCCCATTAATTAACCTGTCAGGTAAATATAAAGTTTGTAGATAAATTGTAATTAATATAAAGACTTGTTGACATATTTAAATGCCCGCTGTCCGCAATGACGCAATTTGTGCCGTTCGCCCTTTGTTATAAACCAATATCAGCCAACAGCAGATAATTTGTTTACCTCAGCTCTGTTACTAACGACCTAATTATTTTAAATTAGTCAATGTATAGTTACGACGTTTTAAATTTAAAACTAATTGTACACTTGAAGACATACCTATCTGTAACTGCAGAGACAATGAAAAACGATTTGGTCAAAATGTAGTTTTAAAATTAAGATACACACTCAGTTGTGAAGAAGACTAAAAGTGCATCACCAGTTCGCACTGCATCTCCAGTTTGGGCTAATTTGCGTTGCTCAAAGTAAGTAAGTATAGAGCCAACTAAAAAAACATGTATGTACGGTACAACGACATACGATGCAAAAAACATAATTATTTAAACTCACTTTTTAAACGGTACAAAAAAAGCTGTATAACCTCGTCAAAAAATCTTATCACATGATATTAATCACCAAAATATGTAATTAACAAACCATTATTTGAGTCACCGTTAAAATATACACGTTAAGTCCAGTCATATAAAAAGTATTACAGCGTCACTGCATAAGAGTCTGTCGCCTAAACTCATGTCAAGATAAAGTAGGCTATCTCAGATAGTTACGATGTTTTAGCCACGTCCCAGTCTTTGTGTTCAGTGCTAAATATATTCGGTTAGTTTGTCAATCATGGACGACGTCATTGAAGAAGATATTGAGTGGTATGTAAATAAACTATAATAAATAAATTAATAATTAATGCTTAATGCAGCTATTTTATTTGTTTATTCATCGGAATAATGTTTTAAAAGCATAATTTTTAATTACGTACTTATATATCAAATTAATGTTTGTCATATTTTATACGAGATAAAAGAGCGGTAAAGTTTGCACCTACCTAAGTACTCATTCATTCACTAATTAATTATTTACTTTATTGTGATACGGGTCATATGCAAAGATTGTGGTTTGCCAATATAGGAAAGCTCCTGTACGCGCAGTTTAATATTATAATTAGTGCAATTAAAAGTTGCCTGTTGTTTCCCGATCTAGATAAAATAAACTTATTGTATGAAAACGTCCAGTCTGTAAACTCCAACTTTCTTCATTCTGTCTCAGACAACTTTACATTTGTTTAAAATCACACAAACCCTGTTATTATACAGTAAATAAAACAGTAAAATAACTTGTAAATATCAACTACAGGAAAACAACTATTGACCTAGTAAGTAGGTAGATGGATAAATTGCTTTTTCCAATACTAGGTAATACGATCTTGCTTGTATTGAAACAAATGATTCTGATTGAATGTCCCGCTAAGACTGCAATAGATAAGAAATTGCAGGTAAATTATCTCTAGAAATCTGACACTAAAACTGGCTTTAGATGTTTACTTTAGTTTTCCATAGTTTAAGTGGATTACAAGTGTACACAAACATAAGATATGCACTAGATAAGCCTAAGTATAATGAGTAGCTAAGCATCTAGTTCACTCTTCAAGTATCACCAGTAGTATTAGGTAGTTGATGGCGTACCGTCATTTCGAACACCAAACTGTGCTCGAAGTTATTTTACAACTAAAGCCTTATTTAGAATTTTAGACGATGCGAGAAATATCGTGCGATTTGCCGTACATTACGGGACTGCGCGGCTGTCGTGTCAAAAGTGACCGATCATCGACAGAAATGTATTACCACAACTTGCACATTATTTCTCGCACCGTCTAAATAAGCCTTAACACTATCATCCTGCTAAATAATAAGGTTGGAAAAAAACGTTCGATTTAAAGAAAACAACGTTTTTTTTATTTTAATAATCATAGGACGCCCGAACGACGAGACTCGAGGTCATTTTACGAGCATGGGTCACATCACTACCACCCCATCAGACAGACAAGCACCACCCTAGAACGAAAACTTCGTCACAGCAGGTTTGTATCCATTTTCACTGTTATAATTAAACTTTCAAACGCTCAAAGGCGCCGACTAACAGCGGGTCTTCATTCCCATTATTTGCTTTTGAGGTAAGTAGGTAGTTCCTAAATGTTCTGATTGTATCTCATTAAGACTGATCTTTTGAAAGAACTGCTGTTTTTGGCCTTTCCAATCTATTTTACTGTTATTAATCTGTTTTACTTAATTACCTACTTACGGTGCAAGGCTTGTCAATTCGGTATTCTGATTATAGAATTTAAGCAATTTTGTATTATCAAATATATTTTATATCAGGGATTAAAGTAATGGTATTAATTTGAAACAGCAAAGAGCTTTCCACGAATCCAAATAAATAAAAAAATCCACTTTAACTTCATTTGGTTTGTTAATTAATTGAAGCTACAAGCTTACTTTATCAATGCAATCTTTTACTCTAAAAAAGTCTAGATATATAGAACATAATTATCAAAAATCCAGAATAAAAATAAAAAATACTTTAAAATTCGACACTGCTGAAATCATAGGCAGAAATTGTAGAAAAAAAAAAGTCATGTAAGGTGCCTTTGAAATGGAAAACTAATTAATCGCTTAGAGATGAGCAGAGGGTAGCTATGCAGCATCGCATCTGCATATATATAAGTACGGCTGGCTCGTTAGGAGGACCGTCTGAAAGTGACACCGCCAACGCTAATTACCCATGAGGACAACATCTTACTTACCGACTCTAACCGATATAAATATTTAGCGCAACAATATTTTATTTTGTATACAATTTAATGCTTGAGTAGATTAAAGTGCAGTTTAATAGAAAATATCCCTTTTATTCATAATACAAGCTTCTACTTTCGTCTGCGTGTTTTTTTCACCCGCGTTAAGTAACGTCTTTGGTTACTGCTCCGCTCCCATGGGTCGTAGCGTTATGTTATGCCTGTACTATTCCTCGTGAATCTGGCTATCATATACAATAAGATTTTTCCAATCCGACTGGTAATTCCAGAGATCAGCGCGTTTAAACAAACAAACAAATAAAAAAAACTTTTCTGCTCTATTATTTCAAGTATAGTATAGAAAATCCACATTATAAATCTTAGTTAAAATTTTCTTCACATCACATCTCATAGTATTAATTTTGCAGTCTGTAGATAATTGTCTAACTGAAAGGTCATGTCATAGCAAAGGTATCATACGTAAGAGCAATCAGTACCTATTGATAGTCTCTTTACCTGATTCTCGTTAACGATTTCAGGTTTCACTTAATTAAAACCAAGTTTAATGACTATTTTTTTAGTCTAAAATCATTTTACTAAAGCTAGTATTTAACTGTAAATTCAATAATATTCCATTTTATAACAAAAAAAAATCCCAATCCTAATCTAATTGCACAGAAGAATAGTTACCTCATATATTATTATTTTAGCAACAATTTGAGATAGTGAATCCTCGCTATTAATTGAAAAGGGGAGATTTTTATGTTACGGTTAATGTGATTAATTAAAAATTAGCTTTAAAAGCGTATTCGGAGTCTGGCTTCGCGGGACTCAATGGTTTAAAAATGTATAAACAAGAAGGGGATGGCGGGTTCTGAATTCATTCAAGAAGCAGGACTGTCTTTTAACTTGCTTAACATCATGATGAGTTGCTGTAGGTACTAGTTAATCCAAATCTCTTCTATTTTTATGACGTAATCGCGATTAGAATCTGTCACGACGATCAACCTATTGTAATAGGTATTAGGTACATCAAAGAAAACGTGTCGACCGCTGCCACGTAGCATACTTGCTAATTATCGTTTGTCTTACTTATACCGTAATAATAGTATGTAAGTGTATATTCATATAACATAGTAACCTATATTGCACGAATCTTGAACAATGTTTTGGACTCAATTTTGTGTCCGTCAATTATAATCTTTTATTTTAAGTTTAATAAGTATTTTATCTCCATCCATCATGAAATGATAGACATTTAAGATCTAGATTAACTATTCTGGACACATCCAAGACAGGGTAGGTTCGTTTAAAATACAAATGCCTATCTACTAATATTATAAAGCTGCAGTGTTTGTTTGTTTATTTGTTTGTTTGTTTGTTTGAACGCGCTAATCTCTAAAACTACTGGTCCGATTTGAATGATTCTTTCAGTGTTGGGTAGTCCATTTATCGAGGAAGGCTATAGGCTATATACCATCACGCTACAACCTACGGGAGCGGAGTAGTAACCAAAGACGCGGGTGTAACCGCGGCGGACAGCTAGTGACGTATACAGCTAACTTAAGAAACCGTTGATTAACCACATAAATGTATTTAAAGCTTATTTTTAAGTTACAAGAAGCCCACGCTGACATTTAATCAATCAGTAACATTTTCTGCTATTTTTCTAATTAAGGGTAGGTAGTAGTATTTCACCAAATTTTTGCCTCTTTATTAAGCTACCTATTTTCTTATCTATCTATCTATTTCAAAACCTACGAGCACTTATGCCAAAGACATATTATTTAGTTCACATTTCCCGGTAGACAACAATGACAGGTTTCCAACCTGTAAAGCTGTTCCAGCATTGATTCAACACTATACAAAGGCTGTGCAAGGGACATATTAGACAGTGCTTATTGTTACGAACCGTGCCGATTGTTGCATCTCTATGAATTGATCGCTTTGCTATAGGCACCTGTAGGGGCCGTTATGAAATTATCTGTAAAGAGGTCAAATATGTGTCTGTTACAGTAATAGTTCAAAGGATCGATTAAATATTCGGAACTCTTTGGTATACATGTATTTAAGGTGTTATTACATATACATATTCTATACGTATTTCGTGCTCGTGCTTTTTCTGTATGAGACCTTTGCTTTGCAGCGGGACAATAATAGACTGGAATTAATATTAGTATTGTTTATTTTAAAATTGGTTGAGACAAAAGGTGAAAATTTAAACGACCACTTTTATTTATTTATCTTTATTAGTACATCAACAAATGTATAAACTGACAAGGTCACACATGTATATCTACTTTTCATTTACAAATTAATATGTTTAGTGTTACAGTTTCTTAATCTTTGGAGATTTTAAAAGATTATTGTCACGTAGTCTCAGTCCATAATTTTACATCTTGTCGTAATATAAATGGGGTCTTAGAGGTAGTCAACTTATTCTTAGAATATTTGTGTTCCACAAAATAACTTTTTTTTATAAATAACTTTAGTTATGCAAAGTGCCAATTTAAAAGACTTACTTACAAAACTATTTGAGCTAGCCATTATTTCATAACGCTTTGCAATTTGCTGAAAACATGATTCATGTTATTTTTAGTTTACTTATCAGAAAATTCTAGAAAAGTAGACCGTATTAATTTCCACATTCTTTGGATCCAATGATATTTCTCAACGAAATAATTGTGTTAGACTCTAACATAAATAGAGTACTATATAATATTCATAAGTACAAGTTCAACCCTGTCACAGGTAGAAACTAATTACTAAACTAACTCACGCGGTTCGGAGATGTCGCTGCGATTTGTATCACCCTGAACAGTTCGTGATTCGCTCTACAACGCACAACATCTATGACAGACAAAAGATCGTGAAAAATTTAAATTAAAGGTGGATTATTTAACGGGTACTTTCCAAAGGTGGTTAAAAGGATTTGGTGATGAAAAATAAGGAGAAATCTAATCAAAATGCATCGAGAGACTGGCGACGGCCGTCTGAGCCACTCATAGCGGTGCCTGAAGATGAAAGGTGAGGCTAGGCGGCAAGGGTGGCGAGGAGGTTCATTAAAACCCACTATTAGAAGATAAGCGCGGGCTCAAACAAAACAACTTGCTGTAACGTTAAATCGACACCGCTTTATGTAACAGTTTTAATGTTATTATGTGCGGAATTTGTTTACAGTGTTTATTTTGTAAGCGGCTTCGTGTAATTAGATAGTGAGTTGTTTTGAACTTTATTCTATCATAATTTCGCTAAAATTAATTATTTTAGTTTTATTAGGATGGTTTTCTATATCAAATGACATCTATAAGACTTACATTTTACTTATTATGGTTTTTTATATAACAATTAAGTATAATTATTTATGTATGTGATCCCAAAGACATTTAAGACATCATTTTGATCTTTCTGTCACTGTGTGTTGATATTATTATTTTCCGATTGGTGTGCGTAATATTTAATCATGTTTCGAGCATTGCAACCAATTGATCAAATGCTAAAGGAGATAGAAGCTCTATCTCAGTTTTTCATAACTAGGGGCCTACATTATATTTTACCCAATGTCTAAAGTTCTATATTTGTGTATTTGCAGAGAGCACCCACCGCATTCACTGCCTCGCCTGAGCGTGGTGATGCCAGCCAGTTCAAGTTCCAGCATGGAGCACATCGCCACAGCCATTCCTCGGAGACAACCGCTCTCACACGGCGAGTAAGTTATTATACCTGCACATACACACCCCAACATACTTTATGCTTACCCGATGACGTTTTACCACACTAATACAATCCTATGCATACTTTGCGTATACCCTGCGTTAACTGCATTCCTTATGATGAGAACTGCACGAGCATTTCCACTGTTTTAATTAAGATTGGTGCTTTATTACCCAGTTGGTAACTGATTGTAAAAACCACCGAAAGAAAAGTTACCTTACACGATAAACAAGAGCCATGTTCTCATAATTATAGCAGCATAGATGCATACTTAGTTGCATACTGTATAAACTTATCTATCATCATAAATCCCTTAAATAGCGTCAAACTGTAAACTTTCACTCTAAAATAGAGCAACTATGTAATTAATTAGTTAATTTCGTACACCATTCACTAAAATACCTAATCTGTATAACCTAAACAGGTAATGGCATCCTTTAGCTAAACCTCGACGATTTTCATTAATTTTGTTACCGTCATATTAATTTTCACGAGCTTCGGATTTTACATTATTTACAGCTAATTGGTTCAATATATCATATTGTTTCAGTGAATCGATGACCGTGGTCCTGTCAGCGTTTTATGCTAAATTATTAATAGTATTAGGAATAGCTTTGCCAGTAACAAGCACCATACAAAATGAAGTGTATACTAATGTTATATCTGATGTAAGTATGTGCCTGTACTAGAGGTGTGGGTTTTTATAAGTTTTTTTAAACATTTAAGGGTACGTGAATATCATAAATATGCTGTACCTACGTCAAAAGCATATAATACGTTAGCACTAGCATAACACACTTTAATTACCTTTTAATATTTATTTCAATGTATAGAAACCCAAAAAAGAATTTGCACGTAAAAGGTTTATTATAAAAGTGCAAATAAGCCACTATTCTAAAACTAAAAACTTAAAAAAAAAACATAAAATTTTTTAAAAAAATCGTTGTCGTTTAGTCGAAAAATTTTTTTTTTTTTCAAGAACCATTGCTCAATCATTATATTTTTTTAAAATGTCACCAGCCTATATTCCCTACCCGGGATAACGCAACGCTTCTAACGATATCACATACCTACATTGATATCGGGTGGAATAAAGGAACTCGGAAAACACACCCTGAAAACATAACACTCCTTTTTTGTGGCAGTCGTGTAAAAATAAAGATCCATAGCGAATAGACTGTAGTTGTGAGCCCACAAAACAAACAAATTAGTGAGAGTCATAGATTTACATTAGCCGACAGATTAACATTACTCATTTGTTATGTTAATTTTATAGACAAGTTCTAATAGAAGTTTTATTAACCTATTATTATACACAAAGTAAACTTTAACATACTATTATTTACACATGACGTACGACTATTACCGTACAATATATCTCAAACGATTGACTCAACTAAACAAAACCATGGTTTTTTTTAACCAACGCTAATCTATATTAGAGGGAATAAGCGTATAAGTTAGGCACTTGATGTACAACTCATTTTTCAGCTATGTGAGAATATTTTTAAGGTCTGTTTTTGTACACGCGTTTGTATCGCAATTCACGACTAAGTTTCGCAATAGTATCCCATTATTTCTGGGCCGTAGCGATCCCGTAGCTAGTGCTACGCTAAGAGTCTACGCTACTACGGGCCTACGGGCTACGAACTACGACCTGACGGGTCTTTTCTTATCTATAAATTAAAATTAAAAAATAAAGAAATGATTTAATTTTATAAATATTTAATTTGTATTTAATCTTTTAGGTGTTCACAATGTATTTGTACATAGTCAGTATGCTCTTCTTGGGGTATACGTTTTTTCACCTTCGAATAGCTAAAAGAGAGAAAGATGGTGAGTATTCCACTTTGTCAGCCCCTGCACTAAACTTAAATCTACATATAAATATAATAGATTTTGATTACTTGGGTTGAATTAGTTTATATACTTAATAAACATTAATCTGAAAAAAAGACCGAGTTCTAAGTTCATTTCTAGTCCATACCTAAATAAAAAATGTTATTTCTGGTTGATTTCGTATTGTTTTGTACTTTGAGAGGTTATCAAATTAATACAGTGGAAAAAAAATTGTATGTAGAATTTTGAAGTAAATAGATACCGATGTAAAAAGATTATGTCTTTAGTCATGTTTATATTTTTTATAGAAAACGTGAAACGCACCCGTTACGGCAGTTTCTACCTGCACATGGGTGTGGCAGGCTTCGGAGTAGGTTCTATCATCTACTCGTGCTTGCAGTTCGGAGGGTACTTTGACCTCTCGGGAGACTGCCAGCTTGCCATTGTGGCCATGAAACCAGCCCTCAGGATATTGTACTTGGTGGCTCAAACAGTCTTCATATTTTCGTACACAGATGTGAGTAAATACGTCATCATCATTGTCTTCCTGCAACATAATATCAAACTTAAATATCCTGGCTGCCTACCCCCATCTCTTAAAACAGTAATATTTTAATATTACTTTTCCTTGCGCACTGTAAATTAAAACAACAAAAATTACAAAGTAATATTAAAATGGTACTGTAGATGGCGGTAGGCGGTAGAAGTTTTAAAAGTCATAAGCAAGGCGGCCTTTTGCTATCATTTAGCAAAGATCCTTGCAGACCAGTTTACACGTGTATATTGTTCTCCTGGCTCGAAGTTTTATACGTATATGAGGACATTTAGTAATAATGCGTGGACCTGTGGTACCTTTTTATGAACACGTATAATCCTACACGCAGCATCGTTACGTGTCGGGCCATCGGGCGGATTCGGGCGCAGCAAGTATGTCGCTAATTAATCAGCTCCGGTATTAACTTCCCTGAATGCTTGCTTACCTTCATAAGCTATGATTCCTAACTACATAATGTGTATAGCCTGTGCCTGTTAACATGAGCAACAAATAAATCATAAATACAGTTAATTCTTTTTAATAATAAGTCAGAATTATAATGTTATCTTTCGTAGTCTGTTGACCTTGACCGTCGGAGTACCTGACAGATCAACAGCTGCTAACTGGGAAATCACGAAGAGTATTCTATTTTGTTGGGCGCTAACAAGCAAACAGTTTTCATTATTGTTGGCTATTTCCCGACATGAAGTATGTATTTTGAGCATCCGAAAAAATGCATAAGTCTCTTATAATAAAGTGTCGAATATGATCTTACTAGTTAACAAATAAAGTACGAGGCAGATCCTATAGTGACTTTAAATGACCTAGATCCTAATGTAAAAACACAACCGAATACTATAGTAGTTAGGACACAAATGTGTTACAAATTAATTATCTAAAGACAGGCAAATGTGGTGGGTGAATCTATATAAAATATACAAGCTTCTACCGAGAATTTAGATTAAGATGGAAGATTATTCTAGGTATAAGGTAGGTACCTCACCACCTAGAAGCCTGAGTGTCTGCCGATACACTACATCACAAATAGTTGAGCGAGCTCGGAGTCGGGAGCTGCGGGAAATGTTTTGTGGCTAGAGTTTTGAGGAAGGTTAAGTTCATTTAACAGTCTTCATTATACTAATCACTTGTTAATTGGTGCTCAACCGATCGTGGCTTTACAACAACACAAAGTTCTATAAAATCTTCGTAAGTTTAAGGTGAAAACGTTTGATTCATGTTCTGCAATGGATATTTTGAGGTTGTGATACAAAAACACCTTAATTATATATTTATAATCACTGACTCGATTGAATCGATTAAGTAATTGATAAGCTGGTGTAAAAAAGCAGCTGCAATATAAGAAAAAGTACACTGCCGCTCGTAATAAGTCATTACAAGATGACGCGATGACTCAATCGAGCTATCTTTTTCCAGATATTAGATCCTATGCGAGGGGTGGTGCTCGATAGATTCGGGCTAATGCACTTAATAGCAACAAACGTATGCGAATGGCTAAACGTCGTAGTTCAGGAGACACGAGATGACATCATCGCAATGGCCTACGACCGCCCAGCATTCATCCGATACGCAAATGTAACTGGCCCTACGAAAATACTTATACGAGACCATGTGGAGAACACCACGTACATACGAGAGGAGAAGCTGCCTATCGGTATCGAGGATAACTATTTATCAAATCTCACATTAAACTATTTAAATATTACGACTCAGAATATCAGTTGGACCTGCAACGTGTCTGATATGATCACTCCTCTGATTCGGAGTGTCAACCCGTACTTGAGGCCGTGTGGTGTCGAATACAGTCTTTTGTGCTCTATCATTATACTGGTAATCTGGAATGATATCTGTACAGTACCGGGATCGGTAAGTTTAAAAAAATTATATCAAAAATTATATCTAAATTATATATTAAACAAAAGTTATTATATATTATTACTTTTCATTTTTTCCAACGTTACGTTACATGCTTGCTTGCAATTCGTGCTAGTAAGATTGAACGTGTAGTTGGTCCTGTTTCCTTAATCAGTAATAAGTACAGATTGTAAGATAAAGATAACGTATTTAATTAGCTGTCAGTTTGCATCCTCGACCTAATTACAAGCCTGACATACTCATGTGTATAATTAGTTCCGAGAATCTGCAGCAGAGCTAGGAACATTAATTAGGTCAATGAATTAATTCAAGCCTTCGTTTCCAGAGACCTATAAAAGACCCTGTTTCTTCAATAACTGCTAAAGACCGTCAATGCTGTGCTCGAGCCAAATCAAGCAACCATTTCTCTGTTGACTGTGGAAGTGCACATAAGGGCCTGTTTATGGGAGTAGCCGTTCTGGCTGGCACTATTGTCAGTCTTATGCTGTTCAATGGGCTGTTCCAGAAGCCAGAACATATGAATTTAGCTTTACTGCAGGTACACGCACCATATGCGTATTATTTACTTCCAGACCTTTAATTAAATTGAGAGTGTATGTACTCGCAGGTCTTATCTTCATCATGTTTATTTTTATTCAGATCAACATTTGGGAATCAATCCTGTTTCTGATAATGACTATCGGATCTGGGGCGTGCATCCAACGGATGCGAACGCTGCCGTTAAAGCGTGCTGTCTCAACGTTGCCGCTAGAACATGCCCTACTGTTAGTAACGCAGTGTGGAGTCTACTTGTACTACTTGTTTCAAATTATTGGAGCAGGGTTCCTAATTCAGCAATATCCTGGAGAATCACAAGCAACTAGGTAATTTTTTTTATCTTATTATATTTCGACTCAACTCAGAATAAGTCATTTTAGACATGGACTTGGTATAATAGGCTGGTACCTACTTAGGAACAATTTTATATTTGCAGAGTTATATCACCTCTATGCGCTGTTATTCAAAGTTCGTGCCAGACGTTGCTAGTGTTGGACGCTTGGTCTCGACGCTGCGCGGGCACTGGCCGACAAAGACCGGGCAGACAACTAGTGACATTCCTTCTCGTTGGAAACTTTGCTCTATGGCTAATTAACAGAGTCAAAAATTCAAGAGCAGAGTTTCATCCCCTGCAGGTACTTACTCCGGCCCGCTCTGTCTAAATAACACGTTATACCTACCTACTATTAGTAAATTTTGCTAGTAAAAGGACTGGGGTGTCGTGCCACACAGCCAACTCCTAAAATCCGGGACGCTACTGAGAAATTCTTATCGGAAAATCCCAATAACACTGCCTGACTTAGGAATCAAACCCAGAACCCTACGCTCAGCAGTCATGCTTGCACCACGACATCAATAGGAAAAGATTGATGTTATATTGTATTGTTATACAATTCTATTTTTATTTGGTACAGCTAAAGTACCGCCCACGGGGCCAATGACATTATATTACATTTACTATTTTTTATAAAAAAAAAATTAAACTATTTATTTCATGCAACAAGTTAATTTTATTACAAAAGATAGTGCTTAATCTTTTGCAGGTAAGATTATGTGCACTATCACTTTAATTTTGAGCGTTGCTCACTCACATTCTTCTTCTCCTAGTCTAAGAGGTGAACCTACACGACCTACCAGTCCAGTTACTCCAGGTCCAGGTCCAGTTTACTTCCCCACGGTGAAATATGATTTTAATATATCGTGTTCTACTCGTGGTGGCCAGTTCGATTTTCCAATAAGATCTTTGTGGTGAAATGATAATTTTAGCGCTCTACAGTTCTTGGCCAATAGTCGCAACAAGTTCTTAAACGCATGCGATTTCTTCAGCGTGGGATCTGGAAACATAGTCGCGGGCAATTAGACCTCCATTCCTCCCAAGTGAAAACTTTATAGTAGGCGGATTCTCGGATTCACGGATTTTCTACCAGCAAGCCATCGGAAGAATTCGTATATGAGAACTAGCCAAGCCACCTAAGTTATTGATCATTGAACATGTCACCCATTTAGATCTCACTTCTTTTGTTGCTGAAATTAACAACCAAGGCATATATTATGTATCATAATATTAAACTTGGCTCTCATTTCACATTTGTTTTTGATGGGTTTATGTTACACTACCTACATTAATGGTTTTTAACCCAAGGCAGAATTTTCCCTCAACCCTCACTAGTAGTAGGTAGGTAGGTAGGTACTATCGAAACATCGAGTTAATAAAATCCGTTTTGTTTTCTTATAATACCTAAATAAAAATTAAACATAGGTATTGCATATGTTTTAGAAATACTATGAGCTTATTGAATAAATCCAATTGTATCTTTTTGGTGTTACTATTTCTCGAAAACGATGGATTATACTAAACTTGTACTAGGAACTACCTACCTACCTGTAACCTCAAAATAAATCCGTTGAATTAAAAACTAGGTAGTTACACTAAGGGTTGACTTTTCAATAGTCAGATACAGTTGCCGACGCGTTAACTTGGCAAGGTTTTGGCGTAGGTAGTGGAGGAAGTTTGAGTTTGTTTGTTTGTTTGTTAGTTTGTTTACATTTAGTACATTTTTACATGCGCAAACTGCGCACATGTAACTTTTATCCAAAGACTAAATTTATGACAGTTTGACATATTTTCTATAGATAAGCTGTCAAACCGAACTGACGATTGAAAAATTAGCCATATGAAACTTTAAATAGAAATAGAAAGCAAGTCGCCAGCGAAGTTTTATTTTTTTCTTTTCGTCACCCGAATTCAACTAAAAAAGTGTCCCATTAAAAACTGTCGACTTAAAAACTTCCCAGAAGGCAAACGACAATTGAGACTGTGTTAAATCTAAGATGAAAATTGAGAGATGCTAGTAGGTAGGTATTATAAATATAATTACATTTAATTATGTATGTTTTACAGATGGAATTCTATGGAGTTTGGGCGTGGACTCTCATTACCCACGTGTCAGTCCCGCTTCTCGTGTGCTATAGATTTCAAGCCACAGTGTGTTTCTATGAAATCTGGAAGAACTCGTACAAAAGAACGAGGGGAGCAAACAACGTTGATACGGAAGAACTAGAATTAAAAAACCACACACACACTGCTTAGATTAATTAACATAATTACATACCTACCGAATAAAAACTGACTGAAAACATTAAACTTAAGATTCTGTTTTATTTTGTGTCGACTATCACGACGTTTTTCCACTGGCTGGCCCCAACACAGCCTCACCGACTCCTTTTTTTTTCTTTTTTTGTTACCGGGCTGGAAAATCTTCTTGGATATCCACCGCCCTGGGAAGGGCGGAGGGGTCTGGCCAGGGCTGTAGCTAGAGTTGAATTTGAGGTAGGGCAGCATTGGTTACAGGTAGGGCGGAAGTTAAAAAAATATCATTGATCTGCCCTCGAAGCACTGGCTCCTAAATCAATCACCGTGTATATCACTGAACTCATCAGTGGTGTACATTCAATAGCTATTCGTAGACAAGTAATTTCTGTGACAGAGCATGAGCATGGATCTGGATCTAAGAACTATTAAAATCTCAACGATGAAGAACAAGCGAACAAGATGGTAGAACTTCCAGATTTCAATATAGAGATCCACGTCAGAGTAACAGTGAGGTAATAATAATGGTTGGGTGTGGTGATACCTACGAGTAAATAGGTATGACAAGAAATACCATTTAGATCTCACAGAACAAAGCATTCTTATATAATATGAAAATGTCACAAACTGGTATGTTCGAAAATTTAGATACCTATCGCTAAAATTATCTAAAACTATGAACAAACATTTAATTATAATAATTATTTATCTTAGTTTTTGGTATTTTTTAGGTAGGACATTGTGATTTCAAGTTAGGGCATTGCCCCACAATAGCCGGCAAAGAATGCATCAATAAGGACGTAGGTATAAATCAATGAAAAGCAAAAGCTAGGCGTCCATTAGAAACAAGACGAGCCAAATAATCTGAACGGCATGGCTCAACGTAGTTTCATTCAAAACGGCCTGACCCGTCCTACTAGAAGACCTTACTTCTTTACTCTTTCTCATTTCTTCATCTCGCCATCGCATGTCGCCATTTAGGATTCTCTAACTAATCTTTCTTCATGCTACTCCTTCTGCATGGAAGGAATATTAGTAATTAGTAGATATTTGAAGTAATGATTTACGTAGACAGAACATACTAAAACTAAACTAAACTGTCCACTAATATGGCCAATACCAAAACCCGTGGCTACAAAGCCCAATATTCATTTCACAAATTATTGCAAAAAAAAAATAGAATCATAACCTCGACCGCTCTCACAGACTGCGTTTATCATAACTGTCAAATTTGTGTACAACATTATCCTCATTTTAGATTTAAAAAATAAGGTATTTCTGAAAAAATATGGCTTCTGTAATGGATGTAGATGAAGAAGAAGTCGAAATGGCTTCTTCTAGTAGTGGTAAAGGTGACAAAAAGAGATTTGAAGTCAAAAAGGTAATTAAATATTTACGCAAACTCATTGTAGCGGTGCGGTATAATTTCTTTGTTGTTCTATTTATTTGTTTCTTGACGATTTTATTTCGATTTCAGTGGAATGCTGTCGCTTTATGGGCTTGGGGTAAGAAAGATGCTAACATCGAAATGACGATTGATTGTTCCTAAAGTGTAACTAGTAACTAGTGTTTTCTGTATGTTGCAGATATTGTGGTCGATAATTGCGCTATTTGCCGTAACCATATAATGGATTTGTGCATAGAATGCCAAGCTAACCAGGCATCAGCTACTAGTGAGGAGTGCACAGTCGCTTGGGGTGTCTGTAATGTAAGGCCAGTTCCAAAATTCTATTGTTTTCAAGTGTCTGAAGACTATTTAAAATATTTTTTTTAATTTCAGCATGCTTTTCACTTCCACTGCATCTCACGTTGGCTCAAAACTAGGCAAGTTTGCCCTCTAGACAACAGAGAATGGGAATTCCAGAAGTAAGTAGAAATAACTTTTGTTCTTACTAATTTGGGCCAGGTTTTTGTAAGAAAGCTCAAATCACAATCCTTTAACTTTTTTTGCCTTATACTGTCATAATCCTGACAAGTCTCCATAGGCCTCACACCAGCCAGAAAGCTCCTTCTGACCAATGGGCATGAACTCATCCTTTACCATTAATATAAATTCATTAAATTCTTATTCAGAAAACATAGGAACTCTGGATACATGTTGCAAAGGACGAGGGTACTTGGATACTTTTGGGTGTCTTGTACCTAAGACATACCATAGTACATTTGTTACATACCTATTGATATTGATAAACATTTATTTTACTCAAGTTGATATTACAATAGGTGTTATTGGCCTTTCTATTTTTAAATAGAAGATCTTTTTGTAGGTACAACTTCATAACAAGTCCATTTTCGTAAATAAAGGTCCATTATCATATCCATTATCAAAGATTATCATATTATCTTATTAATAAAAATCAAAAGATGTTTCAATTGCTAAAAACTGTCAATAATAAAGAATGGCAAATTTTGTTGACCATTGCCTTTTTTTGTTTTTTTTTAAGTGGTAAAAATCATCAAATGATTCTTTCTGCCCTGGGTGGGGCGGAAGGAACTGTCAGATTTTTATTGACTAAAAAACCACCCTGTTCCTTCTATTGCCCTTTACGTTCTGGGGCCACGGTATCCTGTTAAGACGTCCCTCAACCTTGACCATTGCCTTATGCGTGATATTATTGTTTCAGGTATGGACACTAAAGCAGAATGTCAATAACACCCACCCCCGCAAGAAGTCTCAGCGTATATATGGCTTAATGGGCATACCAATGTCAATATTGCATTAAGTTGATAATAAACTAACTCAAAAGTACTAAATTTTTCGTTATTAATTACGCGATTATTTGTAAATTGTGATTATGGAACTCTTGTAATAAAAATAAAAAACCCATAAAAATAGAATCCTGTCTTCCATGAAATGTTTATTTTTTAGGGAGATGATGGATTTTGTCATCGAAAAGGGTCCTCTAATAAATTCTCTCATCAAATTAAACAAAATTTTAGAAAGAAACTTGAGGCAATTTATTGTGATAATAATTGAAATGAAAAATATTTCATGTTTGTCAACAATATGCAACTTGTTTTTATCTAAATTACAGATTTCTTACATACACTATTCCAATGAGGAATATCACATTAGCTAGTCATAAAACCAGCAATTCACAAATAACTGCAGAATTACCAATCCAGCCACATAGTTAAGTCGTGTGCTTAATTTTTCTAATACAGCCAATACTTGTAAATTAAAGTACACAAATTATTCTACAATTTGTAAAAATGACCACTCTTAGAGGTAGGTACATGCATGGGTGTTGTTATTATAATTTGTGGATATCCGAAATTGAACCACTACGGCTCACAATTTCTTGTAGTAACAAATACAGTAGATATGCTTGATTTACTAAATAAACAATATTAATAAAATGATAAACTTTTATATTTCATTGAACCTCCAGGTGATCATGGAACAACAGAAGTAATGATAATTTAATAATTACGTTATAGATAGTCTGTATTCCTTATCCTTTCGAAACTAACTTTCTAATTAATATTCAGTCTGTTGCGTCTAAAGAACTAGACTTAGAACTGATAAAAGTAAGACCTATTTAAATGACGTCTTCCACTTTTCAATCTTTTTTGTAAATAAGTATCTGCTTCATTTCCTTATCAACTGACCCCATACGAATTTTAACGTACCCACGCTCTAAAGTTGTCGCGAAATTTTATGTATTTCAAATACTTCAACATTTTAATCATTAATTTTAGTGTTATTTACAAACTATTTTCCTACAACTGCTGAACAGCTTTTTACAAGCGTAACACCTGTCGCGGCTACATTCCTTTCCCATACCTAAAAATCAACATGAAACTGTACATATTAACATTATTCACATTTTGCCCGTGAAAATTTATCAATATTAGAACCAAATTGGATTAAATGGTTATTTTATAAATTCAGCTCAATTTAATTAATTTCTACTACAATGTGGAATTTTAACAATTCATAATCCAACAGATTTCCAATAAAGCTCCCTTCATGCCTACTACATGTTTTTCTGACTGACTTTGGAAATGATTGAATCTTGTCTCGAGACTACACCCTTGTTCAAATTCAAGATTTACCACCTACATATTACTAATAATAATTATTACTCTATAAATAGAGAATTTATTTTACTATGCTCATCGAAATATCCCTAGCATATTCAATATACACATTTCATTAAAACATTGATACAAGAACAAATAAATTATACAATGCAATGAGATCTACCTGCAGCAAGTCAACAAATGTCAACACATAAATTAAAATGGTAAGAACTATGCTCCCAATTATAAAAAATCCAGTAACAATTTATTTTTTCACACTAAATGGCAGTATAATCTACCAGGACTTATTTCACCTACTTCAAATAAGTCGTATCTGGTTTTCAGTAAACAAAACCCACTGTTTTTGTACATGTATTTAACAGGATAACATTAGTTTATAACAGATAGGTACTAAGTCTAGATCAACTTATTTGACGATCGTGAAAATGCCTGACACATACCTATGGGATATAATGCAATGAATCTGCGTAAATGAAATCAATAAAAACTTTAATAAAGTCTGCTTTAATAAATAGGTATATTATGGAATCATCAAATTAAAATCTGATCTGATGCATTATCTATCACACATTACTCAAATGTCAGAACTTCACGTCACCAAAATAAATACTAGATAAAATAATCCTAATCAGTGTCAATTAAACTAATAATTGAATAACGGTGGAAAAATAACCATAAGGTAGTTGCGGCTGTCAGTCTGCTGAAATAGCAGTTGGCAAATCAATAGTACGACTCTCATTGCCAAATATTAATCTTAAGCGCTTCATTGGAGGTAGAGGACGGATGGGGCTGTGCTTGCGGTGGCGCTCCTTTGACCGACGTCGTTTTTTCAGGCGCCGCGCCGTTTCTGGGTCAACGCCCTCAAGCCGTAATACTTCATACTCAGTCGCCTCCGTCGTATTTCCACAATCCATTACTTCCTCCACTACAGGGCTCCTTTTCACTCGTAATGTTAGTTTTAGTCCGCGCCGTGGAGGTGTACATGGGCATTCACTACTTTTATTAGAATTATCTGCCAACCATGGTGGTCCTGAGTCTGTTTCTTTTTTGGACTCCTCAGTCCTACTCGTAACTTCTATTTTCGGATTCTTGTGCTGTTTGCTATCTTTAGATTCACTTGGATTCACATTTTCTCTAAAATCATATATCTCACTTTTCACACAAGCATTGTCACTTACACATTTATTATCAATCATTTGTTCTTGAACATTGGAAGTGCTTACTGGAGTTTCAATCTTTTCTTCAGTAGTAGGTATACCAAATTCTGTTCTTTGCAATAGAGATTCTTTTGTATCACAATCATTCTCTGGTTTCTCTATATGTGTGTCTGTAATATCAGCAGAATCAATATTCTCGTTTTGGCTGTCGTGTGTTGGTTCAGTTTTAATATTTATTTTATTTGTATCTAAAACATTCAACTCTGTTTCCTCTTTTGGTGTAGTAAGATTCCTATCAATTTTAACATCAGTACCTTGTTTTGATGTGTTTTTAGGTTTTTGACAAGCAGACTGTGTGCAGGTATCAAGTAATCGTTTGTGACTTCGTAAAACTATGCCTGTATGAGAGTCGCGACTGCTTCGTGAACTAGTGGTGCTGCAGCAGCGAGATGGAGGTGCTTGTCGCTTAACGTTAGCCGTAGATACCATGGTGATGCCATTTGTCGCTCTATTGCTGTCTGTCCGTCGCCGCAACCTTTCACCTCGACTGGATGCTGAAGATTCTCTACTACCCTGTGCCTCTTTACTGTTAGTTCCATCTACAACATCTGCAATACAACCTTGGGCTATTAATAGTTCAGCATCATATTTTGTTAAACCTTTTTGCTTCATTTCCTTCATGCTAAGTGGAGAAACTATGTCTGAATTTTGCCTACTAGATATTCGAGATTTTTCAGGGTTTTTGCCATTAACATTTTTTTGTGACTGTTTTGCTTTTGTTCTATTTATTCTATTATCGGTTTCTCTAAATCGGTATCTAGTTGCTTGCTCATCATTGTGTGCGTTTTGAACAGAAAAAGCACCTTTCCCCCTTCTTTCACAAGTCTCACATTCACAATAACAGTTACCATTTCCAAAAAAGTCTTCTCCATAGAAACAAGTTATTTCTTCTCCCACTTCAATATCCCTCAATACACGAACAAAGGCCTTGCCCCGATCAGTAGCTTCAAAGGTACAAGTTGGTCTACAGTCATGATTAATGTACGCTGCAGGGCCAAGCCACAACTGGGCACAATTTTTTCTACAACTATACATTACAGAGAAATCATTTTTTCCTGGATGAAGTAATTGTTTTTCTTCTTCTTCTGTCATCTCAGCAATACAGCCAACAAGAAAATCAATTCTTTCATGCTTGAAAAATTTTTTGGTAGTTGATATTTTGGCTCCCACTCTACCTTCCAAGGAGTACCTATAACAGGGCTCAATAACAAAGCCCGCTTTTTTATCAAATACTCGCAAATAACGATAAATCTGAAAAAAAAAATAGTAATGAGTTACTATTCAATAAATAATAAAAATAAATTCGATTCAATTTTCCACAATAACAATATAGAGTAACATGAAATTATATTCTAAAGCTAAGAAAATTACTCTATAAGAAAATATTTACTACTCAACTGACTGACATATTAGGCAGGAGTTTGTCATCATAAAGCTTTAGCCAGTGTTAAAATAAAGGCCTCAGCAATTTTATTCTATTGATAGTTTTGATAAGATAGTATGAAACACACCAGACAAAAATTATTTAAACACAAGAATAAGTCTACTAAAATAAATACTAACATGTTCTCTGAGCTTGCTCTGTTGGTGTTTATTTTTGCTAAAATGTCTTGGCATCCATTCACCATTTGCTAGTCTATTGTATGCTTTATTGTAATCCTGTGTTTGGATGAACTCCTTAATAATACTCTTCAGCTCTTCTTTATTTGTTTTTAGTGGTCTGTATCGAACATTCATTTTGTGTGTCGTGATTCCAAGATATGGGTCCACTATTAGTGCTGTAGCCAAGTCATCGTACTCTGACAACTCACGGGGAGTCATGCCCATTGGTTGCATCTTGTGGAGCACTTGCCTCCCTGGGTACGTAGCTGATCCAACAACCATCCTGAATACCTGAATAACAAAGGACGCGAAAGCTGTAGTTACACACATAATTTTTTCATGTTGATGATCACGGTACGGATTGGTATTTGTCAATAATATAAAACTGTAATTCTAATTCTAGCATACTCATCAGGAGTAAAAGTATTATGCTATTACCCATACAATCTCTCAAATTATTTCTAAATTATAAAAGGACAAACATGGCGGCCGAACACGAAAACCAAAAACCGACACGTCAAAATGTTGACACTGTTTTTTATTCTTTGGAAATACTCAAATAAGAAAAAAAACACAAATTAATAAAGAAAAACTATTCAGCTATTATTAACACTTACTTAAATCATTGAATGTAGGTAAAATTCATGATTATTTATAATAACAACTTCACTAACTATAAGCACTTTCAGACGCTAACCGCTAGGTTATTTACCTAAATCATACATAGCTAAGTGTTTAATTTTAAATTCTAATAAATTATTTCATAATTATTTAACAGTAATCAAAACTGAAGCAAACTGATCATATTCAAATTAATCTCCAAGGAAAGCTGAAAAACAACCATGTTTTCGTGCACCACTCCATTCATTTAGTAGTGATGTACCAAACCCATATCATCCACGACTACTATGATCACGTTGAATTCACGAATCACGACTATCACCGATCACGAGAACGATACCTAAACGAGATATATTTTATCGATAGTCCCCTTGGTAACATTCAGCAGAATAGAAAAACAGACTTAGCTTTTATGGTTTACATGCTTGCCAATTGCCAAGCCTTGGCAAGCGCCCACAAGGTCCAGAACTTGTCCAAGACTTAACAAACATCAGGCCCAATTTAAAGTCACACGCTTGCGAAAGTGGGTTGGGAATACCTTTTACTTTATTAAAATTTAAGCAAAATAAAGTAAACTCTGTAACATTCCGAAAAGGGCAAAGTGGATATAATATCCTCGTTCGACCAGGCATTCATTTTGCAATATTGAGGATTCGGGACAGATCTAAATATACGTCCGACTCGAGATCAGCCAGGGTGTTTAGTACTATCAAAGGTTGGCTTTTTGATACTTGCTAAGGCTCGGTAGGCAGGTGTCTACAAGCACACACGAGCGTGTAAATGGCTGTGATAACAACTAGCTTGCTCGCAACTTCGTCCGCGTGAATATCGGTGATCGGTAGTGTTTTGTAAGCAGGTACTTACAAAACACTTCTCACTTTAAATAAAATTCTCGTGTCGCAGTGTTTGTTACCAAACTCCTCCAAAACGGCTGGACAGATTTTTATGAAATTTTGTGTGCATATCGAGTAGATCATCGTATCATAATATAATAGTAAAAAGCTATTTGATTGATTTGATTTGAGATTACAAAGAGACACTTCAGTTTTATTTATTTGTGATAGACAGAGGTCACCAATTTTAAAGTAGGTATAACTACCGGCACGTAACTTGGCAAGAGATTTTCGTAGTGGGGGAAGTTCGCGCATATAAAAATGTATGAAATTGTGCACGCGCAAACTTCCCCCACTACAAAAACTCTTGCCAACTTACGTGCCGGTAACTGTAATTTAGGAACGGACAAAGGTTATTTATTATATACAAATATATTAAGTACTTAATTGGATTACATAAAAATGACAATTTATCAATATACTCTTGTCGAGTTGTTTTGATTTTCAAGGTTTTGGATAAAAAAATATTCATGTGAAGTAAATATGGAAATATCTATATTTTGGCAACACTATGAGTGCAATGTTACATCATTCCACTCATAGTGCATTATTTTAAAAAAAACACGGCGGGTTCTTCTTGTTTGCTCTGAATACATTTAGTGATCATTAGGATTACTGGGCCAAACGATATATGCAAATCAATGTACGCGCTTTATTTAATACCTATTTGCTACTATTTACTACCTGAAATAAAATATTTGCTATGTTATGTTAAAAAAAAGAGATTTTAATTGCCAGTCATTTGATGTAAGGTTGGCTGACCATTTTTAGTTTTCATGGTTTTAGCATTGTATTATTAACATCTTTGATATCATTTTTATTAAGTAGCAATTAATATACATTGCATACAGCATAATTTTAGAAAGCTATAACTAATGTCTAGAAAGACGTATATGCGCCTGCGCAGAAATTTATGGCAATAAAGATTTATCGTACTCTGTGCAATAAAGTATATTTTCCGAGTAATTGCTAATAATGTTTTCGAAGGCGCTTGAGTGTTTCTGGTTTCTAGACCATCTTAATCACAGATTAATAATAAAAATTATATATTTATGCAAGAGTGTTACATACGCTCATGCCTTTAAAAAATATATATTATTTTTTTGAAATGCGTGTACTCTGCTCTTTATTTTCAATCGAATAAATCCAAAGAATTATGACAGTTTGACATATTTTCTATACAAAAGCTGTCAAACCGCACATTGGTTGGCATTGGGTTGTACCATGAAGGTATAGATAAAACTGGAGTCAAGACTTCGATCAAAAGTTTGAGTCAAATACCTACAAAACTTCTCGCTCTCTTGTGGTCTGACTCTCTCTTTCTAATTTAGGAGGTTATCCTAAGTTAAAAAGAGAGAGTGAGACCACAGAGAGCGAGATAGCGATACATTTTTTGAGCTTCAAGTAGGTATTCAAAGTCTGGGCTCCAGTTTTATCTATACCTTCATGGGTTGTACTAGACTATTTTATAGCTTATCTGTGAGGTGACTGAGGTGGGTGACCGGGTGACGTGAACGAGATGAGATAGCATTCGTTCACCTCCTGTCCCGTCTTGGTCCCGTCCTTTGTATTTTCAATTTTGGTTAAAATTTGTGATCTTCGCTCTCAGAAAATTGATCGACCAGTGAACATTACGGCATTCGAATCCTATCATAAATCCCAAGGTACCATGTTTAACAATTAGTGTATCTCATACTGTGTTGTGTTTAAGAAACTATTAATAAAATAGTTGGGAACATTGTAAAATGGCGTCCCATATTTCGTTACCCTGGTCTGTTTATAAGTATTTTGTATTTGTTTTAGATGCCTAACATAAAACTGCAATCTTCGGATAGTGAAATTTTTACCGTTGATGTTGAGATCGCAAAATGCTCGGTAACAATCAAGACAATGTTAGAAGATTTAGGAATGGAAGATGATGAAGAGGAGGTAGTTCCATTGCCCAACGTGAATTCTGCTATACTAAAGAAAGTGATTCAATGGGCTACATACCACAAAGATGATCCACCACTTCCAGAAGATGATGAAAATAAAGAAAAACGAACAGATGATATCTCTTCTTGGGATGCAGATTTCTTAAAAGTCGATCAAGGCACTCTCTTTGAACTAATTTTAGCTGCCAACTACTTAGACATAAAAGGTTTACTGGATGTTACTTGCAAAACCGTAGCCAATATGATTAAGGGTAAGACTCCAGAAGAAATTCGCAAGACATTCAATATAAAAAATGATTTTACTGCAGCTGAAGAAGACCAAGTTCGTAAGGAGAATGAATGGTGCGAGGAGAAATAACTCTAGAGCCTTAGTATTATAATTTCACTGTTTAGATTTAATTGGTATCTAAAAATATGTTGTAATTATTGTAAGTTTATCGCTATTTAATTTTGTCTCGATTTGTAAACATGAAAAAATTTCAGGGCTTAGCTACAAAAGAAACTAATTTATAAGAAAACAATTAAAATAACTGATGTATTAAAAACATGTATAATTATCATACTATTTTAGCAAGATTTCCAGTAGTGTCACCTATGGCAAAATGCTTTTATTTATATAATATTAATAATAGAATAAATTTCCTGAAATCTATGATTTACTTCAATTGGCTTTTACCATTCCTCCTACCTAAGGAATTATAAGGTAGGCATTCCGGGTTTTTTTTTCTGAAATGTGGTTTTCATTTACTGTTTGTGGCAGTTGCTTTACTTCAATCTCATATTTGATGCTTCCAACCAATCCACATCAGACTGCTCGAATTGAAAAAATGAACTTGTTCATTGTTTAATTCGAAAGTATCTTTTGTTCAGGATTTTTAATATTTACAATTTTTTTTTTGTACTTCTTATAAATGTTGGCTTCATTGAGCAACATGGTGTGAGCCATATATTGTGCCGTAACACCTATGACAGAAAACCAGGCAGATCATCTTTCCAATTTGTGGTAGTAATGAAAGAATTGATCAGCAGTAACTATTCTATAATCGTCTAAAATATTCTTATTGAAATACAAGTATACTGAAACAAAATTACAAGTAGATATATAATGGTACAAATAAGTAGTTTCTAACTATGCTATGCTACGAAATGTGTCCTCAATATTGGTAAACCTGTCTGAAGCAAAATAATTGTCGACACAACTAAGGATTGGGCTGTTGAATCGACCGAGGTATGATCCGCAAGATGCAGCACCAAAAAGAACTCCCATAATGAAACCTAAACCGATTAGCATTCCTAAAACCAGTCGATACTTATCTTGAGTCCAGAACATCTCTTTGCAAATACATATGAAGTCGTATACAGATCTGAAACAATTTCTTACCACATTACTCATAATACACTGTGTAAATGTTGAGGTTCGTATAAATACTCGTAATAAGTAGGCTACCCATCATTAAACAGAAAACTGTACTGAGTTACTTCTGTAACTCCTGTTAAACTATTTTCTACTTTTACTAGTATCTACTTTGTTGTCTAGTTCGAAGAGGCTGATAGGTACTAACTGAAGCCTCAAACCATACCAACCTGCAACATCTCGTGTTATCGCACAGCAGTCTGTCTGTTTCATCCAAGAGCCTTGCCAGTTGCCTTTGCGCCAGTGTAATTACTGGACATTTCTTATGAAGAATATTGGCAATTTCGCCCTCGGGGTCTATTTCACAACTACATCCCGGAGAATCGACGTTACTGTCCATTCTTCCATCACTACGAATATCACTTCTTGGCGACGTATCCGTCGCCTCGAAATTATTGTTTTCACAAATGTTCTCATGGGAGCCCCTCCTATTCTTTTTGAACGATTTCCTTGAGTACCTATAAATGTTCTGTACTTGATAATCGTCTGATGACATGAGACCAAAATCTATAAAATGTATTGAGTGTGACTTTGAGCTGGTAGGTTTGATGGGTTTGTTATGTATTGTCTAAAATCATCTTCAAAATGTCTTTGTCTTCAAATGTGAAAATCATAAAGTGACCCTTAATGAGGCTTAAATTCTCTTTGCTAAATTGAAGTCATAAAAAAGGCGACATACAGTCACAAACATATTATAGACTTCCGAATAATAATGTAGAATAGAAACAAAGAAAATACTTAATCTCTATGTAGAATAACATACATCATTATTACTATACCTCGCGGTTTCACTCGTCTTTAGTTTCTGCACCGCTCCCGTGGGTCGTAGAATGATCTCTTATAAACATTCCTTGATTACGGGCTGTATAACGTGAAAGGATTTCATCATATCGGAGTTCCTGAGATTAGTGCCTTCAAACAAACAAACACTCCAGCATTTTAAATTAGTAGGTATAGATATAGATAAGTCGTATAGGTATGTTACACTACTGTTTATATAGGTACATACGTACGTACATAAACCTATATACTCTTTTGTTTCATCTACTATCTGGCCATACACGCGTCCGTTGCGAGTAGATACTGCGCACCTGATATATTTCAAACAGTGTTTATCTGATAATAAATATAGACATCTTGGAAATCGTCCTTCTTCAATATATTGGGTCAGAGGCGGATCTATAAGTACTTAGGATATTTGGACTGCAGCCCGGGGCCCCGTGAATATAAAGGGGCCCCAACCCCAATTGATCCCATACACATAGTTATAATAAACAGTTTTTTGACTAAATGCCAATTTAGATTCATTAGGAATTAGGAATCAAGAAGTGCAAGCCCAGGGCCCCACAATTTCACAGTCCGCCCCTGTATTGGGTATACCTACGTTGTAGTAGACAACAATAGGCATCAGTTTATCATTTGTTATTAATTATACCACTGCAATATAAAATACGTTTTTTTTTTGTTTTCCCGTTGATTGCGGGCGAACATTCGCCGCGCCAAGCCCGAAGTGCGTGTGTGCGCCGCACTTGAGTTTTTTAGTAGAAACACAACGGGTCTGTTTGCCCGCAGTCAACGAGTAAAATGCTGATTACTGCTTCTAGCTGACTCAGAAATGCCTAAATAGTGGTATTATCGAACAGGGTAACTACTGCAATATAAAGGATTCCGACTAGCCGATTAAAGGTAAGCGTCCACTTGTCGGTATCGTACGCATCGGACGGATCGCACGCAACGGATCGTAGTATTCTATGTATAGAAACTCATATAAGTGCGTCCACCTGTCCACACCGTACGCATCGCACATCGGCAATGCCGACACCGTTGCTCCGAGAGGCATCTTTTGCGATGCGTGCCGATGACGTCATACGGAATGCCGACTAGTGGACGCACCCCGCGCGCTCGCTGTTGTTTGTTCTTCATCGCTTTCCTCCATTCTCACAGTGTCCACACGTGCGCTCACTACGAAAATCCAAATGAACTGGCATCGTCAATCCGTATGCTGGTACTCACCGTCAGTAATCCGTACGCTGCCGAAATAGTGGACACACTGTGAAAAATTTATCCGTTTGATGCGATCCGTCCGATGCGTACGATACCGACAAGTGGACGCTTACCTTTAGTCGGTTGTAAAAGAGGCTGATTAATCGGCCAAGCCGATTTCGACTTTGGGTATTCGGGAATTTTTGTGACGCTTTGTTTACACTTGATTTGCGCACAAGTTGAAACCTCCGCCTGCGAGCCTATCGGAACAAGTTTTGTTGCCTTCGCAATATTTCTTGAATTTTTGTTTTTATTTAATGTAATTCCTCCTATATACATTTTATTGAGAAATAATACAAAATAAAAAGCCGAATAGTCGGGGCTCTTTGCCGAATAGTCGCCGACTACGAAAGTGAACATCTATGATATCAGTTGGTAATGACTACTTGTACGAAATTATTGGTTACTTATTCTAATTAAACCTACATATCACACACTTGCTTACCTACTCGTAAAATAATAGAGCATCAATAACAACAATTATTTATTTGTATAATTCTACATACTATTTCGTATTTATGGTCTTGTATATCACTTCGAGCCCTTCTAGCTCTTGCATATTGCTCAAACGTTTCAACACCTGATAAATACTGTCTGGATCAAAGTTTATCACAGCATTAAGCACAGTGACAGACATAGGATTACCTAGTATAAATGCAATGAATATTATGGAATGATTGTTTCATTTAGCAGGAACAGTAACTACTACACTTATTTATCAATAGTTACATTATAAGTAGGTACTACCCGTAAATTTTATAGGATTAAAAAATTAACTTCGTTAAATGTCGCGACGATATCAATTGCCAATACATTGCTGAATAAAGACTTTTTGTACTTACGTAATTATACAGTACTCTATTTAAAAAAACAGCCCTTTGATCCAAGATAGCGCTCATTAGGTTGTTGAGTGGCATTCCTTAGAATACTAAAGTGTATAACAGTTCAAAAATAAATTAAACATTGTAATTGCACTATAACAACTTAACAACTGAGCGTTAGTCTCCAAAAGATTGATGCATCCATTTCTTCGAGTACTCGTAGCATACAAAGAGGGCGGCTGTTGCCGGGATTGTCCTTACTAATGTTGGTTTGAGGCCGTTGTATAAAGCCAGCGCACCTGAAAGTACAGAAACATGAAATAAATAAAAGTGTTCTCAGCAATCAATCTACCTAGCCTTTACCGACTTCCAGTTTAACCGGATGCCGCTAAATATAATTATTTGATATGGAGCAACTGCCTATCTTACCACCATAACCCAGTAACTGGGTAATACGACTGGTTGTCAAACGTAATACGACCCCTTGCTAAGACTGGTTGGCTAATGACCCGACGACGACGTCCCGTATGAAAGCCGGGACCAAAGTCTTAACGTGCTTTCCGAGGCACGGAGGCACTCTCGGTGTGTGAAGATAGTCACCCATCCACGGACCAAACTCGGAAGGCGTAGCTTAACCGGATGAATCGACCCGTGCGACTCGTGACCGAATTTCAACCTAACGACTATGCCTATCTTAACCAGGACTCTGGACTAGTCAACCATGCAGGAGATATTATAGTGCACAATAGGTGTTAAAGTGTGCACAAACACAGATGCAATCTGATCTGAAACGCTCTCTACCGCGGCTTCTCCACCGTTACACACCAGCCTAGAGGTTATATTCGGAGAAATCCTATCTGCTAAAATTACTTAAAAGGGTATCATAATAGATAAGAGAAGGGTCATATCATCCGGATTTCATTTTTTTTATCTTCAGTAGCTTAGCTGTGCATTAAGTTGGCCACGCGGTCAATTACGTTTTGTGGTACAATGTAAATAAGACTAAATAAAAAATTTCTGTTCTTGGTACAATCTTGACCGAACCGAATGATAAAAAATAAATTATTTTGCCCATGAGCTAAGTGATTGTGATTAGTTAACTATTCGGTGTGATTGTTTTTATTAAGAATTAAACGCGTCAATCACAGGGTAATAATCCAATTTTCGGCAAGGATGTGTTCTTTGTTTACTTTTTTTTGCTATTTAGTTTGTTATTTTTTTTTCGATGGTAGGATGATTATCAAACCATGCCGCGGCCGTCCTCGCGTTGATGGCGGATCAGTATACTGCTATATTAGAGCCGTTTCGGAGATTAACCGAAACAAACAGACAGACAAACGAAAATTTAAAAAGTTTGTTTCTTCATGTAACTACCATGTAAACCATTTCAAACCGTTCATATTTATTTTGTAAAAAGCTGTTATTTTGACATTACAAAAAAAACCTTAATTTTATTTTTAGTATAGGGTTGATTTTTTTAATTCATTTTTAAATGTTTTTTTATTGAATTTTAAAAAATTAAGCTACCAGTTTGTATGACTGTTTGGGTGTAATTTATGTACTTACTTAAAATAAATTGATTTAATATTTTAATTTTTTGATAGTTTCAAAGCACTCCTATGGTGTTTTAATTTCATTGATTGTATCCTCACGCTTGTAGATAGATATAACCTATCTAGAAAACTATCCACGTTCATTGAATTAAGTTTCTTATCTCTTCCTACGCTAGCGAGGCAGGCGAGGTCAAAAATAATGACGAGCTACTTTAGTTATTATTGCGTGTAAATTATTATCTCAAGTGTTATTAAGTGCGTTAGTCTTTAACGTTCTCATTTAAAATTGTGTACAATTGCCACCTTATTTGACGTAATTTACGCCTCTCCAAAATATTCAGAGACTAGCTGTCCGCCGCGGTTACATCCGCGTCTTTGGTTACTGCTCCGCTCCCGTAGGTCGTAGCGTGATGGTATAATAGCCTATAGCCTTCCTCGATAACTAATCTATCTAACACTGAAAGAATTTTTCAAATCGGACCAGTAGTTCCAGAGATTAGCGCGTTCAAACAAACAAACAAACACTGTAGCTTTATAATATTATAGTATAGACTAGCTGTCCGCCGCGGTTACACCCGCGTCTTTGGTTACTGCTCCGCTCCCGTAGGTCGTAGCGTGATGGTATAGGTATAGCCTATAGCCTTCCTCGATAACTAATCTATCTAACACTGAAAGAATTTTTCAAATCGGACCAGTAGTTCCAGAGATTAGCGCGTTCAAACAAACAAACAAACAAACACTGCAGCTTTATAATATTAGTATAGATATAGTATAGATTTATTACGTTTGACCAATTTGGCATCAAGCGTCTCGTGAACAGATCTGGCTTGGTTAGGCAGTGCGAACTAGCGTGCGAGCTGGCCTTAGCAGTTACTTGAGTGCTACTACATGCAGCACTAGTAACTTCAGTGCCATGGCAGCTGCACACACCGTGTGAACGATCCTTGCGAACTTAGCTACTGTTATGTGATTAGGTATACAGAGGCCGTAGCTGCATTAGCTCGTACAGTTTAACCAGTAATTTATTTATTAATTAAAACTTTATGAAACATAAAAGTACTTAATTTATTTTGAAGAGTTTACGTTTTGTTGCTTACATTCCAACTGAGTCGTAAAACTTAATCCGTATTTTGGTAGTATTACATGTTTTGAGACTTAAAAAAGGTAACGCTGTACCCTGTTAGGATCAAATCAAACCACGACACCAATGAACGCTTTGGATATACTGCGCGTTTACTTACTCCACGTGTGTATATGAAGAAAAGTAAACATTTACACAAAACGAGATATCGAAGACAAGCAGATCTTTGTAAATAAACTATAAGATAACATACCTTCTTTCTTTATAATTTCGTATCCGACCGTCAGAAATTTCTGACTTTTGTTTGATATTTGTATTCTTGACTTGATGACGTCGGAGGGGAATATGACTGTCCACAAGACGAGCCCGCCCACCGCGCCGGCTATCATTGTCCTTACAAAACCTATGTCGTCCTTAGTCTGACCTGGTTTCTTTAATAATTCTCTTGTTCCTGTAACATTTCAATAAATTTTTTAGACTTGATTATTTCTTCGTCAAATACAACGCGAAGAAAACACTGCTGATTATTGCAACTGGCAATCTTTGTGGTACTTTTCAATAGAAGAATGAATTACCTTCATATCCTCCAAAAAAGAAGAAGTACCCAGGCATTTCTCGCATGATGGTTGGCACCAGTCCTCGAAAAAGACCTTGAAGGCCATATTGCCTAAATATCTGTTGCGTGAGCTGCAACGGTGATATTTTTACCTGCCAGTGAAATTAGAATTAAGTACACATCACTTTGCAATAATATTTCATTACTTCGAAGGTCGCTACAAAAATATATCGCAAATAAGATAAAGGGGTGATTTGATGTGATAACATGCTCATATATAAACATTAGATAAGTAACTGTAATGAATTGAGTTTTAAATGGCTTTTGTTTAAGATATATATTATATCTGTATGAGGCGTAAGAGTTTAATTTTACAATGAGGTATGGGATTAATCAAAAATAGCAAAGTATTGATAGCATTATGGAACATTACACCTATTGACACAGTTATTATGTTACTAAGAGCTATATGTTGAAGAGCTGTCTGTTGTGCAGTTATTATGTTATTCAGGAAACAGCGAGTGAAAATGGAGACTTTATTTAAATAATGATTGGGACAAGTAATTGCATGCAAAACTTCAGATAGCTAGGACAAATGAAATACCCAAAATAATCATCGTACAAGTGTTTGTGAGGATTGCACGTTAACTTCCCGTAGGGCTTGTAGCTGACACTTAATTAATTCAGTAGGACACAGTGTGAATGAAGAGAAGAACGCTGCTAGGAAGCCTGCCGATGCATTACCCAAGGTTGATAACTCTTCAACTCTCTGAAACACACAAAACAGATAACAGTTATAAATAAAATTTAGAATGTTATGTTCTTACATTGGTAAAACACATACAACATTGGGGTAGTATTTTGTCATGGGTGGGAAATGTTGCGATAATTTTTCTAGGGCCTATTTAAATTAATTGGCGAAAGATCACACACATGATGGGTATTATCATCTTAAAGCAATGAAACTGGCCAAATGCAGTGTAGAGCTTCGTAGTTGCTTATTTCTCCAATTACATTTTACAAGTTTGTGGACTATTACCCATTAATTCACAGGGATTATTTGGGGAGCCCATGGAGACAGGCTCCCAAAATTTGTTGGAAGTTGTTTAAATGGGCTCTATTATAGATTATTAGAAGAGTGTGGCTCATCACTTCAACCAACTATTAAGTGGAGAATATAATAATTATATATGAATGATAAGGACCTCCAGATGGATGTCTGGATATACTTATCTTATCTATAATATACATATGACAAGAACACCAGTAGCATGGACCCTGTTCCTGATACCAATGGGCTGCTATCTTTTATAAAATATGTTTAAATCTTTTCATTTAATATACAAATTAGCTTTTGGTTGTGACAAACATATGTGTGATTATTTTACAGACCCCTTAATTTTTTTAAATAAAATATTATCTAAGTTACTTGCTGATTTTGTAACTTTAAGAATTTTTTAAATTAGTTAAGTAATTAATGTTTGTCATCATCATCATCCTCCTGCCCTTGTCCCATGTTACTTGGGGTCGGCGCAACACGTTTTCTTCTTCCACTCCGTCCTGTCAGCCGTCATGCAATCACTGACTCCCTCTTTCATTCATATCATTAGTGTTTATCAATAGCAAAAAAAAAATACAAATCTTTTCTTATGATAATATTAGTGTAGATATTTAAAAATGTAATTCCTATGTATGTACTAAAAAATAAGTGATAATTTTTGTATTCCTTTATTAAAATTTAATTTATGTAACTGGGTACCTATTATGTATTTTAATTAATGAAATAAAGAAAATAACAAAAATACAAAGAATTAAATTAGATAAACATATTTTCACTGTGTTACTGAATAAGAAAATATTAATTACCTATTTGTTACTATACTTTATCTTATCAATATATTATTACTTATCAATGATATTATTTAAAATATTCTTACCTCAACTCCACTAACATTACACACAAACTTTTGGCAATATCCATAAGCTGCAAAAAGTACTGAATTTTCTGCTACATTAGCTATGATAGCAGGAGTAGTGCCTGCATATAAACCTCTGATTATGCCGTCATTCTTTAAGGTTATCCTTAGACAATCATACATTCCTTTATAAAGATGTGGGAATGTTTGCATCTTAACTTTCACTGTGTCTAGAGGCTGTCCAACATACACCACTGCTATCCCACCTAATGATGAAAAAATAATTAAAATAAAAAGAAAAAAACAGTTTAGTTAAGTCTTCATAATACCTACTATTTGACCATAGTAAGCCTCTGGCGTATTTTATAGCTGATAAAATGTTTTTGATGATGATGCAATGCCATGTTGGTAAAATTAATGTATGAAAAATCATCTTACCTAAAGAGCCAGCGGTGAAATCAATCATGCCGTTCTTTACGTTTCCGGAGGAACCTGATGTATGAGCCATGGTAAGGAGTTTTTCTGTTAATTTACCATAACATAACCTGTAACAAAATTTGGCAATGATAACTTCAAAGTTTGGATAAGTAGTTTACAAAAATTCAAGATATTCCTTTTGCTAAAAATGACGAAACATGTAGATTAAAAGTATTAGAGTTTAACAAATTAAATAATAACTGGATTTAGTTTCGGCAGTACGTTAAAAAAATTACTGATTACAAAAATGTGCACAGAAGAATTGGCCGATTGGCGGTTGTAATGTAACTATTTAGTAAGAAACTTTATGACAATAACTCACTTTAATTCTTCCGTTATTTTTTATTAAATCAAATCAATAACATAAATTTCATAACTTTTACAAATGTTACGATTTTCAATTCCTCCGACAAGAGTACATCACTCGTTACACTCAATCATAAACTGAACTGACAAGTGACAACTGACTGACGCAAAACTGACGGACTGTAACCAGTGTTGCCAGCAAACTTTTGGCAAGCGCACTAGATGGCGATCCGAAAACTACCAGATTTTTTTAACGCATAATATAAAACCACTGAATTATGAATTTGTATGAAAAACTATAATATAATAAAAAATAAAGGAAAATTTAGTCAATATTCAATGATAGTTGTAAAAACAAGAAAACAATAGTAATTGTAAAAAAAAAAATTGTAATAAAATGTAGTAAAAATTATGAATGACACGTCTCGTGTAGCATGAGATGTATTATTCAAAAGCTGACGTATCGCTATCGTTTTCAGTCGCAGCAGACGTGCGGTATAATATTTTTTAAGGGCTTAAGGTGCAGGGATCGTTGGGAGCGACGATAGTTTTCAAACCTAACAGTCTTCACTTCAAAGTTAAAGCCTCCCATTGGATAATTATATTTTATTTAAGCATTTTTTTTTTACTATAGCTAATTTTTTATATTAATTTTCTTACCTAATTTGTGGAACAATTTAATAATAATTGTTAGTCCGTGTGGTAGGGGTAAAAATTAAAGCTAGTAACCCTGGTGCAGCTTGATGGGTAGTAATAAGTATTGCCAGCCAAATAAATAATAATGGTATTTTAGGAACACGGTATCGAACAGAAAGTATCGATACTGTACTGTATTCAGTTTCAATTACTGTATGACACCTCTTAACCTCTATGCATTTAAAATTTAAACACTGAATCTGATGCTGCAGGGGCGTCATTATTACATTTCCATAGAATTGTTGTTTTCATTAGTAAAAACATACAAACATCCGAATTGAGAACCTCCTCCTTTTTTAGAAGTCGGTTAAAAAGACACCCTTTCAACGGCAGTCATACTTTGAACTTCGCGGCGAACTTTGAACTTGCTATTTTTCAATAAACGTTTTCGTTTCTATATATTTTTTAACCGACTTCTAAAAAAGGAGGAGGTTCTCAATTCGGATGTTTGTATTTTTTTTTTTTAGGTTTGTTCGCGCTTTACTCCGTCGCTTGCCAACCGATTTCAAAAATTCTTTTTTTGTTGGAAAGGTTATACTTCCCAAATGGTCCCATGAAAATTTTATCGAAATCGGACAAAAATATGTCACTAAAAATTAACAAATAAATTTTTTTTTTGCAAAAAAATAAACCGACTTCAAAAAAAAGCACTAAAAAGTTAAAAATAATACTATAACCTACCTATATTAATAAACCTAACCTAACCTACGATTAATCTTTAATAAAATTTATCAATTTTTTGGAGTCGGTGCCATACGGTTGGATATAATATCCTCGGTCTTGGCACCGACTCCAAAAATTTGTTAAATTTTCATTCATTTTCAACGGCAGTCATATTTTGAACTTCGCGGCGGACACACTAATATTCTTAGATTATTATAATGTCTAGATGGAGTGTCAAATGCTCGCAAACTGTCAAAAAAAGTTAGTGAACTGTTCACATAATAGTACTTTCCCGCCGATTAGTGCAGGGTTGCCAACTTAGGGGTTTTCCCCCTAAATTTAGGGGGTAAATATATGCGCTGGGTTTTTTTTAGGGGCGTTATATGTTTAGGGGTACTTTTAGGGATTTTTTTCTTACAACATTTAGTTAAAAATAATACATTGTTTTTGGTAGATATTAAATACTGAACAACATTTATTAAAAACATATACAACTAATATTATCGCCCTAATATCAAGCAATTAAAACTATTCATTTCGAAACTAAGACAAAATTACTGCTATTTATTATTTAATTTTTTTTTTAATATTGTTATTTTATTTGGGGGATTTTAGGGGTTTTTGACTACGCTTTAGGGGCAAATATTTTCAAGAGTTGGCAACACTGGATTAGTGTCGATCGTGCCGCTTTGGCGTCACTACGAATTACGCGCGTTTATGAAATAAAAAAAAACAGGTATAAAATGGCGTCATGTGCTATATCAGTCTGCCGGAATTATAAAGGAAGGCTAAAAAATACCAAGCACATCACCTATCATCGGTAAGTAACCAAAAAACTATGTTATATTTATTTTATGTTTTTATTTTTATAAACATAAAATTACGCCATATTTTATCAGTGTTGCCAGTTTCTTTTTTTCATTCTCCCAACTTAACGTCATTTTTTTGTGGGTATATTAGTTAGTTTATGGTTACGTTTATATTATTTAGTTGGTCTACTTTATTCATTATTAAAGAGGTGGAGTTTATCAATTCGTATTAAGTCTTTCTTTATGTGATTTTGAAGTCGATGCCTACTAAAATTTGGGTTGGGTTTACAATTACGTCGCCTGAATTTGAGGATTCTGACACTGTGGGGGGGTCAAGTGGAGTTATCTTAAGCACCCCCAAGCAATTTTAGCTGCCGGAGCGGCGTTAAATTATAAAACAATTTTCAAAAAATTCGATAAATCACTAACTATTGCTTGAAACGAAACGTAAATTTCACTAAATTCTTACGTTTTTGAAAGTTGCGTCTGTCAAAATGCGTAAAAAGAATCGCAAAGCCGCCATTTTGCTGCCATTGACAATGAATTATTGTGCGTAAGAGCGAGCGAAGCGAGCTCGGGACTTGGGGCACCCCGACTAGGACAGGTTAGGTTAGAAGGGGATGGCATGATCCCCTTCGTGGTTACTTTTTTATAAACCACCCAGAAGTAGGAGTCCCGCAAAGCGGGGCTCCGTCGAGCCTCTCTGGCGGGGGGAAAGTCTGGAGGAACTCTACCCCTCTTCCCGCCTTCCCCGTCCGCCATACGACCCTATTAAGTGACTTGTATCAAGTCACTAGCGGAGCCCTAGTGGGGCTCCGTCGAGCATTTCCGGCGGGGAAAAATCGTGGGGGGCGACTCCACTAGTCCCCATAACCTCCCCACACCGCCCCCACCCCTCTATCAAGGCGACGTAATTCTAAACCTTACCCTATGGGAGAATTGTAGTAGCTGGTATCATTATTCACGCACACAGAGACATAGAAAGACAGTGTAAAACACCGCCTGCACGCACACAGGCTTGAAATTGATGGCTCGTTTTTTTTGTTTTGATTGTAGGGCGACGCTCCATCTAGACATTATATAATCTAAGCTAATATTATAATTATTTGTTTCTTATCTGCTATTTTTCAATAAACGTTTTCAACGTTTCTATATATTTTTTAAATGTCTGAACCTGCCCGGTAACAAATCTCATGCGTAGAATCGATATCATGTTTTTTTTTAATCAACTAGCAGTGTACCAATCAATTGCCTCAGATAGTTGATTTGATTCACTAGCCGACCTTAGTTCTGAACACAAAAGTAGGTACCATTTGAAAAAAGTTATTAGAATTTCATCTTCGACTGCGAGTTATTCTACTCCAGATTGATTTTGATTGTTAAGATTGATTCGATACGATACCAGGTTACCTGTCAAAAAGTACTCATTGAGTAAAATCATCGAAAACAAAGTATCTAATAAAAAGTATCGCTATTGAAGACTCGATATCACAAAGTATCGATACTATTTCTGTGTCCCTAGTAGTATTGCTAGTGGAATTATTTTTATTCATAAATTATATTTTTTTGTAGTGATCGTCGATTCTTCGCAGGCATGATGAATAGTGAGACTAGCAGAGTTGCCCAACTATCGATAGTTTCCCTATCGATAGATGACCTCGAAAACTAGTAACAATATCGATAGTGCTATCGATAGTATCGATAGCACAAATTAACTAATACTATTGATTGGAAGCAATAGTATTGATAGTATCGATACTATCGAAGACCAGCATATGTTTAGGAGCAATAGTATCGATATTATCGATAGTATTACTTTGTGTGAGCTATCGATACTATAAATACTATCGATAGTATTGCTCCTAAACATATGCTGGTCTTCGATAGTATCGATACTATTTTTGTATATTAATACTATTGCCCTGTATCATACTATCGATACTATTGATATGACGTCAACTATCGATGGACTATCGATAGTTTAGCGATAGTCGACTATCGATAGGCAACACTAGAGACTAGATTTTGGGGGGATTTACAGAAATTGATTGGCCTTTTACAATATACCTAGTCTGGTCGACGTTTTGGTGATCTAACTAGGTAGAATAGGCATAGGTTGTCGCATAACTATTACAGCAAATAATCTTATGTATATAAGTTTTATTCGTAAAAAAAACCAATAAAATAAAAGTAGCTGAGTAGTAGGTACCTAAATGCCTAGGTACTGGGTTGTTACTAAATAATTACGGCACTACAGATGCTTGCTCTTCCAGCTTTTTATTGGTTAATAAATATACATACATTGCTAAGATTAAAAAATTTCATACATTAATATTATTAGGCATTGACATTTATTAACGTAAAGCGCGCTACAGTTACACATCGCTACACTACATACATTGTATTATTATCTTTTTACGTAGGTAATAGTTAAGAAGTATTATATTTGTCACGGTAAATACCTACGTATTATGTAAATAATATTATTTGGCACTTAAGTCTAAAATAATAAATGTAGTCATAGGCCTGTTTTCACTTACACCAGGATGTACCTTGTCATGCGTTTATGATGTTAATTACCTGCCTGTGTAAAATAATGGACATTACTGCACAAGTTATGTGAAACATAGAACTTTATAGTATCAATCAATAGATATAAAATATTATAATATAAAACTGTGCTTCCTAAGCTCTGAACTTTCAGTCTCTTGTCCTCTCAGAACATATTAAGTCTGCCTTTGGCTTTTCCTGTGCCTTTTTACTTGTGCTTAAGTAATTAAATCCAATTCTTCCATAAAAATAAATAAATACTGTTTGATTTTCATAACAGTCTTGAAAGCGTAAAGGAAGAAGAGTTCTTATGTCTAAAATTAAATAAAGCTATTATAGAACCATTAACAGTAGATACTATTATACAATTGATGCAATAATTACACAATATTAAGTACACTAAACGTTCAATAGTCCATCAGCACCATAAAGGCTACTTTAGCTCGAATATACAAGCGCGACACAGTCAATGAGGGTGCGTGTGCGTGTATGAGTGATGTCTCAACATTCCACAGATAACACACACTAATAAACTGTCGCCACACTACGCGAAATAGCATGATATTTCTGTTGCATTTAGAATACGCGTCTGTTCTTACCATAGCATTGCTAAAATTCGCATCAATCTAATATGTGTTGGTAGCTGTTTAGGCTAAGCAACAGCTTCACGATCAAAAAGGTCTGAGTTCGTATCTTAATTACTTCTTGGCTGTTTTTTTGTTTCTTTGAAACCATAATAATGAAAAGTAAAAACTTGTTAGGTTTATGCTTATTAATAATGAATCATGCTTATTATTTATTTTTATACGAAGAAAATGTTAGTTATTGTATTAAGTTTTAACTATTTATGTGATTTTTAATTTACTTTTTTGGTGTTGGAAGGTGGAAATAAAAAAGTCGTGCTTAATAATAACAATAAAGGTTTATTCGTTTTATTTATTTATTTAATTAACTGACAAGAATTGTGACGTTACATTCCTACTTAGTTATAAGAAATTCACTTGTAACCGTTCATAAGATTTTTTGTGTTTACCCACGTCATATCAATATAACAAGAAAAGAATATTCTAATAACACAAATATGATTGTTAATACCCACTTATTATAGGTAATCGATATTTAGCAGTTTATTGAAAACAAATATAATTATTTCTTTATATTGATTTAGACTTTATGAATATGTTTTATTCTAATCGAGTATTCATAAAACTCATTATTACATTACTTATTTCTGTCTACCTCACAGAAATCTAAATTATTTGTTTAATTTTCTATGATCTACCTTTTTAACTTTACGAAATGTGTGAACAAAGCGAACAAGATAAAGAATATTATGCTTATCAAGTAAAAACTTACAAAAAGTCATAGTCTGGATGAGATTCGATCTCACGACTCCTCGATTCAAGCACCTATCTGCAGGCGTTTAGCCGATAGGCCAACTTGACTTATTTTATAATGTTGAAATTATGAACTACAAGCATTTGTCGACGGCAATGATGATACATGTGACTGTTCTCGAAAATAGAAGGTCGTAAGTCAAACTTAACTTGAAGCGAATGTTTTTTGAGAATGTCTATCCACTTATGGACTCCACTGTACATACATGAACTTGATAACCTTAAAGATTTTATTTGACACAACTACTTTATTTGATAACATTTATTTATCTCATCACTGTAACTACATTTATTTTCAGTACTAGGTAAAACTTGTGCCCATTAGACATAGAAAGCATAATATTATTGAAGGCTTAAAGATAGTATATTTTTATACATAAACATATTAGAAAAAGTATATATGCAGGATATAATATAAATAACTTTTGATATCCTGTCATTTCATTTCAAAAATATTATAAACCTACATTTATTAAAGTTGTAAATAGGACAGGTGTAAATTATAAAATCCATAAATGATTTCTTCTAAAAGGATGTAAATAGCCACTATTAAAAATGGAATCATAATTACCTACATCACACATAGTATTGTTTTCATCTACTCTACTGACTGCGCCTACTCAGATATGTAGGTTTTATTCAAATAGATTAGGTAATCATAATATAGACTATTATACAGACAATTATGTAAGTATTATGTACCATAGAATATACAATAACAACAACAAAGTCTAAAACGAACATCAATAAGTTTACAGGAACCACAACATAAACAAGTCAATAAGTTGATCTGATAACCATAACTAAATATCACATACCACTGTCATTATAAATCTTTAAAAAACAACAATAAAAATTTTATTTGCATTAATTAATTCTGGATGTCCAGTCTTTCCCTCAGGCGAATGTATATCTTTAAAACGGGTCTCAATGTTGTGGCTATCATGCTTATTAAGACCAATATGAAACAAAGAACTGTCAACCATTCTGGATTCTTCCACCAATTAGAGAAGAAAGCAAGCAAGATAGTTGTTATCCCCAAACAATATGTCAGTATACCAGCTGATGTATGTATCAATTTTGTGTAAATAGGTGGAAGGTAATTTTTTAGTTTTAAACTGTTAAGAGCACCCAGCCCTCCCAACATAGTGAACAACATAAAAATGTAAGATGCCAATCCAAATTTAGCATGGAAACTGACAAAGTGTGGATTATTTTTAAGAAACTTGTTAGTTACAATTACAATAAATCCGGTTAATATAATAATACCACCCATTACTTGAAGGATCCAATGGCGAGCACTTCTCAATCGTATGGGCATCCATCCTGTAGCTAAATCACCTGGAGTTAGAGCATGCATTGCAGATGTCATAAACATCATCCACTGAAAAAATGCAAAAGATATAATAAGTATTACACTAAGAAAAGGTGCAGTTTATTAAGAAGTGACTCTGGACACTGAACTTACCCCAAGCGTCATTAGAGTGGGATGAAACGAAAATAGAGAGACGCCGTCTTTAAAACAAGCGTAAATGATGATACCCAGAAACAGCAGCCCGCATATGTTTGAGACGAGATTTAGGTAACTTGGCGAGCTATCGGCATTAGGAGCTACTAAGCGCGATGATTCGGATCTTTTGTCTGATGGTCCCATTTCTCCAGAGCCAGTTTCCTCTCCGCCTAGTTCCATAAATGCTTTTACACTTGGTTGTGTTGTACTGTTCTAAGAACTTACTGCTTTTATAGTATGTGGAACCGATACTGCTTAGTTCATTTACATGCAAATGAGAGCAATATATTGTATTGTGTTATGTTAATTGGTTTTTATTGATTATTTACTTTCAGTCAACTTCAGTGTTGTCAGTGGAGTAGACTGATTTCACTGATTGTCTCTGAATGAACAGCTGGAACTAGAATAACACCATGGTGAAAATAGTATGCACTGTACCATTGTACTACTGGAATGATTACGAGCACGGTAAAGTCGATTTTGAAAAAGAAAACTTACTAGGTGTGGTGTCCCTTTCTATTAAGGTAAACATTACATCATACATTATACACATCTAATTTCATTGTATCTTTTCCAACACTTGAAAGGAAAAGCGTACAGAATTTTTTAAATGAATAACCTAATCACCCTTGTGTGAATGGGTAGGTATTCGCTTTTTCGTTTATTATAAATATAATCGCTCTCGTTAAAATCGTAACCTAGCGGTGATTGGATGGTAAGAAGGTTTTAATACGTGTGGTTGAATGGCGTTTTTTTAATGGAAGGTGATGGAAGGGCTATCCGTGCAATTTAACGGTTAGGTATGCCAGTTACTGCCAGTTGCTGTTGGTTGCGGTAGATTTAAATTAAAATGAAAGTGATTAAACAAAAAAGACAGAAGAAATAATTAAAATTGTTTAATGTATGTTCTGTTACAGATATTAATATTCTAAAATATTAAAACAAATGCTCATACTAAAAAAAATACCGCGGACACTAGTAGATTATATTTATTAGTGTGAATTATAATTTATAATTTAGTAGATTTAATGCCACATTGCGCGAGAGTAAGACGATTCCTCAAAAAGTCTGTCCCTATCAAAACCGTTTTTATAAATCCTGCAATTCCTGCAATCCTGCAAAGTGGGATTAACCGACTTGCAGTCCTGTTCTATTTTAAAAGTCTTGACAGATTGGACAGAACTGAAGTAATTTCATTCAGTTCAGTGGCTGACATTGACTTGACAGAATATTTAAAAAAGAGGTCGGTCAATAATTTTCGGTAAAATTAAATTCGAACAAAAACAGTTCGAAAATAAAAATCGGTTTCCCGATTGAGATACGCTTACGACGACGACCGCGTACTATTCGGTATCCATTTTGTGTTCTAAGCAGCTTTTTTACGTAAACCCATCATTAGACAGAAAACGGGTATAATAAATAATAATGCTTTGTTCTTTGATAAATTGTATTTTGTTTTATACTATTTAGACGCTTATTTTTTGATATATTTTCTTTCTTCTTTTATTTTTTCTTTTTTGTTTCTTTTTGAAAACTATTAAAAATTTTTTGGTCGGTAATACCAAAGAGATCTGTCAGGAATGTCAGAAAAACTTCAAAAACTTGCTATTTCTTTCTGTCAATTGCAGAAAAACAAAGACAGAGAATAAATATACAAGTTTGAACTTGTTTGCTCCTCGCTTGTTGTCAATGTTTAATTATTGTCAACACATGATGGTCTGTACGTCTGTGCGTCCATGTGCGTCTCTGCGAATTAGTCGAAAATTTTCGGTGCAATGTGTCGGTCGTCTCGTCTGTTCTGCGACTAAGTTGGAAAATCAAGGCTATTTTTATTATACAGTAAACAAAGATTTCTATCAGAGACTATCCGATCCGATTGCTCATTTCAGGAAGGAGGACTGTCTTCTTGCATTATTTCATACGTTTTTAGTACTGCCGTGTAGTGTTTGTTATAACAATTATCTAAATGATTGAACTTTTAATTTATTATCGTGTAGAACAATAACATAGTTCAGTGTTTTTGCTTCTTAGTGTTACTTGATGCCAGTCAGAGACTGTTCTGACTTGATCAGACAGGAACAGGAACAACGTAAATTTCAACATGTTGAGGTAAGTGTTTAAATAAAACATTTGTGTGCTTTTTAATGCATAATTGTATGAATTTACAATAACTATGTGTTTATAGAAACAATGTTATGAATAGATTCTGTAATGCTTTTTACTTAAAATGAGTAGAACTAAAAATCCTTATAGGGCTGGAATTATAAAACTTAACTTGTGCACAGATCTAATCATCGGAACCTGAAGTTGTTCTTTAGGTGTTTCTAGTATATTATAAATTGTTCAATAACTTCTCATTGGTACAGTCAGCATCAGAGAAAAGGAACCCCCCAAGACTTAAAGAATTATCGCCCGAGCGACGGCGCGCGCGCCGCCACTCGGGCGATCGCGTCACGTGACTCAGAGCCCAAGCGGCTCCCTCCCCCGCCACGCCGCCTCACCCATCTCTGCCTGCCACCGATCCCACTCAATCAGTATTTGCACCTTTTTAATATTTTTTTGGAATTTTTTCGGCTTACAATGAATAACTTACAAAAAGCTAGGCGCGGTTGAGGATACGAACACGCACCACCATGTGCCAGCCGATAATCTGGACCGTGTCTTATGCCACTAGGCTATTGGCACAGTTAGCAAATGTATCGAAATTTTTAATATAATTATTTCATTTATCGAACAAGGTTGACAACGCTCTAATCTTCTAGATAATAAGGTTTAAATTTCAACTTCCATCACGTATTATATTTCTACCTTACCGTTTTGTTTTACGATTAAATAAAATCAATTCAAATTAACTAAAAGACAATTCAAATATCTAAAAGATAAGGTTGAAATTAGCATAGATTTTTTGTTTGGTTGAATAGAATGTGCTGGATTCTAATTGTTGCACTACCGTAATTTGACTTCAGAAACTTAGCTGCCATATGAACTGCGAGATATGGTTGAAATTAGATTACTTTTTTGCTCTATAATATAGTTATATTATTATATATTATTATAATTTAATATAATAATATATTATGTAATTAAGGAAATAAATGAATATTGTTTATGCAACATGACTAGTTTTTCTTATAAACCTCCTACATATTTTAACATTTGATTTCATAAATAATAATTGACGAATACCACCTAAAAAATAAAATCCTAAATGAAATCCGAAAAAAAGAAACTTATTCCGCGGATTTGAACTCGCAACCATCGCATTGCTCAGCCGCAGACTTAACCCCTACACCAACACGACATCTACGATACACTGCAAAAAACTTAAATGGTTTGATGTCATTACCAAAGGGGGTACCTTTTCTCTGATGCTGACTGTACAATCCTATTTTTTTATATAGTTAAAACAAGTTTTTATTTACTTTTACCTGTTCTGGTGTCTATGGGTAATCAAATCTTAAGTAAACATTGAATTACCTACTTCCCAATTCAATTGAGCTGGAATTTTGAATAATATGCTTTGGCATAATAAAATGCAATAGGTATAAAAGCTTTTTTTAATAATATTTTTTAATAAAACTTATTCTGAAATGTTCACATTCACATAGATTCACATGTGGTTTTCTTATCTTGTCTTGTAGGTATAATTTTATCATTCTTTGATAGGTGCTTTGGGAGAATCAAACAATTTTTAGTTCAAGTTTGCCTCCCTTTACTTCCTACTATGGCAACCCTTTGAGTGAATATTATATTTTGCCAGGTTCTGCCCATAACTTAGTCTGCGAAAATGACAGTTATTGGCGATCTAATGTTGTTTCTCCATATGAACTTTGTTCAAAACACAAAACAGATTCAGCTTGCACAACCTTATTTTTGTTTCTGGGAGAAGTACCTACTGATGGTTGGACTTTTATTAATTGCTAAACACAATATTCATCCTTGATATTATGTTATAATCCAATATAAGGTATCCTTTGTTGAAACAGATAGGTCCGAAGATACTAACTAAATAGGTTAAATAGTTCCAACAATTCTCCACCAATTGCAATGTAAACGAGCGAATGAAACATTACCGCCCGGTCCTTGTGTTCCATGTCTTCTGCCTGACATGCATATCCAATGGACCGAGTAACCATTTAAGAAATATGAGCTGACCGCCATGTCGCTCTGCGGCTTAAGTGAGAGTTGGCAGAGGAACGAAATAGTTCTGCGAACATGTTAACCAGACCTTATTCCGAAACCGAAATGAACCATTCCAGGTTCAATCCATGTACGAACATGATTTGAGCATGGCAACATGGGTAACAATTTAATTAACTGTCAGATAGTATATTGAATTTTCAAACTGTCTGCCACAATCACTGAATCTGTCTAAACAAGACACTTTACACCAGAGGTTCCCAAACTACCTACTTTTTCTTGTAGAATTTTTTCTAAAATTTTCCTGGTTTTAGTGGCTGCTACATTTCTACCATATTCCCAAAAATTCGGAGAATTAGAATGTGAATTCTCACTACCTACACATTTATCACTAAAATACAAGCTGCCAAATATCACCAAAAAAATTAAATTTTTTCTTGCTCCCTTAATTTTTTGAGTAGTTTATTGTTTGCCTACATTGATAGGTAAAGCAAAACTTTATTGTTTGTTATTATCAAAACCGGATAAATTATCATGGACCCCACTTACAACTTGTAGGTGGTACCCCATTTATTTTTCGTGACTTCGTTCATGTGATTTTTCTTAAAGATCCCTAAATTATTATTTTTTCCTCTTTCGCTTTCGCCATCGCCTCCGCTATGAAAACCTCCGCTACAGCCTTACTTATAATTATAACATCAGCTGTCTGCCAGTAAAAGTCCGGTCAAAATCGGTGCAGCCGTTGCGGCGATTAGGCGGAAAATGCTCGCGGTAGCAATGGGCGGACGGTCATTGCTTTTCGGCGAACAAAAAGTCCATCGTCTGATCAACACCTTATACCTACTTGTTATTCATTGAAAAAAGACCGTTTATGGCCCAATTTAAAACAAAACATCCAAGACCATTTTATTAATACTTTGTAATTTCTATTGTTAAGTAGTAGTCGTTAAGTAGTCTAAATTAGTTAAAATAAGTTAGTCTTGTATTGCACAGTATTGCGTCATCTGCCATTATTACCTTACCGCAATTATACTTTCGCTTGCTTGTCATAAGTCTCATTATCCTTCGTCCTAGCTACATAATACGTTTTATCGCTTTGCTGCGTGCCGGGTGTCCGATCACCTGATGTACAAGTATCGGCAACGGCAGCCATCTCCATCCTGCTCTCGCGCTTGTTTTATTATTTTTAATACTCGTTTTAGTTTTCAATCGTATCGTGCTTGGCACTCGCAAACTGGACCATGACTCAACCCCTACCTATTTCACATGCTTAACTGGAGGCAAAAGGCAAGCGCATTATAAATTCAAAACAAAAATAAAAACTACGAATAGTTACGTAATATGAGGACTGGTATGGGCCAAACATTGTTTTAGATTTTTTTCTATCAATATTGTATGTAAGAATAAAGTACCTACCTACTATAAGAATTTATTAGTAGGTAATAGAAAAAATTTTGAACTTGCGAACTTTATTTTCAACTAATTTGTGCCCGCGACTTAGTCCGCGTGAATAATTATGTCGGTTACATAGGGTAAACACGCCAGTTCGCCGACCACCTCCGGCTCTCGACCACTTTGCGAAAATCAGGTAACAATAAGGAAACCAAAGCGCGGAAAATGTTCGAATTGCATGCAAACGAACGGTCATTCAGTATTCTTCCTACGCGTCATCGTTTGTCCACCTAAGATCGTTTGATGCCGCTCAGTGAAGTAATGAACTTAAGCTCAGTACACCAAGTCACCAAATTAAAGCTAAAAATAGTGGACGGGAACATTTTCTAACGTCAGTAAAACATGTTATTATTTAGTTTTGAACATAAATATTATGCTTGGTGTGTCAAAATATGTTTGTATTTACTTATAAACTAATAATCAATTGGAAATTACGAGTGTTTAATTAAAATAATTAGTGGTCGGTCAACTAGCTGCTAAAATTACGCTTCCGTTAGTTTACGACCACCTGGTCGGGAACTAGCTGAATTAGACTAGATAATTTTCAAAGATTGTGGACTTACTGCAAGATATAATGTGAAAAATTTCGATTTATTCTATTCATTTCGGCATAGCTGATTTTCTCGCCAGATTACGACCGGCTAATTGTATCAAAGAAACTAAACTGTAAGCCCTTAAAGTTCTCAAATTCTCAAATCATGGTGGTCGACAACGGATCAGTTGTCGACCACCATGATTTTACTCTGAAGAAAATCGACTAGTTTTTGGCGGTGTACAATTTTTTAATAAACATTCCTTACCTACCTTACATAGAAGCAGCATATAAGATTATACCTGCCAGTTTTGTACGCTATAATATTAAATAATTGTGTTATAAAAAAAAATATTAATGATTTTATTTTCGACTTTAATTTGATAGTGCTTGAGTTGTTTTTACAGTGGCTTTCTACCGGTCGGGAACTAGCGGAAAAGACGGGCGTTAACTGGCTTTAGGTGTCCGGGAACTGGAAAAATCACACTTTTCGATATATTTGTTAATTATAAAATAATACGTTAATATAATTTAAAAAAATATATCAGATCGTGTAATTTAAACATTTTTCTTTCACATGTAGGCCCAATATCAAAATATTAACGCTTATTATCATAACTATGTGATTTTAAAGATGACAAGTCGACTAAGTGGTCGTGAACCGGCCTAATCACCCTAGGTAACTGCGGTGTTTTTTTTTCGCGATCCCTTATGATTTTTATTTCTATAGATAACAAAAGTAATCTAAGTTACTCTTTATAACATAAGCTATCTCACGTCAAATCTCTCGGTCCAGCCAATTTGGAGATTAGCCGGAACAAACTGTTTTTTTTTTTTTTATTTGTTTTGTTGTAACATTACCCTGGAAACAAGCTGTTTTTTGAAAAGCATATGAATATTTTTTGTTATTCTTTTTTCAAATATTAATTAATTGATCAAGTAGGTACCTACGTAACTTCGGTAGAGGGGGTAGGTAGTTTATAAACACTTATAAAATTTGCACAATGGGTGATACAGTGTGCGCAGGATTGGAGATTAGAAAGATTCCACAAGTTCGTCACTATAAAGACGGACGATGCACAGTCAAAGTACTTACTACTAATATAACAAAAATAATACATTCTGTAAAATTCAGTTAACATAATAGGTACGGTAGGTATTTAAAACCTTCTATCTATCTGACCAATGAATGATTATAATATGTGTTGCTAATGCAGGCCATCCACCATCCAATCTATCGTCCAATCGGCAGGACGCTACCGATTGGATCATGCCGATTGGACCGTGGATGGGAGTGGATTGGCATGATAGTTATAATTGTCATGCCAATCCACTCCCATCCACGGTCCAATCGGCATGATCCAATCGGTAGCGTCCTGCCGATTGGACGATAGATTGGATGGTGGATGGCCGGCATAAGCGCAAAACTCGAGAACGGCTGAACTGATTAGCAGGATTATTATTTTGTGTTGTGTTTATAATTTCCCGGACAAGGTTAGTAGGTATGAAAGATTATTTTTTTGGAAAATCTACCGGAAACCTCGAAAATTTGTACCTGTGGGAAGCCGGTTCACTTGTAAGAAATAAAAACGATAAATTATCAATAGTAAACTCGTGAGTTGCTAACTCTTCATTTTAGTATTCTGGAAGCCTTTTGCCCGATGAAATGAGAATGTCTCTAGTCTTTTCACTTTATCTCTTTGTTTTATAATGCTTAAGTACTACTTAATTATCGAATGAAGCACTATTTAACCTCTCGAATGTCTTATGTTACACAGTTCGACATAAGCCATTGTCTTACTATTGTGTTACTAATTAGACATTCAACGGGTTAAATACACGGGATCACATCTGATATACCTACCTAAATAGGGGTTTTTCGTTCTATTTACAGGTGTCAGGCACAACACGAAGGAAAGTTCAAAGTTCGGAGAGTGCTTTCATTCCTTATGCCGGCCATCCACCATCCAATCTATCGTCCAATCGGCAGGACGCTACCGATTGGATCATGCCGATTGGACCGTGGATGGGAGTGGATTGGCATGACAATTATAACTATCATGCCAATCCACTCCCATCCACGGTCCAATCGGCATGATCCAATCGGTAGCGTCCTGCCGATTGGACGATAGATTGGATGGTGGATGGCCTGCATTAAGTCCTTACGTATTGTAGGTACCGTACCTACCCACATTTAGAGCTCGTGAACGAGTGCTGTCAGTTGAGATTGGTCATCTCTTAACTGCTATGGCTTACATCTTTATTTTTATTATTTTTTACTACTGTTTTATATTCATCTTCATTGTTTTCACATGTAGAATCAACAAGAATAATGTAGCCAGGAGATTTAAAAACCTAATTTTGAAAAGTGCCGTGGAGTTTCTTGCTCGTATTCTTCTCCATAGAGGCCTAGCTCCGTTTTGAAACGAGCAACTAGCTTCAACTTTCGTACTAACTGACAGACTCCTTGACAATTCCAAAGTGCCTGTGAATGGTCTAATTAAAATACTTAAATGTTTTGACTTTGACTTTAGCTTTTAGTACGACTTTGTACGAGTGACGACTTGACGAGCTGAAGAGTAACGCAGCCGCTTTTAAAGCTACTCGCCAGTAAACTTACTGAACTATTTTTTATCTCGGTAGGTAGTTCCTGTTCAAGAGTTGCATCCCACCTTAATATGGGCGTGTTATATTAAGCCAATCGCCCTCCCACAGAGGAACTTGTTCAACCTACTTGTCCAATGCGTCAAGGTCACAGTATAGATTTTTAGTTCATCAAACTAATTTCAATGATTCAACAGTCAACGAGTGAGTAATTATAATACCTACCTACATCATAATAATATACAAAGATAATATAGGTAAACTGTTTGTGATGGCTAAACTCAGACGGACCTCGCATCCGTCTAACGGTACTTTCTCAAGGGCAAACGGCAAATCTCCTTTCACAAAGGTTTATCCTCAAAAAAAAAACCATTAATTATCTATATTATGATATTCAATATGGTAAATAGTAGAGACTTTGCGCAAAATGAATATTGATTGAAAGCCCATTTGGAGCTCATTTCAAATTGGCAGTTTGTACTATCTATATAGGTAGGTACTTGTTGCTAGTCAGCTGCCAATTCTGCGATAAAAGAGTTCATCCTTTGAAGTTTCAATCCTTGGTGCGGGTAACGGAAATAGTCCCTGTTGGTAAGTGTAATAGCTGCAAACGGGAATCAACTACAGACGCATGCTGCATCTATTGACGACTTATTAGCTTAGTAATTGCAATTCTTGTCTTTTAATTATTAGGACCACAGTGATTCGGATTCGCTGTTCCACTCAATTGTCCACGTTTTATCTAGCTAAATTAAAATAGCTTAAAAGAATAAATTGACTGCTGTGTTATAATTGCGATTCTCCACATCATTACCCATACCTATAAAGGATTTAATAATAACGTTGTCACTCTGATGTTACTCATTTAAGTACCTACCTAGTTAATTAGTTATACTATCGTTTAATTGCGTAATAGTAACGTGAACTGAACACTTTTATTGATCACTTTACTTGGAGATATAATTATGTAAGCGTCTCATATCCCAAAATTGCAACAGAATCTGGCTTAACCAACCTAAATTATTTAATTACATAATAGTATACCTATGTACCTACTATTTAATTTTTTTTTCATCTCTTGTAAAAAATAGGTCATGTTACTATACAATATTGAATTATACTCGATTTTGTTACCATACGCCAATGACCTGCTTAAAATGTTCCTTCAAACGGCATTAATACCACAGTAACACAACGTTTTAGATAATAGTTGCATCATCTCCAATTTGGAAGTTTGAGGCAGGTCGGCCTGTAGCGGGCGTGCTTTGTATTTAGAATAAATTAAAATAGTCCGGTGAATAAGCGTCTGACGTGGTGAAGTCTCGCTCAGAGCTACTCACACACGTAGGTCCTGTACCGCTTCTCTCGCTCTTCCTTGACTGTAGATTTAGCTTGAACCATCGAGATTTTAAAGTTGATTGTCTCTTGGTTAGAAAAAGACACTATTACAAACTGATGTTACGTACAATACTGTACTTAATTCTATTTTATTTTATTTACATGTTAATTCTGAATGCTTAAAATTATTGTCTTAATTTGATTGTCTTATTTTATTAAGTCTTGTACAGTAGGTTTAGGTACACACGTCGTGTATTACACTTATGACAACAAAACGTCATCGTACACTAAGCTTAACATTACTTGTTTTAAATATTACTTGGAAATTATTAATATTTCGCGGAAAGGACAAATGACTGAACTCGTGATTCTGTGAACTAGGTTTCACGGTTTATATTTAATACTAGCTGTCCGCCGCGGTTACACCCGCGTCTTTGGTTACTGCTCCGCTCCCGTAGGTCGTAGCGTGATGGTATATAGCCTATAGCCTTCCTCGATAACTAATCTATCTAACACTGAAAGAATTTTTCAAATCGGACCAGTAGTTCCAGAGATTAGCGCGTTCAAATAAACAAACAAACAAACAAACACTGCAGCTTTATAATATTAGTATATAGATGTATAGAATTTATATCATTTTGTACCCCTTTTTTATCTTTCCAATAAGTTATTCTTTCCTGGGTAGAATTACTAAAGCCTTATTTTATTGTTACAGGGTTTTGGTGTTGTATATGGTGGCGGTGCTGTGCCCACCTGCACACGCCCAGCCGGTGTCTTGCAAAGAGGACGCACAGTGCTCGGTCGGCTATTACTGCGAAACGGATGTCCACATCTGCAGGGAGTGCCTCTCTTGTCAGGACCTCAAGCGGAAGCCCCCGTTGGCAGTCAACACCTGCATTAAGTCTGTTGCTGAATGTGGATCCTGTATCAATGGGTTAGTATCCACCTATCTGTCGGTAGAGCCATTGATGATCTTCTAGCTGTTATTCTTCAACTTCCAAGATGATGTTTTCTTTAGATTTAGACGGCTAGGAATGCTTGATTTAAAAAAGTTTGGTCTCATATTGTTTACTCGTTCTATCGGCCTATGAGACTCAGTGATAATTCGTTGCCAGTTAGATGCGTCACGTTAATTTGCTGACGACTCTACTAACTTCCTACTGTGTATAAACGTGCGTAGGTAGGTATGGACTGATAACAAACTGATATTGAAAGTGGACGCTTGGAATATTTATTATCCATATCAAAAATAAAATAAGGAAAATAATTGGAGATGGCATTAAATGTTGCACATATGTAATTAGCTAAATAATTGTATAATTACATAAGCACCGCTTGTATGAAAAAAATACAGGATTGCCGTATTTATACTTGGATACTCGTACATCAATGAGTTTAGTTAGGGATCTTATTACAAGACGGTGCCGCCTCATACTGGCGGGTAGAGATATAGTAGGTATTACGAGTATATATAGGTAGTAACCTATACCAATCAATGGTTTATGAACAGAGGCATTGTTGCCATCGCGGGTACAGAACAAAAGCGAGATTGATAGAGAGGTGTAAACCCAGCAGTCTGCGGGAAGAGAGTTTGATGATGTCTAGCCAAGAATTAAATGAAAACCTTTAATCGAATGCATGAGTTTCTTTATTTAAAACAATTTATCCTCTATAAAAAGTAATTGATGCAGCAGGCACATTGGTAAGTGTATTAAAAGAAGTTAAAATATCGGACTAAACTAAGGGAATTTTATTAAAACCATAGCGCGATGTCTGGGGTCGCAACTTGGCCTGTTTATGGCGTTGATTGAAAAAACCCATGCATATATGCTAAGATCCGCATTTTCACGATGATGTCATTTATTTTTCGGTTTATAATACTTCTTTTTCCGCCCATGATAAGGAAATACTTTTAAAATAGGATATCCTGTTTTAAAGTATTTTCTATTTTGGGTACAATAACCAGGTGCTATTTGAAAACCATCCTTAGTTATAAAGAAACACACATTATATATATTATATTATATATATTAGGTCAAACTAGCTTAAGTTTTTAACAATCATTCGAAAAAGTTCAGGCAACTAGTACTAAACAATAGTTGTTTACTGAAACAGAATTTTGCGTTTGTTAACCTTTATATCCGTGTCCTTGTCCCCAGACTGGTGGTAAACCGCCGCGACGACGTGAATGCGGAATGCGTGCCGCCCGACACCTCATTGGAGCCGACGCCTTCCTACGTGTGGCTACTCATCGGCATCGGAGTGCTGCTGTTCTTGGCTCTTGTCGTCGGCATCATCGCCTACTTACTGCGCTACCCTGAGATCTTTAAGACAGCTAGTAAGTTTTATCTGTACAGCCTTTTATATCAGTAGTATTATATTATTATCATAACATCACATTTGTATTGCCAGAAGCGGTAGGTAAAGGTGTACAGTCGATTCACATTTCGCTGATTATGTTCAAGTCCCATTAGTATATTTATCCATTTGAGAACATATACAGGGTTTAACGAGACACTCAACAAAGCCAAAAGATACAGGTTTTCCAATTTTATTTTCTTCTGATTGTTCTCTTTTTAAATGTTGGCGGCGGGCCTTTTGGGAGCGGATCCAGAATCTGGGCTCCTGTACTATCGGAATTCTTATTAAGCGCTGGTTACAAAAAGGCTTTTGTGATGTCATATTTTTAGATTATTATCTAACTACAAAGTGTTGTCATCGAGCTCCATTTTGTGCAATCGATAGTCGATAAGTATACGTTGACTTTGACTTTGACTCGGGGCGGCGGCGCCAAGCTACGAATTCGAAAACTTTATAATTGGTATTAGTTTTTGTCATTTTTTATTAATATAGATGAAATGTGAAGAAAGAAGTTCAACTGATATATTATGTTAGGATGAGTTACGGAACATAATTATAGAAAATAAAAAAAACAATGTTGTTATATGATCTTTATTTGCGTATTTAAATTCTGTCATGTAGTTGTGACTGTGGCGTGTTGGGCGTATTTTGGGCTCATGCGCAAAACGTCTCTTTCGCAAAATGTCACCTGGTCGTAAAACGTCTCTTTCGCAGAATGTCTCTTTCGTAAAATGTCTCTTTCGCAGAATGTCTCTTTCGCAGAATGTCTCTTTCGCAAAATGCGCGCCAGGGACTTAAATTCAAATTCAAATTCAAAAACATTTATTTCGGACAAATAATTTTGACTGCCTCGTTGGTCTAGTGGTTAGTGACCCTGACTGCAAAGCCGGAGGTAGTGGGTTCGATTCCCACCCAGGACAAACATTGTGTGATGAGCATAATTGTTGGTTCTGTGTCTGGGTGTAATTTATCTATAATATGTATGTATTTATACATTATATAAGTATGTATATCAGTTGTCTGGTTACCATAACACAAGCTCTGCTTAGCTTGGGATCAGATGGCCGTGTGTGAGTTGTACCAAGATATTTATTAGATATTTAATAACAATCCATTCAAACCAAAATTAAAATAAATTAATAAAATAAATTAAAATAAAATAATTAAATTCAATATTATACCTGCCTCTGAGTCATTTGTTTGTTTGTCAATACATTAATCATATAACAATGGTTAATGTACCGACAATCAAACCTGTTTGCAAATACGCTCAGGATGGTGTTAGAGGTTGCCCGGAGCCTCCGCCCCAAAGAAAGAAGAAAACTAGGAACTAAGAATAAAATTTTGATGTTCAAAACAAAAAATCATTTATTAAAATTATAGTGCAATTATGATGTTAAAATTTTGGTACTTAAATTTACTGAATGTATTCCAAATAAAAAAATAATATTTTGATACAGTTAAAAATAATATTTTGGTACAATTTAAAGTTCATTGATGGCAACATTTATAATATGTTTTACTGTTTTTTCAATCAAAAGTAACAGACAGAACACAGCTCGGCAATAATGAATGACACATACATTTATAAGTTTTTTTCTAACTACCCTCACATATTATAAATGTTGCCATCACTGAACTTTAAATTGTACCAAAATATTATTTTGAACTGTATCAAAATATAATTTTTTTATTTGGAATACATTCAGTAAATTTAAGTACTTACCAAAATTTTAACATCATAATTGCACTATAATTTTAATAAATGATTTTTTGTTTTGAACATCAAAATTTTATTCTTAAGTCCCTGGCGCGACATTTTGCGAAAGAGACATTCTGCGAAAGAGACATTCTGCGAAAGAGACGTTTTACGACCAGGTGACATTTTGCGAAAGAGACGTTTTGCGCATGAGCCGTATTTTGGTTTGTCATCTACATATACGTAACTGTGGCAGTCAAAAAGTAAATATTGCAGAAGCCGTTACAATATAACTCAACAAAAAGATCTCTTCGAATGTCGTTTAGTCGTCGTGTATTTAGTTATAAACCCTTATTTGCTTCAGGTTCAAACCAGTCGAGTACAGTGACAGCCCGCATTACCGCGGCGACGGCCCCCGAAGCTCCTCCACCATACAATCCGCTGCCTCAGTCTCCATACCATTCATCACCATACACGGATGGTGAGCCGACTGCTTACAATGAAGGTAAGGAATTTACGACAAATCCTACATGGCTTAGCCTTATTGACAAGCTCCTCTTGCCGGACGACCAGCGGCCTGAATTGTCTCTTGTATAGTGCCTCTGAAATTCTTGACCCTGATTGAGAACTTTATTATATCATACGATGCAAATGGCGACAACAAAAATGATATCAACGACGTAACACGGAAGCGATTATTATTAACACATTGACAATGCCCAAAAGTGATCCCTAAAGTGTACCTCTACCTACATGTTCGTAGGTAGTTAGCGAATTTATCGATAGATGACCTAATTTGATTAAAATTGGATTTATTAAAATTCTACAAATTATCTATACGATACGATAAGCCCAAGTGGTTCGATTTTACTGAAGGTGTTTTCATTTTTGCATTCTTTTGTAACATCTAGAATTTAGATCATTGCTTTGAATATATTTATGTGAGACATTTCCTATAAGGCTTTTACACTTTGTATTATTTTAAATTTCAACATATGATGTACCATCGTCTTCTTTATATACTACACATACAGATAAAATTACAGTAAGTACCTATTCCTTGTTATCCTCCTACCAAAAAACCAAAAAAAAAGAAGAAGGATCTCTTAGTACTATCGTGTAAAATCACTGATACGTTTACCAATCATGAATAATTATTAGGCAGGAGCCTTAGATCATTTTGATGGCTACTGATTATTCATATTTTGTTGTCAGATGAACAATTCATCAAGCGCCCGCTGTCGTCTCGCCCACAAGATGCGCGTGAGTCTGCAGGCAACCAGGCTGCTAGAGTCTACGATAAACCCATTTATGATCGAGATCTTCCACCACCCAGGTACGTTTATACACTTGCAAAGTCTGTATACATAATATATATATATTTTTTATATTAATGACCTTTTACACCACTCCCGTATAAATTCTAGTTAATGTGTTTTTTTTTAATAATTTAATGCTATATCCTAATCCATTTGTGATGAAATAAAAAAGGTTGTGTTGCTTGGTAATGCTTGGTGAAAAAATATATAAACTTCGACTAATTTTAAATTTTATTCCATTAAGATGACTAAGATATAGCTTCAAAATGAAATTTAATACCTATCTGACTTTAGAATGGAGGCTTTTTGAATTTTGTACTTTGTTATTGTCTGAATAAAGTTTAAAATTCTAACATGGGCCATGGACCCGATGGTTAAACTTAGACTCAAATTAGACCTTGCTCTGTAATGACCCGAATTATCTTTGTTTGATAATTAACTTTTATCGTATGATTTTTACTTATCTGTTTATTTACTTTAATATCTGCACGCCAGGTCTTTCAAGGAGTGAAATTTTAAAAGGTCAGTCGTCAAAATTGCACTGTTCCCTATTTTGTTTTGCACAAAAGTTTAGGTATTCCTGACGTTAGTGAGCTAAGGTGACGCTTAAGATCATTTCGTGTTGACTAACACCACTACTGAGCACTAAGATAGCCTCGTCAGAGCAATACACCTACAGAACTCTGACGTCAATCAGCATAATCACGGGTGGTCACTTGGCTAAGGTGATATCATAGCTTGGTGTTTGACTTAAAAATAGCCTCTTTTCTTAAAATTGATCTATAGTGTATGAAGCACATCGAGGAATTTATACAAATGCTTCAGCATGATTCACAATGAGGCCACAGAATCGCAACGTTTGAGGAATCCTTACGATAAGGCCTCTCACATTACCTACTACATCCGCTAATCTTGCTTCCGCCCCGTGACTTGTCCTTGATGCAATAGATAATAATGATAATTTATTTATTATCAACATTATCAGACTATATTTCTGCACATGTTCACTGGCTTTCTTTTCTAATTTATTGATATAGTTCAGTAGTGTTGCCATCATCCATTTTATTATATAATATAACTAGCTGTATAATTGTGTTAATTATTAATTTTGTTTTAGTCCTGAGTCTCCCGTGCCTGAATACGCGGAGACCATGACCCTGCCCATCGATGACGAGGAAACGATCCAGAGCACGTGGATGCCTGTTGGAACAACCAGCAACGGAGATGTTAATGCCAAGTATGTGATATTTATATTTAAAGTTAAGTCGATGTTTCAGGTAGTGGTCTCTACATTGGTGGAGGAATTGCTTGAGAAATGATTTGAATGATAAAATAGATACTTTACGTTTAGTTTTTTCTGTTAGTACTTTGTTTATAGATGATAGAAGAACAGACATTTTACGCTGACCTTACGTGACATGGCGCGAGGATACGTAAAAGAAGACGTCATAAAGTGATAAAGTGACCTTGCACTAGACCAATAAGGCAGGAACAGACTTACACTTTACGCCACGCGACGTCAGTGGAGCTTACTCATTGGCCACATTTCATCTCGTGAAACTACTTTTTGTCTTTCGGCCAATAAGCACGTGTGGGATGGTGTTGCGTGTTATAAGTCTGTTCCCGCCTTAATTGTCCATGAACGCGTGAAGCTTGCTAAATTCTACTGAGTTATATTCAGCTTGAGCAAACTAGGAGAGTCACAAAACTTCAAAAAAAAATCACTGTTATGAAGTCCTTGACTAGAAATATGTTATTTTTCATAATACTTACATTGTTCGGCAGTGTTGTGAACGATACCAATGCACGCGAGTCGGAGGCTGCGGGCGCGACGCTGCCGGCGCTGCTGTCTGCCGCGCAAAACACCACACTCGTTGAACACTCCGCCGCCAAGAGACGATGTGTCCAACAGGTACGTACTTTGACATAGTAGACATTGAGTCATAGATTATTGGGAAAATAAGATTATATAACTTGATAAAAAATAACTTGATACTTACTATTCTTTGAACCTTTTGTCTAATGTATTTGTTAACTCTTAGGAGTCCCGGGACAGCAACTCATATGGGGACAGCAGTCACAATAGTTTCCCACGATCGCCGTCCCCGAGCCAAGGAGGGCCTCCTTACAGCTACATCACTCAGATCACCAACGTAGTGCAGATCAACACCAACAAGTGACGTCACTCCGCCTATACGAATACTCGACTACGCTTACTATAAGGAGAAATTACCAGTTTTACCAGAGCCTATAGGTACATAGTTCAGGTTTGGTCTAAAATCCCAGTAATTTTTCCTTAAAACTTAGTCTTTTTGTGGATATTTTAATTTTATAATTTTATAGTAAAAGTAAAAAAAAAATGACACGATGAAAATTCTAAGGTGCCTATAAAGAGAATTCTTACCATTTTACTGTGATGAACCTAGTTTTATGTGCATTTATACCTGTGCATATATACCAGTCATGTAGAGATCTGTACCTACGATCATTCATGATCTCAGTAATATAATGTAACCTTAGATAAGCCTAAGTGAAAAGTTGGTAGCTTAAACGATCGAGAGAGAGAGAAAAGACATTATTTGATACTTGGCTGCTCAAGTAACTTTAATTTAGTAAAATATTTGGTTTGTTTATTAATATACCTAATGAGTCGTTTAAGAAACCAGGCTTGTAAGTATTTAGTATGATTCATATGTGTTATAGGAAATATTACAGTGTACTAGCACGGTCCCTGTCTCTCATAAGTAAGGCAAAATCTACTCAAGTCCAGTTCGATATTAATAGTACCTAATAATATGTTTGTCTATTTTTAATGTATTATTGGGGTTATCATGTTTTTCACCAATTTTATGTTGGGGTGCATTTATAAAAATGTTTGTTGTTTGTATGTATATTGTACAATGCGTATTTAACGAACGGCGACGTCTGTTTGATGTAAAATGATTTTAGGGAAAACAAAATGGCGTTAATGTATTGTCATCTTTTTTTCTTCATGTACGTACCTAATTAAGAGATAAGTTAGTAAAAGCGTTTTTAGCGGTTTATTAAATTCTGTACTGTAGTCACTATTGTTTATTTGCACAACCTGACACCATTTTTATTATTTGTTTCTTTTGATTAGCAGCGCCGCAGGTGGTAGAATGTAGAACTCGTTGTTTTAATTTGTCGAGGTAAATATCCGCAAGTGTTTGAAAACGGACGATGCCGTTTTTATAATGACGAATTGTACAATATGCCTGCGACATACCCATTGGGATAAATTTCGGAACATTATAACTAATCTCAAGAGGTATCCCTTTTGGGAGAAGCTGTTTAGTACAAATTTAGATACTACAGTCTTCGAATTTTCTTAAATTCAGCCATAATGCATCCTTTTGGATATAGAGACTCCAGGGTAACTTAGTTTTGGTTTCGAGATGCGATACCGTAGACAGGGATCGTGTTAAATGGTAGCTTTGTAAAGAAAACTGTTGGCTCAAGATACATTGAATAATTTAATTATAAATTTTTTATGCAATTATTTATTCCGCATAATATCTTAATTTTAATGCTTTCAAGGCTTAAAGATAAGATAACAATATTTTTCTAATCAATATCTAATAGACAATATTGTATTATGTATTTTTTATTAAAAATGTGTTTATTTCCATTGGCAGTTAGACAAAACATGATTTATGGGACCAAAATCTTTTTATCTCCTTTATGTGTTTGCCAATGTTTCTGTCCTTTATGTGTTTGTTTTGGCATGTGAATATTTGAAGTTTTATTTTACACGCAGGACCTTCGTGTGGAATGGACAATTTATGGATTGTGGCAATTTTCATTTATAGATTGTGCCGATTTACATGGTGCATGTATCGCGCCTACGATATAAATTGGACCAATAACTTGCATCGTCCAAACACTGTTTAGACGGCTCAACTTTTTAATAGCTCAGCTTTTAAAAGGCAATTAATGTATATGTATCAACCTTCCATGCATAGAAGGTCCGATCATGCAATGAGCGAAACGAATTAGTGAATTTCAATAATATTTTGTTAGTCTGGCAGAAGCAGGCAACAATAGGTATGTCTTCTAATAGCAACAACATTTTATTTAAATATATCTTCAAAAATCCGATTATGTTCAAAAGTTTTACTGTTCTCAAAAAAACGGGGTGTTGTTGGGATTTAATTAAAATACGGGTTAATTAAACCAAAGATAAAATGACTTTGGTTATTTTATTATTTTACTTGCAAATTGCTATTTACTCTTCATATTTGACTTGTATAATTTGAAAATAATCTAAATTATTTACTTCTCTTGTGAACTACTGTTGTTGTTGTTCAGAAGAAGTGCCGTTTGTACAAAGAAAATTGAAATTTTATTCAATGGTACATGTGAGCAAAAGTTTGTTTATATACCGTTTCGTTGATTTTAAAGCACATTATTTTAGAATAAATTTATCTAAAACCAATCATCCTATCGAATTGGTGATTATTATATGTCAATATATTCGAGTGTGATTTAAGTTCGCGTAAATGCTTCCATTATTTTTTTAGTTCCTCGTTTTGCATGTTTTTTTATTCTAACAATGTCTTATATGCGTGCGATTAGGGTTTGAAACCGCTAGTTTTGTTTTAGAAAAATGTTTAACGTTTAGAAATATGTTTTTATTTTATAATCAAAACGTAATTCGGCTGCTGATTAATAATATTATGTTGATTACTCCGATAATGTTTTATATCATCTTAATATTGTTATTTTATCATTCCGTTTTGATTGTTACGTTTATCGGTTATATGAAATACTCGCTGTAACTTACTGCCTGAGACACTTCCTACATTAAATATTATGCTCATTACTTAAGAGATGTAACAAAAGGCTGTGAAGCACTTATTAAAGTTACACAAACTCTTTTGTTAATTGTTAATGTTATGTCATTAATGAACTAAGATTCATTATTGATTAATGAGTTAAATGAGATTTTAGTCTCTTGTCAATAAAGTTGTAAGTATGTAAATATTAAATTGCCTTTTTATTTATTGTCTTCTGGTTGGTTTAATTGCCTTTTCATACATCTCCCAGTGGTCCGGTCAGTCTCAGAAATAGAACCGTCCTCGTTTTACTAAGAATTATTCAATCAAAATAATTGAAAAAGAACAGACTGCAAAAAAATATGAAAAAATTACTCTTTCAGTTAAAAATTTACTACTATATCTTGTCACATGATTTTACTTATTAAAGCCTTATTATAAAATTGATTATCTAGTGTCTCTAGATCAGGGGTTCCCAAATTGTGCGTTGCGACGATGCTTCTCGTTGATAGTAATCATTAGACATATTTTCAAATAAAAAAAAAATAAGAAAGAAAGTTTTCATGGATTGATGATTCATCATTAAAAAAATAATAAATAAATAAAGTAATCTTGTGTCTGTTAGTGCTACACACGAATTATGTTATTCAAAAGGCATCGCAAAAAATGATAACCCGGAGGGAATCACAGTATAAAAAAGATTGGGAACCCCTGCGCCAGATGATATAATACTTACATTTACGGCTACGAGTACTTAAATGATTTATTATGGAACTTGACACCCGTTAGCAGTCCATCAACTCTTACCGGTTACACCGACTACACAGAAGATCGTTCCTACCAAACTTAGGCCTCTATTTCTACATTTATGTATTGATGGGATTTATGGGTGTCCATTGTCCGGCCGGTCGTAAGCATCCTCCGGATAATGTATCTACCTGCCTAGTTCAATCGTCTATTGTGGCATTACCTACATTGTTCCTACCTAATCCTCAAAATAAATATACCTACCTATGGGTACCTAATTGTTGTTGAGGAATTATCCTAGTTTACCTTGAAATTCACTTTGTAATAGATAGTGTGAACACGAAAATACACAGCAGTGTCACTAAGCGACATGTCTTGACATGTCCATTCCATGGTCTTAACTTGATTGAAATGTGCTTATTCTATACAAGTTCTTACTTGTTTTTTTACTCTCCAAAGAATGCATTGTTTTAACATCAATCAGTTTCATGGTTATCGTCACGGGAATAGGAAGAAATCTCCGTGCTCACTTTCATATTATGATGTAGTTATAGAAGTAATAATTTTTACATGATTGTGTGTGTGGACGTGGAGCATTGAATATTTTTGTTTATCGTGTTTAAGTAGATTTTTGTGAGTTAATTCCCAATTATATAAGTGTAAAAAGAAGGAAAATCAGAGACAGTCTCAGCCTAAAAATGTTTCGGTAAGTAAGATTATTTATTTACAGCAAATATTAACTACGGTACCTATGTATCTTAAACAATTATTCGTTTTTGAGTAGGTACGTTACCTATCACATGTTCCCTTTTGAGCACCTATGCATAGAACACCAAAGGTATTGAATGAAGATTGGTGTTCAATGCATAGGTGCTCAAACGGGAATACTTCCCTATGTTTATGTAGGTACATTTGGTACCTATTAGCCGTCATCAAAGTTTACTTTAGATAGAATATTTTAATTCTGGCCTTCTGGTAAGTTACTGCAAAGGGAAGCCGTTACCGTAACCTATCAGAATTAAAAAAAGACTGTTCAAAATAATTTTGAAACCATGTATTTAGATAAACAATGTAGATAAGTATGTAAAAGCATACGGACGGACTATATAGGTACTGTCTTAAAGGCTCCTAGCTCCTACTAAATAAATACCTACTTATTAGAATCTAAAGCACATTTCAGTCTACGCTATAAATGTGAGCGATATTGTTGGAGTGCACTACGTGAGTGCTACAAATGCTTGCGCAATGCACGCTAGTGCGACAGTTCTGTACCGCGACACACGATAGATCGAATGCACGCTTGTGCGACACACTGAAGATCGACATCACCCTAGACCGACAAACGATTGTGCGACCGTAGTTCGACACAACGGTAGTGCGACAAACGATTGTGCGGCAGTAAACATCTCGCAATTCATAAAAAAATGCATTTTAACAAATGCATTTTTATCTTATAAAGATATGTAAATTAAAATGAATCGCCGAAACCTTCCGAATGACTGCACCAAATTGGATAAGTCTTTTTTTTGTGTTTGTTATTGTGAAGACCAAGTTTCTTTAAATGAAAATTAAAAAAAAATCGAACTGGTTTTTTTAATCTCGTAATATGAAAAGTGAGCGGGTAAATGAGGCAGAGGTCTGTGAGAGATCTTCTGCATAAAAATCCAAGAAAAAGTACTAGGGTGTCATTAAATCGAGCAGGTTTTCCAACAAAAATATTTTTGATCTGTTAAAATTATCAATCAATTTCAATTTTATTAAAGTAGGTACTAGTGGTCCGGAATCCAATTATGTAACTAGCTGAGTCATCGGGTTCGTCAGATTAAAACAATAATTATGGGTTGAGTCTTCAGTATCGCACTAGGGTGATGTCGATCTTCAGTGTGTCGCACAAGCGTGCATTCGATCTATCGTGTGTCGCGGTACAGAACTGTCGCACTAGCGTGCATTGCGCAAGCATTTGTAGCACTCACGTAGTGCACTCATATTGTTGTGCTATGGACTATACACTATATTACATTATAGCCTCTGCCTAGCCTTTTCCCAACTACATTGGGGGTCGGCTTCCAGTCTAACCGGATGCAGCTGAATACCAGTATTTCACATGGAGCGACTGCCTATCTGACCTCTACAACCCAGTAACTGGGTAATGCGATACCCTTTGGTAAGACGTACTGGTTGCCAGATTTTCGGGCTTCAGACGACCCGTTACGACTGTCAAAGATCCACATATAACAGCCGGAACCAACTGCTTAACGTGCTTTCCGAGGCACGGAGGAGTCTCGGTGTGTAAAGATGGTCACCCATCCACGGACCAACCCCGGCAAGCGTAGCTTAACCTGACGGATCGACCCGTTCGGCTGTTATAACTTAGCCACGAGCTCCTATATATTATATTATAGCATGGTCTTAAAATGAGCTTCAGATTTCAAGGTACTACTCGTATACCTACTTTCAGATCCTTCTGTATATCGATGTTGTGTATACTGGTCGCAAATGCGCAACCACTATCATGCCAAGAGGATGTACATTGCTCGGAGGGATACTTCTGTGCAACACAAGCAAATGTCTGCCAAGAATGTTTGCGATGCCAGGACCTGAAACGGCAGCCACCGATTCCAGATATACCGAATGTATGCATTAAAACCATTAACAGTTGTGGTCCTTGTGCTGAAGGGTAAGTTCCCTGTATGGTTTTAGGTTTTATTATCATTTCGTATTTAGATATCCAATTCTGTCCTGTCCAGTATCTAATGAAATATTTTTTTCCGATAGGTAAAGATTTTTTGTAGATCGTAGTAAAATCGATTGGATAGTTGTGAACAAGCAGAACGAGCATATACCTACTTAGTACCTTACTCAGATTTTATTTTCACATCAGAATTTTTATACCTAAGTACATTTTTATTTTTATTTTTATACCTAAAGGGCATGGGCAACCAGAACCACCACTACTGCATAGGACTGACAGCTACCTGCTAAATAGGGGTACATTTAGACAGTGTCATAATCACCACGTGTGTATCGAGCACAAAATGCATGAAAACGTTGTTAAAAGGCTGTTGCTGCTACTACGATTTGTTAGCGGTCGTCAACGGTCTCCGTTGAGATATCTTACTAAATAAATATTTAAAAATTTCAGATTCATCAATATCTACAGAAATGACATCAAAGGAAAGTGCGTACTACCAGGATTTTTAGAGTTTGGAAATGGATCACAATACGCATACGTGTGTGTAACTGCTGCGGTTATAGGAGTGCTTATCGTGGTCACTTTTATGTATATCATAAAACGTACTGATGTCTTCCGAGTCGTCGCTTATTGTAAGTAGGCCTAACTACCTAAATTATGTCTAATGCACAGACTACAATACAATCATAAAGGGTAGTCTAATATTTTTTTAAAATTTTAGCAGACAACATAACACGTACCCGAGTTTGTATTTTTGACCAATTGGGTAATAGAGCAAACTGGCTATGATGTAAAATTATCTAAAAGGTTTTTTTTTCACCTATCCGATTTGCTATACATTTTTATTTGTATTTATACTTACAAAGCGTATTTTATTTTATTGCGAGATTTCTTCTAAACAATTAGTATACCTCTATATAATTTTCATAGTGGCCCAATTATAATTTGCAGACCAGCCAGTGTCGGAATACCCACCAGCCGCTGAATCTTCAGTGAAATACTTGCTTCATTTTGATAATTTAGGTAAGTACCTAAGTAAATATGAAAGCTTCAAATACTTCACTTTTAGATAGTGCTTTTATAAGATTATACCGACAGCTTTTTAAGTTAATGTGTCCCGTCATTAAAATACATTATTAAATATCCCGCTTCGATAAAATAAAAGCGAAGAAATCATGTTTTAGGTAGACTTGCTGTGACTTTTACCCTTGTAGTACTTAGTCGCTATAACATGAAAAAGGCCTTTGAAAAGATTTTGTCTGGCCTGATCTATTCTAATATCTAATGAAAGTTTCTTATTTATCGTTTCAGAATCCAAATAACAAATAATAATACAACGTGAGAGTGAATGAAGATGAACCTAATTATTGATTTAGATAAAAGAAGTGATTTGATTCCGAATTCAAACTAGATTAATCTGTGCGATTTTGAGGTCTTTGTTTTATTTTATTTTAAAAATAAGATCGATATGTTGTATTACATAGATCTATTGGTTTTATTAGCGTAATTTAAGTAATTTAACAGGAGTTTTAAGATTGCAATTTATGTTACGTATAATTTCCAAAGAAATACATAACAAAAAGGTACAATATAGTTTTTTTTTTCCATTGAGTAACGCACCACACCTAACAAGCTTAAGGCATAATATTGCAACCAGTACCAGCATTAAAGCCAACATACCTAAACCCTTGCACATAAATTTTCGGTTCTTTACTGCCCGGTGGCAAAATAAATAATGATACACAAATATTTTATGGTAAACATAATTTATTAAGAGAAATCCGCTAAAACACTAAGCTGTGATAACAAACAAAACAAAATATTCTAAGAGATCTGTTTTAGAAATAAACTTATCTTTATTTAAATCAAACGTGCAACACACAGTTTCAACTCTAATTAATAAGCTTTTACTAACTTTCATTGAACATGGCGACAATTAGCGCTTAAAGTAGTTTAATCGTATGTGGCTATGAAAAGCGCGAGGGCGTGTAGCGTGGCAGTGTCGGGCTCGTAGTGCTGCGCGAGCGGCGCGCGCGCACTGAATACAAGTGATTCCCGCGCTTCGTTCGTGTACACCGGCACTTCGGCGCTTCGCTCCCAAGCGCTGTCAGAGTCCTGTACACGATTTATCTAAGTTGTAAAAACAGGTTTTGATTGAAGGAATAAATGTAGTTCTTAGGCGCCCATTACACGGCAGGTTTTGCCATGGCAAAACCATGGCAAAAATTTTGACTGACGGAAAACCTATCGTCTAATGCGATGATTGACGTTTGCATGACGAAAATTGTAGGCGATAAAATTCCATCATTCACCATCAGTCATGATTGATGGAAATGTGCCATGGCAAAACCTACCGTGTAATGGGCGCCTTAGGGTCTCCCCATATTTATCGACGCGGAATCGGCTTAAGCCGAGTGCGTATCACCACACTACTCGACGATGCGATCAGCTAATCGACAAACGGCTCGTTTCGCCGTCGGCCGGCGCGGCGTCGCGACGGTACACAGAGAATTTTTAAATCTCTAGACTTATCTTGATATGTTAATTAAAATACTAAAATAATAATGTATCTAATAAGAGTCTGCCAGTCTTTGTAACGGGTCATTTTTTGACTTTGACATAAAGTGTGTCAGTACCTGCAGCACGTATCGCAGCAGCAACGGCGGCGCGGGCGAGTGCGGGGGCGCTGCGGGCGCGGCGGGCGCCAGCGTCCCGCCTGCCCACACGCCGCCGCACAGCTGCAGGCCGCGGACTACTATCCCGTCTTGCGTGCTCTCACCTGCACAAACACAAACATCAAATATTACATAGTTATCTAAAGCAGGCCACATACGTTACGGTCTGCCAGTAGGTATAGCTGCTGTGCACCTGTACACAAAATTAAGTTTTGTCTGCCTCTAGACATGGGCGAAATTGCTGAAGAATGGACATGAATTTAATGATAACGTCATCTGCAGGTATACCCTTCTGCCACCACACCAACCAATCAGTATATTTTCACTAGACGGCTTACCTTCTTGCCAGTTCCACTTGACGGACAGTGTTAGCGCGTGCACATTGGTAGCGAGGCGCGCAGCGGTGTGCACGCGCAATGCCCATATGACGCGCGACGGACGCAGGAATGACCGCAGGTCCACCTCTGTACACGATAGTTTTAAATAGACAAACAAAAGAAAGTGTGTTTATTGAAGACCGTATGAATTTCACTATGGCTATATTGATACTGGTCACGTGACAAAAAGTCGTTCGAGCTCGTATACCATTCACTTGTAATTAAGCGTGTAAAGTTTTTATAAAAGCAATCGGGCTTAAATGTCGGACTACAAGCTATTCTCCATACGCGCCAAAATAATAATAATAATTTACATGACGCATGTTTTAATATTTTAATAGCATTACCTGTGGGCATATAGTCAGGTTTCAGTTGCTTAGTGTCAAGTCTTGCGACTGCGGCGCGCGCACGCATTCCGAATTCGCGCACGTACGCGTCCACCGCGCTCGGACCACACCATAACATCTGCCACTCCTCGCTTACCTAGAAAATGTAACGAAATATTATTAATTCCTAAACTTCAAATTGTAGTTCATTATGTATTGTAGAAATCATTATCGATTTGCTTAAGTTTAGAATTTAGGACATTTTGTTAGATTTGACACATAATTATCAAGTGACAGACTCGAATTATCTTTGCAAACACGTTGTAGGCTCCATTACCTACAATGGAGTCTACAACGTGTTTGCACGAACCAGTGTGTCAGTTATTAAAGCCACATGGATTCAAGAGCTTATAAGTGCGTTTATGCTTGTGTGAAATAAGCTACCAAACTAAAATAACGTAATAAGTTTTTGTGTGCCTCTTTAATCAGTTAATATTATCTTTACAGCAGGTACCTATTTTAATATTAGAGACCATTTGAAATATGATTTATTTATTTAGGATTTATTGAGAATTAACCATGACAGAAACATTTATTATTTTCTACAAAATATAAACTTGTACAAGTTACTATTATGAAATTGAACTGTAACACTTACATGCAGCATTGCGCGCGATTGCTTGTGCGCCAGCTTGGCGAGGCCGGCGTGCAGCACGCGCGCCGCACGCGCCGCGTCGCGCGCCTCGCCCTCGCACGCGCAGCACCACCAGCCGGCGCCGGCCTGCACGCCACAACCATGATTCAATTTTGATAACATTTGTAATAAGATCAAGGCGAGAATGGTTAACCTTCACGTCATTACTTAGATTATGTTACGGAGATATTGATGATCAAAATTTCAATGTTTAGAATACGTCGATTTTAGGTGGTTTAGATGGGTCTTTCTGCACCCTGTATGTATCATGCTCTTTTAGCATAGCAGTATGCATTTAAAAGGAATTAAAAAACGGAGTGTATAGTATACGCGCGCACATACACAAGGGAGTCAAAAATGGTGGCGTATAGAACGGCATGAGAGAGCGTCATACCGTTTACCGTCACGGCTATTTGGTCAATTTGACTGCCAAAGTGCGCCAATAGATGTTTCACATCAACAGACAAGAATTATTGGAATGTAACTATGCACATTTTCAATAGTACTCATTACGGAATGCATCTAAAGAGCTTTCGCGTTTCTAATCTGCCACTAGCTTGTAGCCACTCTCGTTATACGACTATACTGGGATTTAAATTAGTTATCTTCTTCTTAGCGTATTGATGGCAAATACATACATACATTATAAATTTGGTTAATTTTTTAAAATTAGTTATAACACAGATTAATATTAAATCTATTTGATTTGCAAAAAAACGCTTAGTTTTCATTCTACAGGAATGTTATAGTAGAGGGTATTACTAACCTTTTCAAGTTGGTACTCTCCCTTTATGAAAGGACTCCCTGACATAAGTTTCTTCCATAGAGAAAGGAGCGATTTTATCGGCGTTATGTTATCGCTCTTGCTGATAACGCTTACTGTCGAGTTTAATTCTGAAAGTCATAATAAAAAATTGTTTAATAGTTATCACATAGATGCCACTTAAAAATAATCAATTATTAATTTCATTTGATATTACAATAACAATAATAAATATTTACTTTTAAAAATATGCTCGTAAATGAAAGCTATTATTTATTGATTGTTTATTTTAGGTGATGTCTCCGAGTGCGGTAGTAAGTTCATTATGAGAATACTACCTTTGAGTCTAGTGATAATGTCATTAGCAGCATTTTTTTCCCAAGCAACGCGGCAATTAGCAGGCAGAGCCAGGAGTTGTGGCGAATCAATAGCAGGCAACGCATCGAAGGCTACCGTGTAGTCCTGTAGGGCAAAAGGTTAATTCATGATGCAACTGGTGGACAAGGTGGACCTGGTGAAGGGCACAGGAGTTCGCTGATTGCGGGGAGCACAAGACTGGTTAATGTAATGACGGTTGATAGAGGGAGGGGAGCAATGGACGTGGCTGGACTGGCTAAAATAGTAAAAGGTTGAAAAGCTTCCGGATCCGGATAAACGTAATATAAAATCGAAGATCTATGAATATGGAAGCTGGTACAGTACTTACCCTGAGTGAAGTGGAGAGCGGCAGCGGCACAGTGAGCGGCGCGGGCTTCCAGCGCGACGTGAGCGCGGCGTCGCCCAGGCAGCGGCGCTGCAGCGCGCCCAGCACGCGGCGGTCGGGCGCGCCGCACACGCGCGCGCCGTACAGCGCGCCGCACGCGCGCCCCCCCGCGCCCCCCCGCACGGCTCGCGCGCACGCCTGCACCTCGCCCCACTCCCACGCGTACCACTGCGACCAGCCTGCGCAGGACACCGCGTTTTACAAATTGGAATAAACTCGCACAAAATATGTAAGACAGATTATACATTTATTCGACACATACTGGAAAGCACACAAAATTGAACACATTTCCAACATACCTCCATTAAGAATTTATTGTAGTTTCGATGAACTAGATTGTAAACGCCTAAGAGCGTGATTATTTAGCTCGAAGAATTTCAATGTTACACGACAAATAAACTAACAGCATCGGTGTCGGTACATACCTAGTGGTATGTAAGCACGTCGCTCTTGAACTAACGCGTGGAACAGCGCGAGTGCAGCATGCAGGCGCACGGTGTTGGCGTCTGCGGTGTAAGCGCCCCACGCATACAGCGTGCCCATCACGTTGTTTTTTACACCTTCTGGCGCCTGCGTAAATTAATAACTACCATTAAAAATATATTCAAAAGCTAAATTTATTCAAATTTTACCTTTTTTTCATTTCAGTAATTTACAATTAGTAAAAGGCCAACATAAAGTTACCGATAACTTGGCGTAGGGCTCAGTTTGGTAATTTTACAACTTTGTCCAAGGATTAAGTTAATTCTCACCTCTAGTATGACATTAACGCAAGCATTAGATATAATCGCAGGAATTTCACGGTCCTCGGATAATATCCATAGCCTGAATTCTTCGTGAAATTGGTCCGCCTGAAAAATGTACAATGAACCATATTACTTAGAATGTTACTTGGTAACTGGACTTAGTTCAATATATCAATAAAGTTAACAGACCGATGATTCAAGGAACGCTGCGATGAATGCCTGCAGGTCGTTTGTGAAGGGTGAAGCTCCCACGACGATAGCGAGCCAGTTGCCACTGCGACACGTTTCCAGTGCACTCTCCCACGCTGCTCTTCCTTCTTCTATACCCACCTAAAATTAAACGAGTGAAGGTACTTTAGTGCTGATCCGTATAGTAAGGGCGTGTAGTGTCGCCGATTTTTGAAATAAACTGAGTGCCCAAAGTGGCAACTACAGAAGACATTGATTAGACACAGAACAGATACTTAGAAAGTTGAAAACAAAGTTCATCTTACATGTGTAAGCTGTCGGTTAGTAGCGGCGGCTGCGAGCGCATCGTGTGCATGCGCAGACAACAACAATATGGGCCGCGACACTCGGCGCGAGCGACCTGCGCACGTGCTCGCGCGCGCTACACGATCCCCGCCCTGCAGCACGCCTGCACCTGTGGCAAATAGGTACGCGCTAAATTTAGTAGAAATTATTTTAGATTAGGTACTTACAATTTTTTTTATTATACCTTTACTTATTGCACAAAACAGGGTTGTATTGCCTTTTAATTAGCTTTTAGCTTTTAAAGAACATTCAGGGTCGGTTGACAAAAATTGAATTTTGTAGATTGTTCTCTCGAAATAACTCATACATACATCGAGTTTTTTTTTCAGTCCCACAAGACAGTCTATTTAAAAAAACTCGATGTGCCCTAAATATCAATCGGTAGGTAGGTAAACTGAAAATTAATGCTTTAATATTAGTATGCACTGCTGAAACCTGGACAAGTAATATAAGTCTGTAATCGCCAGTTCGCTTTGAGCAAGCGTGGTATTCAATACTCGTGCCTTCTCTGTATGAGAAGAGGCCTTTGTCCTGTAGTGGAACAATAATAGACTAGTATTGTTGTTTGGTACTTCGTAAAAGGTGTTTAAAAAAAACCCATAATGTTCACTTTGCTGTCGGGAGATATTTGTTTTATAACCTACCTATACATAATAATTTTAATAGAGCATACCTAGTAGTTGATCAACGAAGGCTACAATAGCTCGATAAGCGCTGTCCGGTCGAGTGACCGCCACTGCTACCACTGTTTCAAAAGCGCTCAATTTTAGTTTGCTTATTATATTTATTTCTCCTGATTGTAGGAATTCCTTCCAAACATCATCGTTGTGCAGTGATAGCCTATTATAAAGATCTTCGTTTATAACCTGGAATTAAGAAGAAAGATTGTTTAAACTGTTCCTCGAGTGTAAAAGGCTTTTCTATCTAGAACTGACCTTGAGTTTAGCAATTTTCTTGATGCAATCCTGCGGTATCCACGAGTGTTTGCTTTTGATTTCGTTAGAATCACCAGCGTCTTCTAATATATCGTGGTTACCTATGAAAATTTGCCAAAGCTGAAAAGGTAACAACGACACCATAAATACAAGAATTATTTCATAATAATATAACATAACATCACGCCTGTAATCCTCGAAGGGTTAGGCAGAGGTGTACCAACATTTCGCCAGTTATGTTTAAATCCCCTGTAATAGGGGAAGAGCTTATTGCCAGCCACCGAGCACAAATCCAAACTCCGAGGCTGCTACTAAGAAATTCCTGATGGAGAACCCCAATAATACTTTACCCAATCTGGGAATCGAACCCAAGACCTCATACTCAGGAGTCGCGCTTTGGACCAATTAGGCAGCCAATCGAGGCAACTTACTATATAGAGATGCATTTATCATAAAAAGATGAATCTTACCTTGTCTGGTATCAAATCTTCATAAACTTGTTTCAGTAAATATAAAACGACTACGTATTTATCTTTCTTGTGCAGACTCAATAACACTCTCTCAACTATTTTTCTAGTGACACATTTGACAACTTCTGCATTGTTTATGTTTGTTTGATCCTGGAATGTTATACTGAATTAGGTGTAATTTATCAACTATAGAGGCGACGGTTGTATTTCCACATAACATTTCTATCAAGTGGTGATATTAAACTTTACTAATAAGCAAAACTCCTACCTAATCTTGCTCTCTCTACAATCTAAATATATATAAAAGCGAAAAATCACTCACTCACCAAAACCGCTTATAAAGATGACATTTGTCAGGGAGGTGGTTTATTCTATAATTAGTAGAAGTCCGCTAAGAACGGATTTTCCAATATTGATCCCCTAAGATGATGAAACGGGGGTCCAAAGTTTGTATGGAGGAACAAGACTAGATTGCCAATAACGGACATTTACGTGGACGAAGTCGCAGGCAGGAGCTAGTGCTTTTATGTTGACTTGAACTTTATTGTAACTCACCGGCTGTCTTCTCACAGCTTCAACGAACACTTCGAGCACTGCTTCAACTGGCAGCGCGATGAGCGTCCAGCGTGTGGCGAGCCCGTTGGTGGCGAGCGCTAGCGTGGCTGCGCGTTGAGCCGCACTCTCATACATCTGACAAGCGGCCTGGCTCGCTTGTTCCACCTCTCTGGCAGCTGCTAAAGCTTCGACTATGGTGTCGTTAGTAGCCCTAGTCTTGCTTAGAGAGGCAAGCACACCCGCGTCCTTTAAGATGTCGCATTTGTTTGATAGTTCTCGTAGGAGATTTTCCTGTTAAGTATCAATTAAAATTATGTTGGTGAGGGAGCTGATAGAGCATAAAACTAATGTAACTTGTATTTTGCAAACCTGCAATTCATGTTGTTGTTTTTGTAGAGTAGCTTTTTTCAGTTTGATTTCTCTGGACTTTTCATCCAACTCTGGATTTTGTTGTTGCAAAGCATAGTGGACTAGTTGATCTAAAACATGGGCAAAGAATAAATACTATTTTTATTAGTAGCTATAAAAATTTAGTAGTCAAAAAAGAGCAATTTTTTGATACAGTCGCAAAGTTAATATGTAATAAAATTTGTTCCGGCTCTTATCGAAGCTACCATGTGACGTACCAGTGAGAGCATGAAGCGTGGGTGTGAAGTTGACAGGCGACAGTCTGGCAGCGACGTGCGGCGGCAGTGCGGGCGCGGCGCGGCACTGCAGCAGCACCCGCGCCGCGCCGCCCAGGCCGCCTGCACCACCCCACCAACACGAATGCACGCAGTCCACATCGCTGATGATCAACGTGCGGCCCAGTCTGTAGGACACGCAATAGGTCAAAAGTTATTGACGTTCCCTTACCTTAAACCTGATGAAACCAGGTGGCATGGAGCTAGAACGCTACCGGCTATATCCTCTCGGTGCTATGTAAAGTTCATTAGGAGAGGTAGTAAGAAAATAACTTATAACTTGTGCTAACTCAGTGTTTTAAAATAAGGAAGATTTTTAGTAACTTCTTTTCTATTAATACGATATAATTCTCATTTAAACTAAAAAGTAAGTAACACAACATACAGCACGGTTTTACAAAATTACCTGACTGCATATTGCACAGTAGTCACCAATTTCTCACTTCGCTGTGAAACGAAATCGCACTGCGAGTCAGCGAGCGTGTTCTTGAGCCAAGTTAAACCGTCGCCGTCAGGGTCCACGATCAATGGAATGAACCCGCACTTTTGACTCTCCAAAAACTGCATAGAAATAAAGTTGTTTAGGTATTTATAACGTAAAAGTAACAATTTTAGTTTGTTATTCAAAAGAAAATGCTGTTCCATACATTTTGACCGTATAGGTGTTGCGCTTTTGTATGGAAACCGACAAAAAATTTCATAGCTAGGGAATCTAGAATAGATTGCTGCTGAGCTGCTACTGCTGCTGTTTGTTTTTCATGTACTGATAACATGGTAAAAGTTTTCTAAAAGGTATTTCTCAGATTCGTGCCCGGTTAATATCACCGTGCGAATAGGCGCTATAAGAGGGACTTAAACAATACTTGTGAAATAGAAAAGTTTCTCTATTGGCCTATCTCCACACAAAAGTATTGTATAATATTGTATATAATAATAGTATATAAAAATGTTTACCTGATCTACTAGAACGCCGTTCTTAATCGCCGAAGTATCAGAAGGCAGACCGTCAGCTTCCCATTTCAACTGCTTTTCAGTGGGAGATAGGAAGTTTATTATAGAAAACGAGGAATCTTCAAATCCAATAAGGCCACTCCATTTCGTTACATACGCCCTGTAAACAAAGACTATTATAATATTATGTTTACTTTTGTATTTAATACAATTTTAATTATAATACCTTGCTTGTGGTTCCGTTACATCTGGCAAGTATACAATGTAAGCTGCAGATAGCAGAGATCTCTGATTGAGTTGCGATATTTCTGTTGATATATTTTCCAGCTGAAAACAAAATTACCATTTTACATACATCAATGTGTGTATCATGTATGAAGGTTTCAAAATGCGACAGACGTTTGATGGTAAATGTCAAGCAATGACGGAGCACACACGATATGTATTATTATTATTGCCTTACATCGCTCTCCCACGCAGTGTACTCATGCGCGAGCTGGTCTATCAAGTTAGTGGCAGCAGTGATGGTCTCGTTGGCCTGCGTCAGTCTCAGCTCTAGTGCGGCGGCGTCGCGCGTGTGTTGTCCTAGTTGTTCTTGTAGAGCTGCGACACGTTCTTCTACTGTAGCTAGACCGCTCGACAGTGCTGCCATCTGTTGCTCCGCGTCCGTCAGATTTCTGACAGCAAGAATGTTCCAAAGTGAAATGTATCTCTTGTAAGTGTATGGATAAGCCGTGTAAATTATTCCAAAACATGTAAACGCAAATATAATGTTGTCTACTATTTGAAACGGGCTAATATATATTTATTAGGTTATACTAACTTGTGCAATTTTGCCTGATGCGCTTGCAGCGGCTGCACGCGCTGCAGCGCGGCGGCGTAGTGCAGGTTGGCGATGACCCACGCAGCCAGGGGCGCGCACGCCGCGCTGGCTCGCTTTGCTGTAGCGGGCTCGAAAGAGCCGCCACGAGCCTCTAGTAACTTCTGTACACTTGCTAATGCCGCTGGACTAATTTGACTAGCGTCCATACATCTGGAAAGTAAATATTGATAATTATTACTCAACATCAGCCAATAATAGACCACTGCTGGATATAAGCTTAGTCAATCGCACCCTATTTAGCCCGTTGTTTTCATCTAGACACTACCAGCTACCCGGCAAAGATTATCGCACCATCTAGTTTGAGAATCATTTTTAGATTGAACAAACTATTAAAAACTCATCAGTTTATCCTACATTCGACCATGTTTGCAATGTCATTGATTACTAACTTCTTCTTATTTTTTTGTACTAACCTAATATCCTCCTTAACTCCTCGTTTGGATAGGAAGTTCTTCATGGAATGCCATGAGGTGTCAGCGATGCCCATGAGCCGCAGTACGCCTTCCAATACGTCACGTACTACCTCTGGAGGGGCCCGCAGAGAACGAACCTACGATTAATCATAGAACACGATTAAGTCCCGCTGGCACCAAAAATCACTTAGCGCTTAGCAATCTAAATATTTTTTTGTCAATCTTTGAATTAGAAATTTCACTAAACCCAAATTGAAGGCATCTTCATTTAATTTTGGTTTCTTGTTTTACTTTACAAAAACTATTTCTTTTTAAATTATGCACTAACTTCACTTAGAGACTCGGGTCGTATATCTCCAACAGCCGACCGAGCTGCTGCTATAATGGGCTCCACGGCAGCTAACTCAGCTTCTATTTCTTTTTTCCTGAAATAAAGCTCAGTACTTAAACATAAATACGAAATTTAAGTCACATTTGGCTACAGTATCCGGTCGTAGATATACACTTGAGAGCAATAAAATCGCACACCTTGATATTTTTTGGTTAAGGCAGTTTTTTTTATGAATCTGAATAAATATTTTGAAAAACACACACACTAATTGAAAGTCTACCTCATTACCTTTCTAATGATATCAAATACACTGTAAAAAAATACCCATAAGAGGTTTTACGGCACAGAACCCAACAAACGGGTAAAATTTCGCTTAAGAAATAATGAAAATCAAACTCAAAATTCTTGATCAAATTGTTTTATTAATAAGGTGTATTCCCTCCCCTAGGCCACTGGCCACTCCATCGCGGTGATTCCAACGTCTTCCATGTAGTCGCAAACTGTTCTAGCGACATGCGGTCTGGCGTTGTCGTGCATTAGGAGAAAATCTTCTCCCATAAGCCACGCAAGCGGCCTCACATGTCCTTCGAGCACTTCTTCGACGTATCGTGCAGCCGTCAAACCTCTCGATCTCGGGCCGGTATTCGCCCCAGTGATGATACAATGTCAGTTTTAGTGTCCAACATTATGCCACCCCAAAACATACACGATCCACCGCCAAAAGCCACACGTTCGCTTATGCAGCATTGTGAAAATCGCTCTGATGACCTTCTGTAGACCCTAGAGCGTCCATCATGACCATGTAATGTCATTCTGCACTCATCAGAGAACATAACAGTCATACGTCCAATTTAAATGTTACCTGGCAAATTGTAGTCGGGCTTGTCGGTGAGCTGTGGTCAATTTGGGACCATTTGCTGGGTGATGTCAAGTCAGTCCTGCTTCACCAAGTCTTCTTCTGACTGTCTACCGACTTATACTGACATTGCGAACTTCTCGAAGCTCTTATCCCAGTTGAACCGCATTCAGTTGCGATTTCTTACAAGACCTCGACACAAGAAAGCGGTCATCACGCTCTGATGTTCTGCGTAGCCGGCCAGATCCTGGTCGCCGAATGTAGCCACCGGTCTCTTGAAACCTCTGGTACACACGACGAACAGAGTAGCGGCTCAAATTTAGTCATCGAGCAACTTCACTTTGATTATGGCCTATTTCGAGCAAGGCAGTAACTTGAGCGGCTTCTGCGGGCGTGGTATCCATATTTTTTCGTATGCTTTCAGTAGAGATGTTATCACGTTGACCTTCGGTATGTAACTGATTAAAAATCCACCCTTTTATTCCTGCGGGTAAGGGCTGCAAGTAGTGACAATGCTAACGGGCGAATTTGGCTAATTTGGTGTACGACTGGTTTCTGTAAGTTACGTGAAGGTCAATGATTTTAATTTTGTGTTTTTTTAAAGCTAAGCTTGTATTCTTTAATTTTGCCTAATGATTTGTACTCAATATCTTTAGATTTAAGAAAAAAATCAGTAATAAACCAAATTACAAGGGGTGTGCGATTTTATTGCTCTCAAGTGTAGTATATCATCATCAGCCTCGACTCATTTGTGAGACAAAATCTTTCTAAGGTTCGATGTGGCCAAACACTGTATATTGGAAGACGGTCCATAAAAAGTTAGGCATATAGATACTCACTGTGTCTGCAGCTTCTCATTCTCAATCTCAATATTCCTCTTTAAGGTCTGCATCTCGTCCTTGTGATCAGTGTTGGCTCGCACAGTGGCACTGATCTGCTGCAGCGCATGCGCGGCTGCGGCCTGCTTGTCCCGCAGAGCTATCTCTTGCTGCGCCGCCTCCGCTTGCAAGCGAGACACGTCGCTGCGAGCGCGAGTTAATGCTTCTACGCCTGCCTGGGGGAATAAAGATAACCTTCCGTTCTAGAATGATGACGTTGAAGTCAGCTTTTTAGGCATATATATTTATGCTGTAAAGGCGTGCTAATCGATACATATAAAATGCTTTGTCCTGAATCACTGACTGACGGATCAACGCACAGCCTAAACCGCTGATCGTAGAGACCTGAAACTTGGAGGAAGTGTTCTTTGTATGACATATGATATCACTGAACTTCATATCTTCATCACCACGCGTACGAAGTCGCGGGCAACAGCTAGTCGTCATACAAAAAGCTTTCTAAAGCCTCATATTCACACGCAACATCACCGCCCAAGCATCTGTATGAAGGAAAGTAGGTAGAAGCGAAAAACTTAGTTTCGATATAATGCAATAAATAAGCTCATCTTACCGACAACATAGTTTGCCTCTGAATAAGCGCAGCTTTCTTTCTACTACTGATGTTGTAATAAGTCTTGACAAAGTTGACATATCTGCAGGGCGCACGTTTCCATTCCACGTCGATACTCTTGTGAATGTTCACAAACCTGTCAATGGGCAATGTTTCTAGTTGCTCTTTGGATGTTTCAACTGCATTCTCTTTTAATAACCTATAATATCAGAAGTGTTTTGATTACACATAAAAGACAGCGAGTTTTTTTGTTTTACTATTCAAATCTTTTTAACTGAATTGTAGCTAAATGAAAAATAAAACGTTTAAATCATTATATCTCTCTGTATTATTGTGCTAGTGAATAAATACAAATGATAGCTACGTTAATCTTTGTCAATCTCAAAGTAGTTTTTTTTATTTTGAGAAGACCAGAACATAAAAAAGCAATAAAATATTGACTACATCTTATTATAGGTACTACAGTGCTAAACACACAACACTACCTACCTTCAACAACCAGGTGTAACCAGGTGTACAGTGCAACGTGTCTCAAGTCTAAGTGCAAAGTGTCACTCGTCATTAGACGCTTGTACCTCTGCACGATAAGCCGCGGCGTCTCGCGCAGCGTTTCATCAGACCAGCGGTCTAACCACACCACGTTACCATCGTTGTATAGCAACGGGTACTTGTCCATTAGATCTGACAGATTGTCTTGGTTTTTGTCTAGACATATCACGATGCCGAGGTTTTCTTTTATGTCTGTGAGTGAGGAAGCAATGTTTGGTTATTGTATAAAAATGTAACGAAGAAATGTGGGTGCTGTAAAGTTATGCCGACCCCTTCAGGCAACAGTCGTAATGTCATCTTATAGCATTTAATACGTTAATTCAAAGCGGTCTAATAGCATAATTGTTCATTTATTAATGTCTAATAGACTTTTATATAGAGGTACATCTTTGACGTAAAGCTTTTTAAGCTCGTATAAAGGAGCAATTCTCGTAACTTTTAGGAACATTCGCATTCTAATCTCAGTCCCAATTTATCGAAAATGCTTATTTTACCTACATTTTAAACAAATTATTGACATTTATTGTCGCTGCGATGAGATTGCGACTTGATTTTGAACGTTTTGAATTACGAGAATGGGCCTTCAGGATAAGGTGTAATGTATAGATTAATTGTCTAGTAATTATGTTTTAAATGCAATGGAAGTTACTTCTGAGCGCGTTCTGTTCAGCGTTGGGCAGCAGTTGGCTGGGCAGCGCGTGCGGGCTGCGCGCGCGCCGCAGAGCTTCAATGGCTGACAACGCGTCATGTGTGGCCGCACTCTCACATACCAGGGCCAGTGTGCGCTTGCCTTCACCGGCAGATGTTAGGGCCTGACCAATGATTTAAAGATTAGCCAGCTTAAGTGTATTTTATAAATATTTTTGAATTTTGTCTCATGGAGGATAATTATTACAAAGTATACATAGATTTCAGTCAATAGTAAGAAAGACTTAAGAAATAGTTACATTTTTAAACAGCGTGTTGAACTGCGTATTGTGGTTGATAACGAACAGGGAGGCGGGTAGTGCGGCCGCGGTGATGTGTGCGGCAGCCAGTCGACCCACACCCGCGCAGCCCACGCACACTACTAACCCTCCATTGGTCTGTCAAAATACCATAGACAATTATAATATAATTAATTAATTATGGTATTTTATTTTTGGATTTATTTTTATTTATCAACAAGATGACTTAGCCATTATGACAAGGCTAACCAATACATAGGTTAATCAAGGCTCATTATTAAATAAAGAAAATATTATTTTTGCTAATTATAATTACCGATCGCGCCATCGCCGGGCACAGAAGTGCTAACTCAGAGCAAACCTCGGCACCGGTTTCTCCAAACACATTGTGCTCGTTTTCCGACACTAGAAAAAAAAAAAAGTAAAGCGTCAAATCTTTGTATCAGATTTGAACCCAATTACTAGGGTCAGAAGGCACCTCAATAATTTCCTTTAAACTTCCGTAAGATTGTGATACTTACAGCACTGGTTGATGAGTTGCTCCGTCCTGCGATGCCAGTCGTTATAATCAGTATGTTCTAAGTAGACACCATCGCCGCGTAACTTGCATGCAAAATACATTTCCTCGTTGTTTACCTTCAGGTGCTTTCTAGATATAGAGCTAAAGATGGCCTTTTCTTCATCTGATACCAGCCTCTCCCGGAATATGAAGTTTGCTTCTGCACTGATAGCCTACGAATAGTTGGGAAAATACATTAACATAGTTCTTTAGATGACTTTCACTGCCGACATTTAAAGATATTTTCAGAAGTTTGAGTTTTATCGAAATTTAGGCCAGTGCTTCGCGGTTAACCGGAGTGGATGGCTGGCGTTGTTTGAACGCACGCATTTGGTAGATCCGATTGGTTCGCAAAGTCGCAAATGTGGAGTGGTGGGCCGTTTTGATGGCTAAGTGATAAAATATTATCGTCAACCAGTACTTAACTGGGCCAGTCAACCGTAGACTTATCGTAATTACCCTAATACTAGTTGAATATTTAAGAAGTAATACTTACCATGATAAGTTGTTCAATGTTAGTGGGCGTGTACCACTTAATATTTTCGCACAGTTTCTTCAAATGTGATGCGTTCCATTTATAATGCGTTTGAGAATAGAATGTCTCCGTGACCTGTGTAGAAAAAGAGAAATCTTCTAATATCTCGTTTGGCTTTAAGAATAATGGAAAGAACGAAAATAAATGTATGTTTCTTGTAAAAAATAACGAGTTTGTCAATAAATATTTACCTCTTTAAACATAGAGAGAAGCTTGTCAGCTAGGTTTGATATTTCTTTCATAGGAATGTTCTTGTCTGCGCTACTTCTCAAATAATGTGTAGCTATTTCTGACAACTCCTCATCATCTGGCTCACTGAAAAGACAAACATTGAGAGTTTGGTAAATCAACGAATCAAACTTCGCTTGACACAGTTCACTGCTAGTCTTCCTAGCATCTCTTAGTATCTCAACTGATCTCTGCCTTCCAGTCTAATATCTGCTACCTGCTGATTTTTAGGCCAGAAACAACTGTCTAACACTCTAACATATTATGTATACAATAACATGTCGTAAAGCCATCTCCCGAGGAATGATGCATATCAGTAACCTTCCTTTATCATTTCAATTGTATGTGCCTTAAGCGTATGAAGTTAAAGATGACATTACCTCAAGACTCTTAGCTCCAGCGCAGCAGCGAGTCGCGGTGAGATGGCGTTGAGTGAGGTAGCAGTGGCCAATACACGTAACCGCGATACCTGGCACCACTGTGTGCCTGTGCCTCCTTCTTCATCAGTGCCTCGCGTCCAGAAACCGTTGTGTTGGATTAACTGTAAAAATTATAGCCATATACGTTTACTAACATTTAGATTGAACGTAAGATCGTCGTCAATGACACGTAGACGGAATTAATTTGCATAGGGTAAACTGAAACTTCTGGAACGTTATTTACATTACGCAAGACTGCACTATAAGCTTTTTTGATAAAACTATTATGGCACGTTAAGGGAGGCCTACTGGGTCTAAGAACTCTAAGAAAAAAACACATCCATGATGTGTGATCATCTGATTAGGGAGCTTATTAACCATATCAACAGTTAGTATTTTTTAAGTTCTTTACCTGCAACAAGAAGGAGTGCACCGGACTAGACTTCCAGTCATCGATGCGTGCGCGGTGTAGCGCACGAATCAACAATGTGCCGCGACTGCCGCCCCCCGCCCCGCGCCCGCCCGAACGAACCATGTTGTTCTATGACACAAAAACACATAGGACATGTTAAGGTAGGTATTCCTACTTTACAATAAGTGTTACTTTTATTTAACTAACAAAAATGACGTCCCTTTAACGCTCTAGAATAAGAAAAAAAAGTAAAAAAAAATATATATATAAAATATATACAACGTGTAACGGAAGGGGTATTTACATCGAGAAGGCAGGGCTTCTTTGGATGATACCAAACGATATGGCAAGGTTTTTTAAATCCTATCTTTACGTGTATTGAAGTTATGAGATTTTTAAAAACATCGATACCAGAAACCGAACTTTTAAAATTCTAATAAACACATCACTAGCACTAAGTCAGCTGATCGGTGTCAGCGAACTATTTGTAAGTAAAAATAAACCTCTTACTCCTGGTATTTCTAGAGAAATGGTTCCGCATGTTTATTTTTGTTTGAAAAATAATATTACTGACTTTCCTATGTCGCAAAACGGTTCTTAATGTAAAAACAAATTAAATAAAGTACTAAGACTGCATGAGTAATGAGAATTGATATTGCAAAAATGAAAATCCTTTGCATAAAGAACCCTGATTTCGTCGTACTTAGGTTTAGGGGGCGTGGTCAGTTGCAGTCCTTATCGTGTCTTGGAGTCCTGGTACAATTAAAATGACAATGGGTTCCGTTCATGTTTTTTTTTAATAAAGTTGTTTATTTTTTGTTTGTAAAATAATATTACTGACTTTTTCTATGTCGCAAAATGTCGCAAAAATGGTTCTTAATGTGAAAAGAAATTAAATAAAGTACTAAGACTGCATGAGTAATGAGAATTGATATTGCAAAAATGAAAATCCTTTGCACAAAGAACCCTGATTTCGTCGTACTTATGTGGGGTTTACACGGGTGACTAAAGCCGCACAATTTCTGCCGCGCGGCGAAAATCGATTGTCTAAATGGCAATTCGGCTAGATCGCAAGTGACTAAAGCCGCAAGCCCCAAAGTAGGGTAGTATCCGACTTTGGCCGCGCGGCGACCGGCCGCATGCGGCTGGTAACTAAAATCGACCGTGTAATCGATCAGTCGCAGGCGGTCGCCCGCCGCATGAAGTTGTGCCTCGCGCGTGTTTTGTCTAAGGGAATGACCGAGCCGCAGGCAATTTTAGTCACCTGTGTAAATAAAGGGGGGTTTACACGGGTCGATTTTAGCCGTGCGGCTAGTCGCTTCACAAATCACCTCATCGTGCTGCATCGCTTGCTTATTTACACAGGTGACTAAAATTGCCTGCGGCTCGGTCATTCCCTTAGACAAAACACGCGCGAGGCACAACTTCATGCGGCGGGCGACCGCCTGCGACTGATCGATTACACGGTCGATTTTAGTTACCAGCCGCATGCGGCCGGTCGCCGCGCGGCCAAAGTCGGATACTACCCTACTTTGGGGCTTGCGGCTTTAGTCACTTGCGATCTAGCCGAATTGCCATTTAGACAATCGATTTTCGCCGCGCGGCAGAAATTGTGCGGCTTTAGTCACCCGTGTAAACCCCACATAAGCAAGCGATGCAGCACGATGAGGTGATTTGTGAAGCGACTAGCCGCACGGCTAAAATCGACCCGTGTAAACCCCCCTTTAGGTTTAGGGGGCGTGGTCAGTTGCAGTAAACTGGTAAAAGAAAATAATTAAAGTACTAGCACTGCATAAAAAATAGGAATTGTTATCGCCGAATTAAAAATTGTTTGCATAGAGAACCCTGATTTCATCGTTAGTTAGGGTTTAGGGTAAAGTGAACAATATTGATGTCCGTGTATTCTAAATTACTCCTGGTACAGACAACTTTGAATTGTTTAAAATAACTTAAATAATGTTATAATAACCCAGTGGTATAGGCCTCAACTTATGATTATGAGTTAGGTACTTCATGGATTCGAACCCAGCCAGGCTAGTAGTACTTTGTATTATTTATTTCATCACCACTCTCAAAACGGTGAAGGAAAACATTCACGATGTTGTCCTAGAACCAATTTGATAATAATTATGTGTCAACTCGCACTGGGCCCGCGTTGTGGATTATGGCTCACTCCCTCTCACAGAGAGAAGGCCTGTGTCTCAGCATCGGGAACATAGGCTGATGATGATGAATCTTGATCAATCAGTATTTATTTTATTGCGTAATGAAAGCTCAGAGTTCATCAGACTCTGACGCATTACAAACGTACAACCTTAGATTAAAAATGTCGCAACATTTTTAAGCTCCAATGTAGGTACCTCAATCATAATAACATGATCTTTAGTGGATTTAAATGAATTATTGTTCAATATTGATTTTAAATTACGTAATTAACTCTTATTTTATTTCTTATCTTATTTTTAAATATTAGATTTTAACAAACAGGTAGATAAGCATAAAAAAACATCCGAATTGAGAACCTCCTCCTTTTGGAAGTCGGTTAAAAACTTTATCGGAGTTGAGACGAATTTTTAAATTGTAAAATAATCTTCAACAACATTTTTAATGGTAGTAGTTATGGACACTAACAATTACACCGACCCTATACCAGGGCATACATAGGTACCGGCACAAGACGTCAGCACAAATGTCACCTGCGCATTTGTTAATTTTTTGGTCTCTTTGGCGGAATGAAGAAGGCGGGGGGGCGCCGATGCTGCAGTCCGCTGCACGCGATTGGTTCGTCAATCGATGCTCATCGTCTATTGGACTATCGCCTGTCATTCGGCTGCTGTACACTTTTGTGCAATTGGCCAAAAGTGTACATGCGCGAAATCCTACAATCTGTGCTCACCACTGGTGCCGACAATTATAGCAGAAATTGGACCTTTATTTAGTGTTATTTTTATTGTTCTTCACTCTCGTCAGCTGTCGACTATTCCGCGTGCAGTTTAGACTTGTTTCTAATACTTATTCGTGTGATTCGCGTATTAATTAGTTCAATACTGAGCCTACAATTGACTTTTTCTTTTTGTGCTTTCAAAATGTCGTTGAGTGATAGTGAATATTTTGAAATGATGTTGTGTGTCGGAGCAGAAGATGGCAAAATACATCAAAAATACAGTGTACTCAGTGCGGTGCGATACAGTGGACGAAATGAAAGTACTTATTGAGGCTGCTTTCATCACCATAACACCAGACATGCTGCGCAATGTCCAGGAGTCCCTGAACAAAGTATGTAGGTACTTGTATTGCGCGCTCGCTTTAGCGGCGGCATCTTCTTTCATTTTCGTGACGCCGCCTGCGTTAAGTTACTAGGGTACTAGGCGCGCAGAATTGCCGAAGAGATTTATTGTGGTTTATGCAAGTAACGTGGAAAGTTATTGACCCACGTAGTGCGGAGACACGTTTGTTATGATTTCAATTTAAGAAATCGATGATACCGAAAATTTGGTATCAATTCTTAGAGTATTTTATTTTAAGCTGAAACCCTCGCCATATCGTTAGTTATCATCCAAAGAAGCCTTACTCTTTGTATGTATATACCCCTTCCGTTACACGTTGTATAATATGATTTATCATCGTTTGCTAGAAATGATCATAAACAGCAAATAAACATCCACAAACAAAAAAAAAACTTAATTTAGATTTGGAATGGTGAATTTACCCTTTTTAGCTCTGCGATGATATCAGCTGGTTCTAAAATCGGTGTGCAGTCTATTGTTAGGACGGCCGAGTTGCATTCTTTTACTATATATTCCGCTAAAAGGCTGAAAATGTTATCGAATTTGTCATCAAAACATTACAAGCACCTACAAAATAATGATCCGCTTCTAAAATAAACTATAATACTTACTTCTTAGCGCAAGCATCGGGTCCGACAACGAGTAGATGTGCGTCGTGTGACATCACGCATGCGCGCAGCGTCGGCTCACAAGCAACTAGACGCCTTGACATGAGGAGTGTGTCTGTGACCCACTCATTCAAACCCATCGGTGCTACTACAGGTGGGCCCATTAGTGTTGATAGCTGGATTTAGAAAAAAAATATGAATATTTAATGGTTAAAGTAACGAAAATTTAACCATTAATATTCATAAGAGTCTGAGTCCTTCATATTCATTTATTGCATACCATAATGTGTATAAGGATGTTACATAGGCTTAAAGCTAAAGTCTGGAAGTCTGGATTTGTGCTCGGTCGATGGCAACAGGCTCGCCCACTATTACATGGGACTTAAAGACATAACTGGCCAAATGTGGGTGTACTAATGAGTATATCTCTGCCTAACACTTCGGGCATTACAGGCGTGATGTTATGTTTATTCAAAAGAGTGTAGACACCAAAATATAAAGCGCCTATAATTTTTTGGAAGTTGTACTGAAGTGTACTCCTCTTTTCGATTACTGATAGCCATTTAGTTCCTTCTGAAAACTTTTCTTTTGTGAACTTTATAGATCAAGACTGTCTGCTGCAGATGAGAACAGTGATCACTAACCTCATCGTGAAAACTATCGATGGCATTTTCTTTGATTACGTCGACCACACTTCGCTCAATGGCAAGATAGACCATCTCTTCAGGATTGACGCGTGTTCCGTTGAATCCTGTATCTTGGGCTATATACTCAAACTGAGTTAGTATTTGTTTTACCTGTAAAAAACCTTCTTCATAAGAACATATTTTTAGTCAGAAAATCTAAATTTTGAGATGGGAATCTATATTTTTTTTTAATACATCGTCTTTCCTCGGTTTATAATAGACTAGCTTCGGCCCCCTTCTTCGTCTGCGTGGTACTTTTTCACCCGCGTTAAGCGTATTTCTCATGAATCTAGCCATCATATACGATAAGATTTTGGCACGTTCAAAGAAACAATCAAAAAACCTGTTCAGTTTTATTATAAGTATACAGATATAGATTTATAAAGCTTTAATACGTACGAGTATGTTTGACATCACTTACCACAGTAATATTATGTATTTTGAGAGCAAGTTCGGCTTTATGATCATTAAGCCACTGAATGCATTTCTTGATCACCTGCTGTAACAATGGCAGAGCCATTTTTGCACTTTCGTTATCAAAATCAGCTTTGCGCATCCATCCTTCTAATACGTCTAGATCACAGCTGACGTCATCACTGTAAAGTTTTAAAGATTTCTTATGAATTAATGCTTTATTTGCCAGAATATTTTTCTACTTTCTAGAAATGGAATTTTTTAAGGGACATGCCAACAGATAATATAAAATAATTATGCTTAGGTATGTGTTGCTTATGTAGGTAAAACAGCTAAATTTACATAAACCCGGTTGCCCGACCAATGTCACTATTCCGCAATTTTCATAAAACCCAATAACACTATGATGGCCGACATGGGGATTGAACTCAGGAGCTAACTCGTAGCGTTTGCAACCACTAGACTGGCGAGGCAGTCGGACTACAGCAGTCGGCATACTAGCTCTACAGACGTTCACAAAATGCTGATTAGGTACTAACTACCTGATCGAGACACTAAAACAACTGGGTATGTGACATAATTTCATTCCATCCCAACAGCGAAATATTTTCAAATGACGTCACAACTGTCAGATGTGGTTAGCATTTGGCACTGACCTTAACAATATTATTCCCATACGCGACACAGTGGCTGGTGAGGCATGTTCTAAGCTATGCGTCTCAAACAAAAAGTTGACGTTGGAACCGAACTGTATCCTCCACCCTGAAGGCAGTGTTAGCAGTCTGTTGTCGTCCAGAACTGAGTTGAGCGCCTCTATCCATTCGGGGTCAATATCGCCGTCACAGACCACCCATGACCACACGTCTTGAAAGAATGCGTAAAACAAATAAATTAATAGAAAAGGTAATTAATCGGCTGGTGATACAATTTTTAGATGCCTGTCTGTTGCCACGCGAAATAGTCCTATCTTCCTAATCAGTAACGCTGTAAATCTTTCGGTGTATTAGAGAAAGTTCTTTTGGCTAAAAAAACTATTTGTTGGAATAATATAGATTTTAAAGTCTTATAAATTGTTTTATTTTCTAAACACTCCTTGTAAGATAGCATAAAGGTGTAAAACGAATAAAAAAAAGTTGTATATTTATGTTAAAACTTACCCGGCGATTGGTTAGATATTTCAAGCGCAGTCGAAGATATAACGCCATCGGTCCACTGCCGCGTATCATGGTCTATGTTTCCAAGCAGCCACTCGCGACTCATCGCCTTCGGGCATATTATGTATTCGACAACGTTATTGCCTTGGTAAGCTAATGCCTTTAGAAAGTTTGTTCACAATTAATACACTTAATAAAGCATTAGTAAAATTGTGTATCTACCAGAAAATATCTAAAATATTCCACGAAGTTACAAAAATATTTACTTTTAAAAGATTCACTCACAGATTTTAACAATTTCCTGATTGTCGTTTTACCAGAACCTGGAGGCCCAACGATAACCACTCCCATTCTTTGCTGCATTTGTTCATACAACTCTACACACTTTTGTATCTAAAATTACACAAAAAAACATTGTTACATGGACCAGGGACCGGTTTTTTAATAATAGGTTTACTTCTCAAATAAGTAAATAGTACCGGTGTTTATTACCTGTAATTTATTGTGAACCAGTTTGAGATTATGTACGGTAGCTTCAAGAGCTGAATTTATCGGATCTGAACCCGATTCTTCTGTCGGTACGTCGGCAAATACCAATGATAAGATGTTTTCAAATCTGTAGAAAAAATATTTGACATTGGATGCGGGTTTTTTAAGATGTGATACTTTAGAATGTATTTGCTAAGTCCCAATGGTACCTCATTAATTACATAGGAAAAATTAAGGGTGGGAAGAAAATAAAAACACTTGGTTCTACAATATCAGAGGAACCAAGTCTGTTGAAGAGGTTTTCAGACTTACAAAACCGAGATTATTTGAAAAATTACCCTTTACTAAATATACAGAAGTAACAACTTCATTGTCTTAGTTTAGACTTGCACAAGAACGACGCTATGGTGCCGAGAAACGGCGGCATACATGGGCAAATTAATTTCAGATGTATAACTGCATACTTGTGGAAGCTTGGCTGACTTAATAGAGGATTGAATACAATATACAAGCAAAAGAGCAGTGAGATACTGCAATAAGATAAGTCAGTACTGTACCTGTGAGCATCGTGTCGAGTCAGTTTGGACAGATTATTAAGAGTAAGCACGCGTCGTGCGGCGGCGCGTCGTGCAGTAATGTCGACGCCGCGGTTCTGTAGCATCGCGGCACAACTACCCACTGCTGCCTTCAGAGCGCGCAGGCCCCAGTCGTAGTGACGCTGGTCGCTTAGCAGAGAGCTGAATAAAAGAGAGATATCTAGTAGATTTCAACAGGGTAGATGATGCATCTGAATAAGCTTCGAGAGCAGATAATGCAGATATGCCACACATCGCAATGCCGCGAAATCGTCGATCCACCAGTTTGACGCCACACAACACCTACTTAGCGAGAGAGAAGACATTATGCAGATCTTTAGCCAGTAGCTCTGCATCAGGCACGCACGCCGCGGCCAGTAGATGGGCAGCAAGCACGTCGGGTCTCGGCTGCAGCATGGCCACAGGGCGAAGCACTCGCTGTAAGGCAGCGGGCAAGGCGCGGCGGCCCCCGTAGCCGCGCCCTGCGGGGTTCATTGTGGCTGCTACCCCACACCATTCAGAGACGCTCACCTTGAAACATACGTATCAAGTAATCTATAGTCATTAAAAATAATATAAAACCGGCCAACAGTAAGTCAGGCTCGTATAATTAGAGTTCCGAACTAAACTACACTGAGCAGTCTATAGAGCAGTATTGCAAATTGCGAAATAAACTTGTTATTTCCTAAAGTGCCTATTCAACTAAATGACATAATTTTAATGAAAATAATGATCTGCACTATACGATTCCTAACAGAACCTAAGAGCTTTGAGCTATATCTTTAGGACGAAAATTATAAAAAAACATATTTTAATTTTGTTGTCAATATTTGTTATTTTTCACTGTGCCATCTTAATTAATAATTTTCATTATGGCTTTAACGCTCGTGTTGGGCTGGTTGTTATCTAAAAGCTTCTAGATAACACTCACAAAACGCGATGTCAATTCTGCTTAGACCATGTTTATAAAAGCGTGATAGTCGGATAAAATAGCACCGTAATACATAATGCGTAGCTTCCCCTGAAAACAAATTTTATTGTTTACGTTCTTTAAATGGGACACACATTATTACCATTATGATTATGCAATTTATTAATTTAAAAAAAAGTATCCCTTTATTTTGTTATTTACTGAACTCAGTTATTGAAAATTTGAAAACGCAAAAAGATTCTCTCCGGCGGGGATTCGAACCCCGGTCTCCCGCGTGACAGGCGGGGATACTTACCACTATACTAAAGAAGACTTATTACCAGTAAGCGAAATAGCAGTTCTGTAAATAATGCGTCATCTTTCGTGTTAATTATGCTAAGCACATTACGAAATTATGCCTCGAAATAATTATTTTGCTAATGATTTGTTCAAATTAACACCATAAGTGCCATAAAATAAAATTGGCGAATTTAATAAGATCAAGTGAATATTACACATGATTTTAATACATATAACTGAAGCATTTGAGCTAACAGCCCTGTAACAATGAAACAACGCCTAGACCATCAGTAAAAATAATTCAATTTATTTGGGTGGTGCAATTATTTTTGTATGTGTGTGCTAGTGTGCCAACTCTTGTATTCCTTGCAGAATATAGTGATATAATTATATGTATAAGCATGCACCTTTTATTTGAACGTATTGAAAGAACATTGCTTTATATTCTTACATATTTCCCGTTGAGCAGCGCAGTAGGTTCCGACCCAGAAGTTCGCTCAGTAGTAGCAGAGAGCAGTGAAGACAACTGATGAGATACAGCGGCTAATGTATGAGCTGCTAAACGATTGAACTCGTCAAAGCATCCCCAAGCACCGCACAAAGCCAGCCCGCTCAGCAATCGACCCATACATTCCGCATCTAACGCCTGGGAAAGGTACCAATTTTAATTAATAGAGGAATTTGTTTCAAAATGTCGAAAATACAGAATATTTTTTATTCGAAAAGTACAGTTCGCACGCAAATTTCCATGTGTGCACGTTTATTTGCCGCTGTTATGTTATATGATGATGCCAATAAAACGGGATGAATATATAATATGTTACCTCATCGCAGTTGAAGATTAACACTAAGCGCCCGACAAGGCCACCAAGCGCTTTCACCGATTCTGTTTTTCCAGTCCCAGCTGGACCAAAAGGGTTTCCAACTAAACCAAGATGGAGTGACTGAAATCAAAAAGAAAAATAATTAAATTTGAGGAAGTTAAACCGCAGTGCGGAAATAGCCCTCACAAGGTGGACCAATAACTTAGGAGTCGCGAGGATTAGTCAAATGTGGGATGCGGGCAGAAGCGAACAGGAGTTCAGGAGCTTGCGGAAACTTCTATGTTTGGCAGTAGATGTCTCGTGGACTAAGATGATGACACACAATATCCATTCGCATAAAAAAAAAGTTTATTACCTAGTGACTTACCTGAGTTAGAATAAAAAAGCAGTCATCAGCTAGTTCGGTGCGCACAAACTGTCCAGTGTTGACTCCGAGGTACTCGTATGAGTAAGATATCTGAGCTAGACCCATTCTAGCTACCACATCCTTTGTACTTAGCAAATAGAACCTGTAAACGACAACGGTTGCTTATGGTATATGAGGCATTTGTAATAACTATAACTGATTAATATCTTTATTACCGCAAATCATTCCAAATGACTGTTTTTCACTTAGCATAAACATCAAGATACTTACCTCAACTGTTTTTGCCAAAGCCAGTCGCTAGTTGACACAATGTTGTTGTCTATCAAAATTTTGATGACGGACAAATAATGAGCACATTGTAATATGAGCGCCTGCCTTTTGCGTCGCTCACTTTCGTCCTCTATTTCGGATGAAGCGTAGTATGAATTCTCTTTTTCAACATTGGCTTTTAATTTGTGTAATTCTTTAGAGGTTATGGCCCTTTCTGCTTGCTCTGTGAAGCGTATGTTTTGTGCGAGGCACAGAATTTGCGTTGGTAGCGAAAATGGATCCTGTTCATGTAGCGAATTTGTAACTATGCATTTTAAGGTCATGCTCTTTAGTGATGAACGCATCTCAGCTTCTAAATTCTTCAACCATACCTAAGAACATAAATAAAATGTTTACTGGTTTTTAATTTTAATGATACTGATGTAGAATATAAGTCGGAATTATCAATTCGATTTTAAGAGCGTATCCCGATATAGCATACCTCTACCGCGCAGTCGATATCAACTGGGTGGTCCAACTGGAATGTTTCTCCGTAATGACTACACAATGCTGTAATAGACATGTCTCCTGGGCCGAGACGTACTCCTGTGATTCCTGGGAACAGTTTCTTAAGATGGGTTTGCATGACAGCTTCCCTGCCCTCTGCGCCGGCGCGAGCTTGGCCGAGTAGTTCCAACAAATCATCGTCACTCAGGAAGTAAAGTCTTGGGAATACTGAGCGTTTTTCCTAGAAACAAGTTTTCTAAGTTATTATTTTTTAAGTGTGACAGTCGGAAAGAGTTTTTGGAAATATTGAGTTTTTGATACTATAACCGCGCAGTGGCAACGAGACTACCGCGTTTTCATATGTATATTGAAGTATGTGAACTAAAGGAATTTGTATCTTGTACTCTAGTGAATAAAGTTCATAATCGTCATGACCATATCTATTCGATTCACGAGAACACTATCGTATGAATATACCCTTTACATTTTTTTGAGCATGGGTGTATAAATTAATACAATTAAACAATAGCTATCTACCAAGTGTTTGATACATAATATCATTATGTAGGTACTATAACACTACAATGTAAGTCCATTGAGTCAACGTAATAGATGACATCATGCAAATAAAAACTGCCTATCCATACAGGTAACAAAACCTGATTCTCTGCTATAAACTTCATCTAGTTGTAATTGCTGTTCAATTATTGTAATTTTACATGTAAACCGGACACTGCTAATATTGATAAGGCGTTTATTTTTAAATAAATAATTTTACTTACATCAATGTAAAGGTTTAAGGCTGACTGACATGCTAGAAGTTGCTCCGATATAGAATCTAGCATAGGCTGGAGTCTCGAGGACTGCAGCAGCGCAGATAATCTTGGATCTGACTCTAAGATGCGAGTCACCTGTCGGAATCCTTGGTCCACTTTCCGGAACTTGACGCCTAATTCACCATCGTCGTTGGACAGAATCGGTTCTAAATATAACCATCTAGAATAGAAAATGCTTAATAGTAAATCTAGTACCTACTTTTAACTAACACATATGCTCAGTGCTCCGTTGCCCGATAACAAAGGAGCAAGGGCATGACTACATAGTTGAAATATAATGTAACTCCGATTTCTAAAATCAAGTCAGTTGTTTGGACTTTGTTACAACTTGATCCAATATATAAAGGTAAAATTAATTATGATTGTCAGTGCATTAGCAATTTTATAATTGTATCTATGTATAAATTCCAGTAAATGACTATGAATATATTTAGAAAGTACTTAAGTTGCCTTCCCTGAATAGTCTTTGACCGCGGTTTTTATCGGTTGTTTTTTCTTAACGACCCGCGATAGTTCGACGATATAGGGCAAATTAGGTCTGCAGGTGTAATTTGAGCACTATCAATGCCTCTCATGGTGAAGACAGTTTGTAGGTCATAGTTGCTGAAGTTCTTAATCTATATTTTTTTATCTATTGGTTTTATATTTTCAATTACTGAAAATCAAACCCTAGATTTTTAGGTAGGCTCAGGTAGATAAATAGGTAGGTAAGTTAGGTAGTGCCTAGTTGCGATATTATGACATTGTATGACTGCTTAAAGATTTTGTCACATTTTATGCAACAAAATTACGCATAGCTTATTGATGAAGTAGGTACATTTTAAATAGATCATAGATTGTAGTAGTTAAAAAAGTTATAATTATCAAATAACTAATGTTCTGATTGTGACCTGCGACATTGTTTCATACCGATAAGGGTGTATGAAGCAGCTATAGTAACGTATGTGGCAACTATTTGACATTACCTACTTATGCTTCATTCAACCAATTTATTCATAATTAGAAGATAAAATACTTTTCTAGTTAAATATAGTAGAAGATATAATAAGTAAGAAGGGTTGTAATAGTTAGATGCGTAGTAGGTGGATGAAAACTGAAACAATTTACTTATGGCAAAGTTTTATTAACAATTAAGTATTGGTGCCTTGTATATTACAATATCGTTATGAAAACAGAATAGCGTCTCAATGCAACAGAAATACTAAATAAATGGAATCAAAAAATCAATCTCAGTGTTTAAATGCATGCTTTATCAGCCATAAAACTGATACCTATCAATATAAAAAATAAAGGAGAAGTGTAAACTTAAATGTGAAATATAAAATGACATGTTTTTTTTTATTAAGAGAGCATTTAAAGATTCTTTGAAGTTAGAAAAGGCTAAAAGTAATAATCATTATGATGAAAAGAAACATATTTTTTTAGGGAAAAAAATATGCTCTTTTCTTGATACCTACTGAACATTAATGAAGAGCATTTTAAAATACACATATTAAGCGTAGTTTAAGTAATAAAAGCTCTTTTAAGTTTACACGACCTCCTCGGTAAAATACTTATGATGGTACAATACACCTAGTGTTATCTACTCTGGCAGTACAATTAGTTTACTGTAAATACAAACTATAAAATTAATTATTCCTTACAGACACACAGAAAATATATTTTATGGCAAAACAGCACAAAACATAATATAATGCTCATAAATTACCTATTTAAATAACAATAGTTGTCGAGAACTCTATTTTTTTTTTCTGAATATTTTAGTAAGTTTACGTTTTTATATCCACATTATGTAACCACATTAGAAATTATAATGTAACTCTTTGGAATCGTTTTCAAAATAATGATACACAATATATTTATACTTACAATCAAATAACACTAATTTTAATTGATGATCTTAATTATTTTCGAAATACATTATTCTGTTTATTATTAATTTTTATTCGTATCATATGTGAGTGCCTCTCACTGGAAAAAGCATTGAATATGACTGTCTCAAACAGCTCATGAATTGCATATTTTTTTAGGAAAAGCTGACAATTTTGACATATACCATATCTATAGGCTTTTTAAATAAAGTAGTCAACACATTATTACTATTTAAAATGCATACAAAATATTGACAAAGGTGCAAGAACAGTACAGAAGAAATTGATACAAGTCATTTTACTTTCGTTTACAACCCACACTTCTTTGCAATATAATACAGACACAATGTAGTTAAACTACATATTATGTATTTCATTACAACGAACAATGACTTAACACTGCAAAATACACAGCATTATGGCACAAATGGAAACAATATTCGGAAGATACCAGTTAAGTTACAATTCCGACGACGAAAACTATAGATGACCTATTTATGTTGTACAAGACCTGTAGTTGTCGGACCGTTTTGTAATTTCGGATAGGTAGTAGTTCATTTGCGTATTGAGTTCGCCTATTTCCTTTTCTAATGTATTTAACTGTTCATTGTGATCGTTATACAATACTTCCATATTAGCTAGGAGTTTAAGTTGCGTTTGAGTGTCACTAGCTAACTTTGTAGCACGTTTTAGTAAAAGTTGCGCTCTTTCTCTTGAGTTTGAAGTCTGGCTAGCACGTTCAGCAAGTGACATATTAGTGTGTTTGAAATCTTGCCTCAACAACCGCGCTGAATGCTCAGCACCTTCAGCGCGACTAACAACATCACTAGCTTCTTGTTTTACCTGTTCTGCGTCACTTTCTATCTTCAATATATCCTTCTGTAAGTCAGAAAGTCGTAAACGCAGGCCTTCAACTTCTTCTTTCGTCTCATTCGCTTGTTTCTGTGCTTGTTCTGTTTCAGTAGCTATAGGAACTAAATCGTTTTTGGCTGCCTCGATATCATTGTTGGCTTTATCGATTGCATTTTCTGCAGCGTCTTGGGCTGCTTGTGCTTCATCTAAAGCGTCCAAAACTTTATTTGCCATCTCCAAAGTTAAATTAGCAGCTTTATTGACAGTGGTAGCGTTTAGTTTCAAAGCCTTAGCTCGCTCTAAATCTGGTTTAGTTTCAGCAATTATGTTTTCAATGTTGGTTAATTGCGATACTGAAGAATTGATTCGCTGAGACAATTCTGTTATTTCTTTGGGTTCTATACTTATCGACAAATTAAGTATATCATTGGCTAAAGTCCTAACGTCTGCAGGAGTGTTAGAAGTGTTAGATAGAAATTCTCTTAATTCAGCAGTTAAATCTTGGCTTTCATTTGTAACTCTTTCTGCAGAAGTTTTAAAGTCATACGCTTTGCTGAAAAGATCTTTTGCTCTTGATCTGACATCAACGGTATCTTGTTTTACTGTTGATATTAATTTAAACAAATCCTCTGCAGTGAGCTCATGTTCTTTAATCCGATATTCGGTCTTATTTGCAAAATCTAAAGCTTGTTCTGCTTTAGTAACAGCTCCTTGGTCACAAGATATACCTCCACATTTTCCACATCCAGCACCACCGCAGATATCACAACTATCACTTGCTTGACCACACATTTTTTCATTTAACTTTGGCATTTGTGACTCCAACTGTGACAGTTGATTTCGGATATCGTCTAATTTTTTATCATTATCATTTTGAGTGTTATTGAAGTTGGCATATTGTAATTCAATGAGACGGTCAGTATTTTTAATTTGTCTATCAGTATTTGCGATTACTGTTTGCACATTTTCAGCGTCGTCAGCTGCTTTCACAGCTCTTTGTTTCGCTTCACGGGTCAAATTAAGAGCTCCTTCCAAATTTGCCTCCTGTAGCTTGGTTGCGTTATTTCTTAAATCAGTGGTTTTTCCCTTTAAGTTTTCGATACTTGCTCTTAAACCCTCTAAAGTAACGTTACCAAGGTTGATTTTAGACGTCAGGGCATTAAGATTTTCGTTGCTATTTTTTACTTTCTCGTCAGCTTCAGACAGTAAGTTTTGTAGGCTGGTCACATTGGACAATAAATCTTTTACTGTAGTTTGTCCTTGCTTCGCACTGTCAAGCATATTTTCTACTTCCGAAAGCTTTTTAGTCATTTCATCGAAATCTCTTGTGTAGGCTCCAGTAGCACCGACTACTTTGATTTTACTAGCATTGCCAATAGCGTACTCTGTTTGTGTACGTAAATCATTGATTAATCGATCCCAATTATCGAAACATTCACCACAGGCGTAGCACCGTGGGGCCTCTCCTAAGTACCCCCTAGCGCACATGTCACATTTATATCCACCAATGCCTGGTCTACAGATGCATGAGCCATTTTCTCGCATGCATTGGCGTGAAACCGAACCATATAAATCACAATGGCATTCATAGCATTCAATGCTAGGAACACCCCAATGGTTTTCTTGACACTGATCGCATTGTCTGCCTCCGTGGCCTGGTTTACATTCACATTTTCCTATATATGGATTACATTGTGGTGATAATGAACCAATAGGATCGCATTCACACGGATCACAACCTGTACCTAAGGCTATTCTCCAATGATTTTCTGTACATTGATCACAATTGACACCCATTACATTCTTGAAACAAGGGCACTGACCGGTGGTCCCGTCACAATTTCCTATTGTGAAATTAGTACCCAACTCAGAACAGTTGCATGGGTAACAAGACTTTTCTAGAGCATTTCCGTAGTATCCTTCAGCACATACTCCACAATGTTCGCCGGCAGTATTATGAAGGCATTGTAAACATTTTCCAGTATAAGGGTCACAATTGCCAGGTTTAGTGATATCTATGTTTTCGTTACATTCACATTGTTCGCAAGTACCTTTGATTGGATCACCATAATAATTATCAGCACAAACATCGCATAGTGGACCAGCATAGCCTTCTTTACATTCACAGACAACATCCTTTGTATCAGGGTCTAATTCACAACGGTCTGCGTGACTGCTCTTATTAGGATCACCTATTATTCCTGGGCATGGGCAAGGTCTACAAGGTATGTCGATTCCAAGCCGTGGATCGCCGTAATATCCTTCAACACATCTTTCACAACGGTGTCCCTCAGTGTAGTCTCTGCATTCTTTACATGCTCCTGTTTTGTCATCACATTCGATTGCGTGTCCATTACAGTCACATTGCTGACAATTGGGGAAATTAAAATATCCAGGTTGACACAAGTCACACGCTCGCCCATAAGTATTGGCTCTACATTTACATTGTCCACTCGTTGCATCGCAAAAGTTATCAAGTGACCCTATACTGTTACAGTCACAACGCTTACATCCAAATTTGCTGAAACCGTATGTTCCGGGGGCGCAGCGGTCGCACCTTGCTCCAACAATATTTTCTACACATTGACAATAACCAGTGTATTGATCACATTGATGGCTCTTAGACCCTGTAGGATCACACTGACAAGACTGGGACCCATTTCTTATGTAGAATCCGATACTAGCATGATACTTTTTACAAATTTCAGGAACATTTTCTCTATTTAGGTCATAATAGTATGGATCGCCGCAATTAAACCGATCGAACTCTTCTCTCATTGAGCTATTATTTACCAAAAATGGAAGGTCATCAAAGGATGGAATAAGAACAATAGAATCAATTAATATTGAAGCTCTGGAATTTGGAGAGCGTCCGTCTTGGCGTCCCAAATAAATACGAATTTCGGTTTCCTTGCCTTTTTCCAAGCATATTGCCGGTTTTACCAATACACTTCGTTGATTTGCTGGCAGGTTAGTATATATGGTGTCATCCTCAGGTCGAACATTTGCACATGGAGAGTCTGAATCAATTGGAAATTGTCTCTTCACTAATATTGTTGCTTCTTCCCAATTTAGAGGTGATTGTGGTTCGTACCTAATTAATACATTGTAGTTCATACTCTTCTCAATGTTATTTATAACAAAAACAAGTGTGCTGCTTTCAGGAAGCTTCATAAAACCAGGACCGGTCCAGGTCTCTTTCCTACCATCTGGATAATTTTCCCTAATGACAACGTGACACAATTGACTTTGAATAGCATTATCATCAATTTGAGAATCGCATTGACTCGATTCACCTTCAATAATAATAGAGTCGAGTGCTCCGACAAAAAAGTTTTGTATAGGTTGATCACAACGACGACCAGAAACATTAGGTCGACATTTACATTGTCCTGTAATCACATCACAATCCCGATCTAACGAACCACCAAAGTCGCAGTCACATGGTTGACAACCATCATCACTGTCAGACAAACCGTAAAACTCTGGCAAGCACTGATCACAATTTCTTCCAGTAACGTGACGTTTGCAGAAACAATTTCCAGTACCAGCGTCGCACCCTCTTTCATTGATTGTACCTAAGTTGTTACAAGTGCACGATTCACATCCATCAGGATTAAGAGGATCAAAGTTCCAATATCCATCGCTACATCTGTCACACCTGGCTCCATCGACATTCGTCTTGCAAAGACAGCGACCAGCAGTTTTGTTATTAGCGGTATCAGTTTCATCATCACAAAGGAGTTCTTTATCTGTAGTACCCTCTGGATCGCAATCGCAAGCTTTACATATGTCTGGACTCTGGATATCTAAATTGGGGTCTTTATAAAACTTAGGTTTACAGCGTTCACAATTGACACCCATAGTATTGTGTTGACAGTTGTCACACACACCTCCACTAATTTTGCCAGTTTTATTGTAAACAGCAGGATCAAAATGACAAGTTGTTGCATGATTATTACATGTACACCTTTTACAAGCATTTGAAGTTTTCCCAACAGCCGGTTGCCACGGTAGATCATTGTAAAAGTCTTCACAGTATTCACAATTTAAGCCACGGGTATTATGAGTACATTCGCAGCGTCCATGTACCATATTGTTTTTGGACTCCACTCCTGGCATTGGTAAACAACGAGATGCGTGACCGTAACACGAACAAGAACCTCTCACTGTCATTTCATAAATAGAGTAATAGTACTTTTCTTGAATTTCTGCTCTGTTGTCTAATTTATCATCACCAAGAGTATGCAGTTTGGTGAAATTAATTCGAAGATTGGTCATACGTAGTAAGTTTTGCACTTCTTCCGAGTATGGGTTGGTCACATTTATATTAGGTGGCAGAACTCTGAATATCACTTCACCTTCTGTGGATGGAGATACGCCAGAATAACGCGATTCACAAACCACTTCTGTCAAAGAACGCTGTGTGTGTTTCGGAACGCCTGGGAAATGTTCGTCGCAGTTGTGTGCAAAGTATCGATAGACGCGCCAGGTCTTCCCGAAGTCGAAAGATCTCTCTACTAACATAGCTGCAGGCCGAAAAGTTTTGAACTGTATTATCAAATGTGTAAGATGAAATTCCGCCTCCATATTGAGTTGTATCGTCACCTTTTCTTTGCCATTTTCAGATTGCCACCAGGATTTGTTTCGCGTTCCCGGATAGTACTTGTAGATGATGTTTTGTATTCGATGGTTAAGAAAGGGGTTGTGAATAGTGTTGTTGGTCGATTCACACCAAAAGCATTTCTTCGGTTCTAAATGCGACACGATGCAGTAGCGCTTACGTCCCATTTCCCCGCATGTGGAGGAAGCAAAGAGTCTTGATTCACGGCCAATAAGCAGGTTGCCTGTGGCGGGGTAGCAGGAACTTAGTTCACACGAGCGGTCGTAAAGGCGGGGATCGGCGCGGAGGCGGTCGCGCTCCCTGCTGTACACGGCGGCGCCGCCGGCGATAAGCGCCGAGAAGATAAACAAAGCGCGCAGAGCCATGACGCGGTCCGGGCTCTCCGCGCGCCGCTCACTGCACTGGCGGCCGCTTTGGGCCGAGACACTCTCGCGCTGCCCCACGCCCCCCACCCACCCCGCTGCCCTACATACGCAGGACCGGACTTGGCTGCCAACGAAACAATTGTTTTGATTGTGAGCATAAATGTTCATCTATGTAGTTTCTTTAGCTGAACTCTTCCTAAATTACTACCATTTTACAACGGCAATTTTGTCATTGTTTGCATAAATCTTAATTGAGGCATCGGTCAGTTAAAATAAATAAAACCTACTTATAAAAATCGTCCCGTCTAAAATTCATCCTCATTTTGCAACTATAATTCCATTAATTCAATGCATAGTGGATTTGATTGAAATTTAAAGTTTACCGAGGTTACAGATAATATAATACTTACACGAAGTTTTTAAGCTTAACCGCAAAGCATATTCTGATTGAAACAGGTACAAATCTGTGTGGAATGCGGCCCTGTGCGAGGCGACGACCGCTCCCGCCCGCACGCCCGCTCGTGCCGTTCTCCGAAACGGGCACTAAGCAACAAAAATAACATCGCATTTCGGGATGCGCTTTTTGTTTTGGTCATTATTATGGCAACAAGCTTCCTTGTATTCTCACCTAACTAAGGATGTTTTAGTGCCATGTAGTTTATTGTTGGTTAACTTCGAGTTCAAATTTAAAAGTTCATACTGTCTAATGACAGTGTTAATTTTCGGTTTCAGTGGCGTTTACGATGGACAATAAAATGCGTACATATTAGATCTCTTTGGTTAGGTCACATTGCGTCCGATACGGCCACTCGGTTCGTCAGAGCCGGCCTTCCGCCCTACACATCCGCTGCTGATAATACATTCGCGATCTAAATGACCGACCACCCAGTCCGAAAACATACAATTATTTTATATTATTTAAAAAATCTCTGCAAAAATGTCCCGATGAAGCACTTTGCATGCGTTAATAATTATTTTGTTTATCAGTAATACACCTTCCTAATAAATAAAAGGGCGTTTTATAATATTACAAAGATTTCTATAGCTCGTAGTACTTATAGACTGCTATGGGGCTAAATACAAAACAATAAGGCTCGCGTAGTGAAGGGGCCCTCAAATTGTTTAGTGAACTGAACAAAGAGAATAGGTGAACGCTTGAATTGCTTCTAACAATTTAAGAGCGCTTTTTTGTTTGTTTGCTGATTAAATTTTATAGTAGTGTACCCAAATTACTCTTACTACGTACAAAAAAATGATAATGTATTAGAAATTCACAATTCAATACTTCTTGATCTATTTCTTGTGACAGACAAATCTGCTTGTTTCGGTAGCAGCTTTCCAGGGTAGAGCAAATGCCAGATGGTCCGGTAGGTGATGACATTAAAAAGACCGCAGTTCTAGTTTGAGCTTTGAATGTTATGAGCCGGATATAGAACAGAGACCCAACATTTCGGAGAATGGCATAATTATGCGTATACAATAAACGATTATGCATTGATAAAGCTCAAGAGAAACTCCTATGACATCATTTGTAATTTATATGAGTTTTAAAGATTAGGTAGACATAATTAGTTTTCTAAATTAAAAAACTTTCAGCGTCAATGCAGTTTCTATAGAACAAAAGATGTTAACTCAGTATGCGCTACTTAGGAACTATGACGACCTTAGCACGTTTATGGTGTTATTACATTTATTAGCATCACTTTATGATTTCTTCATACTGCTCATTTATTGGAGATTTTTAATTAAACAGATACCTACTTCGACAGTAAATAGGTTATTTATAGGACATCCAATTTATTACCTATTCTATTCTACTTAGTTTTTTTAGCTGTAAGTCTTCCATGCTTCATTAAATAAATAAATAAATTACTTTTTAAATTATGAGATCGGTAGTAGAGGTGTGCCACAAAAAATTGGTTTAAAGAACATGGCAAAAACAGACAATGGGACGACTTGAGTAAAAAAAAGGAATAAATGTTGGCCTGACATTTAAAGAAACATGGCCAGCTTTGTGTAAAACATGTTTATGCCTTGTGTGAAACAGACAACATTTTGGTTGACCTTTTCAAGCCTTATGAATTACGGAATTAGTGATTTCGGTAGAGCGGCTTCTTCTAAGCAAATACAAGTATGAAGTAAATATGAGCTTTAAGAGCTTTCATAATTCGTCGATCTGGGCTCCGCAACCTTTTAGGTGCCTCGTTTAGTTCTGATGGCAACCATTTGAATTCTCAAAAATAGAGAATTTGGTCCAACGTTCAAATTATATGATACATAAAATAACGTCATAGCCGGGTGAATTAGATTTAATAGCCAGCGGCCTTTTAACTAGTGAGATAACTTGTTACAATTTCAACAGTTTCAACGATAACCCTTTTATCAGTGCCAAGACTAGAAACATTTTGTCCAATAATAAAAATATCACCATTGAAACCATTAGTAACTATTTGATGAATCGTAATATAATAAAAATTGACTTTGACTTTTTGACGAATAATTATGACAGTTTGATATATTTTCTATCTATACAAAAGCTCTCCAACCGCCATATATCCTTCCATAAAAAACAGCCCATATTATGTGTTATACAATATTCTATAAAGCAAAGAACTAACATGATGCAAGCATTATTGGTATAACAATTAGGTAACGATTTTCGTTTTTTTCTGTGTTGCCAACGTATAAACTATTTTTAAAAGTAATCTACTCGTATTTTATTTATATTAATACAATAAAGCAGAAGAGTTCTTTTTTGTTTGTAAACGCGCTAATTTCTGGAACTAACTGTCGCATTGTAAAAAAAATGTATACAGGGTCATTGAAAATATACCCGAAACCTGAAAAGGGGTCATTGTACTCATCATTATGAGCAACTTTTACTTTGGGACCAACCTTAAAATCATGAAAAAAAAATTAGCTATTCCCTACAAAAATGCTACACAACAAGATCGTAATGTATGGATCAGCTGTTTTGTTTTTCATGAATTCAAGGTTGGTCCCATAGTAAAAGTTGTTCATAATGATGAGTACAATCCCTTTCCAGGTTTCGGGTATATTTTCAATTACCCTGTATAATAGCCAGATTCATGTGGAATAGTAACTGTATACGCTATAACATTACGCTACGACCCACGCGAACGAAGCAGTAACCAAAGACGTAACTCAGCGCGGGTGAAAATAACCACATGTACCTAGCAGCTAGTAACTTATAAGAGTTAAGAGCATGAGACACCTTAATTAAATCTGAATTTACTTAAAGGTTTATTATATTTATTATAAGGTTTATTATATACATTATCATCACATATTCAACTTCACTGATATCTCAACTAGGAACTCATGAACAAAAATAATCTTGTATTCAGGTTAGTTTATTATTTGTAATTATTAAACATAAAGAATTAACAGGAATTCGGTTAACAATCTTAAAGAATACAACAGTGACGCTGTGAATGAACGCTTCCCCCCGATAAGGGTTCATTCTCAAAAGGCGGTTATGATGTCAAAGTTCACACGAGATAAACACTAGTAGCCAACTACTGATCCGATCTATTATCTTACTGTTGCCTGCGTACCTAGATAGTCAAGTTAGGCATTTTATTTTGTTTTTTACTCATTATTATAGGTAGCTACCAAAACCCCTCGACTGCGCAAGAAACCCAATTATACCGTAGTGCCGACAATGGAATAAGTATAGTCACCATTTCATCAACTGAGCTATTATGTACCATATCGACAGGATGAGTAGGAGGTGTTGGCCGACGATGCCATATATTTTTATTTCACTATTATTTTCAAAATTCAATATCGCTTTAAATTGGTATCAATAATAAAATTAATAAAGAAAATAGTAATGCAGGTTTGAAAAAAAACTTGACTACTTTTGAACACAAATTACTGGGACAGTTTTATATCAGCTTATTTTTGAAGCTCAAAGCCTTGTCTAAGGACCACAAGCTCAAAACAGTTTTCTGATTCAAATAACCAGTTCTAATCTAAATATCAAACAGGATGGTAGGTTCCAAAATTAGCTGCCGACTTTATGGTGCGGCAAGGAAGAGAATAATCATAAAATTCTCGTTTGACGTATTACCTCACTGCGTACGTCGTTGACCGAAGCCAAAGAAAGGGCTCTATAGATCGTGTCGCATTCCACAGGCGACACAAGAATACTTTCATTAGATAATATTACAGCTATAGGCTTGTAGCAGTGTAGGCACCTAAAGATATAAAGTTAACACATAATTATAAATCTATTATAGGTGTGCTACTATTAACTACCTACCTAATGATGTCAGAATTAGTTTAAAAATAGTTACCCCTCTAAAGTTTGTTTCGACATGGTCTCAGAATAAAGACCGATAAAAGTTAACGACGTCATATTATACTATAATAAACAAAGCGTATCAAAATTTTATTTTACGATGTATTCTAGTTGTACGTATACCTCAAATTTTTGGCTGGCCGTAAATCCTCGATGAATAGTTTTTCAAGAAAAAATACACCCTGTTGTATAACAAAAGTTGACAATAAGGTGTCACTCCCCTATTATTTAACGACCGCAGTTATTCCCATAACTTTTATTCAAAGTATGCAGATATTAGTAGGTAGAGGTCCTTAAAACAGAACCGATGCTTAACTAATTGAATCAACTTTTGTCTTCCTTGTCGTTTGGTGGTAACATTTTTGATTAGAAAATTATATCAAGTGACATAGCGTAAAAGCTAACTGTTTTGTCCATTTTTGTTAGCAGTATTTAGTCAAATATATTTCGAAGCGCTGGTTATCAGAACATAAAGTTTATTGAGATTAATAATCATCAAAGTTTTTGCTTCGGTAGGCAATTAAATCGCACGCTATCATTATAACATGTCGCCTAATTTTGTAACAACGATGTTCAAGTCAGGACGCCGACCCCGTGTTATCAGTACAGCTTTACATCCTCAGTTACTAATCTGAGCTTATAGTATCAACTAACTAAAATCTTGTTGCTTTTGTTTCATCATGACACACATTATGCTAGTAGGCACACAGTGAGTTTTTACGGTGTCAGCATGGTGTCAGCACATGTCAATACTATGCGCTATCGTCAATAGCTGCTGTCTATATTTGTGAATTGGTATGTTTTGTATTTCACTATAATACCGATAAAATCGCTGTTTTTCAAAGGTGAAACTTTTATCATCTTAAGGCCAACATGGCATGAAATTTTGTGTACTTGAGTACCTACTTAAGCGCAGGCCACACCGCCAGCTAGCGGGCGGGCGGGCTAAGCGGGCGGGCGAAGCGAACGAAGGAAACTATACAAACTACGCGAAATATTGGCGAGCTAAACTATGGGGTTCACACCGAAAACTACGGACTGACGAGCGACGGATATTTCTTTAGCTTAGCTCGTTAGGTTAGTCGGTAGCTCGCGGTGTGAACCGAAGTATGTAAAGAGGTGAAACGATGTTCGCCCGCTTAGCCCGCCCGCCCGCTAGCTGGGAATCGTCGGATATTTCGTTAGCTTAGCTCGTCAGGTTAGTCGGTAGCTCGCGGTGTGAACCGAAGTATGTAAGGAGGTGAAACGATGTTCGCCCGCTTAGCCCGCCCGCCCGCTAGCTGGCGGTGTGGCCTGCGCTTTAGCCTGGGTATAATTACCTATTATAGAAAAATTACCGGAGATTAATATATTTTACTAGCTTCTGCACGCGACTTCGTCCGTGTAGATCAGTGGCGTAGCGTGGGTCAAAATCCCCCTCCCCCCCGCCTACTGTAATAATTAGTTTCAACTTTAAATATTGTTTTCTTCGAATAATAGTATTGTATTCAACGGACCTAATGTTCATCATACAACTTATTGAAACTTAAGATAAATTTTACCACTTCTTCGGAAGCAACATACATCTAAGTATGGGAAGAAATAATATTAGGTACTTTGTAATTTCTGTCGTTGGATTTGCTTGACACGCCATATTTCATAAAGTTTTGTTTTACTGTAAATCTGCCTGAGGATTAGAAATGTTACCTACGTTTAAGTACCTTTTTTTTTTTTTTTTTTAGGTGGTAAAAATCATCAAATGACTCCTTCCGCCCTGGGTGGGGCGGAAGGGACTGTCAGACTTTTACTGACTAAAAAACCACCCTGTTCCTTCTGTTGCCCTTTACGTTCCGGGGCCACGGTATCCTGTTAAGACGTCCCGCAGCCCCGGACGTTTTAGTACCTAAGGTACCTACTAGGTAACTCAATTTCTAAAATAACGCGTTCGGCATTTTCAGAGTTGAGAAAAAAAGACTTATATTATGGTTACATTTATGACAGTTAGCAGTTGCAAATACTCAGATAAGCATTGCCCTAGCACTGCAATAACAAAATTATTGTGAAATGCGGTATTAGCTAAGTATGTACAGTCACGAGCAAAAACAAGTATACACCTAGAACCATCACGAAGCGATTTTCATCGAATATATAGATTGAAATGTTATGTTGATAGATATGTAGTATGTACTTTGAATTCAATACTACTATGAAAAAGGTCATAAATCAAAGTTGCAACACTTGCAACCGTTATTTCACAAGTAAATCGCTTTTGAATTTTGCTAAGTATATACTTGTTTTTGCTCGTGACTGTACTGTATGTAGGTAAGTACCTACGCTTTGATACTGGATATGTACGTATTAAGTTACCACAGTTAGTTTTATTCTAAACACACGAATGATAAAACGATGGGAACCCCCGTAGTTTAAAACAATAGTGTTACTAGGTTAAATAATTTATTGCTCCTGTTTTTAATTGAGTTAGGTAATATTATGTATTAAATTGTTATGAATTTAAACTTTTCGGTTTGATTAGTGATTCGTACTTACTTGTATTGATTCTTTATACTTTTTATTTATAGGCTTGTTAAGAAAAGATAGACTATTGGCAACTGGGGATAATTTAATGGAAACCTTAAAACCATTCCATAATCAAAACATAACAAAGTAAGTACACAATTAACACAAAAATAAAAAACCAAGGCAAACGGGAACTACGCGGAATAGTCGGTCAAAATAGCTGGAGCATCTGTCGCCCATATGTTTACGGCGAAACAAATCCTTAGACGTGCAGCACTAACCGATCGTGTTGCTTGTTTTTATCTATTACAAATGACACTATTTGTTTTTGTATATTATTACTTTCGCATCTAACTTTATGATGAGAAATGATTCCAATTTTAGCAAATTTTATTTCATAATTTGTGGTTTTTTTTTTGTTGTAAACCAGTCGCTTGCCCAGAGTTCTATGCCTAGTTTTCATACCTTATTCAGTTTTATTTTAATATTTAAAATAATAAAGATAGTAGTATAAAACTTGTTCTGAAAGCGAATAGGATGACGCAATAAGATGCAAGAATAATAGATAGGTTTGCGCTAAAGTTAATAAATGTATAGGTCTGCAGGTGAGTTACGTGCGCGTTTAAATTAAGGGTAATTCGAATTTAATCAAAAATATCGTATTAACTAGACAGGTAAAAATCATGCACGTGCTTCTACCTGGTAAGTGCACCATCTAACTTTTTAATTCTGGACTTTTATAAAGTTGTAGTAAAATGCTACTATGCACTTTGGAGTGCATCTTACAACTTAAGGCAGTTACAGACCTGCGCTGCGCGTGATGCGTGGCACGTAGTAGCGCGCGCGCCGCCCTCAGTCGCGCGTCCCACGCACCGCATGTGTCGGAGCCGTTAGACCCGCCCGAGAGTGACGATACCACCCATTGTTGTTCTTCAATCTGTAAATAAATTACCAATTAGATACTGATGAAGACAAGAAAAAAAATACAATGCATTTGAAACAACAGCATAATAGTATTTGTTAAGCATTTAAAATTGCCAACACTAGCGCTGGTCTCTGAAAGATACGTTCTTTTTCCATTTGCAAATAATCTCATTAAAGTATCATAAGTTCATTACAGGTTTTACAACTTAGTATCGTTGTTTTTATTTACTGTTATTTAATGACAATTTTGGATCCGATGACTAGTTTATGTTTAATTACTCAAGTCCCACATAATGAGACACAATTGATTGTCTATTGTTCTGACTTACTGGTAAGTCAGCCGGGGTTATTTTTTTTAATAGTAAGTTTTATGGCCTTGTGGCCACGGCCGGTCCTTCAGATAAAGAACTCGTTGAAATTGATATAACTGGACCGAAATTAAAACGATGTCCCACAAAATAATGTTAGGCATTTATCGGGCAAGGTTAGCTTTGGGAACAAAACAAGTCATCGGCAAAAAATGTGCGGTTTCAAGGAATTTTATAGAGATGAGACAAAAACGTTTAGGCTGACTCTGAGAGAGAGAGACAGCAAATTAAGTTCTTAACTGCCGCGTACTGTAAAAGCATTGTTTTTAATGAAAAGAGTAACCATTCACATTTTTTTTTTTCAAGAATAATATACCTGACACGCGCAGATTTGCAAGTATCAAAGAAATAAGGCGCTTAAGTTTGGGCCAGAAGATTTTGATTGTTAGAAAATTTTGTTCACAGAATTCATCACTGTAAGGATACAAATAAAAGCGTCTATTTTTTCAAAAAAATTTTAGTTGGTTATTGGATGTTATTGGTTATTTGATTGCATGATTGTAAATCCATACGTTTTGTTCCTCTGGTTTGCTGTTTTTACTTAAGACATACAACGTGTTATGATACGATACGATACATGAAAAACTAATTAAAATGAAATACTGAAAACTCACCTTACTGAGTATTTCCTTAAAGTCCTTTACTATAGGTGTGGGTCGCTTGGTCTTATCGTTATAGTAGGTGATATTAAAACGAGCGCCCGCAAACCAAATTTCAAGCTCGTTCAGGGCATTCCTGATTGCAGATTCGCTGGATGCTGCTGTGCATATTTTCTATAAAAGTCATAAGCATAACGTTACCCAAAATCACAACCCTCCATAGTCGGGTAAGGCATCAGTGGGATACTATAGTCACCTATATAAGTATTTTTTTGTAGATTAAAATTTGAATCAATTTAGTGTTTAATTCCTCCAGGGCTCTAATATTTGACACCATTAGACGTACATAAATCAAAACCGTTATTGGTATAATTGACTTTTTGGACGCGTAGAACATCTTGAAAACATGTGCTTTTTTTACAGTTTCAGACGAAGTATTAACATCTGTACTGACTGGGCCTACTTTTAGTTCTGGAGCTGAAATAACAATACTAAAAACGTGATGACAAAAATACCTGTAAGGACTTGATGTGTTTCTTTATATTCATCGCAGTAGTTAAAAGATCTCTGACTTGCAGGGTATCTGGTTTCTTATACTCCATCTCCAGAAGACTGTATACCTCGTGCCAATGACGTTCGGTGAACTCGTTGCCCCGAAGATATTTTAGTAACGGAGCTAAATCCTGTACAAAAAAAGTAAAACTACCACTGTCTAAGGAAGCCTATATTTATTTATTTATCTTTTTAAGATCTTCGAAAAAGGATAAAAAGATACCTAAAGGTATTGTGTTGATATAGGCAAAAGAGCCCTAGGCTGAACCTTTAGTTAGGTATTCATATTTATCAGTATTCAAATTTGGGAATCAATTTGTAAATATCTAACATCTGCATAGCAGCTGAAATGCGGCCAGAACAGCTTGATTACTGCCTGTACCAAACAACCTCTTAATAATTACCTAAATATGTACGAAATATAATTCACGTGTATGATTGCTGATGATATCACCAAGTCTACATTTTGAACATATGTGTTATGATGTCATTGCACTAGCTCAAAATGTATGTGAGCTGCAATACGCCGAGGTGATATAAATATCTAAATAGTACTCAATAGTAGGAAACTTGAAATCACGCTAGCAATAATACACAAACGACAGGTTTCAGACGCAAATAATGCGACCTCAATACGGGAGTAGACGAGAGTACGGAATACCTAATAGAGTTTTACAAAATCGGATAATAACGTACACACTGACGAAAAACTAAGCGGCATTGAAGCATGATCCAAAGAATTTTGTGACCAGTTGTTTGGTGCAGAAACAAAGCTATTAACTGTTTGCACTGAGGGCTGCACTTTAATTATTTCAGGAAATAGGCTATGGGCTTTTTTATAATTCTATTTTGCCTAAAATGCATTTAGAAAAAAACAAGTATACAAATATTTTTCTAATGTAAAATGGGATCAATATAGTAAGCCACCTATCCTACTGGGGCTAAGTATTATATAAGTAATTATAAAAAAGAATTTACTGAATATCGAATCGAAAAGAAAAAAAGGCAATAGGAATGAAAACCAAATTGTGAAAAAAAAAACAGATAGTACTTTACTTGAACACATTGTTTCATAAACATTTATATGGGTGTTTCGTATTACCCAGTTACTGGGTTGTGGAGGTCAGATAGGCAGTCACTCCATGTAAAATACTGGTATTCAGTTGCATCCGGTTAGACTGGAAGCCGAAAAAGGCTAGGCAGATGATGATGATGGGTGTGCCAAAAAAAAAATTACCGAATATTTCTCCAATTCTTGCTGAATGTATAATGTTACCATAGTGAATGGTTCCAATCGTCCTTTCCATTTCACTGAAAACTCTTCTATCAAATGAATCTTTTTTTGGAACACTATCCACTCTTGATCCGCGATAGATTCGAATTCTAAAATAAAGATAGGTAATTGTTTATGGTTACTTCTTCAGTTCGCAAGGATTTATATAGTACTAGGAACTAAATAAGACAGTATAAAAGGTTTATGTTTTTTAAACAAATAATTTACCTTCATTGTACTCTTTTAAAGGAGTCCATAAGTTGACATATTCAGCCATAAGCTTTTCAGCTTGATCCCATGTATCGGATAGTTCCACTTTCATTTGGAATTTTTCACATTCTTTACTATAATGAACCAAAAGATTACTAATTTATAATGACAATCAATAATTTATAATTTATAATCAAAGTGAGAATAGAGACACAAAGAGAGAACATTAAATGGAGACTTTTTGACCCTTTTTACTAGGAGCTACGGTTACCTGTAAGTACCACAGTGCCCATTACGGCCGCACATTTTTGTTTTTAAGGGGGGTGCCCTTAAAAACAAAAATGTGCGGCAATTCGCAAAGCATTCCAATAGACTAGTGACTTAATGAGAGTCCGCACATCTTATCCAACTAAATCGTCCAACTTTTTAGTGTATTTTGTATGCTGTGCGATTTAGTTGGCCAACTTGGAATTGTATGTCTGCGGGCGCTCTAAAATAAACACGTTTTAACTTATTATTATATTTTGGTGTAAAATAAGTAAATAAATACACATAATATATAGGTTTATCTATATATGTATGCATTTAAAATCTTCCATTTTAGGGTAACAATTCCAGCAACAAAAAACTTACATTAGCTCATCTCTCTCTGCGAAAAACTTGTTCAGACTTTCGTGGGCCTCGAACACGGAGCGACATCTATCGAGCATTTCAACGTAGTTCACTCCGTGAGTATCGTCCAAACGTGGCTTAGCTTGAGTCCACCGAGATGTCCACGCTTCTACACTTGTGTTCAAGTTATCCCATTCCCCACTCAAACTTGACTTTACTATTTCAGCCTGGAGTTTCATTTAGAAAAATTAAAAAATATTTCTTTTTTTAATAGCCTTATCATTTGGAGATAGCAACTAATTGAGTATTAGAGTATTTTGTATGCCCCCTACTAAAGCTTACCTGATGTTCAAACATCTTCTGTTGGCTCAGCATCAGTTCGTGTATCTTCTGCCATTCTTTCATAGTCCCATCAACGGACGAGTCCCCTCCCCACGTACGCAGCATGTGACCTTTTCTTTTCAACGCCTCAACTGTATTTTCCATCTATAGAGTGACGGAAACTGTTATTGTATGGTAAAATTTTTGGTAATAAGAATACATGTAAATCAGGGAAGAAAGAAGAAACATAATACCTATTAGTAAATGGCCCCAAACAATATTATGGCACATAACATTTCAAGTCAATTTACCATAATTATCTGCAGGGTAGGCAATATGAAGAGTCGTTTACAATTGGTGCGTCCACAATACAAAATCGCAAGATACGAGTATTTGGCATAAACTTCAGTTTTTGCCAAAAATCGTCCTGTTAAAGAGGTGGAAAACTAAATAGAAAGCCTCCCAGGTTACATCCACTTACCTCAGGCATTTGCTGCTGCAAGGCTTGCTGCGTAGCGCTCATTTCAGCAAGCTCTTTAGCGTTCTTAGGCAGTGCATGGTTCTCTAACATAACGGTTGCAGAGGCCACGAACGCATCTATCTTTGCTGTGTCTGATCTACAACTGGCCATTAATGACGTCATCAGAGATGCCCAGAGGCTTCGCGCTTGAGCCTCAAACTCACGACGTAAAGTTGTTGTGCCAACTGATATCCATTCTATCTTTTCGTCCTCACTAAAAGTTAAATAATGGTTAATGATAATATTGCAATATGAAATATCGAAAAAATAAATACGTCAGACATATTTCAGTTTGGCCTGGCCGGATACGTGCACTCAAAAATCTGCTTCAAAAAGTGGTCGCTCCGGCCACTACGGGCACGTAGGTATGATAGTAGTAGCATACACACAGGGTACAGATTCTGGCAAAAACTGACCACAAAAAAGATCTGGAAGGCCTTAACATAATTAATCAATCATAATGAATCAACTCACAAGGTCATTTTTGCGACCGCCTGTCCGTACGCTTTGCAGGCTTTAAAGTTGCTCTCCCAATGTATAGGCTCGGTGAGATGCTCCTTACATAACGCGTCTAGGTCGGTCACGCACGCTAGAGCCGCGCGCCGCGTCCACGATGCGCATGAAGCTTCCAGAGAGGATAGGGCTGCTTCGAGTTGTTGAACTGCTTTGTTGCCTAGCCAGCTGTGCCTTTAAATTCGCAAAAACAAAAAGGCTAACAATTTAAAAACCATGTTTCATTTATATTTATTGCTATTTTATGTTTATCAATGCTGAAAAGATACTCGTTCTAGAAAGCAATATAAGAAGCATAAACAATGATTTGAAAATATAAGATATTAAACTTTATCACTTACTTTTCGACGATAGCAGCAAAGATAGTCTGTTTGTCAGTGATATTGTTTTGTACGCCGACGAAGTGTGCTGGCATGGAGACAAGGCGACGCAGTTGATGGTAGTGCTGCACCCGAAGCTCTTCGATAGCTGGTTGAACACGAACTGAGTAACCACTGAACAAAGAAGACGCTTTAGTTAAAATTAATCCATAAGTCAGTTTTACGAGATTCATATTACGCGTCATAGCAAGGTGCAATGATAACTAAAGGGTATTTTTTCCTGGGAAATTGATTTTTGAAAGTTTGCTAAGTACCTGCGTATATTTTCTGCTTCACAACCTCAACTCAGTTTATTCAAGAATTGACAAGTCAATTTAAGATTTTATTTATTTACAAAACGTTAATTAACTTTCGCTTTACACGGAACCACTCTAACGCATAACTTTGCTTATGGATTATAATACCTATGCAGAATTGCAAAGACAATTTCTTTTAATTACTGTATTCAGGTGCTTAATTAATTATTCTTATTTTCAGATCCACGGAGACCTTATTATTGACCTTAAAATTAAATTAATTGAGCCCGGTTACTGGCTGGCTACTCGAGGTATAACATGAGAGTTTAAGTATATGGTATACCTAACTGATGAAATGTAGGTGTAAACCAGTACACAATATTTTGTGGAACAAAAGTGTGAAGCGAGTCAATTATAAAACAAGCTTTAAAAGCTTGTTGAATTTTAATTACCGAAAAACCAGATCAACTTTGACATGTGGAAAATGTTTATGTAGCGAAAGCAGCGTCTTTATGTATTGGTACTCAAGAGCCTTATACAACTGCCAATCCCAATGAGATCGCCACAGCTCGGTGTTGTTGTAACCGTTAGATTCCGCCTGAAAAAAAAAATTTAAAACTTTACTGTTATGTATTATAAATTTGTGATGTACTGGACTTGAAAGGGAAAATAACGATTATTGGATTCAATTCGAGAGGTGCAAGAAATCAGAAAGGATTAAGAGGAATTTCTCCTTAACTTTCAATAAAACAGAATACTGGATTCTTACATATTATAATAATTTATTAAAATCAATAGTATAGGTACTCACCGTATCTATAATATCTCTTATCTCTTTGACACCTTTCTTCCATTCAGATTGTTTGGCCAAAAGTTCGGTCTCTATAAGCCTCTGGACGATATTTCTTATCGCTACATGTTGACCAGTCAGATAAGTGTTCTGAAATAGACATAATGAACTAGCTGTTGCAAACCAAATTCAAGCAGACACATTCAGAAGTTTCGTTTGTCTTCTCTACGAAAGCAATTTTACATCTAGATAGGAATGTCACATTTATATCATAAATGATTAAGACTGTAAATCGCCTATCAGTGCATTGGCCAAGGATGGGGCAGTTGTAGGGACAGGCCTACATCCGATAGAAGCCATCTTTTTGCTAACAGTTTGCAGAAACAGAAGCCGTATTATGAAGTGATAATGCCTAGAGAGAGTCAGAACTATACATGAATTATGGCGCCATCTCTTTTTACAAGGCACCGATTATGACATTAATTTGTCATAATACTGTCCCAGAAACAAATAAGTACCTGTGTTTCCAATTTCAAGACAATTTTCTTGAGTTTATCAGTGTAATTTGATAGCTGTTCCACGTCATCCCAGTACACTGCCTTCTGGTTCTGAACTAAGTTGGACAGGTCTAATGCCGCTTGCAACATCATCGGACGGGTTGACGGGATCATTCGCTCACCCAGAGTGTTGTGGAATGATGCCACCTGGAAAAACGATATTAGATATTATCACTGTACAATAGAAAAACACGTATTCATTTATTCACTCGCCTATTTCTAAAAAAAAGTCCTGTTTTTAAATGGTTTCTTAATCAATGAAACTAAATACTAAGTTTTTTATATGGCTTATGTGTGAGCAATGGTACGGTGAAATGTTGAATGGCTTGAAGTTTTAGTGGTAAGCAAAAATTGCGCAATAGTTAGAAACTGTCATACCTGTTGCAACGGCCGTGCATGCGCTAGCGCATTGCTAAGCGTATCAAGTACAGCTGCAGCGGGTGGGGGCGGTAGTCGCATGGCAGCGAGCGCACGCGCTTCTAACTCCGCGCGAACCAGACCTGGGTTAAAGTTCACTACCATCAGGCGAGTGCTGCTTTCGAATTCCACTACCGGCTTGTCTGTAGATATTTGGAGGGAGCCGTTCTTTGCTTGAGCCTGTAAAAACATGGTATAGTGTGGCCATTAGTGCTGTGCACTCCCTGAGGTATGCGCGGCGAGGTGGGGGGCGAAGAAAAAAGTGCATGAGTTCACATGAGATCGATATTGTCGGACTGATCTTACGATATCGGTTTACAATATTTTATGTAAAGCTTTAATATTGGCGATTCCAGACTTATATTAATTACAATTCCAGGTTTCCTTACGATGTTTTCCCTCACCGATGTCAGAGATCCAAGATAAACTTTAGAAAGTACATTTGAATTGAAAATTGCCTCCGCTACGATTTTGGCAATATTCGCATCACTATTCTATTCAAAACTTTTTGGAATATTTATCTCATGTGCGTCTGGCATAGACAGTCCGCTACAAACAAATGCTAGCTACCGCCGTGAGCGTCGGCGGCAGACTGACAGAGCGCAGCAGCCGATTCTCCCCCCCGTCTCGCCGCGCGCCAGTGTTGCCAACCCCAACCGAGACTAAAACTGCAAAGAAGCTTTCAAAAAGCTGTAGAAAACTGTAAAATTCTATTTAAAGAACTGTAAATTTACAGCTTTTCTTATTTTGGACTATTTAATAAGTTTATTATTTTGAATTATCAATAAAACCACATAATAAAGCAAAAAAATAATACTATCATTTATTTTACATTATTTCTACTAATACTGCTTCGTTTTCAATTTGCACATCCTCTTGGTTTTCAGTTTAATTTTATTTTATTCAGGGCAATTTTATATCAAACTAGCTGTGCCCGCGACTTCGTTCGCGTGGATGTCGGAACTTAACAATGTATTTCTTAGTTCGAAGCGCTGTTGGAGGATACCGATACAAAATATTTTTTTATTTTATTTATGCTAGTGCTTCTTTATAAACAACATTAGCTGTGGAACCATCTGGAGCGTACCCAAAAAGGTTATTAAGGTTGTTTATCCGTGAAAGAGCTACGTATAGTTGACCATGGGAAAAGCATCCAATACTTAGGTCCACCCCCGCAACGGATAATGTCTGGCCCTGAGCTTTATTAATCGTCATGGTATAACAGAGAGTAACTGGGAATTGCACTCGTTTGAAAGAGAAAGTTGTTAGGAATTATAGGTATTCTTGGAAAAAAAAGAGGCAACGGCCTTCAAAATCTACAAAATAAAAAATAACTTTAGTTTGGAAGTCGGCGGCTTTGGTTTTGTTTTTTGTTATGTAGGTACTGCCACCGACTTCCAAACTAAAGTTATTTTTTATTTTGTAGTTTTTGAAGTGTTTTTTGTATAAAAGCTTTTTATTTTTTCACTTTTTAGTGCTTGTGTGTTCGTGTTTAAAATCCTTACGAAAAGCCCTTTCAAACAATACCTCACACGATATATTTAATTTTGGAAAGTGGTAGGGTCGACGTACCCCCCTCCCCCACTTCCTTCAGTCAGTCATCGACTACACGTATAAACAAAGCAATTTTTCTTGTTACGATGGTTCTGCTGTGATCCTTTAAGGAGTTCCGTTCCATATCTCCGAAGTTTATCATCAGATCATGACAATATTTCTATGGGACCTATTCGGAACTAATAAAGAGTATTAGTTCCGGTCCCATTGTCCCATGACATGGGCGAAGGTCATTCTTTCAAGGCCGCGATTCAGAAAATGACGTCACACGCAACACGCCATCATTCGAATATCTTTATTCAATACTGCACGCAGTTGTTCTCTAGTTAAAGTCCCGTCTAAGTTCGATAGATGGCGCTATTTTAATATTTTACTTCGGAAACATTATTATAATTTTATAAATTTACATTTTTTTATAAGGTGTGAAGTGATTACGATGATACAAAAAACTTCACATATTGTTGTGTATAAAAGTTACGCGAAGTTGTGACTCACAACTTCGCGTAACTTTCACAACTTGTGAGACCAAGTGCACATAACCCTAATTTTACTTCTAGAAAACTTTAAATTCAAATATCTTTTGATAGACTAAACCGATTGCAATGAAACAAAAACTAAATGTTACTCCAAGTTACGCTCAATCGTTGTGTATAAAAGTTATTTACATTGCTTTCGTACATTTTACGTGATGCCCGAACATATAAACAGACAAACAGACAAATAGACAAAAATTCTAAAAATGGTGGAAATGGGTTCTATTGGTTGTCCTTTAACACCCTGGCTATTTTTTTTGGATTTTTTTTTTGATGTACAAAAACGACTTTTCTACAGTTTTATTATATGTAATATTGATTGATTGATTATCCACCGTGCCAAGAATAGGGTTAAAATCGTAAATATTTTTATCAAATTAGCGTAGATTTTGCTAAATTCGAGTTGGTATGGGATACTCAGCAAATAAAATAGAGGCGCTAGCATCATAAAGAAAAAAACTGTAAATTTGGAGGTCTGAACTAAAAACTGAGGAGATATCGAAAAAACTGTAGATCTACAGTTAAAACTGTAGGGTTGGCTACACTGCCGCGCGCATACCTCAGGGAGTGCACAGCACTAATGGCCACACTATAGTAGCTTACATACATATGGTAGTCAACACAACAATCTCAAACACCAACCATGCAGTACCATTACCAGTACCAGTAACAATATCTGAGGGTTGTCATTAAAAATAACACTTTACAGAGCGTCTCAAAGTTAAGTGAGCATTCTAGGGCAAGTGGATAAAAAATACAATACACGTATCATAATATCTTTACAATCACCTGCAGATCGCGGCTCCACTCTTCGTGCAATTGCGTGTACATATTTTTGAGATCTTTTAAAACTTTGGTAGCGAGACTATATAATTCAGAACTACCGTCAAATTCTTTCAAGTACTTCTCAGCACACATTTGGATTTCTTTGACCTAAAATGAATTATAGGTAAAAATAAATCCTCAACATTCTATCTTAGTGAGTTTAAATGCTGGCCCACTTTGCCTTACCTTAGCTTCTGTCAACTTAGCCCACTGTATTTGTAGCACGACGCTGGACATTTCTGGCGGCTGGTACATCTTGACATCCACTTCGTCTGCATCCATTTGTGTTTGCACACTCTTCAGCATTGAAATAAGAGATGACACGAATATTTCTAGCTCGTTGTTGAGCGCATGCTTTACGAGAGGTCGTTCTATTAAGGAACTGTATCTCATGAATTCGTACAGCATCTGGAAAGGGCCAGTCGAAATACGAAAATGATAGGAATCTTGATGAATGAGCTTTCGATCAAGGACATTTTTGCGTTTCGCGTGTTACTTTACCTGTTTAGTGGACATGTTATGCAATCTGGGTTTTAACTTTTCAGCTACTTTCGTTTCAGCGGGACGCAAACTTGTTGAGAACTTAGAAACAGCTGTATCCCATCCAGGATTAGGACCGTTACACATCCAAATGTTTATACCTATAAAAAACATACGACGGTATTTTTATAAGAGACAACAGGTATTAGAAAAGTATTTAACTGAAAGAGTAGTCAATACTAACTTTCGAAAGGCGCAAATAATTGATGAGTCTGCAATTCTGATCTTTCATTGTTTGAAAGTAATTTATTCAACTGGGAATGTGTAGACCTGATGTCGTGGATCTAAAACATATAGTTTTAATTTAGGTAGGTACAGTCAGCTACAAAAGTCGATTAACATTTATGATTTTTAAATCCTAATTATTAAGTACAATATTAACAGTAAAACGCAATGAATACAAAATTAAGATATAATAGACCCTTAGCTATTACCTGAAAATCTGAAAGCCGGTACATTATGTGTTTAGTGTCTGTTTAAATGATATAAAAAAGTAACATTGTTAATCGACTCTTGTAGCTGACTGTACCTTAATAGTAAAGCTTATACTATATGCTGTTCGACGAATTCATTCAAAAAAACAAAACGCTTCTTTACAGTTGGGTAAATATTAATTAAGCCAGTAAAATATTAAATTATCAAAAGATACCTCTTTTATCCTAGTTTGAAAGTTCAAACAAAACGGTGGCACATAAGGTTTCCCATTCCACGCATGGAGCGCGTAGTTGGGCCAGTATGTTTCAGTTAACGATTCGCAAGCGCTGTTCCAAGTCTGAATCACCTTGAAACTCTCAGATAAAAGGTTCAAGACTTCACAATCCTTGGCTCCATTGTAGACTTTCCAAAGATCGTTGGTAGAAACGGTCTTTTGTATAATTAAACATATTTCATGACCTAAAAATGTAAAATTATACAATTTTTTTTTTTAACATAACTGAATAAAATATAAGAAAAAAAAGTAGCCTTTATTCCAGACTATTATTTTTATTACAATCTCTGTATCAAATTTTATTCAAATCCGTTTAGCCATTCTGATGTGATTAAGTAACAAACATCCTTAGGGTCAGTTCACACCGAGACGCGACGCGACGCGACGCTGCGTGCACACTTTAAAAGAGCGACTCAAAATATAACTTTATTTTCTACACGAAAAGATACACATTTCATTGTAAGAATTTAGAATACGTTACACCACGCAGCACTACGTCGCGATGCGTCGCTCTACGCATCGCTGCGCCGCGCGGCGCCGCGAGACGCATCGCGACGCAGCGGTGAATCGCCGGTACGCGCGCACAGAATGACGTGCAAGAGCGGCGACGTTGCGATGCGTCGCGCGGCGGCGAGCGGCGCAGCGCGGCGCAGCGCGAAGTCACTGGCCTCTTCAAGTATCTTCACGTTGCGTCGCGTCGCGTCGAGTCTCGGTGTGAACTGACCCTTACATCCAAACTTTCGCATTTATAATTAAATAGTATAAGATACATACCAATAATATCAAACACATGGACCATCCTATCTTGTGCATATGGCGAGGTAGTGATCCGCCAAATATCATCCAGAATTCCACCAATATTCTCTGCTGACTCTCTGATCTCATCCATTGAGCTGGAATGCATAGTCCTGCAAAAATATGGAAAAAAAACAATTAATTTATTTATGTGTTTAGTTCTAAGTTAGTAGAATTTGAATTACTTAAATAAAACAAGTTTGCCTTTATGTAATGTCAGATATTAAACAAAAAAATAATACTATCCCACATATATCATAATGTTTGAGCTCCTGCAGCCTGTGATACAGGATTATCCTAGTACAGGCATCTTACATTATTATACCTATATTGTTAATTTCGGGTTCAATGTATAATTTATCTTTTAAGATTCTTTATAAAGATTTATTATTATTATTATTATTCTATAGAATAAAAAAAGACTGGCAGTTTGTGCGACCTAGCGTTTTTATGATATTATGAAAGATATAATAGTTAAATAATTTGGGGCTCAATTACCTTACTTCCTCCATTACATCTTCGAAAAGTTCGCAAAAAGTAGATGCAGCCTCCTTCTCCTTTTTATTAGCATCCTTCTTTAATCCTAGTGTTCTCCAATATTCTAATTCATCTTGGATTGATAGTACAACTGTACAAAAAGAGGAATATAAAAATGACAAAATAAATATATATCTAGGAAACGAGTCTTTCTTTAGTTACTGACTTACTGCAACATTGTGATAAAAATGTAGTTGCTTCCCAATCATTTTTGTAATGGAAATATCTATGCAAAACAATGTTAGTATAAAGATATTTTTTTAAGAGGTCAAGTAGGTATGTTATGTTACAAGTTTCAAGTTGAAAATTTAAAATTTAGGAAACAACAACCATTTCCTTGCTGACTCCTCTAAAAAAAATACAGAAACATTTATAGTCTATCTATAGTTTCTTGTAATAGTCAGATCATATGAGGGTATTTCGGTCACTACAGACGAATATTTCATATAGGTACTCTTACAGTAAATACTAGATTTTATAATTACTTACTATTTATGTTAGTGTTCCCTTTGCCATGGGCCAAAATTCTTAAATTACATTCTAGATCAGACAGATTTTTTTGGAGTTTGTTAGAATATAAGTCACTGCCCTGAAAATTAAAACTTAATTTGAAAACATGCAAAAATAATTCAGAAAAACAAAATTTTAAATAAATAAACTAGGTTGACTTCTAAAACCACTTTCAGTTTGACTTTCATGATTAACTGTAATATGATAATATGCAAAAATATGTATTTAATTTTATGTAACATTATTATATACTTACTGCAGCCAAAAGAGGAGTGTAGACTTGTCTCCATATCTGATATAATGACTCTGCTGTGTTATTGGACAGAGTCAGTATATTAATATTGTGCACAGTATCATCTTTCAATAACTCTTGTGCAGATGTTTTGTAAAATACAATAGATTTGTTTTTGTTATCTTGTATCTACAAGATGAGAATTAATTTGTAAAACAATATAAAGTAAGTAAATAAATGTGTATTAAAGCATCTGTATCTTGCTAGTAACTGAATCCTAAGAGTTATTAGTGTTGCAGGATTATCAGACCCTTTGGTTGGGTATTGAACACAGCTTCCTCAGATTCAGCTTCTTTAGCTTGCCTTACACATATTTAAAACATTCAAAACAAAGAAATCTTAACTTAGTAAATATCTACTTTACTTATTTATTTTTTCTACATGCTGTAATTTCAAATTTAACTTAATGCATAATTAACTTAATTTAATAATCTTTATTTTTTATTGTACTTACTTTAGTATGAAGAAATATATTTTCATTAACTTGATAGCCTTGTATTACAATTATTTGTGGGTTGTTTATAAAATCAGACAATGCATCTTCTGATTTTTCATCTAACTTCAAATCCAATTTGTTGTAATAGTGCTCTGAAAGGACATACTTAGTTATAATAATGGCTTGAAATCTAAAAAGTGAACTATTTGCGTCTGCTTATTCTGAAACTGGGCATGACAATACTTCTTGAACATCAATATAAACCATGGATTTATTCGGATTTTTAAAGCTGGCTTGTTTATATAAGTCCATTTTTCCAGAAATTCAGCAATCAAGTAGAAGAATGGTTTAATTAAATTATTCCGTAGGTTTCATGATATAAATTGTTTTCTTTTTCATTTGCACATCAAATGGAAAAGACGGAGAGGTGTACTTACCAATAGTAGTAAATATAAAATCGCGTATAGGTAACATGCTTTACGACAAGAATACTAATAAAACTATAATTAAAATTATTTCAATGCGAATATCATCCCATTTAACGAGTAGAAAAATGGTTTAGAATACAAACTGTTCGTTTCACACCACTTTCACACTCTTTTAATGTCAGGTCACAACACGAACACTCACAAGTCACAACACTGTTACCATAGCAACCACAACCACATAGTCAGTGTCTGTCAGTGGTGTCACATAAAGCACAGATTAATAATACAAAGCCTAAATACGAAGTTGACTGGCTGGCATTTTTGAACGTTTTCATAGGTCATGCATAGTACTTAACTCTCCAGTGCGGCCCAGTGCGAATCATATAAAATCAGTGGCTTAGCTACCAAGGGGCTAGACGGTGCCGCTCACCGAGACCCCTAAGCTCGGAGGCCCTTGGACCCTGACGAGCAAACCTCGTACGTATCGAACCTACTAAAAATTCTTCCACCTTCGGAGGTAAAGTCAACTAAAATAAAAGTAAGGTTATCCCTTCAAGGGTTAAATGAAGCCAATAAGTGTTCAGGGGGCTTACTATCACCTTTATAGCAGGGCAGAAGTTGCCCGGATATTGAACTGCCTCGCTATTTTGTACTATGACATCGTTATAGCAGGCCTGTAACAGGCCTGCTAAGTTAACGTTTACAAAACCGTTCACCTTTTTTTTTGTATAGACTTTCGTACTATGACGTTCTATTTGACAGCAGCAAAATGATAATGGAACGGCTGTAATGTCAAAATTAGCGATTGCTAAAAAGTTACTATGGGACTAGCTTTTTCAACATCGTTTTGTAATCTAAAATGATATTCGTGGCAACATGTTAGGTTTATATATATAATAAGAGTTTTTAAAGTGGATGGTGAGAATTGTAAGCGAATTAAACCAGACTTTTTCATTTTTGTAGCTGTTTATCGAGTACGAAATATGTAAATATAACTTAAAATAATAAAATTGAAGTGTGAAAATCGTATGGAAAAACATACCAACGGCGTTGCATTTGGGAAATAAATAACAATAATGAAGTTAATGACAGGGAATAAGAATCAATTAATATAGGTAAGAAGATATAACTTAAAATCATCAATGGTAACCAAAACCTATGAAAATACGTAATGTAAGTATAAATAAAAACCTACTCTACAAAACTACAATACTCAATTAATATTTGTATTTTACAGGCCTATTAAAAGATTTAGTCCCCCGTTTGTGCGAGGGTTTTAAACCTATGATGAAAATAATAAATCCTCCAAAGGCTTAGTGACCTAAGCAGAGACTAAGGTGAGTGTTATCAATTCATCAGATTTTCTATTGTGGAGCATAACTACACTAGTGTGTTTCTTGTGTATGTTCCTTGCTATTAAACATAATTTGCTGTGTATTAAAGTGACAATGAAAAACATAAGCAAGTAATCTTTTAATCCATTTATTTCAGGAGATTCTCGGTATTGACTCAGAAACACAATAATGACATCAATTTTATTTGGAATGCAGAACCAGTCTCCAGAAGCTTTTTACACTGAGAAGCATAACAAGACCCAAAACATTATTGAGAGGACCATTGATGTACTAAAGGCTCGATTGAGATGTTGATTAGCCCATCAAGTGCTACATTTCCAATCACAAATGTTTTGCAAATGCATGTGTTTCTACACAACATAATGTAACACAGTAAATTTATGAAAATAAAACAATGACCGCATCTAGTTTAAAAAAATATGTTTAATTTTTACCTGTTTACAAATTAAATTATTATCATTTATCACATGATACTTTCTTATGACTGACTGAAACATATATACATATAAGTAGGAACCCATATTATCCATATTCATATTCATATTCATTTATTGCATACCATTTGTTTATAAAGATGTTACATAATGCTTAAAGCTAAAGTACATCCATATAAATGCAATGAAAGTTTACAAGAACAAAAACTGGTAACAGAGATGATTGCCTGCAGGAGCCATAAATTCATATGGTGTACCTACTTTGTTGGTTTCTAATATGCAGGTATATTTAAATAAAAACACATCATGAGTATTATTCTTTATTTTAATTTTCATCCTAAATACATAGGTATGGATAATGATTAATTAGTTAGGCTCTCCACTGGATGGAATTACTAGATATATTATTTTTCAGTTTAGTAGACTAGGAGATGTCAAGAATACTGGGGCTCCGTTGCATTCCTGTAAAAAGGTTATGTTTCTTGGATTATGGGATATTGCGGTTCTTGTATTTCGATATTTCAATAAATTCCTTTACTATAAATGTACCCATGTGTGTATTTTTGTAGGAACAACACAACAAAATACTTTTTTACAATAATTGTGACTGAAACAAAATTTACCAAAAGCACTCTATACCGCAATAAATAAATTACTTCTTATCGACTTTAATGTCTAGTAGGGCTTTGAACATTATATATTACTTTTGTAAAAGGCTGTGAAAATCATTAAATTAATCAAGTGAAATGTTGTTTATATTTACGCGCTGACAGTTGATGAACGTAGGTACGTTCTGAATATCACATTGTATCTTTAAGAGTTAAAAAGGTTTTTTTAACGTGAAACTTGTGCTTTTAGAGCTTTTAGATAATAAATCATGGTAAGTTGTAATACATAATCTTAGTTATAACTTGTATTTATCTAAGAAATTCAAGTTATGATCATTAAAAAAAAACCGGTAATGTGTTAGAGAATTATATCGTAGTTTTTGAACGTTGTTTATTCACAACACTAAGATTAAACTTCATCATCAAAGCAGGCAGAGACAAGCATTGCCGTTCAATAATCGTTCACCTTTAATACGGTCATGGTACGATTTTTAGCGATTCCTAAGCAGGCCTGCTTTTGAATGGAAGTTGACTGACAGGCATTTGAACGTTTTCTTAAAAGGTGATGGTAAGCCCCCAGCTGTGTTCTCTACATTTTTATTGCTTTAGCTTCTTGAGCTTTTTAATTTTTTTTACACAAGCTTTTAGGTAACATAATAAGTACCTTTCATGCGATAGTGTTTAGAGTTAGATAAATCTGAAGGCAAAAATAAAATTCGTTCTCTAAAAATAACCGTCAGAATAAAACCTATGTGCAATTATTTTTTTTTATAAACTTTTAACATAAAAACTTAAAAGAAAATTTCATTTTTTTTAAATTATTATTCTGTTCGTGAATTTTACGTGCACATTCCGAAGTTTTATAAATAAAGATCCTTTATCCCTTACAATAAGATTGATTTTCGTACTGCAAGTCACTGACATAAGCAAGCAAACAGCAACTGTGAACTGTCAACTGTCTGTCATTCATACATACTTTTGTTTTACTGTCATTGTCATATTTTATTACGTTGTCGTTGTCTATTTTTATTTTCTCGAGAGATAACCAAAAAAAACAGAGAGATTATCAATCTGACTGTTATTTATCTACCTAACTACTTTTTCACCTTCTTGTTCATCAAACGCAAAACAAAATGTTTCGACCCGTAAGATCCCTGAATGCGGTAAGTATATATGTTTAAGCTATAATAGTAATATTAAACTATGCAATGCATTCTGTTTTTAAAACCATTTATTCAACTCTGGTATTGCAATAAGATTAAAACCTTACCTACATAAGTATTATGTAAAAGTACATAATAAGTAAGTCGTACAGCTGAAACTGATGCTTGAAGACAATAATTGATACAGGATTATAATAAAAATGTATAAACTTCCTCGTATATTTTATTGTCTTACTCTCTATATGTAAGGTGTACTTACTGTTGAAGCGTGCGGCGGCCCATAACCTGTTGAAGCACCCTCTCGTAGGTGTGCAATAAGTGTGATGAATATACCTTACTTAGGGATGATTTTTTCATTTCCAATAAAACAGCTGCTGATTCTCCATGCATAAATAAAATATAATTAGATAAATATCTGCTTACAAAACCATCACAAACACTTAATTTAACTCATAATTACTTCTGATAAACCTCTCTAAAATTAATACATTACACGTCCATAAAACTTCTCATGTCATGGTTCTACTTGAAGTGCTGTCTAAAAATTTTCACAGGAACTCATTTAATATAATTCAAACTACTGTCAAAACTTTTCCTCTGAATATTTCATGCCAGCAACGTAATTTACTTTTAAAGCGGCCAACCACATATGACAAACCACAGATAAAATTCCTATTTCCCCAACATCCCCTCTGAATTTTATATTTATAATAACAATCAAAGCAACATAAACAACTTACAGTAACAACCTTATAGTTAACTCCTATCTTCTCATTTAAAACCCAACTTAACTAACCCTCCCAACTTAACTAAAATCTTACAAACAAACTTTTGAATTAAACAACCAAAAACCTTACTTAACTAACTTACTTCAAAATCAAAATTTCAAATTACATTCCAAATACCTTATCTTCTAAAACCTCCTTAACCACAACACATAACACACACTTCACATTAAATAATGTCAATTACACATCACTCACAATACATTGTCTCAGTCTTAAAAACTTTGTCCTGTCCAGTGGTTTTGTTAAGATATCCGCTAAGTTAAATTTTGTTGGGCAATAATTAATTTCTAATAAATTTTTGTTTATCTTTTCTTTAATGAAATGGTATTTCACGTCAATGTGTTTGCTACGTCTATTCAGAATACCATTTTTAATCAGTACAATAGCTGATTGATTATCAACAAATAACTTTGTTTTCGGTAATTTGTTAGTGAGTTCGCAGATCAGAGACTGAATGTACAACAAGTCCTTAATACATTCAGCTGCAGAAATGTACTCGGCCTCAGTGCTGGACAGAGCAGTGACTGACTGCTTACGCGAGCACCAATGGATTGGTCCACCACCATAAAATACCACAAAGCCAGTAGTACTTTTCCTGGTGTCAGGATCACCCGCGAAGTCCGCATCACAGTACGCCGTTAAAGTTTGATCATTACCCCGAACATATTTTATACCCGTACTAATTGAGTTGCGAATGTACCTAAAGATGTTTTTAATGTTTCCAAAATCATTCAAATTTGGATTTTCTTGGTGTCTACTACAATAACCTACCTGAAAAGCTAAATCTAACCTTGTTTTATTTACCAAATATAATAATGATCCTATTAATTTTCTATATCGATGTACATCACTCTCCTCACCTTTCCCCTCTTGATGTACATCTACTAATACATGTGGATGACAACTTTCTTTTAAATTATTAAATTTAAATTTTTCTACAATTTGTTTAATATAACTCTCTTGAGATATTTTAATAAATTTTGTTCTACTTTGACATCAAAACCTATAAACTTTTCAGTTTTATCAAATTTCCGCATTTCAAATTCAGTTTCTAATTTATTAATAATTTTATTTAATTCAATTTCATTTTCTCCAATCAGAACTCCATCATCAACATAAATCGCCAAATAAACACCCCTGTCCTTATTTACAAAAACACATGGATCAGACTTTAATTGAACTAAGCCTAATTTTCTCAAAAATTCCGTCAATCTTTTGTTCCACATGAGCGGAGCTTGTTTCAGTCCATACAGGCTCTTCTTTAATTTACATACTTTATTTTCTTTATCCTTTACATCATATCCTAAAGGTATTTCCATAAATATTTCTTCATCTAAATTTCCATATAAAAATGCTGTCTTCACATCAAATTGTTTTATTTTCAAACCTTTTTGTGCTGCAATAGCTAGCAATAATCTAACACTGGTAGTGTTAACCACTGGACTATAAGTTTCTTTATAATCTACATTATGCTTCTGAAGAAATCCTCTTGCTACTAATCTTGCCTTATATCTTCCATCTGATTTCACTGTATATATCCACTTGCTTGTAATTATTTTTCTATTCTTTGCTTCACTTTTGTTTACAATTTCCCAGGTTTTATTCTTTTCTAACGAGTCTTTCTCCTCCTTCATTGCTTTACACCATAAATCTTTATCAAAACTCTTAAAAACATCCGTATAAGTCAAAAATGAAGTCTCCAAATCGTAATCTTTTAGCCATGATGGCAATTTTCTTTCACGATATGGTAAAATTCTCCGTCCAACATTGATTGTTTCCACTGCATCTTCAAATTCATCACCAGTCTCAACTGTTTCATTTCTAACTTCCCCTCTCAAAGTGTTATTTTCTTCACCTCCAACTCCAGTTCCAGTGTCTTCACCACTAACTCCAACATCTTCCACACTATCTTCAAAATTATCAAAATTATTTTCATCTTCTTCACCACTAACTTCAACTTCTTCTTCACTGACTTCAACTTCTTCACCACTGACTTCAACTTCTTCACCACTGACTTCAACTTCTTCACCACTGACTTCAACTTCTTCACCACTGACTTCAACTTCAATATTATCAAAACTATCTTCAAACACCTCATTATCTTCAAAAGCTTCTTCACCATCAACAGCTCCATCACCACTTTCACTACGAAGAACATCACCAATAACCACATCATTATTCACTTCATTATTCACTTCACCATGAATAACACCATCACCTTCACCACAATCACCATTATCACCAATATAAATACTCACCTCTTTAAATAAATTATCTAACTCACATCGTTTCACTTCACGATTACAAAATTTTAAATAATCCGCAACCTCACTTTTATTATTATTAAACACAACATCTCTCGAATAAATAATCTTAGAATCAGCAGGATCCCATATCTTATAACCATTGTTTGTAAATCCAACTAAAAGTCCTTTGCTACTCCTGGAGTCAAGTTTCTTTAATTTAAAATTGTTTTTATAATAAGCTAGCGATCCGAAAATGTTTAAGTGTTTTAAGTTTGGTATTCTATTAAACCACATTTCCGCTGGTGTTTTATTATTTGTAGTATTTGCACTCCTGTTAATTAAGTAGGCAGATGTTAAGACAGCTTCACCCCATAAAGTACGTGGTAGCTGCATATCAAACAGTAAAGCTCTGGTTCTTTCCATTAAGGACCTGTTTAGCCGTTCAGCTTTACCATTTAGTTGTGGGGTGTACGGGATAGTGTAATCAATATAAATTCCTTTATTGTTACAGTATGTTTTAAACTGTTTGGTAATGTATTCACCACCATTGTCGCATCTAAAAGTTTTAATTTTTGATTGAAAATGATTTTCTGCCAAATTAATATAGTTAATAATTTTAGAAAAGGCTTCGCTTTTGTTTTTGATTAAATATACTTTAATAAAATGTGTATAGTCATCTAAAAAGGTTATAAAATATTTATAACCATTCCATGTTTCTATTTCTATTGGTCCACAAATGTCACTATGAATGATTTCTAAAGGTTTGCTTGCTTTTTGTCTGATAGATTTGAATGGTTTACGACATAGCTTCGCTTTGGTGCAGACCTCGCAGGCGTCCATGTCTTTTTCTTTTTCTAGGCCTCCCCCAATTCCTTTAACAAGGTTCTTGGTCTTGGCTATAGGTACATGACCTAAAGCCCTATGCCAGAACATCCTACTGATATTTATAAATTGGACTGACCTTGATGTTCCCACTGGCTCTGCGAATAGATTAAGGTGGTACAAACCATCTCGTCTCAGCTCAGCAGTCACTGGACACTCAGCCTCTGCTCCGCGAATCTCACATCGGTTTCTGAAAAAATTTAAATTATAATTATCTTCAGATAATTTCGATACTGATATTAAGTTCTTTTTAAGTTGAGGAACCAAGAGGACATCTTTTAAAGTTAAATTATTGGAATATATATTGCCCATTGTGTTTACTAAATGTATATTTCCATCAGCTGTCATAATTTTGTAGCTTGTAACTCTCCTATCTTTAAGATAGCTCTCCGAGTTCACTATGTGACTGCTGGTACCTGAGTCCACAATAAATTCCATCTTTGTATCATGTGCTTGTAAGTTGTTAATGAATTTACTACTTACAGTTTTATTTAGGCAGAACTTTGTGTAGTGCGAGTCAACACTGCATTTTTGACAATTGAATTTTGCTCTACACTCCGCATACCTGTGACCGGGCTTCAAGCATTTAAAGCAGCTCTGCTGTGCTCCGTGCTGCTCTCTGCCGAATGCATTGATCATCGGTTGTTGCAATGATTTTGTTCTGCAAAACTTTGCTATGTGTCCTTTTAATCCACACTTAAAGCACGTTTTAATAAAGCAGCTGGTTGCTTCTTTATTATCCTCCTTTTGTTCTGATGTCTCAGCCTCCGTTTTGTTGGTGTTCCTCATTCTTAACTCCAAACTGATTCTTGATGTCAAATTTGTTAGAGTTTTGTCATTTAAAGCTGTTGCTTCCCAAGCTGTTCGGAAGTGGTTAAAATTTTCCGGTATATTTGTTAGAATTTTCGTCATGATTTGCCTGTCATCGATGTTATATCCTAATCCCTTGATTTCGGTTGCTAAGTTCTCAACCTGTGATATGTCGCTCATCAGATCGTTATTTTTAAACTTGTAGTTAAAAAATTCTTCCAACTTCTGTGAGATCTGTACTTCCCTATGGCCCAAACATATTGTATCTAATTTATCTATAACATCTTTTGTTGTTTGACAGTTTAATACGTATCCTAGAAATCTATCTGATATTGAATTTAAAATGATAAGTTTCGCCTTGGCATCCTTTTTCTCGAAATCCTTTTCCTGAATTGCTCCAGCATTTAATACTGAGCTTATTTCTTTCGCCTTCAATATAAGCATCAACCTTAATTTCCAGAAGGAATATTCGGAATCGCTCACCAACTTTGACAATTTATACTCGTCTGCCATTTTGTTCAAATTTGGACTTTTAGATAAAGATTATTTTTTCTTTCTCCTCATCACACCTAAAGCGGCCCATAACCTGTTGAAGCACCCTCTCGTAGGTGTGCAATAAGTGTGATGAATATACCTTACTTAGGGATGATTTTTTCATTTCCAATAAAACAGCTGCTGATTCTCCATGCATAAATAAAATATAATTAGATAAATATCTGCTTACAAAACCATCACAAACACTTAATTTAACTCATAATTACTTCTGATAAACCTCTCTAAAATTAATACATTACACGTCCATAAAACTTCTCATGTCATGGTTCTACTTGAAGTGCTGTCTAAAAATTTTCACAGGAACTCATTTAATATAATTCAAACTACTGTCAAAACTTTTCCTCTGAATATTTCATGCCAGCAACGTAATTTACTTTTAAAGCGGCCAACCACATATGACAAACCACAGATAAAATTCCTATTTCCCCAACACTTACATCGAACAATATTACTAAACTAGCTGTCCGCCGCGGTTACACCCGCGTCTTTGGTTACTGCTCCGCTCCCGTAGGTCGTAGCGTGATGGTATATAGCCTATAGCCTTCCTCGATAACTAATCTATCTAACACTGAAAGAATTTTTCAAATCCGACCAGTAGTTCCAGAGATTAGCGCGTTCAAACAAACAAACAAACAAACACTGCAGCTTTATAATATTAAGTATAGATTATTCTAGCATAGCACAAATACAAACAATATCTTGAATATGTAGACATTAATTTAATTATTATGTTTGTTTTGCTTGTTTTACCAGACCTATAAATTAGTGAAGAGCCTGCCGAGTGCTGCTTACATGAGTGACAAGCCTGTGGATGTGGATTATTCCTACTTAGAAATACCTCGTTATGACGTTGATAAACCCCAACCATTGGAGAAGCGTAAGGCAAGGTAAGAAAAATGTTTGTGTTTATGAAATTCTTTTAAAATTAATGTAACAAAAGTGTGTCTGGTAGGTCAGCTAAACGGCCATAGCTTTTTTTTTAACACAGTATGATATCGAAATTATCTTTCTGCTTGAAGTGCATATAAATAAGTAATCTGGTTTGAAATCAATTTTGATGAATGTTAGCTAGTGTTGGCTAGCAAAGGTTAAGGAAATTACATCTTATCATCTTAGTCATCTAATACATGTGCATAACAAAAATGTTGGTCTGGTTGTCACAAAGCGCGACTGCTGAGCATAAGGTCTTGGGTTCGATTCCCAGGTTGGGCAAAGTGTGACTGGGTTTTTCCATCAGGAATTTCTTAGTAGTAGCTACGGAGTCTGGATTTGTGCCTGGTTGATGACAATAGGCTCGCCCCCTATTACATGGGTCAATCTTAAACATAACTGGCAAAATGTGGATGTACCAATGAGTACACCTCTGTGAAACCCTTCAGGGATTACAGGTGTGATGTTATGGTGTTACGTAATTTTTTTGTTTGAAGTACAATCTGTCACAAAATCTCACCACACAGTGCCTTAGCGAGCTCACATACATCATAGTGCTAAATTTAAGTACTAGCTGCTGCCCGCGACTTCGTCTGTGTGGTTTTTTCCATCATTTCATATTAGAGAAATAAATAGGCGAAAGTCAAACCTCGAATTATAACATTTTACTTAGGCTATTCAGTCGAATCTGTAGTTTCCCTTATTGCATGTCGAGGCTCACAGAGCGACAGCGATAGCTTTTCCTTATACCTAATTTTCTAAAATCTCTGCCCGCGTTTTCTCTTAAGAAAATCTGAGATGATACAACTGATAATAATAATATGAAATGTTGATCAATAGTTATCGTAATGAGAGTAATTATTTTGTTAATTATCATAACATGTTATTGCATACTGTAAAAGTTGAATAAGTCTAGACTTACGTAACAGTCAGTTACGTTAATATCCACCTACCCTACGCAGGGCTTAAATAGCTGATACGGCGCAACTCCAAGTTGGATAAAAGTGTTTTTGCTTACTTTGATAATAATTAGTCTTTTTATGCTGCTGTAGTGCTACCAGAGGTTTTTGAACTTATCGCGCATACGCTGTATTACCTCTTATCACCTTGAACTATTTTACAGTTTACCCATTACATAACCGAATGAGAAGTATGCATAACCATAACAGTTTGGGGCAAAATTGGGGACTTTGATCGATTATACATAAATACGTAAAGTCACGTCTTTTTTCCATAGGGGTAGGTAAAAACCACAGAACGCCATTGCTACGATCCTTACATACTCCTTTCGCCTCGTCCACGTTCATATATCTGGTCATGCAAGCACGCGTCTGATTATAAAAAGTTAAAAACTAAAAAGCACTGTGTATCTTGATTTCTGCCGAAGATGTACACTGTTGATCAACCCTCCCTCAAGTGTAGCCACATCAACCGATCCTATGCTTTTCGCTTTTAGCAACCTTTCTACAGATCACTGGTTCACCTTGTTAAGCCGGCTGTACACATTGGGCCAACGCGCTGGGCCAGCGCGTTGGGCCAACGTGTAGAGAGCTACTTGGCGGTAAGTTGGCTCAATTGGTCAGTTGGCGCCTACATTGGCAGGCAACCCGAATAGTGTCGGTTTTTTGTGCACACATCAAAGGATCTTGGCGCGCTCCGCAAACAGCGTTCACACGTTGGTGTCTTGTTCAGTTCGTTGTTACTCGTCAGCGGAGATAGTATCGTTGCGCGTTGGCGGCAGTGATGGGCAAAAAGTAATTAGATTAATAATTACAAATTACAGTTCCATTATAATTAGTAATTAAAATACTTTGTAACAGATTACTTAAGTAACTAATTGCAATGAGTACTTGAGTAATGAGTAACTAATAAAAGATTTATAACTATACATATAATGATTGACAGAATTTTTTTTTTTTAATTGTGTTTCATTTTCGTATTTCTCAGAAATGTGTACCTAATTACTTTTTATCAGATTACTAGGTAATCTGTTATAATGTAATTAGATTACATTTTAATCAAATTATTATGTAATTCAATTATTAATTAGATTACTTAATTAAGTAACTAGTTACGCCCATCACTGGATGGCGGCGCCGGTGTGGACAAGCAATGAGGTTTTACAATTCATAGAATTGTATCGACATGAAGGAATAATTTGGAATCCACGGCATGAACTACATAAATAATTATACGCATTATACGCATAATTAAACGCACTGTATAAATAAATTGCCGCGGCTGCAAGAACTACGTCCATCTTTGAAGCGCCAATGCAGAATGATCAGTAAGCCAATGTGAGCCAATGTGTGAACAGCAATCTTGCCAATCCTCATTTTTGGCGCAACGCGTTGGCCCAACGCGTTGGGCCACTGTGTACAGCCGGCATGAGGCATACTTCTGCTGCGTCCGGGGTGGGGGACACCTCGACCATCTGTTTTGTCAGCAATCTCCCCCACCCACACTGCCATATAGGTTTGGCAATACTTCAGGCAATGGTGGTTATTTTGATTTCTACGAGCATATAAGAGCATATCTTTTGCCTGGGTGCCGTGAGTGATTACTTAAGCTGCTTTTATACTTAACCTGCCCTGCGTGTCTCCACGCGTGGGTAAGCTATCGGTTTCATATATTTAGTATAGGACTGATCACATTTATCCCGCCCCGCGTGGCGTGGAGCAACCGACTAAATGTATGAAACAGATAGCTTTCCCACGCGTGGAGACACGCGGGGCAGGTTAAGTATAAACGCAGCTTACGTGCAGTTTTTCGTGTGTATTAGTGATTACAAAAAAAAATGTTTCTGGTCAAGATTTTGTCTTGAGATACTGCGCTATTTGGGCGAGAAAATGTTGTGTAGCTTCAAGAACGCTGCCCAGCTGAGTTGAATTTGACGATATTTGCCTAGAATAACTATTGCAAATTTTATACTCAACAATTTCTACTCTTTCAGACTCCTGTATCAATCACGCAAGAGAGGCATGTTGGAGAATGATCTCCTACTGAGCACCTTCGTCAAGAAATACTTGGATTCACTGAATGAAAAGCAGACAATCATGTATGATCATCTCATTAATTGTGTGAGCAACGACTGGGATCTCTTCTACTGGATGATTGAGAAACAGCCCACGCCAAAGGAATACGACAATGAAGTTATGGATATGCTGAAAAAACACGCAAAAAATATAGATAAAGTTCCTCTGAGGCTGCCAAACTTACACTGACACTGAAAATAATTCTTTAGCTAGAAATAGTTGTTGATTCTTCTTAAAAATAATGCTTATGCATTTCGTAGACATGAAATGCAGTTCGGTAGATAGGTACCTACTCAGTTTTAGATTATTATTAGAGAGATTAATATAATAGTACTTATTATATTATTTAAATGTAAATTTATTTGTTGAATAGTTAATAATAACGCTAACAATTTAAAATTTGTTTGTTTTGTTTTAGAAATATACTTGCGTCACCGATCCTCAATTCGTTTACTATTCCTATAAAAAATAAATAACACACTCATATGACGTCCATTAAAAATGTTACTACGTTCCTTCTTTTTGTAACAATGTGCAGTTTACACTTTCATGAAAAAACACGTACATCCGAACAAATCTTTGCGTTGTAATTGTTTCCTCTACAATGGTATACGAATATTTGCACGATTTTGTCTTTTGTCTCCACAATGGTATATAGATATTTTTACGATTTTGAGTTTTGTTAGTTCGAGTGTGTGTATTATTATGTAGAATAATTCGTTATGTAAATTAGTTTCGTGCGTAAATAAGCATTTATTTGTCAGGAGGATTAACATATTCATTTAAATGTGTATGAACATGGAAGCTCGGTGACCTAATACAGGCATTTCACTCGACCTCACACCGGCGCCGCAAAGAGTTACGCAGTGGGGCTCCTTAGTTTTGTTTGAACCGCCCTATGGTTCGCCAATCGTGTACACATCGTACCGCCAAATACCTAAATAACTCCCAGTGCGTAATCCTTATTTTGATCAAATACTGCGTTATCAAATAATAATAATATTTAATAATTTCTGTTGATTATGAATGAGCACGTCACACGCGGGTCAGCCACAATCTTATCATTTGCTGTTTAAATGTTTGTGCTTTGATCCAGTGAAGCCAGTTAACTTGAAGCAAGTTGTGAATGTACATTATATCAAAGAGTGTAGGTAAAGTTTTTTTTTAAAAACTTTTATATTTGCAGTACTATCTTCTAAAAAGTGTTTTGTGATAAATATACTAAACAATAAATTGTGTTAAGTGTTAATTATTAGTGGTAAAGATGCCTATTCGACGCAGTCAGGTAAGCTTTCGATTATTAATAATAATTTTAAAATTTATAAGCATTAACATTATCAGAAAAATAATTTAGGTTGAAATTTTGCAATTCGAATTTCAAAGTTAAGTACCAGTGATGTATCGAAGTTTTGTATAAATTCTCCATTGATAAAATCGTTGAACAAAAAAATAAATAAATCTTTATTCAGAAAATTTGAATAAAACATAACATCGCGCCTGTACTCCCGAATGGTTAGGCAGAGGTGTACCCATTAACCAGTACTTACACCCACATTTCGATAATTATACGACTTTATAATTTCACAACTTTATACAATATTCAAGTATAGAAGATTATTTCATACCCGTTTTGCAAGAACCATGCTTTACCTAACTGTCCATAATATTAAATAAGTAAAATGATGGGGAATAAAGGGTTTTCGACATAAAATAAAGATTTGTATTGTCCCAACCTCACGGAATTGATTAAATACGTTTCTTTTTTAAATTTATTTATGCCATTTTATGCAGGTATTAGTGAAATGGATCTTCGAGAACCAGCACAAGTTGCAAATGGTACGTTATTGCAGTTCTTCGTTGCGGTATAAGGAGTTGGAAGAGAATGCGGCGCAAGCGCAACCGGAGCACGTGGCTCCCTCTATGGCCGCGCCCGCTGACAAGCCCCGCCCACATATTACGCCTGAAATCTCGTTTAAGGTATGTTCGACTGTAATCTAATGACTATTGATTACATATCTGTTTTTTTATTTTAACGAGACTCAGTAAGCTTGAACATTTATGTTTAAAGCTTTTACCATTGCTTTTGTATTTCTTAAATACATATATCAGGCTACAATTTTCTTCTAATCCAGTCAATACAGAAAGTGTGAATTTTTAAACATTCTCTAATGTCGATGTCTGTAATAATAATTTATTCAACAAATAAACAAATCATGATGATACCTAGTTTACTTTAAACCAATAGGTATATCTATTGTTTATGATTTCTTGGAATTATTTCATTACGCAGCTGTTGACGTATGTAATTTATTTAACAACATGAAAGCTGATAATTCTAAGTAATGTATATTGTTTATAAGACGAATGTAGGTAGGTACGGTCGTAAATGTCGGTTTTGAACCTTTATCTTGTTTGTTTGCACTCATGTTACTGTACTTCTAAACGGCTATCTACTTGTCAGGAGGTAACTGCATGATATATGTATTGACTTGGATCGAACATGCCGATTGACACGTGACCGACCACGTACCCTTCTGACAACGTTACACTATATTGTTACAGTTACAGTACGGTATTAAATGTTTACATACATAATTATATATTAATTGATACACTTTAATGGTGATGTAATCGACTGTGGTTTTAACTAAGTTTCGATGCGATAATATGACTAGAAATAATGATCTTTCCTTATAAATTATAAGATATACAATGGAATATTATCTTTTAGTTTATAAAATAGTCAATAAGTTTAAGTTACTTTAGTTACGTAAGCAGGGTTTAGTGCTCATTTCAATGTTTAACTGTTAAAATACTTTTCAGCACGAGGACTTACAAGTAAGGCTCGCAGCTCCATACCAACTGAACCCAAAACCCGACGTAACAGACCTAGGGTTTGGCAAATTTTTCACTGATCACATGCTCAAAATCAACTTCTTCAAGCAACTAGGAGGATGGCAGAAACCAGAGATAATGCCTTTTGAAAATTTAAGTTTACACCCTGCTTCCAAAGCGCTACATTATGCAATACAAGTATGTTAATGACCTACTTTGATTTTATTGATATGCAGTTAAATTAATTAACTAACTGCACTACTGCAGTTAGTTAGTTATATTTCTTAAAAGTTAACACATCGTTAAAATATCGAATGTTTCCTCAAAGCAATCCTTTTTGTGGCAAAGAGATAAAGGATGAAAATACACAAACAATTAGCATGTATTGATGCATAATTATTATGATTAGAGAGAATGTTGAGTTTCTAGAATGATTGCTCTTATTGATGTCATTTACATGTACTATCAACGCAGTATTGTCACATTAAATGCGAATGATGTCACTGGGGACCTTAATGTTTGCATGTGTATTCGCAAGGAGATAAAGTGATTATAAATATGTTACAGTTGTTTGAAGGACTCAAGGCGTACAGGGGGGTCGATGATAAGATACGATTGTTTCGACCTGAATTAAATATGGAAAGAATGAATTTAGCAGCTAAAAGGTCTGGGCTGCCTACCTTTGATGGCGAAGAACTTATAAAATGTATATCAAGGCTAGTGCAAATCGACCAGGAGTGGGTACCGCATTCAGAAACCTCCACCTTGTACCTACGACCTACGTTAATAGGCACCGAGGTAAGCAATTATTGAATTAATGTGTTGTTCGATTATAATCAGTTAAAGAGATTTCTTAGCACGTTAGTAATAATATATATTGGGGAAATCAGTACCTTAACAAACGTGAGATCACATCTTTCTTGGATAAGTTGTAAGGAAAAATTGAAATTTCTGTTTAACTCATTAAAATTAACTTCTGAAGCCAATCGACCTTCTAAATAATAACTGATCTCATACGTGGAAGGAAGATATAATAAATATGTAAACTTTACATATTTCGCATATTATAAATGAAATATTTTCAATGATAAGCTTTTAGGCACTTGAAGTAGGTAGCTTATCTTCAACAATCAAAAGTAAGCACATTAAAGTTTTTATATGGTCGCAATAAAATCAGTGCACATACGGAAAATGATGTAGCCCACTTGTTCTTATCTTTAGTAATTACTAAACGCCTCTGATTGATAAAATTTGGCAAATAACAATGTTATCGCAAAATTTCAGAGATATCAAGGAAAGATTTGTCCAATCATGCCATAATTATCAAATTTTTTTTGTTGTGTCCATAGGACGGACATAGGTGAATGTTTTCGAATTATGTTCAAGGCGCTTCACCTCATATGTACGTAAATGTAAGCATGTATCGATCGATATTTCGTTTATCTAGAGCGAAGGACGATAATATAACAGATCGGTCATTGTTGTCAAGTAGGCACCGCTCTTATCAAGTATAATGAACATTTAACTTTTGTTTTGATACTAATTTTTGCTCCAAGTTTTTATCGCGTGTTTTTTATAGTTTTGGTAAAAATTGGGTTATATTCATAACACATAATAATAATTAATATACCTATTTAGCGATTTAGCTGTTCGCCCACAAAAAGCACTGAAATAAAAGTACGTACACTGACAAAAAATGTATTGCACCACTTCTATAAAGAGTGCAAAAGGTGCTATTATGAAGTTTTTAGCATCTTTTTAGATAGGCACTACATAATCGTTTGAAATAATTATGTTAAATTTAGCCGTAAGGTTAATTAATTTAGTTAATTATTAATATTAGAGATGTGCCGACTATGACTTTGGCCGACTAGTCGGTTAAAGTCAAGTGTAACCAGTGCCAAATGATAATTTCTCGTGGTGGGCATGTGTATGAAATATTTAACATTTTAATAAGAAATGAATACAAAGTAAGAAGCCGGATAGTCGGTGCTCTTTGTCAATTAGTCGCCGACTACGAAAGTGGCCGGATAGTCGGCTTTACCGAGTAGTCGGACGGAACATCTCTATTGTTGATACTACTTAATACAGATGCACTGATACTTGATTAGAGCAAGCCTTTTAATTGATGGCAAGCGTTGAAAATTTTACCGATGCCGATGTTTCTTTATGAAGATAATTATAAACAAATTTTCTTAGATTACAGCATTATCTATACTTAGTTCACGTTTTCAGTATGCACGATATATTAGAATAATCATTCGACTTATTCACCTTATCGCCGTTGCTATTATTTGAATATTCAGTTTGAGTCACGTTTTCATAAAATTTTCAACGTTTACGCCGTTATCTCAGTTTATTATATAATAGACGATCACTAAGACTTGATTTTCAATTCATAGTAAAATAATTAAAAAAACAATGGCAGTTAAGGCTTTAGTGGTAATAAAAATATTTTGGGCAATAAAGATTTAAAATCGAAAGTCAAATAAATGTAGTGTTTAAGAATTTAGTTCTTACAAAGGAAAATAGATCGTAGGTAGGTACTTACTTGTATAAGATAGTTTTTAAAAATAATCGCTTTTCGATAATGATCAAGTGTTATTAGCTAATTTATTTTTCAACGTGTTTTATCGCTTGCGTTCATGTGATATCGGTTCAAGGTAACTTTAATTAACGATACAGCCAGCACAGAGGTTTTTTGCTTCTTAAAAATTAAATACTTCGATGAAGGACCCTCAGCAACTTAAATTATTTATGGACAATATCATCACGAAGTGAACCATATGAATGAAAATGTTAAAGTTGCACAATGCACAGTACAGTGTTTTTAAAATATTCCTGTTGTAATAAACAATAAAATTGACATCACCGTCATTTAGTCCTGATTGTTTTTTGCTGGTGAATTATCTTAAGAGGAGGTCGAAATCTCTTAAATTAAGTAAATAATAATACTCATTACACGACTGCCCCAAAAAAAGGAGTGTTATGTGTTCAGGGTTAATGTATGTATGTATGTATGTATGTATGTATGTATGTGAGTTTCTTTATTCCACCATAACTTTTAAACGCCTGAACCGATTTAGATGTATGGGGTATCGTTACAATCCTTGCATCGTTCCGAGTAACATAGGCTAGTTAAAAATAAAAAGAAACCGGTGTGGTCACTTTAAAAAGTAAATTAATACCAGCCTCAATTTTTTTTTTTAATGAATGTGATCGTGTCTATGTTTATCGTCTAGAATTTGACAAGTAGATTTAAAAAATATATAACACTGTAAATAAAAAACGTCGTAAAAAATTCTGACGAGTAAACAAAGTACAAATATGTGCAATTTTTGCAGTCGTGTTTTTTAATTTTTTAATTATAGAAGCTTGTTTATTATTATTGTATTTTCGCTTCTGACTTGACTTTATTAGTTTATAACGTTTATATTTTCAACAGCCTACGTTTGGTATAATGGCCCCTGAGACGGCGCTGCTGTTCGTCATCCTTAGTCCTGTGAGTGCATATTACAAGACGGGTACCGATGGCGCCGTGTCAATATACGCGGACCCTAATGTAGTACGGGCCTTCCCCGGAGGAGTGGGCAACCGAAAAGTTGGATCTAACTATGGACCCACGATTGGTGAGATTTACCACAAACCTCAAATTTTTTTTAAGGAAACGATCCCTTTTTTTATTTTCATTAGAACCTGTTTTTTGTCTTAGGTATTTCTTCGAAAACAAATATGACTGAAAAAAAGTAAATTAATTATTTTTTGTATGTAAACTAAAAGTTTCGTAATTATTCCTTGTAACATACTTTCTGTGAATATTTCTCCACTGTGCACTTATGATAGTCTCTGTTTGTTGAACAATATCAATATTGAATGTAACCGGTCTGATCGAGAATAGTCATGTTCTTATTATGTTTACAGAGGCCACAGCTCGAGCAGCTAAACTAGGTCACCAGCAAGTGTTGTGGCTGTTCGGACCCAACCATGAGCTTACCGAAGTCGGCGCCATGAACATATTCGTAGTTTACATCAATGAACAAGGAGGTAATAATAAACACTACATTATTTTTTTCATTTCATTCGATTATTATTTTCCTGTAACAATTAAAAATAACGTACGATCATGCGGTTAATGGTTGGATATCCGTGTGACTGTCTGATACTGTCATGTTATCTGGTGCGTCGGTGGCACTCTGACCTTTTGACCGGTAAATTCTCGCCTCGTATCTGAAGCAACAATTAGGGTCAGTAACATCAGTTCCAGCGCTTTTTCCAGATCACAGTGTTTTTTGTTTAACTTTGATGAGGATTATGCAATGGAAATATTAAAATATTATATTTGCAGATAAACAATTGAGTACTCCGCCATTGAATGGTCTCATCTTGCCCGGAGTGACCCGTCGCTCTATTCTGGAGCTAGCCAGCCAGTGGGAAGATTTAGTTGTTACGGAAGAAGTTCTTACCATGGATAAAATTGTTGAATTAAATAATAAAGGACGGGTAAGTTTTAAGTTTACATTTCTCGTTTTGACTTAAATGAATAGTTTTGAATATAAAATGAATCGTATTGCTTTCAGTTACTAGAGATGTTTGGTGCGGGTACGGCTGTGGTGATCAGCCCTATCAGCAGGGTGGGCTTCTTGGATCATGAGATCCAAGTACCGACTATGACGCAGGCGCAACCAGTATACCAGAGGGTTAAGGACACGTTGCTGGCGATACAATATGGCCACATAGAGCACCCGTATGCGAAAATTATTTCATAGTGTTGAGTAGGGGCGCATTGCCGTCGTACAAACATTTGATTATTTAGTTTTCACGTCACTAAGAGACGACTACTGTGAATTTACATATCAGAAACAGTCCTGTGCTGAGGAATAATCAGAAAACTTTCTGTGCCTAACATGTGTGGACGATAAATTATATTATTTAAATGATAACGTTTATTGATAAGTTAAGGTTACATTGAACAGAGAGGCGAGGAATGTATAAATGCTGCGCATTTGGTTCTACAAAAACTCGCCTAATTATACTGTTATCGTTGGTGCTATCAGTATGTACGTGCTTACTTTATTTATTTATTCATTATCTACTATCTTCGGGAGGACGTAAGTAATAGGTATTATTTCACTTATTTGTGATGTGACATGCGATTGTAGTATCAAGTGAAACAAAAGCGAACATTTTAGACTAAAAAACTATGTTGTATGGTGCCATGTTTTATTGTAAAACCGTAAGCAACATGAGTCACCTAATAGGGTAGATGACACCACCAATCAATTGACGTACTTTTTATGACCTGTCAAAACGCGATTCTCCCATAGATTTTGTATAACAAAACACAACTGTGACGTCACTTTTGTGCAGACTCAATTGACTAATTATTTATTAATTTGAAAGCAGTTAAAAATCCAATTTTAGTGATTTGAAAATTAATCAGGTTTTCAGGGTCTAAATAAAGTGTTTCTTTATAGAAGTTTTGTCTTGGAATTATTGGTTAATAGTGTCATCTACCCGGTTCAAATTTCGACTGTATTAATTGTTTTTAAAAAAATATTGGGTTAATCGAACCTAGGAATATTGTAAATATAAATAAGTAATAACTAGCAAAGAATGCCGTTTTACCATTACAAAGTAAGACATTGCCATTGAAAACAGACTAGAAAATATTTACTAAAACGTAATATAAACCGCCGAAAATGTCATACTGTAACCATGACCGCCGAATCGACAGACTTTTAAATTTATGTGATATTATCGTTTAATTTAATATAAAACCGAAGCTTACTCTGTATTTAATTGTAAATCATGTATTGTTAAGTTTAGGCGTTAAAGATTTGCTCACGCGCGCGGCACTAGCCAAGCATGCGTAGCACCGGCCATCCATTTATCCGTTTTTTTTAATACAAGTGCTATATGTATGTGTTCTGTTTGTGTAAATTTAACGGAAGTGGGCCAAACACGCGTGCTTGAGCAAATTAGCATGACACCAAAATCACCCTAAAAGTTTACTGTGTATAATGTTTTCATAAAAGTTGTTCTGTGATATTAATACCTATTTATGTACTGAAATATTGCAAATTAATTTCAAGATTTAATTCAGTGCATTTAATGTGGTAAATCACTTTTATTTATATCAAAAAAATCAAAAACAAAAGAGGAAAATAGGCAAACTGATAACGTGCATTTTTCTAGTCTAAGGTAAGAATCTGTATGAATCCCTTCATATTTATAAATATATTTTTTTAAAACTCCATTTGATATTTTTATTTTCAATTCTTTTACTAGCGTTACCTTATGTATATTGTTGTTATGTTCGGTATGCACACTAACTAGCTTTAATGCTAAGCCCTTTTTCAGGTATAAAAGGTCACTCGCTTAAATAGCAAGAGTGATTTTTATACTATATGTACTTCAAATTAGAAATGTATCGGCAACTAAACAAAAAATATTATTTTTAGGACATTGTTAACACCTTAACTGCCACGTCAGGCACATGTGCCTGACGCTTGTGGAGGTTTGACCTTCAACATTTTTGGCCCGACAGTGAACGTGTTAAGAAACATACTTGTTATTTCCAGACTTACCTTGAGCCTATAACTCCAGTCCTTAAATGAACCTTGGATCATAATATAAATAAGCGATGTTTTGATAATATACTCGTGGCTTACAGCTAAAAAAATACATTGTACCAAATTTTTTTTGATACCCTTTTACCTTTTATGAGTACTTATATAGTTAGGTACTGTTAAAGTCTATCACGTAATTATGCCGCAGGGTTGATGTCTCAAGCCAAAGTTATTGTTTTAATGGCATCTAAAAGATAAAAATAATTGGCCTCAATTTGTGTTAGATGTGAAGAGGAACAGAACAATGAGATTACAATTGCCGGGTTGATAACAAAAAAAATTGTCTTCCGCATAGCGAAATTAACATCTACGCTCATGGCGAGGCATAAAGAATAAGGAAATATTAGTTTAACCTTACAACAGCGTAGGTATTCCCCGAAGGGATGGTAAAGAAGCAAGTTAGCATACTAAGTTCTAGGAGTAGAACTTAGTACAGTACCCGGCGATAAATATTGCACATCGACCTTTGGAAAGAGACAATCGGCTAATTTCGGCTTCGTAGAGCGTTATCTCTGTCGCACGAAATACAAACCAGTCCGGTATGTATTAGGAGCTGTTAAAACAATTATGATTTGCTTCTTTTGATAATTCTTTTTATTCTTTGTAAAAATACGAAATACGATAAAGGTCGATGTGCAATATTTATCGCCGGGTACTGTATGCTTGTATCGCAATGGCGATATCAAGTTCCATTTATTATTTTTAGGTTTTGCAGGGTTATTAATCATTTTCTAATCAACCTAACGGTAATGACGCTTTGCTATTTTATCTGGAAATCTCTAAAGCCTCGTTCACAAGTCAAGAAAAATGTTATGCAACTTCTGCTGGGCAAGTATACCAGAATCGTTTAATTACCTAGATTCTTCGCATGCTAGTCGACATAAAACAGATTTTTAAAGTAATATAGCTGATACTGTTTACTGCAGATGCTTATTGGAACTACTTACAGATAGAGATGGTTATCTATTCACGATGCACACAATCATAATTCGTGACGTCACAAGGTTTTGGGAAACAGCGATCACGTTTACAGATTAAAAATGTGCATTTAAAAAACACGTTTGCTAATTAGTAGGTATATTAATAATTTGTAAACAAAAACATGCTTCTATGACGCTTTTCTGGGCGTAAAAAGAATGTATGATTCACTCTAGAAACCTACTTGGTTGACATGGGTTTGGAAGAAAACACCTGTCACCCCTGGAACGAGTGGGGGGAACCCACCAGGCATAGCTAGATAATAAGATGACCGAAAAATCCAAAACGCAGTTATCGGTATAAATTGCAATTTATTACTATAAATTATAGAAGTATGAACATCTTGAGTTGTACTTTTACTCCGGTGGCAGAGGTAGATCGTCGTCAAATTCATCGATTTGTTTCTTTTTAGTATCCGAACGGTTTATTGACCTGCTGAGTGGCTGCAAACCATCCTGACTTGGTGTAGTTGAATACCTTTGGATGAAATAATACGGTTGAAGACGGACACCAGAACAATCGTGAAACAGTATCACTTGTCAACTATAAACTAACTAAACTCAAGCTGTGTAAATGTTGTCAATACAACATTTAAAATTTAAAGCTTTTGAAACAGAAATAACATTTCTTGATTTTTCAATCCCACTCGGAACCAGAAACGAAGGAATATTCGAACTCTTGAATTTACCTTTTTAACTGCTAGGCAAACAGTGAAAAAAAAAGAAAACGAAAAACGAGCAAGTGTCAATCGAGTCAAGAAATATTAATGACTCGCGACGGCGAAAATGTGCAAAATTATTAAAACTAGTTTTATAGTAGTTCAATTAGCTGCTTTATTAGTCTTTGACTTAGGTACTTATGTTGTACTGTAACGCCACGATCTTTGACTGTGACAATGATTATCTACCTTTTACTAAACGTTAAATACGCATTGTATTTAATTGAATTGATTAAGGAATCAACTCAATAAATATTCAGACGATTGACCCCGCGACGCCAGTCTCAGTTTTTTTTAGTATACATACCTCCGTCTGGCGCGCAATAGCGTTAATGAGGCGTTAGTGTCGTTCTCATACTACATTCGCCAAAGAGGTTAACTATGCACCTTTATACTTAACCCAATTTGAAGCATAGTCAAGCAATCTCAAAAACCAACTTTAAGGCCATGTAGACTAAGCTTATATCAAAACTAGCGACCCGCCCCGGCTTCGCACGGGTGCAATTGGGTGCAATGCTGATACTAAAATATTCTATAAAATTTCTTTATATACAACGTTCACAGCTTTTAGGCAAGCGCCGCCGCCGCAGACGCTATGTACCTGCATTTTAAATCTGTAAAATCTTCAAAAATATTCATTTAAATTGCATGCTGTAAAGGGCCATAATGATCTATATGAAATGCACAATGTTTTTAAGGTACTTAATTGGATAAGGATTAATGCTGTATTGCCTAAAATTGCTTCTTAAATAAGCCATTATTTTTCGTAAAAAGTTAAGGATAAAAAATGGTTATTGTGGGTTATCCCTAAGAGATAGACATATACCGTCGCGGACTTTTTTGTAGACCTTTTTAAGGTGTACAATACTGTAGTACATTATTTTGATCTATCTCGAAGGGTTCAGCCAGCGTTTACAATGTAAGCGCAAAAAAATGTGTTTATTTACGACATCACATTAGAAACCTCTAAAATTATCAGTGTTTCTCTACTATATTATGCATGTATTATACATATAAACCTTCCTCTTGAATCACTCTATCTATTAAAAAAAACCACATCAAAATCCGTTGCGTAGTTTTAAAGATCTAAGCATATATAGGGACAGACAGACAGGGAAAGCGACTTTGTTTTATACTATGTAGTGATAACGAACTGGTTGCAAATATCATTCCATGTGATATCCATTATCTGTAGCTTACTTATCACACACAATTTTTTACGTTTACAGATGACGAATCAACTAACGGAAATGTTATCTAAATAATTTGCATGTGAGAAAAATATTTGCAAAACACGTAAGTACGTAACTTACGCGTATGGCCTACTGTGCCCGCTGTCGCCTCGCCCGTCGCTGGAGCGTCGCGATCCCGCCGTCGGGGGCACGGCGCTGGCACTGTCCACGCGACTCCCGCCTGTACCTACACATACAAACGTCATACCTCAATTCTCTGACATTAAAAATTCATGAAGCAGCGATTACGCGAATGGACGTTCGCGAATGGAAGTGTGGCGTTGTATTCAAGAAGTAGGTGTTTATTAAAAACGTGATGATGCGCTCATGACGCTGCGTCAACGCAGCATGTTCAGTAATTGAAAACAGCTACGCATGAATATGAATAAGTCCTCAAGATGCTATTTTCGAAACGGCACTACGCACTACGTTGATATTACAAGTAAAGATTAAAAACAAACCAATCAAAGTGATAAAGATTTTTTTTCTGGAATTTCCGCGGTTTAACCTAATTGTAAAGATAACTCTGATAAAAAGGAAAACAAATAACGGTGCCACGGCAGAATGCTTATGCAATATTTTGTGGCAATTGGTTCATTGAATGTCGTGTAGTTGACCTCTTATTTGTTCGATGGGTGACTGACTGGCCCCTGAGGAGATACTTCCGGCTGACGTAACAGATACTGAAACAAAATAAAACAACATTTGAGGTTCACCGTTATTCGCTGCATTGACTTGATCTAATTTCTTAGATAAGATACCTATCTACCTATATTGCGATGCTTGTCGAACGATACATTGCGCATTAAAATTTCCCATTGACACTGAAACAAAGTAGAGTGCGTAGTATTTTCCGTTGTAGAAACTTCTAAGGAATTTTAAAACGGATTTAAACTTTCTCAAGGTCGTCTCAAAGTCGTATCTACGTAGATGATTAAAAGGACTCAATAACAAACCTTGTTCTTTTTGTTTGACTCTAGCTTGTGCACGGTGCAGTTCCCGGGTCCACGAGGTCGTCTCTGAAAGTCCTTGGTCACCGCACAGCTTCACTATCAGCTTCAAACCTGCACCAATATTCATTGATTATTTTTTAACATTTAACGAGAGGCGTAAATATATAGGGCTGTGTCGTTAGTATTGTACTTATTGTGGCAGATTGAAATAAGAAATTTTATTTAGAGATTCGTTTTATTTTTTGTAGAAGAGGTAAATGTAGTTGTACAAGATAATAATCAACATGACTAACACTGAACGTCGTCAGGGAACCGTGCGTTCATCTTCTTGTACACGGAGAGCGCCTCCTGATACCGCCCGCTGGCACGCAAGCATGCCCCTGTCAGCAGGCCCCATTGCGGCTAAGAGAAAACGGCTTACTGTTTATATCGTTAAATCATTCATCGTTTACATGGAGAATTTAAATAGAGTTTTGCCTAAGGCATACGTTTCTATAGAAAATGAATTTTTTTTGCAATGTAAAGGTATCCCGCTAATAATAATTCATTTAATACAAAATATATTTTTTTCCTTTTAATGCTATAGATATATAGAGAGGTCATATAGATGGGTTCTGAGAGTGTAGGTTTTGCAGGGTAATGCTTGCAAATGTTTAATTGGAATAATATCAAATTCACTTTAAAATTTGTCACGGAAGAACTCTGATACTTGACCCCCCCCCCCCCCCCGGATCCGCTACTGACTTCAAATACGTGACACCTCTACTTTTTGGTTACATTTATGAATGTAAATTAAGCAGTTAAGATAAATCATTCTAAAATTAATTCAAGTATTGAAAGTAATGTTGTTTTCAATAATATGAGGTCAAAAGTTAGATCAATCTTTGTTTTAATTCATTATTATTACATTGTATACAATCATTCTGAATTGACGCACTATAATTCGGAAAATCGAATGTTTTACGATAACGAATAAATAGGATTCTAGCTAGCTTTTGGATTAATTTGTAATTTATTAGTGTGGCCCAAGTTATTCAAACAAAGGTAGTTGACACCACCAATCAATTGAGGTACTTTTTATGACCTGTCAAAATGCGGTTCTCCCATAGATTTTATATATCAAAAGACAAATGTGACGTAACCTTTGTGCCAACTCAATTGACTAACTATTTATTAATTTGAAAGCAATTAAAAATAAAATTTTCCATTTAATTGAAAATTAATCTGGTTTTTAGGGCTAAAATAAGTTAATGGTGTCAACTATACGATTGTATGTATAGTATAGGGTCGAATCGTATGGGATCGTTCGACTTAACAAAACTCGAACGGAATATGAAGCATTCACTCCGCGAGCACTTGGTCACAGAACTCGCAACTATAAACTGTTATAAACTGTTTAGCAACAAACATTAAAAAATCCATGTGCAAACAAGTAATTGCAAGCGGAACTGTGGCCTGAGTCTCTGTGGCAAGAATCAATCTACGGATCGACAGAGTGATTACTAACAGTATTTGTTCCTGCTGAGGACTTTTTAACGAACCAAGTTATTCAAGCGCTTCCATTGACAAACACGGGCAATTATAAACGACCGTATCAATGCAAGATTTCAGTGCATGAGAGAGATGGGGCTATGCTATAAGAAAGTACGAGTAGTACAATATCTGTCTTGCAGCAGAACAAAAATAGATTGAAAAATACAGCATGTAACAAAAACCCTGTCCGATCCTTAAGGGTATTATTCGGCATCGTACTGCGTACACATATACGTAACCATTTAATGGATTTGAGATTATTATTTTTCCCCAGTGAAAAAAAAAATAAGAAAGAAGAAAATATTAAATTAAAATAAAACATAAAAACTGATCAACGGCAACACTGATCTGACAGGGTTTTTGTTACATAGTGTATAGTGTGATATACGGGAATATTTCTTTTAGTTTCTATTACAATACAAATCTTGTAATAACAAAGCTGGTACATACATTACTGGGCTGCAGTCTCGCTGCTCGCCGGTAGTACTGTAGCGCCACGTCGGGCTGTGCTTCGCTGGCCAGCCACTCCAGCGCTGATAGTTCACATGGCCACACTGCTTCTACCTGCACCAAATATAGCAGCTTTAAATATCGTGGTTTTATTTATACTAGCCTTCATAGTCAAAGAGCAAAATTATGAATTTAAAATCCCATTTATATCGGATAACTAGTTCTTGATACAAGCGCACAAAAGGAATAGAAGAAGACAGTGGGTTCTGTATTAGACTTTTTAACTTTTGTGCCTGTTTTAACTTGGAATGAAACGCAATCGATATTTTACGACGTAGCCGAATTTCTGGAACTTAATATAGGACGCGTTCTACTATAGTCGTCATTGCTGTACTACGTTCTAGCTAGACTCATTATACCTACTAAGTAAACAATGTATGCTACCTTAATAGTTTGTGGAACACCTTTAATTCTTGGAATTGCGCGTCTATTGCGGAATCAAATAGTCGACTGCGACTTTTGAACCCTATTAACATTATACCCCCGTGTACCCACACTAACTCGAATCAAATTTTATTTATGAGCTTGAAATGCTGGCTGTGACAGACTGGATAATGACGGAGCACCTTGGTGGAGGCTATTATGTCCAGCAATACCTACACTGTGATGTGATACGCTAAATTGATAGAAATAAAATGCTTACGTCTTGATAATGATGTTTGGCAGTTTGCGAGTCACCCATCTCGCTGTGTAGGTGCGCGAGCGCACATGTCACTCCCGCGTCCCAGTTGCCGATGAGGCTGTACCTAGAAGTTACAAAAAAAAACTTATGTGCTACGTGCATGGGTTACTTCAGCTTCAGTGCACTTTAAGCAGTCAGCCCTTCTACCTTACATTGTGAATAAAGTTCACAAATATATTTTTATATTAAGCTGTTTCATCTTGGCTGCACATAATGCATCAGTTACCAGTGATCAGCAGCAGCAGCATCGTGGTTGTCCTGGTGGCGCCTGGCGAGCCCGGCGGCCGACAGCGCGCGTAGCGTGGCGCCCGCGCCGCTCGCGTTGCGTACTAACGACCATCGTGCCGTGGCACCACCCATCGCTGTTTCGTCGCCGCTTCGCTCTAGAGCTAATGCTGAGGGAAAGAATATGAAGTTAGAGACTTCTATGCTACAGTTTTGCAAGATTGACTGGTGTTTCATCACTCGGGGCCGACTTGGTTTTCAGAGGATCTGATAGTTCATCAATCTCAAGTTAGACTCATTTTGGGTCGTATTGGGCTCATAAACTGATGAGCGCGGTGGTAAGATTATTTGGGTTGTCCAATACAGGGCTAGGTTATTCATGTTATATTAATTAAGTTTATTCTGGTCACTGAGTTCTGGGACTAACGGTCATCGTCAGTGGCGGCTGGTGGGTTATCGAACTGGTGGTGCACTTTACTAAAATATTAAAATTAGAGTTATTAAAATTAATATAGGTATTCAATGTTTATGCTCATTTTCACTAACACCATACACAGTATAGAATAAAAGTTCTCGAAAAAAATCGAAACAAAAACTAAAAACAATTACGGTAATTTATTTATTTATTAATATAAATAAACAATAATTAACGCGTCACACATAATATAGTGAAACAGTCTGATAACGAGATGTCAATCATCATGGCTGCCGTCGCGTCGCCGTCGTCACCTCTCGCCCATGCATGCCGGCCGGCCGCGGCCAATTCGTCAAACATCGGGTGCTCTCGGCAATCCTCGGTTCGCTCGTGCGGCGCTCGACAACCCACTCATTACTCGGTACATTTCTATGAACTATCTTCTGTTTCACGCGTCAGGCGTATTAACTCGTATCTCCTACAAGTTATATTAGTAGTCCTCGTGCACTCGCCGAAGCGCACGAGAATTTGTCTTTACAGGAAAATAAGTCTTAATAGTTTAGAAAAGCGCTCAAACTGTTTCACCATAATTGGAGATTTAATTTTTTATACGTTTTTGTATGTTTAAAAATAACTATTACCTAAAATGGTATTTTAAAAATAAAGATGAAGTACATACCTACTTAATATTTTGTAAGTTTTTAATCTTTTGAATTGGTGGTTCAGCGCACGAGCGCACTTAAGGTACAGCCGCCACTGGTCATCGTAATCAGGACCGGACACTACCGGATACTGGTACGATTTTTTTTCTCTGTCAATTAAGACAACAAAGACTATACGACCAAATTTTTAGGTCTTTGTGCGAAAGGAAACCTATTGCAATCAGTTACCCAGATCATGTGCAGCGATAAGATCAGCGGGGTCGAGATGCGTGGCAGCAGAGAGTTGGTCGGCTGCGTCGCGCCAGGCGAGCGGGCCCGCGTCTGACGTGCGTGCGCTTGCTAACGCGCTGGTGACCCGAGCTGCGCAAGAGTACGGGTCGTCACGGGACGCTGCTTCGCTTAATTGGCGGGCTTCTGTCCAGTTACCCAGCTGATGGAATAGAGGGGTAATTTTAAGACAATTACTAAAAGTTACTGAAAGTTTTGAAAAAACTAGTGTGTTTAATTAGTTAATCTCCTTATAGATTTAATAATTACATATGTATCTACTTGAGTTTATTATGAACTCTTTCGGGTCGCAAAAATAGCTACAGCTTAATTAAATGGTTACATTAATGTTGCATATTATGTTCTGAACGCAATCACTAGCTGCTTTTGGTTTTAAATGTGTCGCAAGTGTCACACGATGACACGAGCCCCACCCACTTGTCAAGTAGAATGAATTAACACTTTCACTGTTCGTGAAGCAGACACAATAGCATAACAATTGCCATGAGCCATATGTGGCTCAAAGGACTGGGAAAGGGTTAAGGCGTCTGCAGGTAAACCGACTTAGTTGGGTTCTGCATACCCAATAATTAATCAGTTTAAAGGACTGAATACTCACGGCATAGGCCACAAAGGCAGCGTCAGTGTTAGCTTCGGCGCGCAGCACGCGGTCGTGCGGGTGCGCGCGCGCCACGGCCTTGAGGCGCTGCAGCGCGCGCGCGCCGGGCAGCGCGGGGGCGCCACGCGAGCGCAGCGCCGCCAGCGCGCCGCCCAGCTCCAGCCGCGCGCCCGCCGCGCCGCCGCTGTAGCCGCGCAGCGCCTCCACGCACCACGACATGCCGCTGCAATGTACAGTCAGCAACAAAAGTCGATTAACATTTAAGATTTTTTAATCCTAATTATTAAGTACAATATTAAAAGTAAAACGCAATGAATATAAAATTAAGATATAATCTACCTTTAGCTATGGCCTGAAATTCTGAAAGCCAGTAGATACATTATGTGTTTAGTGTCTGTTTAAATGATATAAAAAAGTCGACTTTCGTTGTTGACCGTACATTATTAAGCCATATAGTTAACAATATTGAACTATACAGTCATAAACATAACATAACGCCTTTAAATCCCACGAAGGGTTAGGAAAAGGTGTACCCGTACACCTACATTTCGCCAGTTATTTTTAAGTCCCATGTAATAGAGGGCGAGCCTATTGCCATCAACCGGACACAAGTCCAGATTCCGAGGCTGCTACCGAGAAATTCCTGATGGAAAAACCCAATAAGAATGCCCGACCTGGGAATAAAAACCCTAGACCTCATACTCAGCAGTCACGATTACGCACTACACCAACGATGCAGTCATATACAGTCTTTACTGGGGTTAACTTGGTATCGACAGACACAGTCTACCTATATTCAATCCTTACAGATGTTCTACGCTAGCGTTTTCGCAAAACTAACGTGCGGTTGTGGGGGAAAAGGAACGCAGCTTATTTTCTAATCTAAGCTGCAGCACTACACTACAGCTCTACCCAAATGTATGAACATGTATCTTCCTGAAGAAAGTTAGTCAATCCTTTATAGTTGAAGTCTACATAAGTCAGTCCACTGCTAAAAATAGTAATTGAGAAATAGTATATGCACCCTGAGTCAGGTCCCCTGGAGCCAGGTCTCTGCATGGCAGCAGCAGCTGCAGCTAACGCCAGGCATCGCTCGGCATGCGCAGCGCCTCGACGTGACCACCTCGACAAGCGGTCGCCACGGACCACGTCGCGGACTACGCACTCGTATGCATCGTTCTCCTAATACGGAAACAAATTAGCAGTATAACTGAGTAGTAAAGGCAATCGCGAATTGCATTTTACTGTGATTCAAACCAACGCAAAGGGCGATTGAAATTGTGATCATGAATGACAGGCAGCGAATGATAATGTTACAACTGACAAGGAAGAATAACCTAATTATCAGCTAATGGCAGAATGAAGGAGATTTATATTATATTGAAGTAGTAGCTTACGTCATCTATAGTGATGTCTTGGTGGTATGTGGGCGGCTCCACATCGAGCATCGCGTGGAAAGCCGCTTTGGCACCTTCAGCGTCATTCAACGCTACTGAACACAAGACTAAATGCAGACCTGGAATTAAATAGCCGAATATATTGTCAATACTTTATACATTTAATAATAACGCAAAACGAATTTAATTTTGCCACTCACCCGTTTGAAAGTCTCCTTGTTCATGCATGATATGTTGAAAGTTTGTGACCGCATCACGGAACTTGCCCATGCGCACCAGAAGCAGACCGATGTTGTGCATCACTTTCATCCTAAAAAAGACTATTTTGATAAAAGCATCCAAAATACCGTTGAAAGAAATAACACTTCAGGTTTCAAATAACTTCATGTATTATGAGAAAAATAAAACAGGTTTACCTCAAGTCTTTCTCAGCTGTTGGTGTCTGGTCAAGCGCCATTCTGTACAACTTTAACGCTTTTGGGTGCTCTCCCATTTTGAAATAGATGTTTCCCATGTTCACCTAGAAATCATTAACAGATATGAAATACTGACCCTTACGGAAGGAATGAAAATATATTGATCAAGCGTATTACACGTTCAGAGTGAAAGTTTCGCTTTATGCGATTCTTTTTCTTTCTCTGCGCCCTCCTAAGTATTAAATTATCACTTTTTTGTATATTACCTTCAGTCTGTTGGCATGAGGGAACAGTTTATTTCTGGTAAGTAGTTGATATGTGTTCAATGCCTCTGTATACATTTCATTGAGGGCGTATTGTCCTGCCAAGTTGCACAAGACCTGAAACCATTTTGAAAGGATATAATAGAATGTTCAGTAGATTGCAAGAAAATTAAGTTTTCTTATTGTGAAAAGTAACATCGGGGGGCACGGGAGTGCCCCCGCCAAAGTCGAGCGCGAAGCAAACACTGCCGTACCATCCTTTACTGGAACCATTTCGCCGCATTTTCAGGCCCCTATTTGAGAACCTCTGGATAAGACTAGAACGCAGAAATTTTCGTCATCCAGTAAGCTATAATCATATACTTAAAATCCAAAATTTCAAGTCTATAGGTCATTTAGTTCCGAAGTTAAGCGAAAGCAAAGTTTCGCATTTATGACACTCACTCACTCATGATCATCAAAATAGAACTAGTACTTCCCATAAACTCAGAGAGCTGAAATTTGGTACAGAGTTAGGGTTTAATGGCCACATAAAGGGAAAACTATAAAAACTAGGATAATCGAAGATCTGGAGTACCTGGTGACCCTGATTAGAAAACACAAGAGCCCAACCAAACTATTAGAGATCGACATACCGCCTTTACAAAAAATATTCAACTTGGTGGGCCGCTTCATTTGATGTCAAAAATCGAAGGTCTGAAGTATCTTATGAAGAAGCCTCAGCTGGTCTCACTGTATTAGATTGGTAGGGTAAATACGCCATACGTCGGCCCCCCCCCAAACTTCGGCCGTCTGCACATTTTCAGCTTGCGTTCATTTAAAACGCAATGAAGTGACAAATTTGCCACTCGAATTACAACCTTAGTTCATACTCTATATGTACAAACCGTTACTTTCCGATTACGTCACTCACTCTTCGCACACTGAGCGTCATTAGCGATTGCGCCGTCGAAGCGTCAATTTCATAGTTAAAGTACCTTACTTGCTGTGAATACCCACATTTCGGGGATTGATATTAGAACGGTAAGACATTTCTTTTTTTTTGTTTTAAGCTTTATTATCAGTAATTAGTGATTTTTACTATATTTTGAGATAGTTTTTTCAATGTTTTATGTATTGTTTTAAAGGAAAAATAGGAGGCCGCCAATAGAATACCAATTTTGAGTTAAAACCGGATTCTCGGCCGTGGCCGACTTAAAGTAAATGCAGTCTGTTTTATAAATTCCAATTGTACTAATTCCATTGGCTTAATAGGAGAATTTGCAACGCATATAGACAAATAAATCTATTTTACGTTTAATCGCCAAATACCGGCCGGGGTGATATTAGTTGAATCTCGAGAAATAATGTACACAAAATAGGGGCCGGCTTTAGAAACATTAAAGATCGTAATGTCGACCAGCCTCGAATTCGAGCCCAACTATACAGGCTGATTACTTTTTCTTATTTTCTCAAAATTAAATATTTATGCATTTAAACTTAACTCTTTATATTATAAATAAATTAAATGTATAATTTAATTTATTTATAATATAAAGAGTTAAGTTTAAATGCAGGAGTTGATAATATTGAAAAAGCTTAAGCTATCATAAAGCTTATTACGGTTTGGGAATATAAGATATAAATTGCTCTTTGGAACTTGCTACCTCATAAACCCATATTTAATTAGCTTAAAAAATATAAATTGTTGGTCGTGAATCAATCATTCATTATTTAACCTGCATGTTACAAAAAGCTGCCTTTAGAATTAATGCTTTTAATTTAATTAAGGTACTACAATGACAAAAAACTAAGAAAATTATGCAGTTACGATCGCACAAAAATAAAGGAAGCGCTTGAGGCAATAAATTAATAATGTATACTTAATTACTTAGTGAGACTCCTGCCAAAATAAATCATATTAATAATATTTGTCTGTCTTAATTTAAAACACCCTATACCCGGCCGACATTTGGGAAAAACGCGACCGACCATGGGTCTTGAATGGCCGACTTTAGGGTTTTTTCGTTCTCGACGCATCTGAACCTTATAACTTTTTCCTAGTAGTAGAAATGTCAACCTTAAGCCCATAAACATGAAATAGATTTATCAAACTATCCAAAACCGCATCGGAAGCTATCCTTCGTTGGAAATTGATGGTGCCAGACCTATCCCAAAACAGAAAAACCGTAAGGGGGCCGACATTTAGCGTATTTACCCTACATAAAAAAATCGACAGTCGTTGCAAAAATCCAGCGTAGTGGGACACAATCATCTTCTAATTTAATCTAGCCTATAGCGTCCCACTGCTGGGCGAATGCCTTCCCTTCTCCTTCTAATCCTAACTTCCTAACTAATGATATATAATATATAATATTAATATTATAAATGCGAAAGTAAGTTTGTTTGTTTGTTTGTTACCATTATACGCCTAAGCCACTGAACCGATCATCCTGAAATTTTGCATATACGTTGCCAGGTGTACAGGAACGAACATAGGGTACCTTTAATCCCGAAAAAAAGTACTGTTCCCGAGGAGAAATCACAATAACGTCCTAATGACAGTAGATGGCGCCACGTGTCTATCGAATCATGATCGAATTTTAAGTTTAAGCAAAATCTAATACCTTTTGTGAGTCTAGAAGTAGACTGTCGATAGACCAGTTTCAAGTAAACAACCTAAGAGCACGAAAGTTGTTTGCTTAATAATTTTTCACGCCCAAAACCGCTGAAGCGCATCCTGACATTTTGCATAAAGTGGCCTCCAGACGGACGGTGCGGTTGCGGCAAACCGCAGGCCGCGGCTCCAACCGCTGCAAAAACACACCACCGCGGTCACAGTAGCGGCCTTAAGGTGGATGCGACGACCCCTCCGTCCATACATTTTTCATTAGAGTTATACACTAAACACAGACACTCTTTCTTTAAAACTAATCATTTTATCACTTCTTTACAATAAAATGTGCTCGCGTCCGAAGTTTTTAGCCAATAACTTCATTATTCACTGAGAAAAACAATAGTGAAATCTCGGCAAAAATTGACACTTCTTTAGTAGTGTGCGTGACACTGCGGGACTTTTGAGTACTTTTGACAAGCAAACGAAAGGCGAAGTTTAAAAATTGGCACACTAGATGGCGTGCAAAATAATTTCTGATAAATCAATATCTTAGTTCAATAATTGGATTTCCTTTCCAACCGTATCAAAACAAGAATAAAATAACATAAAACTAATGACCTTCGACATCTATGTTTTTTTAAACAATTTTACTTATTATTTATTATTGTTGTGTGGTGCGCAACATAAATAGGTACCAATACTCGTAGTGTAGGTTATAAGCAACGTTGCCGTTCTTTCCTAAATGGAATACGTTGACAAAAAAAGCGTTGCCAAACTTCGTTCACTTGTTGTTTGGGACTTGAAATATAATTCTAATACATTCTGATTTCGGTTGTCACGCGCTATGATTTGCGCGCGGAATTTCTTGTGTATTTTTTGTATGCTATGCATTTTCATTGATTAAAATTGCAATTTTCCTCCAGAATGTATTTGAGACTATATTGTAACTAATTTATCGTAGGTATAGTAATTAATTATTCTAAATACGCAATTATATTTTTGGTGGTATTCGAAACTAAAAAACAGCATGTTGGCCCGTGATTTTTCTGAAATATCGTCACAATACTGATTACCTACGTCATACGTGTCAGTGATGATGAGTCAGTGTTTCATATTTGAATGTGTTTGAATATGTTTTTGGTCAACCATTATAAATCGGTAAACTAGGTACCTACTAAAGTAGTCACAACACAAAATTAAACTTGCAAACATTTGCTAAATACCTATGGTTTTGCAGGGTTACGATAAACATCTTTTACGCATTTTAAAATAGTAAAAAAAAAAATAGTTTCAGACAGACAAACATTATTATTAGTTTGTTTTATTTTGTAGTAGGTACCTACTAAGCTCACGTTCACGGTAATGGTGCGTTCAGAAACAAATAATGTGTGTTGTTCATTCCAGGGTGACTTGAATTGTGCACAGCGTTAGTAGGTATGGTCGAACGTGTGACGTAGACGTTTCACAGAATATTGAGAGTGTTGGTACCGGGTAGGTATGACGATTTTCTTGAGATGAATAATTATAATAAATTGTTTGTATAATAATAAAGCGTAATTTTAGCTCCAGAAATCAAGTTTCCGTAGTGTAGCGGTTATCACGCGTGCTTCACACGCACAAGGCCCCCGGTTCGAACCCTGGCGGAAACAGTTGCTTTTTGTATTTTATTGCCGATCTTAAAAAGTATCTTCACGCTTTTTTATTAATTGGGTGTTCAGAGAAATCTGAAAAATAAACATTTTGTTAAAATAAAAGTAAACTACGTACTATTTCTCGCCTTGAAACTTACGTTTAGAAATCTATGATTGTAGTAGTGAAAAATAACAAAGTGAGCTATCGTAATCTGATACGACAAATAATTTGGTTTTGCGGCATACTTGGCCTTGATAACAATCATAGATTTCTAAACGTAAGTTTCAAGGCGAGAAATAGTACGTAGTTCACTTTTATTTTAACAAAATGTTTATTTTTCAGATTTCTCTGATCACCCAATTAATAAAAAAGCGTGAAGATACTTTTTATGATCGGCAATAAAATACAAAAAGCAACTGTTTCCACCCGGGATCGAACCGGGGGCCTTGTGCGTGTGAAGCACACGTGATAACCGCTACACTACGGAAACTTGATTTCTGGAGCTAAAATTACGCTTTACTAAGTTATGAATGAAGTTTTATTAGTCTGCTGGTAGGTATCTATCAGATGGTGGCTTGTGATCGGTGTAAACAATGAGTTCTCTTCCATCGAACATTTTTCTGAAGTGTTTGATTGACATACCTACCTACCTATAAATTGATAAGTAGGTAGGCTAATAACTCTGTCGAACGTAGACCGTAGGTATAGGTACTGTATGAACTGTATCGCTGTTGTGTTTCGGAGAATTTCTTTGAGAAATAGGTAGGTACCTAGCCAAGCAGTACTTATATTTCTTGTTTACAAGTTATTGAAGGACAGCTCCTGCGCAGGTGTTCGTTGCGTCGCACGTGACTACGTGAGGGAGTTGGCGTCGGTTGGTGATGGAGATGGATGAGCAAACTAAGCTGCGTTTTGTACCTATGCTAACTTTACATAACTCGAATGCTTGTGAGTGTGACGCTTCTGTGTTCCACTTGATCTTTGTTTTATCTCGCTTCTTGGAATTGTGCAGGACCGCGTTGAGCGGTGCTTGTAAGTACTTATGTGATCTGCGTTAGGTACCTACCTACCTACCTACTATGCTGTCACGGTAGAAATTTATCATGCCGATAAATCTACGTAGGTAGGTCTTGATCTTGAATCGTCTCGGGTCTGGGGTAAGCAGAGATAGCAGACTTTTCCTTGTGGTGGTTTGATTCCGTTGCTTGACACTTCATAGACCAGGAACTTGAGGTTTTCTTTGTCGAAGACGCATTTTGATGGATTTATAGTGATATCATACACCTCTTATCTGCGTAAGACTTCCTGTAAATCTTTGATGTGGCTTGCTTTACTTACTTCCGCCTTCCGCCGGAGGTAGTGGGTTCGATTCCCACCCAGGACAAACTTTGTGTGATGAGCATAATTATTGTTGGTTCTGTGTCTGGGTGTAATTTATCTATAATACTGTATGTATTTATAAATTATATAAGTATGTAATGTATATCAGTTGTCTGGTTACCATAACACAAGCTCTGCTTAGCTTGGGATCAGATGGCCGTGTGTGAGTTGTCCCAAGATATTTATTTATTTTTATTTTACTTCATTTTCAGATGCGATTATTGGGTAGGTAAGTACCTACCTACCTACCTACTTACCTACGTCGTCGATGAATGGAAATTTATGCGTAGATACCTAGTCTAATCCGATAAGTAGGTAGGTAAGTAGTACTTACCTACCTACCTACTTATCGGGTACTTACTAAGTAGGTACCTAAGTACTTGATAGATGAATCGTTGGAATGTCTGTCCGGCATTCTTGAGACCTGGACATACCTATTCGTGTAGGTAAACTCGAATATGCCAAAAGGTGTTGTGATGGCTGTTTTCTTGATGTCTAGCTCGTAGACTGGTAGGTACTTACCTACTTAGTTGTTGATAAGCACGGTTTAGGTCGAGTGTATTGAAGATTTTCTTGCCGTGAAGTAGGTACCTAGGTAGATAGATGAAAAAATATTGAATAAGTACCTAGCTAGTGTAATGTAATAAAATAAAACTGCGTTATATTGTAATCAAAATTAAGTGTCGTGATGGCCCAGTGGTTAACGCGCCCACCTCTCATGCATGAGGTTGTGGGTTCGAATCCGGGCAAGCCAATGTGACTTTTTCAATTTATATGTAGGTACCTACTTTGCCCTACAGTGGGACAGTAAGAGGCTGGTAGGTACTTTTTTATTTTTTTTTATTTTTATTTTTTTCAATGTTGACATAATTTATTTCCCAAAATTATAAATTATGTTGCTTCAAATACTTCTGTTTTGATAAACGATTAAAATAGTGTAATGAAATAAAATAAAACTGCGTTTTATTGTAATCAATGTTGACATAATTTATTTCCCATATTTATAAATCAATAAAATAGTTTACGCCAACAAATATAACTTATTTTTACTTAGACAGAAAAATTTAAACTAGTTTTTTTATATTCACGCCATCTAGTGTTCAATCTTCGTAAACGCAGAGGTATGTCTGTGTGTGTAAACGACACTGTATTCAATGACAGAAGTTTTAAACAAGTTATGTGTCGAATTGGGTAGATTTTGAGGGAATGATATGACCTATTCAAATAAAATGTAATATCCGATAACCGCTAAGACTACTCCTATGACTTAATAATTGTCCAATTACACAAAAACTCAAATAAACTAAAAATGTTGACTTCAGCGCCATCTCTCGGGAGAATGTCTGGGAGCAGCCCGTCGGTTTCACCTGCTGTGGTGGTTGCGCTACAATCGGACGTCAGTCAATATGGCTAACCGTAACGTTGTCTTATTATTCTCATTAGCCCTCTCAGAAGATGAGAAAAAAGTAGGAAAAATAACCGTTTAATTAAACACTTGAAGAGTGAGGTACCTCTATTACCATTATCATTAGCATCGCATATTTATTACTCTTACGAATAGAGAAGTGTGGATTAAATTTAAATTATTATTTATATTCAACTATTTCTATCACAATTTCCATATTTGGCGTCATTTTACAAAGCAGTACACGCGGCCTGTTGTTAAAATTTGCAACTGACGCGGCCGCCACAACATTCCGCGTTTGTCTGTGACCCACTTTATATACGTTGTCAGGGATACAGAAAAACTTCGTAAATGACACTGACATCACTGTGTCGTCACTGACACTGACAGGTGTAAACGCATTCATAGAGGATGTCTTAGGGTCAGTTCACACCGAGACGCGACGCGACGCGACGCAACGTGAAGATACTTGAAGAGGCCAGTGACTTCGCGCTGCGCCGCGCGCCGCCGCGAGACGCATCGCAACGTCGCCGCTCTTGCACGTCGCGCGTACCGGCGATTCACCGCTGCGTCGCGATGCGTCTCGCGGCGCCGCGCGGCGCAGCGCGGCGTAGAGCGACGCATCGCGACGTAGTGCTGCGTGGTGTAACGTATTCTAAATTCTTACAATGAAATGTGTATCTTTTCGTGTAGAAAATAAAGTTATATTTTGAGTCGCTCTTTTAAAGTGTGCACGCAGCGTCGCGTTGCGTCGCGTCTCGGTGTGAACTGACCCTTGTGGAAGAATAAAGGCGAACTTATAACACGTCCCGTCAGTGAATTGTACTCATTGGCCATATTTCATCTAGAATGGCGTCGGAAGTTACAATTGTGCAGCAGCCTTAAAGTTAATTCACACATATCAGTGAAGTCACAGTTCCGACACCGTCCCGTATCAGTGATACAGTTATATGCGGCATGCAGTGACTTAATTCACACATGTCAGTGGAGTCACAGTTCCGGCAACATGTCCGCTGAGTTTCGCTATGATACCCATTTATTTAGACGAAGAAGAAGAGCTGCATCTAGGCAATTTTTTTTTATTAAAATGGGTGCATGAAGCATGGCCGGGCAAGGCAATTAGGAGAAACTGAAGGACAATGCTTTAAAATATATACAATTTAATTAAAGATGAAAGTAAATATTTTGAATATTTCAGAATGTTTCAAAACCGTTTTAATATTCTTCTGCAGAAACTAGAAAGAAGTTTCTACAAAAAGAAGTGAAATCCCACCAAAAACATTCTGTAAAAAACTAGCCAAGTCTCGATGGAGCTGTTTGTTTATCTCTAAAAAGTAATGAAATCTAAACAAAGTCGTGCCAAGTCTAAGGTTCCTTACTGCGATTTCTTTATTATTATAGTTAATGTTTTGTGACTTGGCCGTTGAAGGGTACACAAGGGTACAAAACCAGGTGCTTCATGACACCATTACACCAATCTGTCATGTCCACCAATACCAGTTTGGGCTTAACAAACATATATATAGGTAGTTACAACAGATCGGGGGGTATAACATTACGTGTAAACAAAATTGACTTGTACATACTAACGTATAAAGAATGTTCAACGGCCAAGTCACACAACATTAACTATGATAATAAAGAAATCGCAGTAAGGAACCTTAGACTTGGCACGACTTTGTTTAGATTTCATTACTTTTTAGAGATAAACAAACAGCTCCATCGAGACTTGGCTAGTTTTTTACAGAATGTTTTTGGTGGGATTCGTACTTACAGCAAAGGTTAGGTCAAGATTGTGTGTGTCACCAAGATTTGCTTGTTCTTGCATACGAATCAACTGCCTTTCCAATGCCGACGCTTCCTGCGCCTTGGCTAAAGCCTGGAATATAATTATAATGATCAGAATATTTTATTCAAGCCCTCAAGGTGATTACACACCGGCGAGGCGAAAGTCGATTAGATGGATGATAATTAAAATTTGTATAAGTAATATCTATTCATGCAGTAATATAGTTCAATGTTGTACGAACAAATATTTTATTTTACATATCGTCAATCTTTGGTTTGAAAGATCTGGATGAATGTGTGAGGGGAGAATTGAAAATCATATTTGTTTGTACAACATTAAACTTCATTGCTGCATAAATAGAGTAAATATTACTTTGCAAAATGCATACACAAATTAGCGCGAGCCGGCGCGTTTCAGGGCTGGTACATCTTTCGGTGTGAAAGGGTCAGCGTGATTTAAATTCTCGCCAAACCTATCTATGCCTCGCTGGTTTGCCACCTTCTTCACGCGCGTTGAAATTTAAGGTCCAGTAAAAGTGGAATTCAGAAAACGTAGGTACAGTCAGCTACAAAAGTCGATTAACATTTGTGATTTTTAAATCCTAATTATTAAGTACAATATTAAAAATAAAACTCAATGAACATAAAATTAAGATGTAATAAACCCTAAGCTATTACCTGAAATTCAGAAAACCAGTAAATTATGTGTTGAGTGTCTGTTTAAATGATATAAAAAAGCAACGTTGTTAATCGACTTTTGTAGCTGACTGTACCTACCTGTCCTAAATCGACTTCCTTTTTTGGCGCGGTATCATCATCAGGGTCGGTCCGTGCGCTCAGCATGCATGACTCTTCAACCAGCGTCATTATGCGCGCCTCCATTTGTTTCACTCGTTCTTCAATGCTGTAGGCAGTGATTGGTAACAGAGTTTTAATTAGTTTATGTTTCAATGAAATAAAACAGCAGTACAGCGGTTCCGGTCAAACTAGAGTTTATATAATAGAGCTGCACCTGTCTTCCTTGACGTCATCCCTAGTGGGGATGTCTCTGGTGGTGGAAGTGTACCCGGCAGCGCGCACGGCGGTGACTGGGCGCGCGGCAGTGGCAGCGCGCGAGCTGTTGACGCGGACGTTGACTGTGCCCATGCGCACCATCTGTGCCATCATATCAAAATGTATAGTATGTAATATTTATTTAAAAGTTAATCAATTATCCGATCCCTAAGGTACGTTTGTACGTATTTTACATAGATGTATTTTAATTTAGATACATTGAAACTTCTTTGTATTAGCCCAACAAGGAACATAACATCATAACATAACATCACGCCTGTAATCCCCGACGGGTTAGGCAGAGGTGTACCCATTACTACACCCACATTTCGCCAGTTATGTTTCCCAACAAAGAACAATTTTTGTAACTGTGAAAATTAAACTTATTCTAATAAAATACGTATGTTTTAGATGACCAACAGTAGACTGCTATAAGTTGATCATCTATATAATTATATAAAAATGAATCCCTGTTTCCCTTGGTCACGGCATCACGCGTAAACGGCTGGACTGATTTCACTTTTTTTTTTGTTGTGTTTTATTGTCAGGAAAGGTTCTTAGGAAAAAAAAAAAAAGTCGGAAATGTCGGTCTCAAGGGTAGGGGTACGGTTGGGTAGGGTAGGGTAGGGTAGGGTAGGGTAGAGTAGAGGTAGGGTAGGGTAGGGATAGGGTAGAGGTAGGGGTATCAGTAGGATAGGGGTAGGATACCACGCGAACGAAGTCGTGGCGGGTCAGCTAGTAATGTAATATAATAAAAGCTGGCTGAAAAAATAAAATCAACGACGACAGGCGTAAACCGATTGCGAATAGCAGAAGCTGTGTTACTTGGGAAACTGGGAAAGGTAAAGCAGGAAATTGCGATAGTCGGAGTTTTTAAATAAGCCCAAAGTCTTAGCAACGAAGCTTCTATTTATGATAGCATTGCTCTCACAAGGTAAGTTACATTAAGTGTCTTCAGAATTTATTACTTGATGAGGTTACAAAATATAAAAAATTAGTAGGTGGGTGGGTATGTGTAGGTCATAAGCAGGTACATTTGACCCTATAAATATTGTTAGCTAAATTACTCTAATTTCTTATAAAAAGAATTTAATTAATAAGCGGGGTCACGCACTGTTGTCATGCACATTACAGGTTATCTTCAGTCAATAGAAAAACCGACTCACCCCTGTGCCCATTCTGCTAGGAACCTTCTTACCGATGCCAGCTGTCCGTAGCGTCTCCTGGAAGTCCTGATCTTCTCGCAGGTTGCGAGTGTCCAGCGCAGGGGCCACTTCGTTGAACCCCGCATATAACTCATCATCTTCGTCCACCACCATTGCAGTACGCGGCTTTGCGTCAGTACCCAACCGCGATGCGCTATAATAACGCGAACTTAGCATTTTTTCTCTTCCTATTAGAAAAATGGTATAAACTATGATACAACACGTCTATAAAATTTAAGAAACGTTTGTTGTGATGCCGTCACCATGACAACGACTGTCATATTATCGACAGAGGTCGACGATAATAGGTCATAGTCAAACTTAATTTATTATGAAATGTATAAATATTTAATAGGTTGTGAATTTGTTTTTATCAGGCGGCAGTAAATAATAAGCCATATTCACGTTCAATTTTTATTACATACTTCTAATACATACAATCAAGGTCCATCTCATAAAAGTCACACCAATGAAACAATTAATTAGTTTTAGCTAAAATAAAAACAACTGACTGAAATAGACATCACATAAAAAAATCATCTTTCTCTTTTATTAATCAGTGCTTTTGGAAGACGGTGAAAATATGATTCACTTGTTCAGTTAACACACAAGATAAGAAAACGTATTATAGCCTAACTTAAACACTACGCAAGTTATAGAAAGTAAACATTACAAACGATCGAGACGCTGGCGCGTCACCGAAGCCTATTCCTGATTCTGACCGTTAACCTTTACATAAACATTCAAAATATTGGGTATAAAAATAAATGATTTTCAAAAGTTTTATAATGTATCGTTATCCAACGTATAACAATGGTCTTATGTACATTTATTTATTTTCATTATGTACGTGATTTAATAAACTACCTACTGAAAATTATGTTAACAATGAAAAATTATTTCGTGACCCTAAAAGACTAGTAAGAAATGCAAGGTATTAATATTTTTGTACACTTTTCACTTATCATTAAGATAACACCAGATAAAAATAATAGAAAAGTCTATTAACGTGGATATGACTTAGATGTTAACAATTCATAGTAATATTTACTTGTCATCTATTAAATTTTATCATATTTACATACATTTAACAATACTCACTGACACCAAGACACTTTAGCACGTACATTAATGTTTTATAGGTACCAAAGGTCGACAAGAATTATTTCACAATAATATGGCATTATTATCTTAGGTCGACTTCATTTTAAAATAACATAATTTCACAACTCTATTTTTTATCCATTATTAAACTTACACGGCTAGATTATATGTAGTCATTACATGCGTTCAAACAGAAATATAGAACTATGCTTCACCTCACAATTTGTTAAATAAATGTTTTAATTGACTTCGCATTAATTGATGGTCAATGAATTATATTCTAGCCATGGATATATTGAAAAATAACAACGTACTGCACCCATTGAATCACAATTATAAAGTTTTCGATATTACAAAGGTATTGTAAGACTAAGAAAATGGCGTACCTTATAGAATTCACAACTATATATTGTCGGGACCTGAGTTTAAATTAAATTAGTAAACTGCGTAAGAAACGATTTGGTGTTTATCTTTTAATAGTTACTCTGCTTATAATAACATTTTATAGCCTCTTATATTCTACTTTCGATCTCATATAATTATTTATATCTTATTCCATAATATTAAAGGGCTCCCAAATATTCATTTTTAAGCTTTTTTTTTATTTTAGTACATAGCTGCCATATTATGTCTGTTTGTTTAATGTACCATGTATGGTAACTAGTTGTTAGATCAAACGTAATGTATACTCATAATTTGGATTTAGGGTCACTGTGATCACATTATGAAGCACCAATGTGTGGCAAGTGTATGTATAACTCAAGCACACTAGTCATGCACAACTCGACGAGATATCGTTGAATGATTTAGTATTGTAAAGCGGGCGTTGTCCGTGTATAGCATTTGGAGCAAATCTTACGCGGACACTGAGAGATCGGTGCGTGTGCGTGCCTCGCTAGATCTGAGTGGAGAAACGCGGGCGCGGCAGCTCGAACACGTCGCCGTGCACGGAGCGGGCGAGCGCCTTGATACTCGCCGCTATGTCTTGAGGCTCCTCCTGCAATCAATATTAACTTATATAATAATTGAATCTAGGGGTGTTGTCGCAAATCAATTAATATATCTATGAGCATCATCTTGTTACATGATATACAGCTAAACAATCCTTTGCGTATTGCCCTATTTTCGCGATGGATCATGATAAGTCTATTGGAAAAATAGATGGACATGGTCAAAACGAAATCAGAACTGGAGAAAATATTCAGTGAAATACAATAAAATTAATTCAAAACAATACAGAAATTCCACGGATCCTTACATCGTCGTCTAAGTCCCGTTGAGTAGGGCGCTCGTTGGGGAACTTTGGCATATTCATGGGAAGAGACCGCGCGATCACTTCCACGCCTCCGCCGCCGCGCGGACGAGAGATGTGGATGCCTTCGTCGTTACTGCCTTCTGCGAAACATTTATTATTGGGAAAATTAATTTCTCAACATAAATAAATGAAGAACCAGTAACTAGTAGGCGTGACAAGAATGTAGTTTTATATGGATTTTCGGTAGGCGAGCTAGGTAGAGCATAATACTTTGGGATCCAAGACGAGTAAGCTATCCATTGGATTAGGTTACATACTAGTTTATTTTATTCCGAAATAAATAATTGTATGTATTGATTTCAGACTAACTATTAAAAAGTAAACAAAAACCACAAAAAAAAATCTTTGGCTCTACTAAGTTGACTTAGTGTATTGTATAAGTATTATTATTTATCCAAATACACAATACATATTTGGAAACTAAATTGTGATCGCACTTTGATGTATTCACCAGTATAATGGTTCTATTTCAGTTGTTTGAACAGCAGTTCACTTGTGATATGATGCTAAGGATTACTAGCTCACCTCATGCTAAATTCTAGTAGGTTGCTGGCGACAAAAAAACATCGCTTGCGTATTCGACGGCTCAGCGTTATCACCCGAACGCATTTAACCCTAATCTCTTTAAAATTAGAGTGAACAGGCTTCTTCTGGGTAAGCTTACTCTATCGTCGATTTTGTCTCTGTCACCTCTGACCTAGATTAGAGTCAAGAGCAAACCCATCTCAAAAAAAGCCCTCATTATGAAAGCTAACTTCAGATTCAAGTTAAAAACTACCTCCAAGTATTTAAAATGAAATACTGTTTATTTTGTTCAGACATTATACTTACGATCAGAATCGTAGTCGTCTTGATCAGAGAGCATGTTATTCCGTGAGTCAAAACCTTCTAAGTCAAAAAGATCTTCAGCGTCTAAGGAATCTTCTTCGGGCGGCATATTTCTAGTGGGCTGTAAACATAAAGAACAAGGTTTTAAAGCAAGGGTATCACGACATCATAACGATGTTAAAAGCATTCAATAACAAAACATAAGCTTTAACAATATCAACCAAAAAAAACTGATTTATTTTTATAATGTAGTAGGAATCACAGTAGCTGGCTGCTTGTAAAGTAACATAAACAGAATAATTCTATTTACTTCGAAACCAAAAATAGTTTTAGTCTGGTACTAAATAAATTAACAAAGCAGTGTGATATCACACACTTGAAAACCAAATTAAATAATAACATGTGTATTGGATCATATGTGTCAATATATTACTGTAAATTTTAAAATGTACAATTGTATGTAAACATAATATTATCAATTATCGTGTATTTTTCCTCTGTTATGGTGGTTAGGTATACACCAACAAAACAAACACTGCTGTAAATTGATACTACTACTAGCAATTATCTTTATCACAATAGGATAATAGAATATTCAGAGAAAAACAATTAATATTGTCATAAATATTTCTTTGTATGTTAATATTCTAAGAAGCTAGAAATAACCCTTTGGCGAAGAAGTCTATATATATAAAAGAAAGTCGTGTTTGTTACAACACTTATAACTCGAGAACGGCTGGACCGATTGCCATGGTTTTTGATTTGTTGGATTTGTTTCCGTCCCGAATAGCAGAATACGAAAAAAAAAAAAAATAAGGTAGGGTAGGGGTAGGGTAGGGGTAGAGTAGGGGTAGGGTAGAGTAGGGTAGGGGTAGGGTAGAGTAGGGTAGGGGGTAGGGTAGAGTAGGGTAGGGGGTAGGGTAGAGTAGGGTAGGGGGTAGGGTAAGGCAGGGGTAGGGTAAGGCAGGGGTAGGGTAGGGGTATTGGTAGTGTAGGATACCACGTGAACGAAGTCGCGGCGGGTCAGCTAGTTTTAAATAAAAACGTTTGAGGCCATTGACCTGTATTTTAATCTGCCATGTGGTATGTGAAAATGTCAAACACTTTGTCCACATTAAACTCTATAAGTAATAACATTGAGGGCTCAATACAAGTCTGGATTTTTGACACATTTAAAGCAAAGTAGTTAAATGGGGCAAACAGAACCTTTGGGGATGAGTTTTAAACAAATACCTTATCAATATTCTGTGAAACTTTTTTGGCATCTTTGAAAGAAGACAGTCTTCGTCTCTGTAGGGGAGGTAGGTGGGGGGAGGGTGGTCCATTGTCGAGGGTCGTGTCGATCCGCCAGCCATCCCTGTCGACGTTGTTGCGCGCTTTGCTTATGATACTGTAACAACAAAGTTAACATTTATTTTATATTATTTATTGTTTCTACAGGCAGTTTTAGATGAATTATTTTATGGTGGAGTAATAAGCATGTTGGAATTTCAAATTAGTTTTAAATTAATAATAATAATAAAACAGCATACCTAGCTAAAATTTTATGGTCTCTTTGTGCTCTCTCTCTGTACGCCTCAAACTCTGCATATTTCTGATCTCTGAACTGTCTGACAGACTCCTCGACCGCCTCCAGCTGAGACTGTAGGGTCTGATTCATTTGCTTACTGAGAGTGCCTATCACCTGCTGAGTCGGGAGCCAAACATTCCTATCACTGTTTATAAAATTGTTTGTATCCACATTTTCCTTCATTTCAATGTCACTTGTTACTTCTGGCACTAATAAGTTAAATACTGGCGAATAGTTGTTTGATTTTTTCAAATTGTTTATCCGCTCTTGTGTGGTCTGTAACATAAACAGGTAAATCCATAAGTCAGGGACAGAGAATTATCTTTGTTGGTGATAAGATTGTGTTGTAAACATGTTTCATATTAACATAGTTAAGTACAGTAACACTGGGCTACAATAAAAATATACATTTAATATACATACAGGGGCTTCTATTTGTTGAACTTTCATTTTCTTTTTATTCATTTAGACCCACTTGATCCAAGCAGGGATATCTTTCAGAGTAAGTTGCTTACACGGCCCGTGTTACAAACTAATTTAGCATTATTTAATACAATTTGTAATTTTGCCTCCTATTAGCAAGAAAGTCTGAGGTCAATTCTGGTAACTTTACCTCCTGTTAGCAAGAAACTCTAAGGTCAATTTTTGGTACAAGTGGGCCTTAGTTTCTGCATCTGTTTTTAAATACAAACATTCACAAAAACTGCTTAAACATTGAGGTAACTTTGTTGCAGTTAAAATAAATAACAAAGAATAGGCAGCATTTCTAGCTAGTTAGAAATCCTTTCATTACTATGTGAGTAACATGTTTTTATTACATGTTTACTTTCTTTTGTTTGCAATATAGGATAATCAGCAAGGCCACAAAATCAATCTCAATGATTAAACACAGGCATAAGTATGCATGTAGGTATTTTTTGATGCAAAACAGATGCCAGTTATTTACATTTCTAATAGATCAATCAATAGCTAGGTATATTTCAGCTGACTGAATGTAATTAGACACTGACCTGATTAGATTTACAAACAAGCAATGCATAAGGTCCATTTTTGTCATGTGATATGGTGTGAGTGGCCTGGCCACAAGCCAGGCAGGAGTGTATGGTCCACCTGCCCAGTGGACGCTGGTCCACCAATGCAGGCTGAGCAACCTGACTCTTAAGGCTGCCTAGGGAGCATGATAGCAGTTTCTACAACAAGAATTTGAGATCATAAAAACTTTTTTAAAACATAAAGTACTAAATATTCATGATAAAATTATAGTTCCAGTAAAACTGGTTTGCATTCTTTTCGATACTGTTTTGTACACGAAATAGGAAAGCAAACAGATGAGTTTAGAACATGAAAAGCTAAAAATAAACTAGTAAGTCAGGATAGTGTTAATTTATAATAATAAGAGATAATATCAGAGGATATTATTTCTTGTAACATTAGTATGATCGTAAACAGTTGAATGTTGCCGGACGCACATGTACTTCTGTTATGTATAAAGTAAATACAAAATAATATCAAAATAAATGTGATCACACTGATGTTGATAAGGTTTCATTCATATTTTTAAATATCAAGCATGAAAACCCTTCCTATAAGTCAAGGTCAAGACATGTTTACTGACGGTACCTCACTGAAAAAAATATCCCTTTGTTCCATGGATGATAACTCCAGTTTCCCAATATCGACATTGTCTTCAAGTTTATCACCTTCAAGCGTTACATTTAGGCATTTACAAACACAGAGAGCCATGTTGTCCGGAAGGATTGTGTGTTTTGGACGAAACAATACAAAAATACACAAAATTAAGAGTAAATTATGAGTACAGTAGTCGCAACTTTCAGATAAACGCGTAGAAATACGACACATACATACGTATAGATAGATTATGTAGTTATTTTTGTTCACTACACACACATTCAGAGTTCAACAAGGAGTTTTCACAGGCAAGGCAAATAAATTAACACCAAGGTATTGATAGCTTTGTCTCTGTTTGTCAATTGACATATACGCCTATTAAACGCGTGAGAAAGAAAGAAACAAAATGTTTTTCTAAGCTTCAGCTCATAAATTCACAATATTGCATTGTTATTACTTTTTTAGTGGTGCTGCGTCGTAACTAAATCTAATCGACTAAAGAAGATTTTCAAAATCGATCATTTGTTAATTTCAAATTATTTTTTTGCGTTCAAATCAGACGTGTAGAAATGAAACTTAACGTAAACTATCGTTTCGGTCAGCCAAATCACTAAAATATAAAGTGGTCGAAAGTTACGGTTCGAAGTCCATAACTCCATATGTCGTGCCGTCACGTAGTTATCTGTCATGATAATAATTTGCAATAATTGCGGCTATCATGGACAACAGCTGCTAAAGATGCATGCATGCTTGATGACCATGTTTATATCGCAGACTGCCAGACTCATCGCTGTTGCCATAGGCACAGCGGCACAGATTACAGAACATTGAATCATTGGGTGTCTTTGAAAGTAGTTATCTTTAATTAATTTAATTCTAAACCATTCAGGAACTTCTTTTTGTAGGACTGATATTTCAATAGTCAGGTCTTAACTTATCTCTGACTATTAAAATACGACTGTTTGACTTATTTTTATACGAAATCTGACAAACCTCCATTTATATTTTATTTTTTTCGTTACGAGTTAGCTCGAGTTATTGTAGAATCAACTCTTTGTCGTATCAAGAATTTATATTGAAATACTAACTAATTTTAGATTAGAATGGACTTCACTACAATTGTCAACCTCCAAATCAAAATTCTACAGATGGTTGAGTTGCTGCAAGTGTCAAAGAGTCATGCATCATACGTTCAGTACGTGGCGAAAAACGATTTTTCTAAGTTATAACTTAAGATTTTAATGAAGATTTCCTCAAACTATAATCTATAGTGCATGCACTAGCGGTATACAATTATTGGAAGGTAGTTTTATGTGGAAAAACTTACAATGTCTAAAAGAAGTCAACCCAGTTGGTCACCACCGGCTAAAACTGAGAAGAGGCCGGTGCTAAAGCTTTATAACAGCTTGACACGACAAAAGGAAGAATTTGTGTGCGACAATGGTAACCGTATCAACTGGTACAGCTGCGGACCTACCGTGTACGACGCCTCCCATATGGGCCATGCCAGGTACTTCTTATTCAGTTTTCTTTGGATATCTTAGTTATTTTAGGGTCATTTATGCGTGTCTCATTATATTGCAACTCATTCTTTAGACATCTTGTATTTTTATCCTAATATACCTATTTAAAAAATGTTTTAGAATGTTTATTCGTACAAGACTTACAACTTGGACATGTAATTATTGCCTTTATAACGTTTTCTTAGCGCTTAAATAATTGTTTGTTTAAATTTAATTCAAGAAACCATAATAACACCAGTTCATTTCAGAATTATGCCCTTGTTCTCAACTGTTACTCTCAATAACAAAACGGAAAACAGTAATTGTAGTGTTTTTCGTCTATATTACTGTTACTACCATGAATAAAACAATATATTACCCATTTGTCATTGAGACGATTCAACTTGCTTCTCTCCTAAAACTTAAATGTCTTTTTCCAATTTCAGGTCATACATATCTTTTGATATATTGAGACGAGTAATGGCCAACTACTTTGGCTACGATATTCTGTATGTAATGAACATCACAGATATTGATGACAAAATCATAAAAAGAGCAAGACAGCACCATTTGTTTGAGAAATACATTGAAGAGAACAAAAGTCTGAATTGTATAGTAGATGATGCAACATCGGTAGTGAATTACTATGAAACAATTGTTAAAGAAGCCACTGACCCTGATAAAAAGAATGCTATGCAAAAGACATTAGATTGGTAAGTGATTTATACAGTATTATTATTATTATTATTATAAATAAGCAAAATAAACAGGTCAATGAAACAAAATAAGCTTTATCAACATTTCTTCACTTTTTCAATGCATTATAAATTCAATTAATGCTTTGTGCAGAAGTCAGTTTTATTACTTACTGCTTTTAGATAAGCCACCACCTAAGTACATGCATAGTTCTTATTAGCACAGTATGTCATACTTGTGCTAGTTATGTTATAATAAAATGGTTTCCACCCGAGTATGTTGCTTATTACTGTGAATAATTTCCAGTTTACATTCAAATATATCCACATCCTACACACTTATCTTTAAAGCATGATGAAAGAAAGAAATTCTCAATCTCAAAATTTTAATAAATATGACAAAAGATAGCACATTGCAGTGTGTTAGTAAATTTACAATATCCACTAAAGTTTTGAGAAAGTGATAAAAAAAACATGAATTCTCAATTAAAACTGTAACTTATCTGATTACCAATATCTAAATAATATTATCAGTATATTATGACCGTAATTCTTAAAATATGTTGACAGCATTGCTTCAGCAGTGAAAACTCTGAAAGCAGCAGTGGAAGGTAAAGATGAAGCAAAGATTACAAATGCTAAGTGTGAATTACTAAAGTCTGCTAAAAGCCCCATATCAGAATGGCTGGACAACCAGTTTGGGGCCACAGTCACTGATAATGCCATATTCACAGCACTGCCAAGGTATTGGGAAAATGAATTCCACAAAGACATGAAAGCACTAAATGTAAGTATTTATGAATTGGAGAATCCATAAAAAAATAAAAAAATCACATTGTAATGGAAATGTCTGAAAACAACATTTAAAAGTAATCCAACAGTATTTTGTAATACTTGTACAAATAGTTTTTGAATTTAATGCTTTTTTATTTCTCATGCAGGTATTACCGCCAGATGTATTAACAAGAGTAAGTGAATATGTACCACAAATAGTAAAATTCATTGAAAAGATAATAGACAATGGTCTTGCTTATGAATCAAATGGTTCTGTTTACTTCAGTGTGAGCGAGTTTGACAACAAAGACAAGCATTACTATGCCAGATTAGTACCTGAAGCTTATGGGGACACAAAATCGTTACAAGAAGGCGAAGGTAAAGATTATCTACATTATGAAACGCTTTTTAAACTGCTATGCTTCTTAGAATGATGGATGTATTATTCCTTGAAAGTTGCAGTCAATTAGTTTTTATTGTGATGAGGTCACATAGTCATCATAAGCAAATTCTACACTGAAGATGAAATAATTCTTTTGTATGCTGAGAAAAAGCTTTTAAAATTAATATTGCATAGTAGAAACCCTTGTATTTCCTCAGGTGATCTCACTGATGATACAAGTGAAAAGCGATCTCCAAATGACTTCGCTTTATGGAAGCGCAGTAAAGCAGGCGAGCCGTCGTGGTCGTCGCCGTGGGGCGCTGGCCGGCCCGGATGGCATATCGAGTGCTCGGCTATGGCGTCCGATGTGTTTGGCGATAAGCTAGATATACATACTGGGGGCGTTGACCTTAAGTTCCCTCATCATGATAATGAGCTGGCTCAGAGTGAGGTTAGTTCATTGTGTCATCATACTATGGTTGGTACTGCTACATCAAAAAAATCAATGTATGATCAACAGTTAAAAAAATACCATGGTCTTTCTATGCAGATTTACGCCGGAAATTAATGTAATTAATCTTGGATCCCTTTTTAGCACGCCATGATAAGACTAGCTGATCGATAAGGTTGCACGTGCAATAGAAGTATCCTAAATAAGGCTATTTGTAATGAATATTTTATTGTGCTCATCCCAGGCCCACTTCGACCAGCCCGGCTGGGTGAACTACTTCCTCCACACCGGCCACCTGACGATAGCTGGATGCAAGATGTCAAAATCCCTCAAGAATTTTGTCACCATATCTGAAGCGCTGCGCCGTCACACAGCAAGGCAACTGAGGATCGGCTTCCTCATGCATGGCTGGAAGGAAACCCTCGACTACTCTGAGAATACCATGGATATGGCGATTCAAACGGAGAAGTTGTTTAATGTGAGGATATTACCTTTGTTCATTCTTATTAACTGCTTGATTAAGAAATAAAAAGCATAATTAATTTTACAGTTAGGGTTGGCCTGTAGTAGCTTAAGACCGATAGGAATAGAAAAATATATTTTTTTCACCTAGTACAACACGTAATATGTACAGACGCCAGCAGATCAACCTATCCGAATCTGTCAAATTTTACCAATCGAATATTAACCTTCCAGTATTGTGATAAGGTTGAAAATCTATTAAAGAAATTTGACAGATTAGATTAAGGTAGGTTGATGTGCTGGCGTCTGTACATATGTTCAAAATAAATAATGATGAGATAGTCAATCTCAACTGTAGGTATCCCAATCATAGGTGCTAATAATAAATGTTATTATCCAGGAATTCTTTCTAACCGTGAAGGACGCGTTACGTAGTGGGTATGACGAGGGTTGCGGCGGCGTGTGGGACGCGGAGGAACTGCAGCTCTCCAAAAAGCTGTCCGCTGTCAAAGAACAAGTGCATGCGGCGCTGTGCGGTTAGTAGTCTTAAAATGTGTAAAAAAATTATGTTCCCGCTTTTGCTCGCGACTTCGTCCGTGGAAGAAATAGTCAAGGAATTAAACTAGAATTTAAATTAAACAATTCTTGAATAAAACTTTCCTACTAGCAAACGTTTTACGATATGATTCTGATTACTGTTCATTTCTAACTATGCTTTTTTTGGACCCCTAATATCTTAATTTTATTGTTACTGAGTGGAATGTTGTCTTCACATTGTCACAATTTGTCCACAGACAACATCGACACTCGCAGTGCGTTGGACTCTTTACGCGAGTTAGTAGGAGCAGCACACATATACCTTCGTAAAACCACACCGCGCAACGCTCCGCTTTTGGCGGCCGCTGCTAAGTACGTCACAGACATACTGCATGTGTTCGGAGCCGTGGAGGGGCCGCGGGGAGGGATCGGCTTCCCTGTCGCTGATGGAAACAGTGTCTGCGTGAGTATCATATCGGTTTGAACACAACACTAGCTTACCATTTCCCGACACAGAAACTTCTTTCTCTTATAAATTAGCATTAACAGTTGTATTACCTTGTTAATAAACAATAGCAGACGATAAAAAATTTTGTACGATCGACTGTACGACGTGCAAAAAATCTTTAAATACTTCTTATGATTGTTTCCTCCAGGTATACATTGTGTATCGTCAGGGTAAATTCTTAATATTAGTGGTTCACCGCCTTCGTTTTGGAAGAACCTGTTTATATTAAACGAACCCCATTCTGTAAGCCTATGCCTGTTTGTTCGCTATTAATATTCCGCTAGAAAAATAATGTGGTCTTTCTATTCTGTATCACGATAGCTTGAAGAAACAGTGATGCCATATCTAGAAGCTCTGAGTACGTTCCGCGGTCGTGTGCGTGACGCCGCGCGTGCTGCTGCCGCGTCCGCTGTGCTCGCGCTCTGCGACCAGCTGCGCGACCAGGACTTGCCTGAGTTGGGAGTACGGTTAGAAGATAAACCTGGTGAGTGAAAGCATTTGCTGTTCTGTTGTATCCCAAAAATAGTTGAAGTGTTTCAAAGAGTACAAAATCAAAGGCATTTATTTCAATTAAATCCAGTAAATGGTTTAAATGGAAGTGCATTTTTGTGTCAAGTAGTTTTCAGTTAGTCAGAAAGTTGAAGCTTGTTGCTTGTTCCAAAACGTAGGTATGTCTCTATTAAGAAGAACAAACAAGAAACTTTTGAGTCAATTTTTTTTACAAGATCTTGGTTACATCACAATAAGTATATTGTTGCATCTACATATATATGGAAATGACAATTGTTAGATCATAAACACATTCAAATTGTTTTCATCATCTAGTATTTTCCCTCTCAGATCGCACAGTAGTTAAATTAGTGAGCAAGGAAGAGATAATGAAGGAGAGAGAAGAGAAAACCCGACTGGAAGCGGAGAAGCAGAGGAAAAAGCAAGAACTTCTCGAAGCGCAGCGCGCTAAGGAAGAACTCAAGAAGATTCCGCCTGTAGAAATGTTCAAGCGGGAGACCGACAAGTATTCCAAGTTTGATGATAAGGTAAATTCCTCTAAAATTACGTGTTTTAGTGCAGTCACACAACTGAAGCTTTAACAAATATACATAGTTACTGACTGGTACATAGTTACTTTGGCGATATAAGAATACAGTGAGTATTAATATATCGCCAAAGCACTGAAGTCATCTGTAATAGAAAAAGAAATGTGTTTCGTTGTATGCAAATACTTTCATGTGTTATGTATTGCGATATAATGATCGACCGGACAAATATTCACAACTGTATAGCAGAGCTTTTTCGTGAGTAAAGATCGATTGAAATGACATCATTTATGGATCATATTCAGCAGTAGATATTCATTGTAACCCCATAACAAAGAACACGTCATGCGTCTTGTAACACGGTATATTTTTCTAGGGTCTACCAACTCACGACCACGAAGGCAAGGAACTTAGCAAAGGACTCGTGAAGAAGTTGCAGAAACTGCAACAAGCACAGGAGAAGAAATACAACGAGTACTTAGCATCCGTTAACACTTGCTGACAAACTGTGTTTATGCGGCAACTTCATCTACACTAGACTCGCATCGACGTGATCGAAATAGCATATCGAGTTTTATAAAAAGTTCTGCTTTATAGATCGTCGTCTCTGTCACTCATACGCGTTCGACAGTCTCTTTCTAACGCTCGATATGTTAAATTATCGTTAAGGTATAGTGCCCGATGTCCCGATTAGTGATGATGTATTTTTATTGCGCAAGTTGAGTCATTAAAGGTTTTGGTTATGGTTCTAATTGGACCAATCTAAGCGCCGATGGGTACATGGCAATATGCGATGCCATTTGTGTTATTTCTGATATTGCAGATGTACAGTCAGCAACAAAAGTCGATTAACATTTATAATTTTTAAATCCTAATTATTAAGTACAATATTAAAAGTAAAACTCAAAGAATATAAAATTAAGATATTATAAACCCTTAGCTATTACCTGAAATTCTGAAAGCTAGTACATTGTGTTTAGTGTCTGTTTAAATAATATAAAAAAGTAACATTGTTAATCGACTTTTGTTGCTGACTGTACATAGGCGGCACAAGCGGCCACATACCATCAGGAGAACTGCCTGTTTGTTTGCCACACAATATCATGATAGGGGTCGACTTGCTCAAAGTGTTTCCACGATGCTAGACAACTTGCGCAATAGAAATTGCTACTGGGCATCGTACGGTCGAACATTCTATTTGGTTTACAGACAACAATAATTATCTTTCTGCTACATTGCCATTCATTGTTATTTTGTGTTCACTTTTTAATCTTTTGAACGCCAGAATATAAACGTAACGCCGTACCACTGACGCCAGGCCACAAATGACCTTCATAAAAAATAGGGATTCCAAAACTTGATTAAATTGTTTATTTCGATGGTGCGACGTGTATTTTGTCATATATTTGTACCGTTGGCGTTCAGGGTATGATTTCGTTTGTCACATATATGTGACAATGGCGTTCAAAAGGTTAAGCTTGTGGTGTAATAATTTTTAAACCTATTTAGAGTGTTTTAAAAGAATTGACACACTCGAAAAATTGTTTATTGTAGTTACAAGTTAGCTGCCTGTATACCAAATGGTTTGTTTGACCATACATAGTGTTGTATAATAAATAGTATTAAACTAGGACAATTTAAAAAAGAACACAAATTATTGATGCCTTCGCTGTACATACTTGATAGCGTTAAATACTCTAAATTATATTAAATATAAATGAAAGAGTCTTACACTATTAGTGTGCGAGTGTCTTTAAATTATTTTGTTGGTGGTTTTAGATATAATAGAAACTGGAATTGGTATTTTGCCTTTCATAATTAATTCACAATGTATTATGTTCTTATTTATTTAGGTTATTCATTAACATCATTCTCTCATGCATCCAGGAAATTGTGTACGTACATTCCGAACGTGAATTGTTTGATGAATTCAGCTTTTTTTTACATTTATTTGCTTTCATTGTTTATCTGTCTACTATTTACTCGTATATTATTGAATTTGTATTATTACGTTATCATATTGTAATTGGTTTATTCATTGTAAATTAACAAATAAAGAATAGATAAATGGTAAGTTACGTTATAATTTTTTACAAAGAAAATAATATTGAAATTGATCTTGTTCGCGTCAAAACCTGCGGGTTATTTTTTTGTGCGGGACCCTAATTATTTTTCTATAACAAAAGTAGCCTAGTTACTTCTTATAACAGCAATATGCCAGTAAAAACCCCGTCTAAATCGGTCCAGCCGTATCGGAAATTAGCCGGAACAAACGAACAGACAGACCGACAGACAGACGAAAAATTCTAAAAAATGAGTTTTTGGTAGAAGTACCGTGCATTCTGAATATACCTACATTTAGTAAAAAGCTGTTATTTTCTATACTATAATATTTTATACTATAAAGAGGTAACATTTTTTGTAAGTTTGTATGTTTGTAAGTTTGTATGTTGAGGGTAATCTCTGGATCTACTGAACCGATTTTGAAAATTCTTTCACTAATGCTAGTGCTATAGGCTATATTTTATTATCAATAAATTAGGGATCCGTAAGAAAAATCACGCAAACGAAGTCGCGGGGAGAGTGCTAGTATCACTATAAACAGACATAATAATGTTATTTATTTGTATGGATAATATTGATATGTGCTGTGTTAAGGAAGAACTGAAGAAGATTCCGCGTGATCATTCGACGACACTGTTCTTAGTGTCGTCTTATCGTCTTATTAATGTATATATGTGTCGTGTGATCTGTTTGTTTGTGATGATTACCTGTCTACCGACATTTTATGTTTCGTTTTTTTTCTATTTTATTGTTTAGTAGGCAATAAATATATTTCCTTATTGTTTAATTTGTTAAGATTCACTATGTGCGCATGAAATTGTAATGTAGAAAAATACTGAACGCATTTGATAGTATTTTGAAGCAAGTAATATTTTGATTGATACGAAGTCACAACCAGAATGTTTTATTGGAAAGTAACATTATTTCAGTATTAAGGTTTTTTATAATAAACATATCATGCATATTAATTATCTTCATTCTTCATTTTTTTGTACCGTTGCATTTTTCTCTTCAATATAAACCTTGAATATGCATTGTTTTCTTTATTTTGCTACCACCCGTTAAAATAACTGTTAAATATCTAGTATTGACGTTACCAAAAATAAGGGCTCTTTCAATTTATACGTGTGGTGCCGGACTGCTGCGGCACTGGCACAGTCTGGGTGTCGGACTGCACACGGACAGTTGTCTTTTTTCGAACAGTTGACACATCGAGAGCGCCGTGCGACACCCGTACTGTGTACGCACCGTGGCAGAACGACAAACGTACTTAATTTTAGCCCCAAAACCCGATTAATATTCAATTAAAAGTTTAATTGGATATTTAAATGCTTGAAATCAATAAACAGTCAAATGAGTTGGCATATAAGTTACGTCACAGTACATTAATGCCTGTATAATCGCGTTTTGATAGCTCAGTAAAAAATCGTCAATTAATTGGTGGCGTCAAGTAGCCAATTGGCACAAAGTTGTAAAACTAATAATTAATAGAAATAATAATGGTTTAGGATAATCAAGGTGCTATACCTAGGACAATTCCTCAAACACCTACGAACCGGATAGATGCTAGATGCTAGACCCTACAGGGTCTAGGCTCTAAAATTTTTAATATAGTCTTTCGTGCACCTGAAGTAGGTATGTTCATAGACCTATCAAAAATAAGTTTTCGTCTATTTAAAATAATATTTTAAATAGACTTATAAAAATCTTATTTAACAGTAGGTATGATAACAGTTTTTAAGGAAATAAGGAAAATAATATAACAAGTCACGGAGTCATTGAAATGAAAAGACAAAGTTTTAATAAAAATGTTTCGCAAAAACTGCATTACACAAAAACAAATCTTTGTAGTCGCGAAATCTCTTGATTGAATGACACCCGTTATTGTAGCCTCGACAAGGTTTTACACTTAAAATGGTATTTTTCCATCCTTCCTCTAGTATTTGTTTTTTTACGCTGCAAGCAGGAAATCTTGCTTTTGTGGTTTTGAAGTTGTAAAAAGTCAGTTTTAGCGACGTTTCAATTATTGCCAATTACTTACATTAGGTACTAGTAGTTATTCCTCAAAGGGGTCCGGTAGGCAAAGTACCTAGTATTAATGCTCCCACATTTTTATCACTACATAGTATAAAACAAAGTCGCTTTTTCTGTCTGTCTGTCCCTATATATGCTTAGATCTTTAAAAATACGCAACGGATTTTGATGCGGTTTTTTTTAATAGATAGAGTGATTCAAGAGGAAGGTTTATATGTAGGTATAATACATTGCACCCGTGCGAAGCCGGGGCGGGTCGCTAGTTAATAATAATAAGGTAGGGATATTGTAAAATTCACAAGAAATAAAGATTGGGCTAAGCCATATAAATAGGTATAAGTCAAACGCCGCCGGCCAGCAACTGAGATTTTCCTTAATTCTCGATAGCAGCGTTTCTCAAATCTTAAAAACCCACAGACACTTTGCTCTGTCGCCGCGATAGCGAGTATTGTGATCACTTTCTTATAGGGCTGATCCCAATAGGTGCTATTAATATCTTCAATGGCTGACCTTAGTAAGTAAGTAAGACCTAAGTATAAACTACCAACGCCCGATGATAGCTCGTCTTAAAATGAAAAAGTCATCGAAGTAAAATGACGCTTAGATAGGTTGTTGTGCCAGGTTACGTTAACTACTTACCTACAGGGTGTCCCAGACCGAGTTGTACAAAATAAAATTAAGATATTGTAAGATGACTACCTATTCAACATGGAGCGCTCTTTGGCTCAGCTAATCTTAGATAGTACCTACCTATGTATAGTAGGTACAAGATGTGATGATAAATTACCACACGTGTAACCTTTGCCTATCAGTTTATTTATCTATTGTTTTAAATTTAGATGTTATTTTTATGTCTGTATGATGAACCCTGGGGGGGGTTCAGCATTCAGACAAAATACACATAAAAACAAAGCTATATAAGTAATTGCCATAAGTACCTGCACCTATTTTCAAAGTGGCAAAAAATCTTCCTTTTGCACATTTTCCTTATGATGTATGTATAATATTTATCTATCAACGAAAAATTATCTGTTCGCAAAATATTCCCAATTTAACAAGCCCCTGTTGACAAACACTGAAAAAAAATGATACAAATTAAATTCTAAGTATTCAACAAATCCACCGATTATCTGCATTTAAATAAACATTAAAAATGAATAGCCTTGGCGTTTCTCATCACAATAGATCGTGCACCTATCTATAAACGCTTGAATGATATCTCTATAAAGGCGGTTGCCGCGTGCTCAGCGACAAAAATACTTATAAAAAGCTAAACAGTAGTTTTAAAAAAGGTAAAAAGTGAGGTAAACAATCTGGGCGCATTTTTTGTGTAGTGAAGCTGACAATAATGTTTTGGGTGGGGTGGCACAAGTACAGCACGCGAGTGGGGCCAAACATCTGCAGTTGGTAATGAGCGCACTACTTCGTGACTTCGTTTTGTCAACTTCATAAATTAGAGGTGTGATTTTAATAGATTGGTCGGCTTTATATTTAACATTAGATTAGATAACCTAACCTAACTATAGGGCTCCAACCACTCCACAATTTCATTTAAGTACTTTATTAAACGATCGCAATTTAATCTCATCTAATTTACCTACATTTTTGACATTGATTGTCGCTGAGATGAGATTGCAACTAGATTTTGAACGCTCCTAAATTAATAGAATTAGCCTTGAGATTGTGACTAATCGGCGAAATCGATGTCAAAAACTTGTAAAAAATGACGGTAGTAGCGCTGTGTATTTTTAAGAAATTGAGACCTAAAATAAAATTAAATGTGAACATTAAAAAAAATGGAAATGCTCTCTCTAGTGGTTTGTGGGACATAAGACCTGATTAATTAAGGTGCAAAATGTACCTACACCAAATGTAGACCTAAATAATCCACGTAACTTTTAATAATTAGATCTAGTTGTCTATCCCGTGTTTGTAGTAAAAACTGGTTATGGTTATGGTATATGATGGGCAATGAATCGGAACAGTCGCCAAACTCATAACGGAAATTCCCAGCGTATTGTAGAAAACAGCTTCTGGTGGTGAATGAAATTTAAATAGTTTTTGGATTTGATCACAATCGCTTTGATCGTGGTCAGATTTACAATAGCTTCGGTAGGGCGAATCGGGCGAAGGGAGGCAAATCTTGCAAAACGTCGGGCTGCCGCACTGACCGCCCGGCGAGATGTCAATCACACACATTTGAATAAGAACATTGTTCCGTTTACATATTCCGTTAGATATCGCGATAACAAGATTTCATTATTATAAAGTCAACGAACTGAAAGTTACATTTTTAGTGAAAAAGTAAAATTGTTTGGAGTAAGTTATTTTGGAGTCAATCATCCGAAATCTCGAGTAACGGTCACGCTTTTGTTACCAATTGGTATGAGTGAGCCTAGTGAGCGTAGGTATGTAAATGTGCTAGGGTTCTTTTTTGGGAAACATCGAAAATTTTACTGTTCAATAGATATGTGACATTTGATAAGATCTTTATACGTTTGCACATACGCAGACATAAATAGGTGCCCAATGAGGTTCGACTTGATGTGAGAATGAAATACCATAGTAAGTACTTCTATTGATTCTTTAGAATTAGGATTCGATCAAGGTTCAGTAAATATTTGACAATGAATTTGAAATAACTGTTATTTTATTAACGGTAAGTAGGAAATAATAATAATTAAGGTGGTTGTGACTAATTGACGAAAAAACAACAAGTAGATAAATATAATCAATAGGTACTTTGATACTTATGTGAAGCGTAGATCATAATGATAACCTGGAAGGGTATTTATTTACGTTAATTGAAGACTAATTCTCAATATTTAAGCAGCGTTGTACAAGTTTAATTGGTGGCGTAAAAAGATTTATAACGATAGCAATTAAAAGTTTTACTTTATAAATTATGATCGGCGGAGAGCTCCCTCGTCGGGCAATATTTTGTGCGAGGCGCTGTTAGCGCTTGTCCCCGTCGCGAGGCGGTCGGGGTTGCAATTATGGCTTGTTTTTCATCGTAGCCCCGAAGCACTCCGCTGCCTGAAAAAAGAAACCAATTTTGCACGCTCATTAATTATTTAAATCTCATTAAACAACCGCAAGTTTCCCTCTCTTGTTTTGTAATTTTGCGACGCTATTCTCCATCTACATTACCTACCTAATTTAAGCCGTTGGACACGGAGGAAATTTCTTTAGAATAAAACTCGCAAAACGGCTAAATTGGTGTTAAATCTTAACACTGTCCGAATTTTTAACATTGTTGATGAGTCAGAAAAGATTGCTGATGTTTATAACTGGGGGAGAGACGTTATATTGAATTGAATGCTGAGAATTAGTCGTTTAAACGTTGGATTTGGATTCAATGATCATTCAGACTTTGAGAAAAAGTAGTCTCAGCAGGAAACTGCCTGGTTTGACTGTGGGTTTGGAAAACAATTAGAATTAACATAGCGTCTTTGTAAGTAGATGTAGTTATTAAAAGTACATAAATTTCTGGCAAAAATAAGCACTTTAATAGAAATGCAAAAGAGGCTAATAGGAGGTATAATGAAATGACAAGCTGAAAGGAACTGTCATATAAATCCATTTACCAGCTTCAAAGCTATTTAGTAAAACAGGAAATTATACACCGTTGTTGTTGCTTCGTACCGAGTGTTTGTGTGTTCGTGTCGGCGGGTGGCTTCCTATTAGATCATAAAGTCTGCCAGGACTGTCTTGTCTTTGGAAAATATTATTTTGAGAATTAGGAAATTAAACTGTGCGTTGGCACATGAAAGGTGCGGAAGCGCGGTGTCGGGCGGTCGGGCGGTTGTTCGCTCAATTCGCGCGGCTGCCGCTGACGCGCTCCCGGCTCGCTCCACAATGTGCCGCAAACTGAATTAATTATGTTTTCCATAAACCGATTTTATTTATAAAATACTTAATTTTCTATGTTTTTCGGTTATTAAAATTGGGTTTCAGTACCTATTATAAAAAAGCGAAAACTATAGCCGCTCCAATGATATTAGCACCTGAAACTTTTCTGAAGGATTTTTTTGAAATTATTAGCGCTAGGCCTGGTACTGAAACATGATGACATAGTTAAACTGAAACTGATTTTTGCCTAAAAAATATTTGTATTTCACCAATGTAGGTTAAGGTTACACTGCACTACACACTAAGTAAGTATATGTGGGTAGTTGACGTAGCTCTGTAAGCTCAACAGGTTATCCGGCATGTGCCTCTGAGAAGTCCTCTATCTAATATGCCAAAAGCAAACATGTGTGCTTGCATCACAACATGCGTTTTTACGAGTTAGAAATAGTTGTCACCAAGTAGCAGTTCGTTTGACGCTGGATAGCTATGATCGTTAAATGCATATAATCGTGTTTATTATAATATCTTTCTTGTTGATCGAATGAGTGTCGAGGTGGGCGGCGGGTGACCAGGCGGGATGGGGCGGGGGTGGAGATCACTCGCCCGTGCTTTAATTGCTTTTCACTTAGCAACCGCTCATGAACAGAGAAGGTTCGCGAGAATGAAGAAAAAAATCATTACATCAACATCTTTTAGAGATTGGCCAGATTTAGGACGTTCAGAAAGACAGCGACCTTCTTATATAACGCTTTCCTCTTTCTTGTTTTTCCAGCGCGCCTCATTTCCGGAAGGGGGTCGAGTCGGCGGTGCGGGCGCGGGTGGCGAGGGGCCTAAGTAATTTCGCTTAAGAACTCTAAACGTAATTAGTGTAGGGCGTGCAAAGGGAAGGGCTTGAAACTTGGAGAGGGTTGCGTCCCGCGCCCGCGCCGCCGCCTCCGCGCGCCGACTGAATATTTGATCGCGCTCGTCTCGCGATAATATTTGCCGGAGGAGCTTTTCCGTAAACACGGCCACATTTCCCCACCTAGGTACTTACACTTTCCTTCATTCCGCTTTCAAAGCTGTCGCGCGCTTTTAATTGGAGCCAGTGTTATTTATAAGTAGACTTGTGATAGAATTAAAATCGTTCGCAACGTCGCTCTCGAATACCTATACAGAGAAAATGTTTTAATATTAAGTTTTTTGACGAGTTATTTTTCCTTTCAAGAAAATCCTCTTTATAGCACTTCAAACAAATTACAGCCTCTTCGTAAGCTCATATAACTGATAGGTATTCAGTGAGTTTATATTACATGTTTTAATTTTATTTATTGCGTCATTGATTCCTGGTGAAATGCTTAGGTACTTAGTATAAAAAAATATGTAGGGTACATACGATTTTGTATTGTTACTAAGGCAACATTCAATGAAATGGTAATACCCGAAAATATCTTGTAACTGTATAATAGACGCTTTGATACTGTTCTCCCACGTTTTATATTATGAAACAAAGAGGACATTTTACAATCTTACTTTTACGAGAGTGCCAAAATGAGAATTGTTACTTTGTTACATTTAAACTTGCTGGTAAAATAAAAGAGTTCCAATGTAACTTGTAACATTGTAACTAAAGGTTAAATATCAACATCACGTTTTAATTTACAAGACCATAGACCGTAGCGGGGCTCGGGGGAACATCGTGGTTCGAACACTCCAAAAATGTTGTTGTAAAAAAAGTTCTTCATTTCAGTGTACGGTTAATAAATTTTGTAAAATTATTCAATTATTTTACAGATCCACCTACCAAGTATGTGCTGTAAGACATTTTGAAGACATTCGTCAAAATTGTCCAAGATAAAACATTGCTACATTTCTAATTACTAAGTTTAATTAAAAATGAGGTAGGTATAAAAATTATTTTTCCAAGGATTTTTTCTAGCCTCCTAGTGTGAGGAACACTTGGAATATTTTCCTAGAGACATACTTTGTATAGGACTTTATAAGACCCCAGGATCTAAGACATAATTACAGAACTGAGAATAGAGAATTCATTAGATAGCTTAAGGCAAAAGTAATAATTTACAAATTCAAAGGGCCAATGAAACAAGAGAGGGAATTAGAATTTGTAATTAGTACAAAGCGAGCGCCGTGCCGACGCGGCTACTCCTACAACATTTGATTAGCAATTATGGTAATTTGACTTAGAGCAGGGTAAGATTTCTCCTAATTTGTTAGTTAAATTATTATCACGACTGTTAGGACATGAAAAATTTCCTCTAATTTGAATATCATTGTTTTGCTTAGTATGGGTAGATATAGATAGATGTAGGTCATAATATTCACGGTCATCAGTGCGTGTGCACTGCTGGCATGCTGGCTGCTGCTTGGTAAATAAAACTTATTTAGGTAACTTCGATTTGTATCTAACAATTTGTAATCAGTTACAAAACAACAAAGACACAAGAATCGCTCTAGAATATTAACGATTTAATCGTCAAGTTTAATGTGTCGTAAGACTATAATAGAAACGCCGCCGCGCCGGTGTGGGTGATACAGCCGGCATCGGCAGGGTGACTACAAAGTACGCGTGGGCCACAGTTTTAGCAGCACTCCCGCGCTCCGATGCAATTTAATTATCAGCGCGGGGCCCGCTTTACCCTTTTGTATCTTAACCCCCGGATGAAAAAAATACTCACCCATAAAATAGAGGACGGGTAGGAAAAAGGAGCGTATGCAAATTCAGGATAAAATATAGCCCGTAAATGCCACCGTTTCTAAAAGAATATTAGAGACGTTTTTCAGTGGGTGGCTGGGGTGCTACTTTATACTTTGTCTCCTCGCGCTAAGTACTGCACGGCCGTGTCCGCGCTGCGGAATCCGCCTTCATTTGCGACTGTTGTTCACTTATAAATCAACGAGGGTACACATTGATTTATAAGTGTACCTACACGTGTTTTTGTTTTCATCATATGAATTAATCTTAAAATAAGGGACTACATGTCAAGTTACGCGTATTAAGTTTAGTCTGGGCTTACTTAGTATTTTTGGTAGCGTAAGTATTTAGTCTTGCTTTAGGTCTTGTTATAAACATGGTTTGAATAAATTAAAAAAATCACAGTTTGTTGAAAATTGTATGTTGTTTGTGCTACGCATATTGCTACGCACGGTGCCACGAATTGCATGTGGTTTGTTTTTAGTTCTTATAAGTAATTGTGATTTTACTCCAATCTAGAGTTATCTTTGAATATATTATTTATATATCAAATTTTACCAGCCATTCCGGTCATAACAACCCTTCGTCTATCTTTCTATACCTTGCGATATAAATAAGGATTTATGAAAGTGACGTTGGTATAACCATTCACATGGATTGACAATTATGATAGGGAGTATTTAAAATTTCAAGCAGTCTGATTAAAAAAGTAACGTACGTTTGAGAATTGTACACCTGGGAAGTTCGACACGGTGGATAGATAATACCAAAAGTGGACGTAATAGTGAATGTATAGTGATTCTTTACTGGGGATTAATTAAGTGGGGTGGCACTTGGCAGCAATCACTATGTATACGGTGTGTTCGAAATTTTTTATTCGGGACGTAATGAGGGGTCACCTGAAGAGGAATGAGTTAATAGGCGTTTTAATTATTGAGGACGCGGCCGCCCCGCGAGCGCCCGCCGACCGGCCGAAGAAAGAGACAACATCAAATATTTAGCGCGTAATGCCGGTCGCTCTCTCGCTTGTAATTAAAGCGTTCTTTCCTTTTTTCAGCGGCCTGATACAATATTCAGCATGAGAAAGAAGCGCTTCGGTGGCGGGGTGGCGCCTCCATTGTATTCGCTAAGGAAGATAAATTAAAAAATATAATTACAAGGCGGCCGCCATAATTCTCGGCAGGCGGGTTGTGGGTGGCGGGCGGCGCGGGAGGGGGATAGTGGAGGAGCGGGCGCTCCCGGAGGAGGCTTCTTAAATATTTGGGGATAGCGCGTACCTACGCATTACGTAAATTAATGACACGGATTCGAGGAAGGATGGCGCCCGCCCGCTCCCGCTCCCGCGCCCGCGCCCGTCACCGCTGTTTGTTTTGTTTTAATGTGCGTTGTTAACGACGTTATTAGACGCGAATTATAATACAAGAGCCGTCCGAGCAGCCGCGCCCGCTCGCGCTCGCCTCCCGCCCAGATTGATTGGACTAATGACTTTCTTTTATTCTTATAATTGCACAAATCCGACTTCACGGTGCTTCGTTGATTTCTCCAATTTCTAACTTTTGATGAAATATAATAGTCATTCATTTGCGGAAATAGGCTGTTATGAAAAGAATTTCGATGTTTTATCTCTCATGATTTATAAAACTTAAGTCGATCAAGTTCCGTGCTCATTATATTTAATAAACTGTAGGTAGGTAGGTACCTAATGAATGGGAGTCGTTACACAAAATATGTTTATCTATGTACCTATTCATATTTGTATTATTGTGACATAAAATAATATCAAGTAATATAAGATTAGGAAGCATCAAAACTCAATGTCATAATTAAGTAAGGTGGTGGTGTAAGTAAACAGGAAGCGTGTGTGTCGGTCATGTGTCGCGAGGTGAGGCGCGCATGCCCACACATAGACTCAACAAGTGTCTCCATGTGCACACGGGCTCACGTCCTCGCCGCCCGCCGCCTGCCGGCCGGTGCTCCGGTACCGGCTGACAGCCTCCGACAACGGTGTCCGACCGCGTTAGTCACCGCACTAATGCTTGACATGGGGAAAATACCACAACGACCCATTACGTCTATTTTCATCGATATAAGCTTCTTCTTTGATGTCGCTGAAAATAATTTCAATAGCTACGTATGAAAATAATAATCATAAAGATTATTATTGCTGCTACGCTATGACAGTTGCTACCTACTTATTCGTAAATAAACATCTATTATAATTTGGAAATAACAAAATATCCGAATGTGTCACACATTGAGCCCAAGTCCAATAAGGAAGTAATTAGTAATTACATAATATACAACACACCAATTCCATTCCATGTGTAAACCATTACCATTATACCTAGTTCCATCTAACTCTCGCATACGATTTCTATCAAATAGTTTAACATCAAACTTTTATTTAATACATGACTTTAATTCTCATCTTCTTAACAAAATAAAACGATCTACATTCGATTGCGTAGATTTTATTGAATAATTAAAATGAGAACGTAAACCGACGGCAACACACTGACTGGAAGGAGATATTACTGTATCTATTATATTCCGTTTCGCTTTACCCCGACTCACCCCCGATACTATTTTGCATGAAGGAAAAAGATAACTGAGATTAGAATAACACGTCAGATAACGAACGATTGAAGATAATCATACATACAGTAACTACGTATATTTTGAATCTGCATATCGATGAGGTAGAACTTTTCGTAGCTGTAGCTGGTTCCTTACGTTCGTTAAAAATAAGTAGTTTAGTTTTTTATACAATTAAATAAGTAGATAATATCTACTTATTTACACTTATACAATACATATAATATATTATATTATATGTATTGTATAAGTGCCTAGATATAAAACTTATGACAATCTTTGTAGGTCGTAGCACGAAGGTGGCATTAATCCGGTTGTTCGTACGAATTACATAACATAACATTACACCTGTTATCCCTGGGGTAGGCAGAGGTTTACCCATTAATACAGCCGCATTTCGTCAGTTATGTTTAAGTTCCATGTAATAGGAGGCGAGCCTTTAGCCATCAACCGGGCACAAATCCAAAATCCGAGGCTGCTACTGAGAAATTCCTGATGGAAAATCCCAATAATACTTTGCCCGTTCTGGGAATCGAATCCAAGACCTCATGCTTAGCAGTTACTAGACCAACGAGGCAGTGTAAATCATACGAATTACTGTGTGAGTAATAACTTTGTAAATTCAAAAGCCTAAAGCGTGGCATCGCGTCTTACCGTAAAACGTCGGTAGATTGTGGAGGTCAGATGGCAGTAGCTCTGTTATGTGTACAGTACAGTTTATAATTTACGGAAATAGTCACATCTGACTGAGAGAACACCTAAATCTAGTTAGAAAAGGCTACACGGTTAATTAGGATAAGTTTTGCCGAAACGTAATAACCCACTTCAAAAATTGTAGCATTTTTCGAAGTTAATATATTAATTTTGAATATTTTTGATGCTGGTTAATTTTAAATATATTCTAAGCAAAAATTCACTCTGACGTAATTAATTTAATTCTTGTGGTTAAATTATTTTTTTAATTACAGTTAACTATATAAATGCGTTCTTCACATACTGTAACGCCTAATGGGAAAATTAAGCTGTTACCCTATAAAAGAACGAAATCATAGAAAAACATATAACATTTCGCGGACAAGTGCCTGGTAAAACAGCGTGACAGAATACAATATTATACTCGCATCTATAAGTATTCGACGACCGCCGTAGTTCGAAGGACCCTCAAAAGAAAACTTATTAATTTTCGTCATTATGAATTCCGCGAACGAAACTCGAACGTCTAATTTCAACCCTAACTTATCAAGACGCGAATAAAAAAGTTCACCCCCCGGCGCACCCCACGCTCACCCCCTTGTTTAAAACGCCGGCGAAAAAAGAAGCACATAAAAATGCATGAGGCCTTCCTCGTTATAAGGAAAGGGTAGCGTCCCCCCCCTTCCCCCATAGGGAGGTAGCTGTAAAAATCGTCTCTAATTTAAATTTGGGAAGTTTCGCGTGGTGCGAGGCAACGTTGATGTCTTGATAAATGTAAGGGAATTCCACTAATTTCACGTCTTCAGCAGTGGCAACTTTTAATTGGGAGCACATAAATCTGCTGGCGGGAGTAATGGCACGTGCATTAATATCATCTTGCGACAAAAAGCCGCTCTGAACAGGTACATTTAGATAATCATCGCTCATTGTTTCCGGCATCTCGCGACTCGAGATAGCGCCTGCTCGCCAGCGGTGGCTGACATGTACGATTAATGCGATTATCTTATCACACCTCTGAATGAACACCTTTAGTTAGAAGTTAATGCGTCGTTTACGCTTTGTGCCTTCACGAAATTATTCTTCAGCAAACGTTTTTGAGACTTGGCAAGTTCGCATCCGAACTGACAGACTATATTAAACTCATCTATCACCGTCAGTTCCTCAGTAGGCAGCGACCTTGGGCTAATTAACTCTACTGAGTGTTGCTGAAGGCTTGCGTAGCATATGCAAGTCTCTTTAAGCGGCTATAATTGACCATACGCTCACTCCAATAATCCTGCTGTACATCAGCTCACGTACACACAAGAATTCATAAACTTAAACATGTATTTAACATACTTATTAATGTTTAGTCTTTAATTGGTGGTTTGATAAAAGTACACTTTAGTTGAGTTTGTTGTCGTAGGCGTCAGCTGCTACGCGCTACGAAAGTGCTACGCGCTACGAAGACATGGCATGTACACAACATGTTATATTATACAATTTAAATAATTGAATTTTGTTAGTTTTTGTTCATGAATCAACGTTCTTTTCTTTCCAATAATTTATTTCTTTCGCATTCAAGATAGCGAAATGCTCATTGTTTATTTGCTCTAAGAAATATGTCAAGGAACAAAAGAATATTTTCTTAGACAAAACTTTTCACTCGAAGTAATTAAAACAGAAGCCAAGTTTGTTTTGAGTGAACAATTATGAAATACGCGTGGTGAGTATCGCGTTTTCTTCTTCCTCATTAAATCGGGACAAAGCAAGCGCTGGCAAACTTCGACGGGTGTAATGTTATTCATTTGGGAAAGTCAAAGGTTGTATTTACAAAAAAAAATAAGTCGCCGGAGAGCGGACGGTGGCATTTTTTCCATTCGGCGCGTTCCATTAGCGTGCCTTTGTTTGGCGGGAGCGCGCAAATTAATTTAGCTCTCCCGCCATTTCCTCGCGCCGCCGCCCGCACGCCGCCCGCACCCCCTGCCGCGCCCTTTTTTGTCTACGCCTTGCTCTACGTATCGTTTTCTTCTTTATGGCTCATTAGGCAGCATTGTCGCCATTGTTTTTTTCGCCTAACCCACGAGATCTAATTATTATGATCAGCGAATCTCGTATATTAATATTATTAGGTTAGTGATAGTCATACTCAGGCAAAACTTAATAACTGGGATGCCTCGAGTCAAATCAAAAATGAATCATTTAAATATATCATATTAATATATTTTAATTCAGTTCGTTAATAACAATATTTTTAAAAAGTTTCAATGTTAACTATATAACAGCTAGTTAACTTCCATAATAAAAGTTTGTTGCTTTTATTAAAATAGCTCAAATAAGAGAACAGATTAACGAAGCCTCAGTGTATTAAAAACGTATAAAAAATAAATTGCTCAATAGAGCAGAATCGACAATTGTCATCGGTACTTATCCTCTTTGTAGTAAACCCGTTGAGCAAAAGGGTGCTACAATATTAGTAGGATGGGGTTCCACCTTGTAAAAAATTGTTACTTCATTAAGGGAAATAAAATAACTTGTTACTTTAAGTCATCTTCTCTTCGAAAAACTGTTAACTTACTACTTAATATGCTTCGAGTACTGTAACGTGTCAATATATCTGAATAATTCAGTTTAAATTGATTTGCATTAGCCCGCAATGCAACTTAAAATAGTACAGTAAGTAAAGTTTTTAATAAAGTGGTAAATATTTTTTTTATTCTGATATTGAAATAAATATGACCTAATTGCAAACAATATAGGTAACATTTAGATTTAAATTACTTAAAACAAACTTACCTACATGTAGCAGAATGCGCGTGCGCTGCACGTTGTGTGGGACGCGCACTCAGGGCCACAAAAACCCGCCAACTGACTCGCGAGTCGCGGCCGTGACCCACAGTTTTTTGAAACGCGCGTGCCCTCGCCTCTCAGCTAAACAACCCTTGCGTATTCATAAACCCGCACGTCATACGTCGGGGTACGTCTCGACACAAGTATTACTGAACCATTTTATAGCATATTAAAATGAGTTATATTATAACAGATTTAGACGATTTTTGGTGTAGTTTTGAGTATGCTTGGCACTGAAAGGGTTAATGCGATCTGTTGTGTGAGTTTGGAAGCTATTACTCAGAAAATTCTTGAATTAACGATATTAAAAATTCTACCTATTGTAAAAGTCTGAAAAGGCCCACGAAATAGTAGTCATACTCGATCCAAGAGAAGCTCTTTGTTCTACGTTAATTAAATTCTCACTGCTTCCACAGCAGAAAATGTGCGTCATTAGAAAAAAAGAATTTTATCTGGCGCTCTAAGTTGGCGAACTGAAAATTTATAATTAATTACTTAGCAGACACATTTTAAATTCTTAATTAAGCAATCCGTACTTTCTCCCGGCTATAAATTAGATCGAGCCGTTTCCATAGAGACTACTCATCCTTTAAAGCGGGCCGGGGGGGAAGGGGGGCTTTACAAAAAATATAACTTAGGGTGAGTAAAAAACCGTGGGGTGACTCAGCCGGCCGCTGCACCCCACGACGAGAAATCTACGATCAATATTAACTCTTTTTTTCAACGGGGAAACGCTGAATTTTTAAGTCGTTTTAAGTCACGACGACGCAATGTTGAGGAAATTATGCGCGTGTTGAATGTATCGGGCACGCTTCACGTGAACACAACGTGTTACTGCTAATATTTGAGGTTCCGATCGTGATAAATCACAGTGTCCTGTCCTATACACCGTGCGATTTAGCTCGCATGCATTTGTCAAGGTCAGACAACATATGTGAGTCGTAAAAATGTCACTCAATCAGTGTTGTACAAGTTAGACTTATTGGTTTAAAAATATTCAATTTCATTAAAATGCTGCCGCATACATCTTATTAATAATTTAACAATACAACTGTTTTAGAGATCAATTAATTTTAAGCTTAGTTCCCATTGATATTTTGACGAATCTTAAACCTAATAGATACGGAAATGACCAGTAAGGAATTAGTTAGATATTTGCAATTTAAATATCATATTAAACAAAACAATACGTTTTAAACTTTACAATTCTCTTATCATAAAATTCACGCTTCATTATTAGTTTACTTTTCGATTACAGTACAAGGTGAATCCTAGCTTTTTATACAGAAAACAAAAAAAACTAACATGCATACGTAATTAGTAAGAGTGCATTAATAAAAAGCTGTGTGGAGCCCGGTGTGTGCGTACACGCATAAAAAACGTTCATTAGAAAAAAGCTATTTATGACAGCGGCCATTATCATCCAATAAATCAGCTGCCCGCTCTTCTGTTTTTCGATAATGATTCTATTATTATGGAAAAGCGTTATGTAACTGTAACATTATATCCCTAGTGGTAACTAGTGAGGAGGCGGAACTTGTATTGTTATGCAAGTTTTTAATATGATGAATTGCCGTAAAATACAAAAAAAAGAATGACAAAAAAGAAAAACATTGTTTTTAAAGCAACGTTTCATCACGATAATTATTGTGTTTAAATTTTGTTAATTATTCAGCTACGTTTTTTACTTAACTACAATATTTTTTTCTCAATATTTTTTTATTTACAATGTGTCGTTATTAATTTTGACGACAAAATACACCAGAACTATGAAGAAAGCTCACTCCACGCGCGTGAGCGGTCGTAAGTTTTTATGCGTGTCGGTCGGCTCGGCGCGGCGCCCACTGTACGGGTTACAAATTGTGGGGTGAAAGGGGTAGTTTTTTTCTAATCGACTTTCCTAACAGTAATAAACGATATTTATCTTTGTTAATTATGGTTCGGTCCGCGTTTGGTAGCTTGGTGCGTGTTTTCGCCTCAAATGTTTGTGTTATTATCGAATTACCTATGTTTGTCGTTAATGTTGAATTGTTCGTATTATAGCCGCGGGCTGTGTCTTAATAATGTTCCAAATGGACGGTTTTTAAGGTGTTTTGTGAAACGAAAGATTTTGGGACATCGTGTAACGAATTATCCACACTATTGTTTCATTCATGTATTAGGTTCTATAAACATATATGTTCAGTAACTACGGGTACTTAATATGTGTTTACCCGTTATTGAATTATGTCTTCTTAAATATAACAGTTTCTAAAATTATTAAGGCAATGATAATGGTCGATGAATGAATAATTTTTGATCCTCATGCTTCTTCTAGTTTAGGTCTACTTCGTGTCATCCATAAACTAACTTTTTTATTGTTGCGCTTCATTTAGTTTTACATCTTGCATCAGCATACAACGGAAAAGCAGGTGAAATGATGATACAAAATTGAAGACTCTACCTACTTAAAAAAAAAACTAAAATTGTAAAAACGCAAATAACAAAATAAGCACGTTCAAATTACCTAAATTTTAAATATTTTAGTGCATCTTAAGAGAATCCACGGCCTGCGAAACAGAGTAATTACTTATTGTGTAAGGTAGGATATTGTGAGTTCGGAACTAACTTGGGCTTACATAAAAAGTATCTAAGGATTGATTCATGTAATAAGTTACGCCGTTCATGATTAGTTACCCTCATTATTGCTACCCTGTCATAAATTAGGGCTGATGTGAAAGAAAAAAAAAATTAATCGAGTAAAAAAAATAATTTAAAAAGCTAAATGTGCACTTCGAAATTTTAAAATGAGAAACGAGGGCACTGATCCCGCGGGGCGCATGCGTAATATCAACCCTTTTTTACCCTTTCGCTTCCCTGAGCTTTTTTTGTAAGCGTTTTTGTAAAGGGTTGTATGGGGTAGGTACCTGCCACGCGACTCAGCGGTAGGGTTGAGTTTTTTCATAATGGACCGACACGCTGTCCTTACTGATGCAGTTTTTTCTGTATGGAGCTCGCGTAGAGAACAATAAAAAGTGCAATGACCTTTAACAAGAGATCAGCTGACGCATAATGGTGCACTTGCAAACACATGCTATTGATTTTTACTGTCGTTCAAGGTCGCACTATTTTATTCATGAAGCAACACTGCGTCGTCATGTTCGATTTCTTTAAATTAATTTAAAGACAGCGCTATATTATTATGGTTGATTTCAAATGAATAGGTAAACCTTATTTTTATATTTAAACTTTGGTACTATAAAGTAAGTTGCCCTCATAATAATATTATCACAATAATGTTAAATTTTTAGACTGAAGTTATAACAAACTGTGTATCAAAGATATTTTGTAGTGTACTTATTTTACTATTGCAACTAGGAAGGCTTGTGTAAAAGGTATACTATAACCTTAGCGAAATTGTTTCTATTCTTACCTAATAAGTAGTAAGCATTTTAAAAGATAACAAAGCCGTAAGGTCAGAAGCATATGTTTACATTTATACGGGGTGTAAAAGACACAGAGACACGCAGAAAAGACACATCACACACCCGTTAACTACGTATACTGTCCACTAAACTAACACCAACATTATGCAAAAATTATTGCTGGGAACAACTTTATTTTTTAGTGTGAAAAATCACTGTTTATGGTGCTATGCAATGTAACACGCGCAAATTTTTGTGCTTATGGGTGCAAAAAGTGTCGTGGGGATATCTAAAGTTTAGTTAGAACATTTACGAAAACGTGACCAAGAATTGGTTTCCCAGGTATGGTCCGGAAAAAAATAATTATCGCAATGATTAGGAAAACATGTTAATTTCGGCTCCGTTAAGCGTCATTTTACCTACTCCCGATATACCTTAAAATTGTTAATAAAGAAAAAACAAATTGAAATTCAAACTTAGTGTTAAAAATAAAACATAAATTCAGAGATGGTTTTATCAGCTACCTAATCTAGATGACACGTTAAGCTGCTTCACACAACATCTTATTTCACTAAAGTAGTGATACAGAACAGGAGGACATGTATGCACACGTGTCTACGAGGGTGTGAAGCACACAGGTGTGCCTAGGTAGAAAGTAGACACCTGCATAAACGTCTGCTTAGTAGTTATATAGTATGCTGGTTAAAGGAGTTTATTTACGTTCAGTTTAGCAAAATTGTAACCATAATATAAACGTAGATTTTTTCTGAAGTCGTTGACTGTTGGTTTCTTTTTTAAATATTATCTCCCGAAAAAGCCTATTGATTAGGCACAAACAATTTAAAACATAGAATAAGTCACAGGAATAAACCGTTTTTATGATTCCAAAAAAAATATTGAGGACTGTTACATGCGGCTTCTTATAAGTTAGGTACATAGTAAGATAAACTGTACTTTGAAATAAATTGGCAAATTACTGGCTTAAATAGGTAAAGCCCTTCTGAGTTTTTTATCAGAAAATAGCAAAACATAGCGCAATTTTTAGGGTTCCGTCTCTCAATCGGCAAAAACGGAACCCTTATAGGATCACTTTGTTGTTCGTCTGTCTGTCTGTCCGTCTGTCAAGGGTCTTGACAGACTTTTTTCTCCGGAACGCGTGGGGAATCAAAACCTATACGAGACTTCCCGTTGACCTACAATTATGTAATTTGGCAAGAAGCAATGCCATGTAACACAAGTAAAGGAATAAATCCGAAAACCGTTTGGTAAAAACACAAAATCATAACTTTCTTGCGATTATCAACTTATTTTTTTGTATGATGTGTTAAATATTGTAAGGTGGTACGGAATCCTTCGTGTACGAGTCCGGCTCGCACTTGGCCGGTTTTTTTACTTTTCAAAAGTATCCTTTATGACAATAGAGTAAACACTAAGCGGGCGGATGGTGTCATCTTTCGGCGCAGCAGCCGTACATTTTTCTGCAATATGAGTAAAAAGCGTTGCACCGGTACTTATAACTATTAACCCACCAGCACTGTAACCCACATTGATCAAGGTGTTAAGGGTTATCAAATTGCAGCCCGTTACGCGTACTGTTTAACAAGCTTTTGTTAAAACTCTTTTTTAAAATGAAATAAAAAAAGTTGCCCCTTTACGTTACCTGACGCTAGTTTATTTGCAAATGTATGAATGAAGTATAGTCTACTTACTCTACTTTACAGGCATATGCTAAGTTATTAGTTTACGTTGGAATACTGAGAATTTTAGCCATTTGGCTATTTAAAAAAAGCCAGTCTCATTTCATCATCATCATTATCATATCAGCCGTAGGATGTCCAATTGTCCACTGCTGCACATAAGTCTCCCCCATAGATTTCCAATAGGACCGGTTGGAAGTAGCTTGCATCCAGCATCGATGTGATAAAGACCACAGGATCGCCTGTGGTCTTTATCACATCGTCTGGCCATCTTGTGGGTGGACGTTCTACGGTACGGTTGCCGATGCGTGGTCTCCATTCGAGAACTACAAACAGAACAGTCAGTCAGTTAGTCGGTCTCACTTATTTAAAACTTAATTAATTTTCAGGCATCGACTAGTCAATGTTTTGGATGTTTTGGGGATTGGTTCGTTCGTGTAATATAATAACTAAGTTACATACTAACAAGTAGTTACAATTGACACACTTTATAATGTGACATATAACATGACATCACACTTGTACAACAACTGTTAACGTATGAATACCAATCGATGTTTTTATTAGTACAACCTTCATATTTCCGTCAAGTACCTGTATTAATGTAGGTATTTGAGATATTATTTTCTTTACTACTGAAAGGCGATACTTAATCCTGACAATTATACTTTATTTCTTATTTGATCAAGTTCAAACAATTTTGTTATCGGACGGTACGGTTGGTGAAGTGGCTAAGCGATTGGCTGCTGCGCTACGTGTCGCGGATTCAATTCCCGCATGGAACAAATACCTATTCGTATGACCTACAGATAGTTGTTGCGGGTCTAGCTGTTTATGTATGCGAGTTTTATATGTTTGTAAGCGCACCCACGATACAGGAGAAATTCCTGGTGTGGGACAACTTTCTTTTAAGAAAATTAAAAAATAATATCAACAAATATCTTTAGCAGTTAGACTGCTATTGACTATGATATTAGCTACAATTACAAGCCTCAAGTATTATGTAATATACCTGTACTGATTGAACAGATTCAAAATTCAAATACTTTATCCCCAAAATAATGACACAGAGCTACTCAATTTCTGGTATAAATGAGCTAAAAACACATGAAACAAAAAAAATAATAGCAATAATCATAATCCAGACTCATAACTAAGTAGTGTTATCAAACTTGTACCTATGTGACTAATTATTATACTACGCAGGTACGTGTAACCACTTATTGAAGATACGTAGACCAGTGGGAATTAATTAATGATAGAATTAGAGCGTTAATAACAACTATCTGGAAAAGTATTCTACGACAGCCAGACATACCTACTTGTTCATGGGCGTACCCAGCTTCTGGCGTAGGAGGGGGCAAGTCAGATTTTTCAGGTCGGATTGTCCGCGGCTGTTTTGTCATACACACTACACAAACACACCTACATGAATCATTAGGTGTACATGTAGTGCATAGTGTGTAGGGCAAACAGCCGCAAATGATCCTGCTTTAAAGGTAGTTAAATAAATAAAAGTAAATTTGACTATGCATGCATTTTTATTTTATTTAAATCGCTTCTACTTTAAAAGTAATTTTTCGAGGATCTCCAAGCGAGATTTCCAAGGGGGGGCAGCTGCCCTCCCCTGCCCCCCCCTGGGTACGCCTATGTACTTGTTAATCATAATTATACGTTATAAACAGCTGTTACTTGACAACCTCTGTTTACCTATCAGTTCCAGATGAGCCGAACATTTTTTACATATAATTAGTTATCTAAAGTGATTTAGTTTGTTCAAAGGGTCTTTGTGAAGAAACAACCCATCTAGGAGCACACCGCATTCGCGATTCTAAAATTAGTAGCAGCTGTCGTGCCGCCTCCGTTTTACCTACACCTTACTTTTTACCAAGAAAAAGAAAAAAACTTTGGGTTCTTTTTCTACGTAAGTTGAGAGTGAGCCGGCCGAGATCTGATTTCGCAAAGATAGAGTTTCATCAGTAGACAAGGCGTTTTTAAGAGTTCTTTTTAATTATTTCTAGCTCTGCCCGAAAGCGGGTCACGGCTCGGGTGACACGTTTATTATTCAAACAAATCTTTTATTGAATTTAAGAACCACCCAAGAGAATACTGGCGCTTTAATACCTCCCATTTCCTAAATTAATTAGCTTTGATTAGAATCTTAATTAAAGAATATATAAGCTTAGAATAGATAAGTATGTATGTATTTAAGTTTCAAGTTCTATTTATGTTTGTCCCTAGATCCTATTTAATAAGTACCTAATTTAAAAAAATCCCATAATTCTAAAAAAATCGAGAATGCAGATAGGTAGTACTTTGATGATCATAAGACATTGGTAATTTTAAGGTAAAAATCATTGCAAAACGAACTATGTAAACATTTGTAGAATAGTTCACGGATTTCCTTAATGAAGAACTATACAAAGCATTTTATATAGATTCTATTACATTTCACACCATATTACCCTAGACCAGCACCCTTTCTGAATACATTTCAATAGGACATACGATAAACCACATTGTAATGTTGTCGCTATGCACGTAACTGATGTAACGCGCCGAACGGACCTTTGTCTCTATTATGAAAACATGAAAGAAAGGACATTACAAACAGATTAAATGCAAACAGTCCCAACGGCTACTGTGCGGTAACACAAACAACTAATGCTAAGCGGACGAAAACAAACTCTTTTGTGAGGCTTCTTTCGGAACGCACCCTATATACAATTTCAGTGACAATTAGGTTCTGTGGAGGACTAAAATGCCGCTCTGATACCCGCCAGTGATACTCCGCGGATTAAAGGATTACGTCTTCGTTGTAAACAAGTTCGTGTGTATTCTCTACTCCTTTCTTATTGTGGTAATCGGTCTGTTTTGCCGCAATGTTCATGGAATCTGCTAGCAAAGTATGTGTTTACATTTCTTTGTAAGGTAGGTGTTGAGCTATCTTTTGATGAGTTTGTCTTGAAGCGACAGATCCAGTAATATTATTTAATATACATATTTGTGCCTAGCTGTGTCTATGTAAGTGATTTTTTGATAGTACTGCAAATACTGATTATTTAGTGCAATAGTCAAGTTTTTGCAATAGGGTTTAATAAAAATAAAATAAAAATGACTTGCAATACTACTAAATTCATAACCAACCCCGCGAGACGCTCCAGTCTCTACATGAATGAGGATCACATGAATCGCGACAAGTTCCATACATACGGGTTATTAATGATATTGTACAGATACGTCCTTTTGTTGTCAATTAAATACATCAAAAATGTTAAAGGAAGCTATAATTGTGTTGAATAGAAATTTCCAAAAAGGGGACATTTAGCGTAAAAATCAATAATCAAACGTCGTAGCGACAATGGCCGGCGGTTACCCGAACTGACTATGAAAATAAATGCTGCTGCGTGACGAGGCGCGGGTGGAAGTTTTTTTAAGGTTACTCCAAACTCGAGTGGCGGGTCGAAACCGTGTCATCATCCACACTTGAACTGCCAATGAAATAAATAATCGGATTGTAATAGGAAATGATTTTCTTTGTCCGTAATTTAATTAAGTTGAAATTAAAATTAAAGGCCTCTTGCGTTAACTTTCACGAGTTAACGCAACACATTTTTATATTCGACATCTAAATGTAAGTTGTTTCTTTAGCTTATTGCAATAACATTATGTGGGGCCACCACATGATGCATCTCTACTTTGTTGACCAAAGACAAACTTGAACGATTCATGTTTATGATTTAATTTTGTTTTTCAGTTTCAAACAGAAAAATAGCAATGCTATATGAAAAATTAATTTGGTATTGTGCTAACATTTCCCTATGCGAAATATTCATTACAATGCAAGCAATATTTCGTATTTACATATCAATATTCCAATTAAAGCCAATCAACTTCACTCTCAATGTCTTCCACGTAGGTCCACTCCTTATGGACTTAACTTGAAACTCGATTGAGCGTAAAATTTATACACTCATATGTCTCAAAACTATCTATACATTACCTAAGAGTTTCCAACTCTCCATACATTCAAGTATCCTCAAAAAGGGTAAACAGAGCGCAATAATTTATTGTCATCTATGCAAAAAACAACTCGAATGTATCGCACACGTGCACAGATTCATCTCACAATGCGTGTCCAATGCATTCACATATATTTGCTTAGCTTCACACGATTCCTTCTATTCACAGACAAATAGTCCTTTGTGACATTCATAAGGAATATTGTCAATAAAAATTGTAGGCTTATACTGAACACTTTCACTAGTAGGTAGATAAGAAAATAAAAAGAGTATAGCAAAGGACATCTTTGTTAGAAATAAAGTATGTCCACTTGTGTTATGTAATCGGAATAGTAGACACAGACGAAAATCTTCTTGTTGAGTATTGTAAGAAACAAATGAAGCTTACTTTTCTTTACAATGTTTTTTATTTACTGAAACAAGATAGTCGCACTTGGTTTTGTCTAGGAGTAGGACTTAATGAATAGGTAGGTAATGTAGGTATATATTTTTATGAATGTACACATTGTACACCTAATGTATAATAAATAACCCACCTAATTAATATTTAATGTGTGTTTTTTTGTGATATTATAAATTACTAAAACAAACCAAGTAAATTACCAATTTTTTAGTAATTTAGAATATTTTTGACAACTTTTTGCGTTAGTCTTACTAACGCATAAAAAATTGTCGGTTTATTTCCATGCAACAGCATTACATTTTGGCGTCGGAATGTGAACAAAAACCATTTTGTTGGTTTCGACATTATTAGTCCATCCTTCCTGATGTCTTCCGGTATTTATGCCATTTGGCTGAATGTTCCGAAAAAGGTACCTATTAAAGAAAAATATTAATGTATTTTTTGTAGTCATTAAAGCAACTAGCACCTTTACATAGTATAGCATTAGTCAATATGCAATGCAATAAACTTGTTCAGTTACTCATCTTGATTGAATCGATTAATATGCATCAATGTAAGTAAGTATAGTTGCGAACAATTTAAAAATATACTTAAACTTTTCCATTTACTTATAACGTTTTAATTTCACAACTGTTATCTTCTTCTGCACGAGCGCCTTGTGCTTTCTGGAAACAATGTGCAACACCTGTCTCCGAGGACGTAATCAATAGACGGCCTCGTTTCCGCCACCACACAACCGCACACAAAAACAAATGAATGATAACTTATTACAAAAAACAATAATAACAAAGCCGAAAGTGTTCCGAGCAGCAGATTATGAGCACGTTCAGTTATTAATTTATACGTGGCATCGCGGTAAAAAAACTCAACCCTCGCCTCACTTAGAAAAAACGTAGCTCGCGACGCAAAAGGGAAAGGGTGTCTCGCTCGACTCGCGTGCTGCATTCTGTTTTTTAACCGTACTCTGCGGTTTGTTTTTTCGGGTGATGCGTTCCTGTTTTTTAACAACACAATACCGTTGTTAAGAATTGTTTTTTAAGTGCGTCATATTGACGCGAGGCGCGAGCTCAAGGCGCGATCGCTAGTGTTTTTGTGAAGGATCTTATTTTTAAATCTCATCGCTTCTGGTAAATGGGGTATACAAGTTTTCAGTGTTTAGTCACGGATTGGTAAAGGGGAAGACTTTTGTTTTTAATGTAAGACATGTACATTGTATTTATATCTTAGGAGCGGAAAGGAGGTGGGTAAAGCACGAGCGCTGCGAGACATATGGTTCGTTAGACAAAGCCGATATTTTTCACGAGAGGCAGGTGTTGCATATGGTACAGCGAATGTTACATATAAGTATGTCAATTTATTAAACGAACGAACAAGTGAAATAATACTTTTTGTAAGATCAAGTAGATGCTCGGTTATAATTAATTGCCCACTTATTGATATTGGCCAAAATACCTGATAAAACATTATCTTGCAAAGAGTAAACAAATGTAAATATGTTAATAATATCCAACACTTAAATCTCGGGCTAGATAATAGCACAACAACGTTGCTATAAAACAACATCAATAATGTTTGGAATTTGTAAGTGCGCTATAAAAAATGAGCTATGAAAATGCCATTAAATATTAAAAGTGGAGAAACAGAGAGCTTAACAAGAAATAAAACATCGTTATAAGAGGCTAGGAGACGACCAAGTCGCCCCCGGCCGGGCTAGCTATCGGCGCGCCTCAGTTAATGCCTACTTATACCTTATTATATAGCGGAGTTTGCGTTGAGGAACAAAATTAATTGGTTAAAACTCCTCTCAGTATCCAGGGCGGGCCACCCCCCTCCTCCCTCTTAATTCCGTCCCCCCCCCGCAGGCCCGCCACCTCGCCCCGCACCCCGCCAGCTCCTTTGAACGCAACCTACCTAGAGAAAAAACAGAAAAGTATAAAGTTCACTCCCCAAACGTTGCAGCTTAATTAATTATATTTTTTTCGTCCTTTCTATTTTTAAATATTTTTATATGTCTTATACCCTGTAGGTACAATACAACGAGCAAGATTTACTAGGTTTTTATAAATTGATTAAACTTTTATCAATGAGGCAAAATAAATTATAGTTAAATGATTTGAAACGATTTTCGCTTGACGGGCTGCCTTACCTACTTGCGCTCTATCTTGACTGATGTAACTTTTTAGCATAGTAACCTTTTAAAAACATTCTTATTATTGCATTATCCTGTGTTGAAAACATATTAACAACTTTTCAAGTGAGTGTCTGTTTGCATTCATACGTACTGGTGTCGGGTTTCAGTTTCCAATGCCAACGATTCCACCTAAATATAGGTGCATCGTTTACTAAAAGACTGCTTCCCTGCAATCCATTTTTTTTAAGGTTAGACAAAGTTAGACATTTTATTAGATTTACATGTTTTCAACGCTTCCTTAAAAGTAAAACGTACTCCCGAAAACTGAGGGATCTTGCTTCAAAGCAAATGTCTGAAACCAAGTTTAAAAGTATGGTAATCGATTGTCATAACTAAGATGTAAGTATAGGTTAGGTATACAGACGCTGTTGGCAATCCTTAATAAATAAACAGACAAAACTCATGTAAGTAGGTGCAGTTAAAGGACTTATTTATTTAGCAGATTACATTTTTTGACTACAAAATATATATTAGATAGACGAATGAATGAAAGAATATTCCATTTCATACGACTGACAGAAGTAGTCAGCAGTCATTTGAATTTACACTTAATCAATATTATTTTTTACACAATTTTATTTTCAGGACATCTTATTTTTTATCATATTAAGTAATAAGATGCTTTTTTTTAATAAAAATAGATCTATTAATAAATGAAAAATTATATTTCAATTCTAGGTCTTTATTTACAATTTAATAAATAAATAACATTTAAATAAATAACTACTATTGTTTTTAACCTTTAAAATAATATCAACTAAAATCAAAACATCTTGTAAATAAAAAATAAAAATCAAATGTTTATCAAATTCGAAATGTTAATTTACAAGTTACAACTCTTGGAGTGTACGCCCGTAACGAAGGGCGAAAGCAAAGGGTAGGTCGGGCTTGTGCGGGGAGCGCGGGGTTCGTTGCCACTTCTCCAAATAAATTATAATTCGCCCGCTCGTCCTCTACCCGAACATTTCGCGACTACTGTTTCAAACATGCCTATTACTTAGCATCTTGATTTACTTTATAGATAATTTACGACGGTACTACTTTCTTTGAGCAGATAGGTACGACTGAGATGTTTGATAAAACGCCTTTTTATTGTTGTTTGAAAGTTAGGCTGTTATTATACTGAGCACGGATAACGTAAACTTATTTTAGAGCATAGACAACGTAGTGTTATCTCTACCTTGTGGTGTCTAAATTAACCGTCTTTTTCCGTAAATTTTATTAAGTAGTAAAATGCAAATGAGTGTCCTTTAAAAAAACCGTAAACCCAATTTACCTTTCCGATTGTAGAAATAATTACAAAATAAAGGGTCTAACCGTCCTGTGAATTAAGACTTTCAATCAAACTGGCCATACCCACATCCACGTAATAGTTATAAAGGATATTTCGCAAGAAACACACGAACTAATCGTGGAGTGTGACGGTGGGGAGAGGTCGCGGTGTGCGGGGTGAACGATTAATTTAATAAATACCAACCGGATTCCGGTGCGTTTGTCTCCCAGCTATGCGGTGGCGTGAGGCGGTTCTTGAATTACGACTCTATCTTGCCCTACATATTGTATTTATAGCTGATAGCATAAACACTATTAATCACTTAGGAATGACCACGTCTAGGTGAAAAGAGTTTTGATGAAAACAATTACTACACATAATACCTAATTTTTAATAATATTTATTTATTATTTTTAATTAATAATTAATTAAATATTAAGAATAATAATAATTAATAAAAAAATTAAAAATATTATTAATTTATTATTTTTTATAATTGCACTTTTTTTTTCTACTACATATTCATCAACTCATGACCATCATCATTAACTAAAAAATGACCACTGCTGGCCATAGGCCTCCTTAAAGCATCGCCACAAAGACTACGCAAAACAAAAGTCTCTTTCAAGGAGAAAGTTATTCTCGTAGCTTAAACCGTAGCTCGTAGCCCGTAGCGCGTAGGCCGTAGCAGCTTAAAGGTTAATTTATTTTGTCACTAATTGCGATTCTATGCGATGAATCTAAAAAAGTAGTAATAATGATTGCCTTTAAATATAGCACGTGTTAAATATTTTCACACAATTAGATATTGCTTCGTTGAAAAATGAAAAAATAAAGTCGAGATTAAGTTGTACAATTTAACTAATAAATATTGTTTAGGATGCGTTCTCCTAAATTTACTTCACGTGGAAAACCTATCAATGTCATGACTGTTAAAAATCAGCCAGAGTGGTCAATTTATACACATCTACAATTTACTATGACGCTTGTGAGAATCTAATCAAAATATACGCCCACACTTTGTGTAAAACCTTGAATAAAATTATGTAGGTACAGTTGACATAAAAAACCCCATTCTATTTTACTATTTTGCAAGCACAGTCGTATTTTTGCATTCATTATTTTACACCCTCACCCTTATTTGTTTGAGAGCTATTTTGTAATGTTACACTCTTAAAATTCTGCTATGAATTTTAATATAGCTTCTTAGAACGACATCAAATCGGTAAGACCACTAGATCGCTGGTCTGAAGATCTTATGAGGACTTTAGAGTAGCAATGGATCGCATTATCTTATTTTCTTGGGCATCATAACATTGGCCCAATGCATAAGAGCTTTGGCTTGTATCTAGTATCGTATGTGGAATCATCATCATCATATCAGCCGTAGGTGGAAAATAATTGTGATATCTATTGCACGCGTTTGATGGCAGTTATCATCAAAAGCACCAAAAATATTTATTCTAAATGAACACGCCGCCTCCATACAAGGTGGCTCGACCCTGAGCATGAAAGAGGGACGCCGTGTGCCTGTGTGCGTGTCGTGTACGTACGACGCGCCGCGATGTGAGTGTATTAGTGCGACAACTCATTACTTACGCCCGATCTTAGATAAATTACACACTTTTCTTACTTAGTAGATACTACGAGCCTATCGCACACTAACAACAAATTAGTTTTATTGAACACTTACCCTGTATATTATTGGTAGATAGATGGACACTGAAAGTTTCGAAACCTTTTTTCTTTTTGATAATATTTTAGATTTTAGATTATTTCCAATAATTATAGATTACGTGTGTATCTAGATGAAAATGAAGAGTTTTATGATTATTGGTTACATAAGGGAATGTGAATTTTTCTCCCCTTTCCAATTTATAATGTTGACCATTAGATAACTTTTTTAGTTATAAAATAAGTAAAGTGTGTTAGGGTGTGAAATAAAAAATAAATAAATTAAATAACAAACATCTCTTTATTTTAATAATTATGTACTGGACATTGATAAAGAAATACATATATAATCGTCGTACCATAATTATGTCACATTTATATCTTATAATATTTTGTACAAGTACAGTATAATTCCGAATTAATTTATAATGAATGTTTAAACGATACCTGTATCTCGATTTTACATGAGGTAGATCGGTTATGGCTTTATACAGATATATTTTAGCAGACACCAATATTAACTATTGATGTCCTACGGATTGGTCTGTGTTGTGTAATGGCACTGAATAATATACCGCTAACTAATCATTATAAACAATATTAAGCAAAACAACATTTCAAAATCTTTAATTTAATAGGAACTCAAATTAATTGCAACCATTGTCTTTCTGCGAACATGAATGTGCTACTTCGCCTTTTCGCCTAAGAGGTTTGCTAATTCAAACGAAGAAGGAACACAATCACGGCAGTACAATGGTATATATTAACTCCACGGTAAGTGCTCACAAGGTACCATAGGACCGGTAACCAACATAACGAATAAAAATCAGTCTCAAACTAATGATTACGCGACACACTGTTTGCCAATAGCTTTACAATCCTGTCACTTGTACGTTATCTCCGAAGAGATAAACAATAGAAAATATTTCCAAGAACTTTGGCTCTTTACCCTGGCGTAGTAACCGTAGTCAAATGAGGTAGATAATGGCAGACTCGCCTAACTTTACACTAACTACCAATATTACAACATTGCAACACGAAATTACGACTTCTAATCGAAAGTTATCATTAAATTTGTACACATTTATATTTGTACCAATAATTTCTTTGGAAAAAAATACATCGTTACTTCTACACTGATTCCTTATACACTTAGACCCTACACTTCGAACATGACTAAAGAAAATAAAATAATAATAATCAACAAACAGTACAGCCTAATTACATACGATAATTATAAATCATGTGCGCTAAAACGTACAGAACAACTACTATGACGTTAAATTATATTAAAAACATGGAAAATAAAACATTACATCTAGTAGGAAACTAATACCCGTAGAACAAATTGCTCAATACACCGCTCTCATATCAAACGAGAACACATAAATATAACAGCTAAAGGCCATGTGTACAACGAGATGATCACAATATAACACTAAGAATATTATGTACAACACTTTAAATATTTTTGACTGTTGCCTTACAACTACAAGTAAATATTTGTCATTGTACACTTGGCCCTACTAAGAACATCGTTTCTATTAACACATATATTCACTTGTCTCAATATCAATACAACACAGCCCGTTGAGAGTTGCTTCGGGATCGAATTTAAATAATTTTAAATAGGTACAATTTTCGAGACACCCAATTCTCTACAACGTACTTTATGTAACACTACATAAATATGTACACGTAATATTAACAATACCGTAATCGGATTAGATACCGTAAAGATACCGAAACGTCTACTAACTAATCGATAAATAATAAATAATTTTGTAAGAGACAGCATTATGTACAGAAGCACGGTGCGCGCGGTCGGCTGGACCGGTCGCCGCTCGCGAGCCGGAGACTGCCTCGCTCACATTCATACTTAATTACAAAGCTCCAATGATTCTATACAATTATCCCGTATCATGTATTCGCAACCAGTATACTTATTATTTGGTATTTTGCCAAAAAATAAATGTCCAAAACGTGTAAACTTTTCAAAGAGCTATTGAATGTAAACTCAAGAAATGTATAAAAGAGTGATTACTAACCGGTTATCGGGAGTCGCTACGGATCAGGGCTCGCACAATAGCGACAGCTTTGTCAGTCGGAACTCGATATCGAGTTCAATACGTAATAATTACCGCTTGTGAAGTAGCCTTTGTCGCCGAAATAATGAGGCAATGTCGCGACCTTCTCCGGCTAGACCATATTCCAGTTTCCGTTCGATAAGCGCGAGGGAGGACACCGATTGAAAATCACTAAATGTCAAGCATAGCGAAACATTTTTTATGTTTTTATCACGAAACAATGGACGATACCAATAAATCAAAAAATATCTATTGTGCTAAATTATGTTTTTTAGATGTTTAGCAACGTTGCAAAACAAAAGAACAAAACGTCGTCGTTTTTGCCTCACCTCGCCTTGCGATTATGCAAATAGTACAACAATAAACTTCTAAACTGTAACGTGGATGAAAAAAGTACTTTTTATGGCGAACATTGCAAATGCAAAATCGTAAAAAAGAATAGAGGACTACCTAACGAGACTACGGCGGTAGTCCCACAGAGAAAAAAAAATGCTCTATAAAAAGTAACCGTTGCGTTGCCGTATTTAGAAACGCTGTAATTATTTTTACTTTGCAAGGAATTTGAATAGAATCATGGAGTAGGTGGCGAGCGTCTCCAGAATAAGCGAGTGGGAGTGCATCGGCGTCGGCTACCGACGGCAGCGCGGGTCTACGCGGGAGGAACTCGTATACCGGCTCAGCGGCGCACGGGGCGCGGAAACGCGCCCACTACGCGGAGTGGACCCGCAGGTCAGTGGGGGAGTCCGGCGTTGCCGGCCTCCGCGGTAGCGACAGGTCTTCGGGCTCGGTCTGCTCGGGCCACTCGTCCCAGCGCCAGTCGGCTGCAGCCGCCACAGGCGGGCTTGGTGTGTCAGGCTCGCAGCCGGTGCTGGCGCATCTGTGCAGCGCGGCCGCTTGCCGCCGCCTAAAGCGTGCGCCGCAGCGACAGGCGAAAGGTGCATCACCCTCATGTACTAAAGCATGGGCTTTTAGCTGGTTAGAGTCTGAGAAGCGCGCTGGACAGCGAGCACACGCGTAGGGCCGCTCGCCAGTGTGAACGCGGAGGTGTCGCCGCAGGTTGGCCACCTGCACAAAGTGTCGCGGGCAGTGTGGGCAGCTGTATGGCTTCTCGCCCGTGTGAAGTCGCAGGTGTGTCTTGAGGTGATGGTCGCGTGTGAATCGCTTGTGACACTCTCCGCACTCGAACGGTTTCTCACCAGTGTGCGTACGTTCGTGATTTTGCAGTACGTGTTTGTAGCCAAAAGAACGTGAGCAGACCTTACAGGTGAAGAGTTTGTCTCGCGGTGGGTCGGCGGCGCCGGGTGACGAGCCTGATGACGGTGGGGATGGTGGTGCGGTGGCTGTTTCATCGAGCTTGGGCGTGCGGCGTCGCTTGCGCGCACGCTCCATGTCGTGCGGGGGCAGCAGAGGCGCGGGGGGCGAGGGGGGCCAGGCTGCTAGCAGTGCGCCGGAGTACAGCTCGGCCGGCAGCCCAGCCACCAGGGCAGCTGCGCGGGTCGCCAGCAGTCGCTCAGCTAACATCGGCAGGGACTCTTGACGCATGGTCGAAAGCGGTCTTACTGACACACCTGCACAAAAAAAATGTTTATGTTAAGTTATCTTAAAATTAAAATAACCACTAAATACGCACTGTTATATAATTACGAGTATAATATTATTGACAGAGGTGGAATACTTCGCCAGTTTAAGATTTTCTCTTAGTCTTGGCCTACTTTCGTCAAGGTGGAGGACCTAAAAAATGAAGTTATAGTTTCTTTGCCATCACTTCCGTCACGAGTTAGTTTCGACCTAAACAAACAACACAGTCGAACCTATCGATAGCATACTTATCAGCGAGAGAGGACAAAAAACAGAGTAAAAACTAACCCAGACGTTGTAAAGGAAACATTTGGTCGCAATCACGCCGCTGCAGGTCGCTTCCGCCCCGACCTGTTGCGCAAATTGTAGCTGCCACACTACCACTACTCGCTACCGTTCCAACTCAATGTAATTACTTTCTATACCTTGATCATTGGTCTACATGTATACCTATCTCCCTAAATAAATATTTCCGGACTAACCGTCAGTTTCAAAATGTCAGGAGTGAAAAGCAATCATTTGGTGTGACGAGTTTGTATAGTGTCGCGGCGAGGCAAGGCAGCGGGCGCGGGAGGGGTGGAAGAAGCGACCAGACCACTTACCTATATAATGGAATTAATTATTCCTCGAGCGGCAAACTCCGCCCGCCCGCTCCGCCCAAATTATATTCAAATATTAATTTCGTTGAAGAAAAGCCTTTTTGAGAGCACTTAATTAAAATTAGACAAAATCATAATTGAAAGTTCTCCTCGAGGCGTGAAGAGGCGGCACGAGGAGGGAGCTCCTTACATTATCTACTTAGCCGTGGAATTAATTCCCGGCCGGGCTCTGGACTCAGCCATCGCGCTTAATTGAAAAAGGCAAAATATTTTGTCGTTTGCGAGTGCTGACACGAGGCACTTTACACTTTTTATTAAAACGTACAATTAAATTATCATGAACGAAGAATCTAATTGCTTATTGAAACTACGTATTGCAAAGTACACAAAGTCTGTAGTAAGTATAAGATAATTTTAAAGTTTGTGATTAGGCGGAGGCGTCGCGCGCGGCACGTACCGGCTTATCCCATAACTTTTTAATAACATTCCTCGTTATGTTTGGAGGACGAACAGCGAACCGCACTCGTGATGTGATCAGAATTATAATACTAGGCTTAATGTAAAAGTTTAAACAAGTAAATACCGACATTTTGTTGTAAAACAATCTTGTATTCTGACGTTGTATCTAATTAGGTTTGAAAACAGATCAACAGATGAACATATTTTATACTTTTTAGAATCGACGTTAACGGCTACTAAGTGGACGTATTTACAGAAGAAACCAATTTATTTCAACAGTTTTTATACTACAAACTATGTAATTCTGTTGATAAAGTCATTAAACAACTACTTATCACAAAATCTTATAAAGGCAACTATACATTATCGATTACTTATTGAGTACGTTTTTTGTGCAAAGCAGCGTCATAATGTATCATTTTTATTAGTCGGCCGGGCCCGCCGGGTGACAATGTTGGTGATAAATTTTTACAGCGTGCCGCACCCTTCCGCACGGAGCTTTTTATGTGCTAAAGAGTTGTAATTATCCCCTCTTTATACGCCATAAATATTTGTCAATAACCCATATTCAATACTTTTATGGAGTTGCCTGCGGCCGCCACTCCATAACTCATTATTGCGTAAGGGTTCGCCCGATAACGGACGTGTCAATGACGTCCTTATTGCTAGGCGTGCGGTATATTCATATGAGGTTTTAGAGAAAAGCTTGGGATTTATTTGAAGATGATGTTTATGATAATTTAAATGCAGCGAATATATAAACTCACCAACCTTCTCGCACGCTTTAAAAAAATGTACTTATATTAGTTTTTTTTATTTTTAAACTAAATTATTTGCATATAAACCCTTATCGGGTTTCATAAAATGCATACAAATGTTATAACTTGTAGTACGTTTTTCAGTTTTTCTAATTTATTTTATTACACGATAATGTCACAAGTGATGCGAAACTTTCAGAAATGATGGTTTACCAATAAACATCTTGATTTGGACAGTTTCTTCAGAAACTTTGTTTATTGTTAAATTTTGTTTATTGGTAAAATTACTCCTGGCCATAATATGATGGCCGCCAGGAGTAATTTTATGGCGTTGGCGTTTTGTGGCGTTCTGTAGTTTCTGCCTACCCCCATAGGAAAAAGGCGTGAGTTTATGTTATTTTATAGGTATAAGTAATAAAAGTAGTCAATGCATAACATATTATTATCTTTGGTAATTTCGATTAAAATTTGAATCCTCCCAAACCCCAAAAGTCTAGAATGACCTAATTACTTTGTATGCCATATAATGGGATTAACCTGCGGCTACCGTCGGCTTTGGGTACGTACTCACTCGCACAGATTACAGACTTCGTACGGTTTCGGCGGTTTAGGGTTAAGCGGGAATACACGCGCCGTGTAATGGCTTCTCTGACATAACAGTAGCCGTAACAAGTAATTTAGAAGATCTGAGTACTTTATTAACCTTGGAAGTAGATGAACCTTCATCATTGGTGGAGTGGCAGTACTTTTGAATACCTTACATATCATATGGTAGACTGTGCAAAAATTGAAAAGCTGTTCCTTTAACTTTTGGTCAACGTCGATTTAGATTTAGTAAATATCTGCCGTTATTTTTTAAAAGACACAAAGATTTATGTTTCGAATACGTAATGGCTTAAATAAAATATGAATGACAATAACATTTATTTGTACCTTTTGGAAGGGGCAACTAGATTCAATTCTATTTTTTTTCTTGTATATGACGTTCAAAAGTGCCTTATAATGGCCTAATTGAAATAAATGATTTGACTTTGACTTTGACTTTACATGGACGTTGAATTATATCGGCCTATTATTGTCCCACTGCAGAGCAAAAGCCTTCTCCCATATTGAGAAGGTACGAGCATCACCACGCTTGCATAAGGCGGATTGGCGATTTCAGACTTATATTACTATAAAGTCTCGGTTTCATCACCGATGTCAGTGATGTCAAAGATAAATATAGAAAGTACTTATGAATTTAAAAAGTTATACGTTGGTACTTGCCCGGATTTTCAATAATCTATAAGTTAATAAGAAGTATACAATTTGCATGTTTTGTACAAATGATTTTCTTTTACTGTGCCAATAGGTAATACAAAAGTTTAGTTAAACTTTATGCCAACTTTAGACAAATTTTATAAACAACCATTATATTTACAATGTATGTAAAATTGTACTTCGTGAAACTGTGAGAGTTTAAGTATATATTTCATTGGCTTTGGACCTACATTGGACTGGGCTATACTTATGCGTTATACTTAATTTCGAAAAATTAGCAAAAAGTTTGCAAGTAAGTAGCTCTTACATAAAAATTACATGTGTATGAATTGTAGCTACTTGCAAACTTTATACTTATTTTAAACTTTAAACTATTATAAAGAAAAAAAGGAATTATACTATGTATGTATAATTAGTTTCTCTTTTATAATAGTTTTTGCGAACATGCCACTCGTTATAGATATCTCGATAAACTGATAATAATAATTTAAATGTGATTTTGAAGAATTTAATCATTAGATTGTTTAGATTTTAACAACTTATTATAAACATGAAATAATATTTAGTTTTAAAGTACAATCGTTGATTAAATTGACTTTAATTAAATGTAGGAAATGGTTAAATAACACTGATTTTCAGTGAGCAAAAAAAAAACTAATTAATAAAAGCACCGGTTCCCGTCAGCGTCACTAGATGGCGCAAGTAGTAAGGACAAGACTACGAAGTTAATATTATTATATCAAACATGCAACCGAATCCTTTGGAATGGGATAATTGCTAAATTAAATTAATGTAACGTTTAACAATTAAGAAATTAGTAAGTAATGATCGTTAGCTTATACGTTGGCTAACTATCTACGTGAATTTAACCGGCCGCGTAATTACCACATATTAACAATGTATGCCGATGTTGTTATTTGAAACGAAAGTTTCGCAATTACTCAAGTTATTAGTATCCATACAATTATCGTCGATAAAACTCTTACTTAATCTATAAATAATGTTTAACAACCAGATAATTTAGGATACAAACAGACATAACTAGGAATCTTCTCGAACAGGGCAATCAAGTGGAAATAAGAAAATTATAGGCAATCAATCTTTCTATGACAACAATAAATAATTTACCTTAAAAAATATGTTCCAGTTCACTGTTTTTTCATTGTTTATCAGCATTTTGTGAGTGATAAGAAAATGTTAATTGCACAAATTACTTTAATACTTATATTTTACGTTAACTTTATACAATATACTTATTAACTTTTTCAAGACCACTAAAACTATTATATTACTAGATATTTATCATTACTAGAAGTAAAATTTACTTACACATCACAAAATACTGGCAAGTTATCACAGATAATAACAATAATAAATATTAACAAAATCTCGTAGCACGTACTACGCGCTTCGTAGCGGAGACGTAGCGCCCGGCTACGCGTTCGCTACCGCCTACGGTTCACTGAATCTGCAAAGTTCGCTGAATGCAAATAAACATGTGTGCGGTGAGCGCGGGCGTGTGGGCGGCCAATCGTATCGCTCGCTCCACGCATGCCGCGCGCCGGCAACGTTTGAAACTTTACTACACACATGCACTTCCAGATTCAGTAGACCGAGGAGACAGTGAGGCGCACTAAACTAAAAACTTGACAAACCTCTCGAATTCTGCGTCGACTGCAGCGACAGGGCCATCTCACTCCAGGGTCACCGCAAAATGCATTTATTTGCACTAGTTTGTAAAGTTTATCGTTGTCCAACAACTTGTTATCAAAGTCCTTGTAAGATTGTCAAGAAAAAACTATGTGATAATGTTTATTGGAGAGCGATTACATGTTATGTCGGCGCGGAGTCGCGATTGTGAATGATTCGGGCACGCGGTGCGGGCGCGCTCCGTGTGACCTACCACAACACTGGCAGTAGCGGCGGCCGGCGGGTAGCGCGCGCTGTGCCGGCCGCCCCTCCGCGCGGTAAACACACCCCCACGCCCCTCCCTGCAGCCCCGCGAGCCCCGCACCTCCCCGGTGCACTCCACGTGCACGCAATGCATTCACTTTTTATGGCCGCTACTACATTATGTTCCTTCCTGACGTTGTTTTTTAGCCCTCGCAATTAGCGCCACATAAGCACTTTTTATGTTTTACGAGCGGCTCCCGTGCTCCCGGCCGGTACTTTCTTTGACTGCAACTAATTTGAGAACATACCTACTCAGTTTTATCTCGGAACTGTTTGTTCTTTGGTTGTATTGTAGGTATATTAATTATCGCGATTAGAACTCTGAGCAATGAGTAGATACTTATAATTGTACTGAAATTGTAATTAAATATTTAATTTTATTCATTCGTAGAGTATGTTTGGATTGTTAATTTTTCTATAAAGTTTACATCTCCTTAAATTTTGTTTTATTTACTGATACAAATCTCAGTCTTCTCAGTCCTTAATTAAAATGTTTCAAAATGTTTTAAATTGAATTTAATTTTTGTAAATAAAAAATCTTTGTGGTTTTTTTTTATAGCTCAGGCACTGGTTATTTGTAGTTAGCAGGGTCAAATGATATTCATTAAATTTTTATTAAATTCAGTACTTATATTTAGATGAAATAAGACCAAACGATGAATAAATGAGATTTTTATGAAAGTCTGAAACAAACACATTTTTTATAGAAAATTATAGAAAAAAAATTATTTCTCATTAAATATTTTTCTGTTTCTAAAAGAATTCCCAACACACTACGATTTTCTGTGTTCATCTAAAATTCAAAATGTAAGCTTAGCTTAATTACCTTTGGCACAATAAGTTCTGTCTACTTGTAACTGAACACATTGGCACATTTTCAATTAATTGATATAATTATTGAAAAGTTCGGATTAGGTGAAACTTTTACAATTTATCCTGACATTATTCTCTCATTTCTACATGTATTCGAGCGGATCACAGTGTGCTTAAATTGTGTTTTTAAGTCCATAGTCTCCTTTTTTTTAACAAAACGTTTATTTTTTATTCATTATGGTGGATCTATATATTGAAACAATAGAAAAAAATACATTCGATTAGTTAACAATGCCGATAGTAATGATCGTTTATAAAATAATAAATACTTTTCCGGTTAAAAAAGTGTATCTATTCATAAACAGGTTTATCGATTAAGAATGAATTACTATTAATTAGGCCAATTTTTTGGATAGCTATAATCATTTTTTAAGTACCTATTTTCGTTTAAAAAAACGGCCATTATGTCTCATTAATTCTTTGGCTTTCTTAAAATTATCTTTTTTTAAATTGGAATGTTAATTGCTTCAATAATAATAATTTGAACGTATAATTGCTATCGGTTCGGTTCTTTGTAGTATTTAGCTGTACACTACCTATACGACAATTACATGACGAAGTATTTTATAATGTGTAGGTAACTGTAACATTGAGAGATTTATCTGTAACTGTAATATTGAGAAATCATCTGCCTAATTTTATTCTAATATTCATTTAATTCAACTAATCAGAAGGTTCAACAAATACTTTGTTCTGATAGACAAGGAACAAATTGCCCATGGCAGTCATAGTCTATAACTACAACAGCTTGAACCAGTTTGCAATCAGTACAATTATTGCTCAGCGAAGAAACGATGTGATATAACTACTTACTGGGAAATAAGATCTGTTTATATACTACAGAAAATAAATAATTTCTCTGAGTTGGTAGGAAGTCTTCCAATGCCTATTATGTATGTATTACCAGTACAAATAGATGTGTGATTTTGAAAAGGCGCATAATTTACATCTCCCATGTGAATCTCACCATAGACTTGAGACGAATGAACTGCATCACTACATAGTATAAAACAAAGTCGCCTTTTCTGTCTGTCTGTCCCTATATATGCTTAGATCTTTAAAACTACGCAACGGATTTTGATGCGGTTTTTTTTAATAGATAGAGTGATTCAAGAGGAAGGTTTATATGTATAATACATGCACACGTGCGAAGCCGGGGCGGGTCGCTAGTGAGTTTATAAATATTCAAAGTAACTCAAGAGGAACTGATACACTATAATTACACAACACAATGCTAGCTTCGTATGCGCATCTAATTTGGTAATACATGTGTAGGCGTAACAAGTTACCGCTCCACAGAACTTTACCGGCGGCCTTGCAGCCACAGTCACGAGGCAATCATTAGCCAAAGACAACACGCATAAAAAGCATAAGTGTCGACCATAGACGGCGGACCGCGTAAATTTACCATTTTTATTGTACCCGCTATTTTTACCACTTTATTTTTACCATTTTAGTGAGCACGCACCTCCCTAGTGTTGCTTTTTGTCCCGACTCAGGGAAATAAACGAGTGACTGACTGGCTGCACCTATTTTAGAGTTTTGTATTTTTTAGACAACATTATGTGAAGTTATTTTGGATTATATCATTTGGAGAGACACAAATGGGTTTAATAGACGATCAACGTCGTAGATGTATGGTAACTGGTGTAGAGGTAATCCATCTTGATACACTACTATCCAAATATAATAAAAAGTAATGTCACGTCTTTTAATTAAGCTTAGTACTTAATATGTAAATGAAAAAATACGAATCTCAAAAGGATTGACATTAAAACTTTTCGATTCGCATGCATTTAGCATTCGCTATTGCCAGTTTTCCTGCCTTAATCTGCATTATAAGCTCGTTGTACTAGCTTATGGATTTCTTACAATTGCCTACGCTGATATCAGTCATTCGAAACCGATAGGATAAGTTAGGTCAGCTAAAAATCTAATTTCCTAACGACTAGTAAGAATTTTACTGACTATGTCAACACTTTTAATTAGTTCTATTTATAAAAATGTAGGTATGTATTTTTACCGGAACTAGTACTATTATAGAGCAACACACACTTATCAGCATCAATAAATCAAACAAGACTAAAGACACCGATCTTTAACAATACGAAGCCCGGCGAAAAAGATTCTAAGTTTTTTAAGAGCATTGCTCCCCACCTGCTGCTGTCGCGTGCCCAAAAGCTTTACACAAATAGCAGCCCTATAATTGAGAAGTTAGAAGTCGGATACGCTTGTAGGAACAATATGCAACTAAGTTTTTTAGATAAAGAACTATGCGTCGGTCCCTTTCCCGCATAGTGCATGGTCCTTATCTGTCAGGATGTTTAAGTCTGTTATCTGGCACACGTCTTGCCACCTTGCCTCGGTTTCGGGGGCAGGCGGCCGTGTTTTACCAGGGTAACTATAAATTGGGTAACAACAACATCTTTGTCCCTTCAACATTCGCAGTAAACTATAAAGTTTGCCAACGAGGCAGGTGGAAACACTATCTAACATCGGTACGACATCGTTAATTAACGTAAATATACTCTAAATGCTGAATTATAGTTTAAGTTTGCTGATGCCATCTCGCTAATGTTGATTTAGGAATTCTTGTTTACCGCACATGCCCTAATGACAGATGGGGGATTGGACATAAAGTTGATCTACGATTTTATGTTTGCTCTCAATTTTATGAGTTTTGTCTACACACAGATATAAAATGGTCGTAATATGTGCCGTTGTTACCTATAAAGTTATTCATATGAAACCTCTGTCCAGAGTGAAAATGAACGCTGAGATTCTTTTGTTTCGAGGAGAAGGCGCGCCCCATCCTCCGGCGCGCTCTTCAAAGGACCCAACTCTTTGAAGTACGAGAAACCACAATTAAGCCTTGCCGAAGTGAATTCAAGGACGCATCACTTTGGTCGCAAATAAAAGGTATTCGTGTAATACTTTTACTTTTTCTTTTCTTTAGCGCAGGGTTATTCGCACAAACGTGTATTGTTTGAAAGGCTTATTCAATGTTGTAAACAAAGAAACCCTTTCACAGTCGACGCAAGCATTGTTCTTCAGTTAGCCCTTTCACTTTATTTGAGTCACTGTTATCACTGTTATTGATAATAATGAAATAATGGATACAGACAAACTGTATAGGGACGTCATTATGTAATGCAACATTCTTAACTGGATTATTCATAGCCGCTATTATGTCTCCTTGTATATATTACATAATGTTTGCCTATTAGGTTTTCTTGGAACTAAAAGTCCCCTTATTATTAAGGCACACTTGTGGCAATTAAACCCGAGAGTATAAATGTTTTCGTCGAGCGATTTAGATATTATACTAAAGCGAATGAGTAGTAAAATATCGCGCAAACCTAATTTTAGCAACTTGTCATAAAACGTCCATTAAAAGCGAAAGTTAATAAACAAAAGGGTCCAGAACAAAGTGTTCCGACATGCGCAAGTAATTTGTCCTATTGCGTTGTTATTTTGAAACAATACATATTTTATACCCGTTTTGCAAACTGGGGCACAACGACGCTTTATGACGCGTCCGACGCATTGTACGTACCATATAAGATAAAGCCTTGCAAAACTTTTTGCACCAGTAGTTAACAATTATTCACAATAGACATCGGATATCGAGAAAAATTACCAGGTTGCAATAAAAAAGCGAGGCCACATTTAAAGTCTTCTGTTTCTCGCAAAAAGTTAGCCGGTAGTTATTTCGGTTCGACCATTGTCTTCAAGAATCATATTTTAGGTAAAAGACCTTAGAATAATTGCCCAACATAGGTTAACTTAATAAATGTTAGCGTACAATTCTGATTTGATCCCTTCCGTGTGAGCGACAGATGTGCGCTTGCCACGAAATTACAAAATTTTGAATATTTTTATTCACATTAAAGCGCGCTCGGCCGTTACGAATCGATCGCACACAATAAAGCGATTTCTACCAGTTTTTTTTTGTATTTGTGTGCGATTTTGATGTAAATTTTCAGTAAACTTTGGACAAATCTGGTTTTTCTGTACTCTATTGAGAAGGGCGGTTGATCAAGAACCGATATCGATACAACAATCTTATGATTGATTACAAACTTGTTTGAGTAGATTGACACCTCAATAGAACGTGTCAAAGTTTAAAACGATCCTTGTGTTAATTACAACGTTTTTATATTTAACAATTAAATCGATTTTCATTAACACGACAATCAATATGTCGAATTTTTCAATTTTCGGGAATATAGCTTCGTATTCGACATTGCAAAGTTCTTTTGTACTTATTAATTACAAATACTTTTTTGTCAGATATAAAACCAGTAGGATCAGTGATACAATGTAATCGACATTACTTCATACTATAAAACTATTTTACTCTCAATGGATAGTAATTAAATTCACCTATTGCTTTCAGTGAGTAATCTATTCTTTTGAGTTTTTTTTTCTTAGATCCAAAAGTCCGTTACATTTATTCGTCTCAACCCCAGCAAAGTAAGTTCTCATATAAAATTCTCGGCTTTTACGAGAGCCTACATCGTGCAGGTGAGAGCGACAATCGAACAAGAATAAAGTATAAAATATCGCCTCCAAAGGATTCGCATTGAATATTTATCCCTAGCCGCGTAGCCCTGTCCGACTGCCCTTTGTTCTCGACGGCCGTTTAAACTTTTGATTCTGCAACTGGCAACAGTCAACTGGACCCTCGGAATTGATCAGGAAAGCCGACAGGGTTCACAAATCTCTTCAATATAGACCCTATGTCTATCAACCTAGGGTCCAAAAATGAATGAATATGCAAGGGTAGATAGGCCGTTCATAGCGCGGCAGGTGGCTATTCCATACTTGCGTCACGGGCTCTCCCCTTCCGGGTGTGATGAATAATTCCCTTTTTCTCCGGGAGAATTGTCGTTGCGAACTATCCCGGCGACTCGATACGCACCGTCGGCCGCTCCGCATAAATGTGAATTATATCCTACACTATCCCACTTACAGAAGTCCTCTTTTTATTTCAACGCTAAAGCTGGATTTATGTTTTCCCCCAACTGAACATTACGACCGGTTACGTGTTATTTGGCTACCAGACAAAACATATTCTTGTTATATAATAGATCACATGTTTATTTATAGAATTATCTTTATCTTTTAACTATTTGTTTCATTATTATGGATTGTGAGATTGTTTATATGTATGATGTCTTTGTTGGTATTGTGTTTACAAAACGTTTGAATACACTGACCGATTAATTTCATTAAACTATCCGTAAATCAAGGCATAATACTAAGAACTTGATCTTCAAAGTCGTTTACTAACTACAGATCAGCTGCCCTACCATGAACTCTTATTGCGATCCAAAAAACTGAATTGTTCTTCAAATAAGTCAATATAACGCATCAATTTATGCGTTATATTGACGTATTTGAAGAACAGTTCAGTTTTTGGATCGCGATAAGAGAAAATACGTCAATAAATGACATAAATTGATGCGTTATATTGACTTATTTGAAGAACAATTCAGTTTTTTGGATCGCAATAAGAGTTCATGGTAGGGCAGCAGCTTTCGTATAGTCAAGAAGCTCAGAATACGTCATTAAATTCATTCAACCATTCTTCTCTCAATCAAATTATTCTTCTTCATTCAATCAAAAAGATGTTGATTGATATTTATTTCAATTGATGGCATTACTTACCATAGTATAGTTTCTATAGATCCTCTGAAAACCTATATAAAATAAGTAAGTATAAGGTATAATACCTATGATATATACAATTTTAGATAGATGGACGGTATCCGCAGTGATCGGAAGACGGTGTACATTATGTAAACCGTTCATTTGTAAATGTTGGCATTTTCCCGTTCACAAAGGATTAATGCTATCGCGCGGGCATTGTGAGCCGCGGTCCAGCGGCGGGCGGCGGACGGTCACTGCTCGATCACTCCTTCTTTCAGCCTATTCATAACGTCTTTCAAACGTCTGGGCCCTTTTGTGAGCCCGTCGCACTCCTTCCAGTCGAAACTGTCACCTTTTGTATTACACGACTCTTCGTCCGCTGTCAAACGCCTTGCACAAATTCAAAAATAACATCGATATACATTTTTTGTAATGTGCCTGTACAAACGTTAGATAAGTTCGCCTTGATCTTTGTCTGATGCAAACAACGGACGTGTCCTGTCGCTTATCTGTGAGTATTGATCATGAATGGGTATGGAATAGCCATAAACCTAAAAGTAGGTAAACTAAAAAAATGTTGCATATCTGATCCGAAAAGCAAAGATTCATAACTCCGTGTATCCTTTCCTTAGAAAAACATTTCGAATATCTCAAAAATCATAAAACTTAGAAACCCGTATTTGCTTTCGATTATAATGTTTTACCATTCACAGTACGTCTCCAAACTGTCAATTTAAAGTGATAAATATTTTTTGTCCTATAGCGAAAAGGTCAAAAATTTAAAATCCATTAAAAAATAAAACAATATTGGAACACAAAACCAACATATTCAAAAAATCACAGGTCACATTACGACACCGTGGAGAGTTCAAAAGATAAAACTTAAAGCAAATCATCATATGTGGTGTGAGGGCGCCACACAATACAATAGGTGCTTAGCTTGACATCAATTCGCAATTTTTAAAAAATATAATAGTAATGCACTCGTGCCGGCGCGCACGACACGACATGACGTGTGCTATTGTGATGCAGCCAAATGCATAATTTGTGAGCACATGCCGTTTTTTACCAAAAAATTTAGATAAAAAGTGACCTACACAACGACTATGTAACGGGAATCCGTTGGACGGTATCTATTGAATATTTTTTGACCCGTGGACGTGGACAACAAATAAAACGTCCAGGTGCGAGTTCGCATAAAAGATATTATTATATACACTACCCATTGTTAATAAGATTAGAATTTTACATTTTAATGTGATGTTTTTTGCCGAAATGTACAAGGTTGGGGTCAATCTTTCCAGTAATCCTTAGGGTTGTTTGTCTATGAGTATATTTTTACAACTTACATATCGATAATCATGTAACTTCAACATGTTTCAAATTATTTTATTGTGTTTTATAAGTTAAGTTTCCCAAAATTATAAAGAGTAACATATTAATAAATACAGTATACATGTCAGACAACCCACTCTCGTACACGAGGCTAGGGTTCGATAGGGTACTATAAGCAATTTGCTTCCTGCGGTGCTAAGGCCGTGTACACGGTTGCGCCCAAAACGTATACTAACTTCAGTATAAAATCTAAATATATTTACGGAATTGCATGATCAAAATGCCAATTTATTACATTACTACATATTCCAGGCTAGTTCAACAATTATGTATCATGAGGATATTTAGCTCCACTTTTGTTTTTCCGCCATAATTTCATATCCCATAAAGAAATACACATACATTACACAACCTACCTATACATTTTCAAAAACACAAATACCTACATCGAAAATGTTATCGGTGAAAAATCTTTACAATCAATCACCTTATACATAACAAAGAAACCATTTCTTTTAAAGTTTAAGGTTGTTCATACTTATAGAATTTTATACCTAATTCTACAGAAATAAAGGTATTTAGTGTTAACATTCGAACCTGTATCGCGAGGTAAAGTCGCGGTCAAAGCAAATCTTTTGTGATACAATATTCGCTCTTGGATACTTTGACGCGCAATAAAAGACAAACTGTGTGACCAGAAATGGAAAAGCAAAATGAAAAGTGAACTATTTTCATGTTCTCCAGTAGTTTCAGTAGAGTCGTGATTACCTAAATAATTTTTATAAACAGCATATAAAGTGCTGAATAAGTAGCGCAAGTTACAATCTTTAAAATAAATATTTTCATAGGTTTTTAAACTTCCATTAAATGTAAGTTAATAAATTCGATTATTTTAGACGTTAATCCATACAACTAGAAAATTCAATAAAATAAAAGTAAACTAAGAAATTCAATTAAAATCTGGCAAAAAAAAAATCTTTTAAAGCAAATTCCTCAAAATCGATTATTATTTGTAGGCAATAAAATGGCATTTTATTGTCAAAATCGCCTTTTTTTTTACTGAAACAAGCCAAAACCGAATACATAAAAGAAAACTAAAAATCCAAGAGGACTGGCAACCCAGTCACTGGACAGCGGAGAGCCGACCTCCGTAGCCCTCGCGTCCTGTCTCTGACAACACCTTTGACGCGCTCCACACAACAGCCCTTGCGTAACCTCTCGCAAACCCTCTTCTTGTCCAATTTCATACACAAATCAATACCAACAACCAACTGTTAAAGACGTTTCTATTTACAATTTGGTGAAATTACAGATTTCGCAAGAATGATTTCTGTTGAGATCAATAAAATTATTACAGTTTAAAAATCCACAGATACAAAATTAGGCTTTTCTGAGCTTTTCTGTAAATTTTGCTTGATTTAAATCATGTGTGAGATGCACAAGTAAGGATGCACTCCTTAGGCAAGTACCCATAAAGTGATTGACGTCCGATGTTGTCGAAAAAAAAAATTAAAAGGTAAGTAGTAAAAAATATTGATCGGATTACTCAAATTGTAGGCCAGCTGCAGGACAGTTTGCGGACGCCGCACTTTTTTCAACGTTTCGCAACAATCCATCAATACTGCACCATTCAACAACTTCCGATCTCAAAAGTCCAATTTCATTTCCATTCGGACGTATCTAATTGTAAATTCATTAATCTCTGGCTTCACATCTCCTGCCACTTGTGCCTGGTCAGTTGTTGACAGGAAATCGATTTATGCTTTTTTTACAAATTAATAGAGAGCTACGAATTCCCAGAACAATTATTATCTTGGTCACACATTGTCTGTGACTACTTGATGGGTTATTAACTTTTCATGACTGGCGAAACTGCTATGATATACTGAAGTGAGCTGCAGTCATTGAGGATTTAAATAAATTAATCTGTTTCTTTCTTTTAAAGTTAAAGAAAATATTTTTAATATTTTATAAAATTAATTGCTTTTGCTTTTCTCGGAATTCTGGTTGATCTTATGCTACGAATCAAGTAAAGTAGTAGATAACCGAAAAGCAAAAAGTGAAAAAAAAAAACAAGTGACAAACTATATCAAACAAAAACTGTGTTTGAATTTAGAATCTTAACGAACATTTTGCTATATTTTTACATATCAAACTACCTAAATCACATTTAAGCTTGTTTTATGCATCCATAAAAAGTGTTTCAGATAACTCCACTTTTATATAAATATCGACAATATTGACATCTTGATTCTTTGAGGTTTTTAATAACCGTTTCCTGTCCAATACGTCACAGCAGAATAGAATGTTGTAGAAAAAAGAGCATTTAATACAGATTTACTATTGTGTTGGCAAACGTCACTCAAAATTATATCAATGTCGAAGTTTAATCATAAAAGGACAACACAAGAAAGGTAGGTAGGTAGCTATTAAATATATTGTTGAACATTAGCAAAGCGTAAACACGTGCATCATGTTCTTGGTCACATAGTTTTGACAAAATCCTTTGAATTAATTGGCTGGCCTAAGCTCAGTGGTTAGCTTATCTTATTTTGAGCATTTGCACTATATTTGGACGCTTTACTTACTCGATATTTTGGCAAATGGATTTCCAGTTCTAAGGCTTTCGTTGGTTAAATCGATCGATAAGCTGTATTAAAATGTTTTGTATTATAAACAAGCAGTGTGCCGTTTTGATACTTGTATGAATTTTTAAGTATTAAAAATTGCACAATTATTCCTATTCTAGTTGCAAACTTTTTGCATCGGGTCAAAATAAAGCCACAGAATATTATATTTCTCTCGAAAGAAAATATCCCATTTCCGCATCTTCCTACAACAATGAGTGCGCCAACAAACTATTCAAATACGACGCAGGCGTTCGTACACCCAAATATTTTTTGCCCACGACGAATTAATGGATAACCAAAACCAATGCAAAATAAAAAATAGCCTTATTAAATGTTGGTTTCACGTAATAACACGTTGGTGGTTTTTTCTTTGTTTCCAAGAGCCGCGCCAAGATATCCGGTTACGGCCGTTAAATATTTTGCCTCATGATGAAAGGGAAACTTGTAGTTTTTTCTATGAGATTTCGTTTTTGCGCACTAAACGCGGAAGTCGTGTACACTTATGCAAAAGCTGGATTTCGGAATCGGTTTCGCTTTTATTCCCTCGAGCACCAAATAACATACAATTACACACGTCCACATTCAGAGTAACGAACTTCTACAATAATTGCCGTCTTATTATTAAAACTTTATAATTGAATTACTTTTTAAGTTTTCGCAGATATTCGTAATTCAACGTATTAAGTCAAATATCTACATTTTGCTGAATTCAAAGAATTTTTGCAAAGGAACATTTATCAAGCCCACAAAGAGAGTGAAACCTCTCTCAAAAGAGGCCTGCTCCAGACAGATTTAATTTGTTGCGAAGGCCTTTATAATTGGAACATAAAGATTGCGAGTAATTAATTTTCGCAGCGAGTCAGAAGCAAAGAGGCCGCGCATTGAGCCTGAGCGGCGGCACCACCGCGCCTAATTAATATTAATGACCCCAGGAGGCGCCGCGTCCGCGCCCGCACCGGCCACCTCGCGCTCAGCTTCCTTTATCTGACACCTACACATAGGACAATCGCGTTAATTTTTGTCTGATGCCTCTATATGCTTTCACGGGAGGAAGAGTGTCGCTTTGTACGTAGGCGTAGCGGCGCACACGAGACATTGTTTGATTAGATATGTGCGAGGATGGATGGGCGGTGTGCGGGCGGGGCGCGGTGACCGATGAGACTCCGCTAAAAGCCGGACGGAAGCCACGGACACCCGACTCAGGTTACACCAACCGTGGGAGACGACACAACCATGTTAGGGTTGATGCAACGCATATTTGATATTACATAATAATATTCAATGTTTACCATGAAACTTATGTTTAACACCACGTTTGCTTTCTGCAAGTACTATATAAGTATAAACGAACTAACACTTATGGCATATCTTATGTGCGTTTATCAGCAGCAACAAATAAGAAAGGAATGCTTCTCGTTTCTTCATCCAATGGTCACTAAACAAAACCTTTACCTGTAGTAAAAAACTACAAACGTTTATAGGTACAATTTCTAGTACACCTGCCACTTCATGAGGTTTGCCGTACCTTGCCATAAGCCTTTTCAACTAACACCTAGTATAGCATCATTAAATGCATAACTTTAAGATTCTTTTAGCAAAGATATAAAATTAAATTAATATTTACGGGTAAAACTTTTGTTGTGCCAGCCCTGTTATTATTGCACAAGCAAAAGATAAGCGATATTCCGCGAGTTCTTCCTGCGGGTCCATATGCGAGCCGTCTCATCCACACTTACCAATGTATTAACAAAAACCATAGTCACGTCACACATCAGTTTTTGTTGACACCTCGATTCTCTTCTGTCTACCAAGGGAACTAAGCAACGCAACTAATGAACCATGCGCCATAATGTAAAATAAATAAATGGTTACTTTGTCCGATGGAAAGATTTTAGCGCAAGTTCAAAATTATTTATGTGTTCGTTTTTACTCTCTATTTGAGATCAAAGGTAAAACGAGTGTGTTTTAAGTGATCTTTTAATGGTTCAACAAGAGGCACGGTTGGCGGATCGACTGTACTTAAATATGAAAACGTACCTACCAAGACCCCACAATGATAAAACCAACGAAAATAATATACTTTATGGTGCCTTTTTACTTCGTCTTGTAAATTATAAATTTTGTTTATTTTGAATTGGTTAGTAAAAGCCGTTGTGGCGTAGCACTTCGTAGCACGAGTCTACGAAAAATTGGTCAAATAGATTTATTAAGATCCTGTAATTCTAAAAATAATTAAATAAATTCACGTTCATACAATTCATTATTATATGTAGGTCAATAGGTTGCAATGTCTAATTCAAATATCGGCCAAAAAGCGGCTATCATCAATAGGAATGGTTAAAAGTAACATTTACCGCGGCTTTACTTGAACAAAAACTGGAGCAAATATAGGTAAGAAGGTAATAATCGAGCTTAAAGTGGGTTAAGCAAAAAGCGGCATATGTTTTATTGTAAAAAATCCTTTGAGACGCATAATGTGCACGTGTGCGCGATCTCGAGTGCAGGCGAGCGAAAGTCTTCGCGTGCGACGTGCGATGCACCACCAACACGTCACGACTTGAGTATTGACATTGCAGCTTACAATGTTATTATGATGTGTTAAGTTTACTTTAACGCTAATAGAGCTAAGTTACTACTAAGTATATTGAGGCATTTATTACCCCTTTGATGGATTTATTTTATATTGATTATAGATTCCATACAAAGTATATTTATGCACAGTTGAAGGTTCTATTCTGTTTGATAAAATAAATGGCATATTTTCAAATGAAAACTTGCTAAAAATACTTTTTGTAGGTATTTTGACTAACATTATTCTAAGTTTGCTTACCATTATTTGCGGTCTCGCGGTGCATCGAAGCGATAGTTTGCTTGCGTTACTCGGGGCCACTAGAGTGTGAAATCACCCGTTCACGTACTATTGTAAAGGGCTTGTACACATGCCGACAAAGTCCTTTTAGGCATCACTGACTGTACTAACAAGAACTTGAACAGATACATGTTTAATGGAACACTCCACTGTTATCCACTCGAAACCAAATAAAATACATTTAAAAGGAATTTGGTTGAACATAATTATAAGTACATAATTTATCAGGAAATAATAGAAAGAGTTTGCGGCTGTTATATTGTAAAGCGGAAGTGGAATAGTACAATTTGGACATTCATGTGAATTGCAATTTTTATTTAATTTACTGTATTCATATTCCAAGTTTAAACCAAAATGTATTTGGCATATCATGTCCTTTGTTTCAACTGATAGATTTGTTCATATTTTAACTACCTTTGGTTTATATAGAACTATATTAGGGAAACATCCGTGGCAAGAACAAATTCAGGTGGCCTACTAAGAAAAGTCTTAAGGTTACAAGTGTTTTATTTCTTTGAACCGATAGTACATAGAAGAATAATAGACATCATATATCAAGTCATATGTAACCACGTGTAGGTATGATAACAATTGCTTTGAAACCGGAGCCGCTCGCAATCCGATCCGACAAAAGACGCCATCGAAAGTGCAAGTGTTGCAATAATACTTTATTTCCACTCTTCCAGTTACGCATTCCGATATTTTTTTTCTATCATTCGTTTTGTTTGCCCGTCAGACGCGAGTTATAAATGATCGAAACTTGCGATATCGATTTTCAATACTACATCAATAAGTAACAAATCGAAAGACGGAAAACATTTGAGTTTGGACTTCACTATAATGGTTTTTAAGTTTAAAATGCCGCTCTTGGTCTGGTTTTAGGACAAAAAATAATCTTTACCTGAATACAACGGAGAGATTTAGGTAAATTTGCAAGCAAAAACTATTTCTATTCCAACAAAATACAATCAAATTGTGCAAAACGATTAAAAATCGTATTCCTTGATGATAAAGTAAGTATAAGACTACAGAAAGAATACATATTAGAAAATATTAAAAAACATCTAAATATCAACTTGCTTGCCATGAAAGAAATTTGCATACATTTTAGGTTATTTCCTATCAAAATAACCTAACAAATGGCAGAACACCTTAGATGGCTTTCTAGAAAATTGATGGATGAGGTACAACTTCGGGAGAAGTGAAAGGAATGGGGGGAGGCCTGTGCCCAGAAGTGGAACAACACAGTCTGCCACAAAAAATTAGATGCTTACACATCTCTATGTTTTATGGTTCCAGAGTATGAAGTAATCATAATGTAACAATTAGTTTACCCAAACTTTACACAATATTCTTAAACCTACTCAACATCATTTGGTTCCAACTCGTTTTTGTAGTGAAGAGATAGAAATGGATACTACTGCATCTTACTGAAAAACGATACATCCTTTATTTGGAGTATCCTAAAGGCAAGTAATTAACCCGATTTTTTGTGACCATCCCATATACTTTTGATTTATTTTTAGGCTCATTCGTAAAAGAAGAATTTGCAAAATATTACAGCCCATTCGACGCAATAGACTATGTTTCTCAATCTTAGTCAATTGTATTTTATTTTTAACTAGCGACCCGCCCCGGCTTCGCACGGGTGCATGTAATACATATAAACCTTCCTCTTGAATCACTCTATCTATTAAAAAAACCGCATTAAAATCCGTTGCGTAGTTTTAAAGATCTAAGCATATATAGGGACAGACAGACAGGGAAAGCGACTTTGTTTTATACTATGTAGTGATATTCAATATTATAATCAATACTATCTGCATTACACATTATATAATGGGAATCCTTTGATTCCCATTATATAATGTGTAGTGTGAACCTATCTTTATAGGTTCATAAAAAACATAATAATATGTCCATAATAAATTATTTCTAAAATTTGTAAACAATACAGACGTTTTAAAAGAAAAAATATCATCTTACCAATTGTAACGCACTTAAACTTTGAGACACATATCCAATCGGTGGTCGGTCCCTTCAACGGAGGCGATTCCGGGAACGCAGTAAAAAGCGCAGGTATAACCGAGAGTGAAAGGGTCTGTGCAATACGAGAGCACGGCAGTTTCTCTCGAATACTGACCTTCGGGCCTTTGGTTTTTGCCCGATCAGATGCGCCACACTGATCTTTTGGCGAATGTTAAGCAGAAACACGTGGGAATATGCGCCCTTCGCCTAGATTGACGGAGATTTCATTATTATTTGCGTTCTATGAATTTCTATTGAAAGGTTGCTATCATTTTGTATGCATCCTGATCGTTATCAATTCTTCAGTAAGGTAAGCTATGATGAGAATGCGATATGTGAATCTACATGAGAGAAATTCTTTATGAAAAACGAAGTTAGTACAGTGGCTAATACTTTGGTGGCGGAATAAAATTACAAAAATCATCTCAGATAAATAACTATAAAAGCATTTAAAGCATCTAACTCATGGTTTGCTTTATAGTTAGTTTTAGTAGATAATGCATTTTCACGTGTAACAAGAAACAACAAATATATAACTACATAACACGATGTTACTGGCGAAATGTGGGTGTACTAATGGGTACACCTCTGCCTAACCCTTCGGGGATTACAGGCGTGATGTTATGTTATGTTATAACACGATGTGTAAGATACCTCTTGCACAAAGAAACGTACCTATTAATAATTCCAATCGATTCCATACGTAGGTGTTTATGCTAGGTTCCTTCAAGACAAAAGAATGAAAGTAGTCACAATAACCCAACGCCGTCAATACTGTAATAGTCGACGTAATCATTGTCAGTAGTTAGTTCCCACGCAAACAAACAGCTCACATGTTCTATTTAAACAGCCAATCGAATCGGACCCTTTCCTACGTAAAATTTGAATGTTTGACGTGAAATTTTATTTGCGCAAACTTTTTTTCCATGCAATGCGTCGATGCACTTTCTACAGAACGCATCGTGGGAATGCAGGTGAGGAAGGGTTTCGTATAGAACGACACATTGTTCACCCCCGACTTCAACCCGGTTGCACAAAAGTTAACTTAGCCTATTGTGGACACGTCAAGTGATGTTCGTCTAATAGATAATTTATAGTCGCCGCAGTCCGCCTCAGATGATCCAACTTTAAAATATTAGGGTTGTTTTGGGTCCTGCGACATACCATATATCTTGGATCTCATATTTAAAGATTTGGCAAGATAATTTGCTTCGGCCTCTTTGTATCCAACCTGCTATCTTTCTGCGTACGTTTTGTTTAATTGCCGTTTTTGTTTCTTAAATCGATTTTATTCGTACAAAGGACAATGATAAATTATTGTTGTATGTTTTTTTGCAACACTGCCGTATCGTGGACAACGAATTTTATTTGAATTTGATGTTATAAGAAAAAAATGACGAAAGTCATTTGTTTTTTTCTACTGTAGATTTGACAAATAAACATGTAGGACGTTTTTTAAGTTACAATCTAATTTAAAATTAATAACGATAAAGACTTACCTATAGGGGGAGAACTCCATGACCGGCAACATGTATATCACGAAATAGCGCAAGCATAATCCCTTTAAATGTAGATGTGTCGAGGAGTATTATAACCGCGTTGACAAGCCCTCGAGCGTTCACAAACGAGCAAGGTGTTACCTCTCTAATCCTCGTGTAGGTCCCAGCATCACGTCACATCTCCCGAAGCTCTCGCACAGTTTATGACACTTGCATAAACGTAAAATCAACAAAGGTTAATTTTAACTGTCACCGGATTAACGTTCATGTTCATATGTTTCGTACGATTAAGAACTACGATAAATTCGTTACGCACGTAAATGCTTCATTTGTAACGCTTAATTACACTGGATATTGAATTTGTTACTGCTATATAGGTATTTACAGAACTTCTATGGATATACCTATGCGTACCATTCAACATTCGATCTTAAATATCTACCGACGGATTTATCAATTTGGTATAGTAGTTTTCAACGTTTCAATTCATGCGATACGAGTGCTACGGGCGACATTTCGTAGCCATGCAACGCAAATTAAGAGCAATTGTATATACGCTTATGTACAAACGCCATCATGATTTACGCTTCCACTTAACCCCATCCAACATCCCCTTACAAAACAACAATTAAACCAACCCTTTCACTGTTAAAAGGGTACGCCCTATGTAAAGTTGCTTCGCGTAGATGCCACAACGGATTTATTTATACCCTAACCCTTTCACCCAATCAAAACGCGTCGTGAGTTGATAAAAAATAAAATAAACCGCAGCGGTAAAAAACTTAAAAGACGGCGCGAGGCGGCGCGCGCGCGGCTTCGGTAGGGGTCTAATAATAACCCTTTCGCGGCGGTAAAGTTACCAACCAATCCCGTGGAAGGCGGGGCTCATCTCTAAGTAAATTCTATACGTTTTTATTTTGAATGGCTTGCGAGCTTTTCATTAAGATTAAGGATCTCATCTTTTTGTTGTTGGATATCAAATTACGAGATCAAGAAACCTGTTTGTGAGAATCAAACTTGTATGCATAGTTGTTAGTAAAGTAACGGTCAGAATGATAATTCTGTTAGCCGTTGTAACTTTGAAGCGTGAAGGAAATTTCTTCAATGTTATTTGAGTATTTACTTGATTGGTTGACAACGCCTAAATCAATAATGAAAAGTATGAAAATACTTTTCTTCTATTTTCTCTCATCACTCGTTCATGTTAATTAATTCCACAGGATTAGGTACAATACTTACAGCTGTATAGTGGATGAAATAGACTTGATCTTGCGTTGAGCAATGTTAATATTCCAGTGCGGGCCTACAACGACACATTCGGATGGATTGTAAACGCTATGGCAGCAGTGTGACGTGGTGTATCGTGGTGGTATAAAATGTTCCCGCATGCAACCACAAATGAATTAAGTACAGTCACCCTCTCCCATCAATTGAACACAACCGGCCATATTAGTTTAGTACAGACTGAACGAAAAGTGGTTGGAGTGGTTACGTTATTTTCTCTAATGTGTTAAAAAGCCTATGAGATTCTAAAACTATTTATGCACTCTCTCTCTTCACAGACATGATTACAAAATAGCGTCAGCTTTCTAAACAATCTCACCATAAAGGTATAGTGAAACTAAGTATAAATTATTTAAAGTGATAAGCAAAAATCCTTATGAACTGAAATATTAGACGAGTTCAAAGTAGCTAAATATACAAAACATACCCACATATTTATGACAACCCCTTTTATGCTTCATGGGTAAAAAAATATAGGTAGGTACTTAGAATGCCTTTCTTTTTGTTTCATTTCTACTAAAGCCAAAAGGTTTTGCTTTACAAGTGAACTTATTATTCTATACCAAATAGGTACCCAGTTTTGCTACAATATCGTTAATTTATTTGTATATTAAATAAATCTAAGAATTTTACTTTTAAAAACCATTTTGTTTTTCACTGTACTCACAATTTGAGAACATATATTTACAAATTATCACTTATTCCTTTTATGGAGATACATATTATTATCATTGACACGATATCCTTGTTAGTGCTATTAAAAGCATTTTAAATTTTATAGACATGACAAAAAATTAAAGTAGAGAGCCTTCAGACAAAAACAAGGCCTACCACATGTCGTGTTTCACACGGACTAAGGTAATGAAAGGGGGATTATTCACCAAATTACTTTAATACTCCCAAACAATGTCCGGCAACTTGATTGAATTAAAATAGTTACAAAACATGATGCCAACATAAACTACGTTGAATAAGTAATGTACTAGCCACACGTCATGGACTCGTGATACTCCCAGAACAACAATAAGTGTAATATGGAAGCATAAATTGTCCCCTATGAGTGCAGGCCAATTACGAATGAGTTTTGGACGAATTTTCCTTTTTTCTTGTAAATAATGAGTTGCCTTTTAAAACGTCATAAAGCGGTGTTCGGTCCGCGCACTGATAGGGGCGTATTCACACTGTAGTGGTCGCTATGAGGGCGATTGTTTCCTCCTAATTGGTTAAGTAGCACGACCTAATTGTCGTTGGACACGACACCTTCTGCCCGCTGCTTAATTGCTTCTCCCGCGATTATTTAATTTATATTTATCATCCGGTTGATGCACCCCTTCAACCTAGTGACAGACAATAGTCGCAGAAAAATAATAATTTCAACAAGAAATCCCAAAATGTACTTATATCACTCACATAGTCAAATACTGAAATTAACACCGAATTTAGATGAAAATAGCAGCTTAGATAAACCCATTTTTGACATACATACCTACTTACGAGGATGTTGATGCTGCCCAGACATAAATGAATCAGAGCTTTACACGATTCTATACAGCCATAAAAAAATTGTTCGGAACTGTATTTATATGAAAAAGATGACTATTACAACACCATAATTCATGTCTATTATAACAAACAACAGTAATCGTTCATGTAAACAAATTAAGCGTAAATGAATGACGGACGCGCGGTTTTACGTCGGTTAGGCCAGTTTATCACTGTTGTAATCCGGCGCGCATTAGTCAAATTAACACGGCATAAAGTTTGGCGTGCCCAGTGATTAGTTAGCGGACGCCGCGGGTGTGACTCTGCCTAATTGACCTAAAAGTACTGGACACGAATCGGTCGAAATTACAAGCCACAAGGGCTGTCCACTGAAACAAGGAATTGTTTTGTAAAAGGTAAATTGAATGAGTGATATTTACAAATCTCAAAAACGTTCTCAAAAAATTATTGAATAGGTATCATTAGCAGCAATAGTTAAGATACAATCTAACAGACCTATAGATAGAATTATTTCTGCCAGTATAAAAGTACCGTGCCTTTCACCTAATTACAAACCAAGTTATTCAGCAGAATATAACATGTAACATGCATTTACAAGTTAGAACTTGTAAATCGTAGACGATTATCAATCTTCTACGACAGCCGTAACACTTAAAAAACAATCACAAAACATCTACAACAATGCTACGAGAAGGTACTACCGAGTATAATAACACTTCGTAATCTTATCAGTGACTACCGTATAACAAGCTTGATAGCCCTGTTAGTAGCCGGCATGGTAATGTGGCGGATTGATAGGCCCTCGCCCACTAACCCTAATCAAATTAATGGCAACTGAATTCTGATTAACGCCAGTGGTCTCGCCATACATTTCTATAGCAGCCGCGACTGCCGGGCGTGGCCGATTTATCGCACCTTTTAGCCCATTCAAATAGCTATCAGTGGAATAGGTACAGCCGTTTTATTCATTGCTGTTAAAATAATTGATAACTTTAATTCTGGGTTCGGTTGTGAAGGTTTTAGTTCGAGAAATTTGTGATTTTCATCGTTTTATTGATTCACTTTATCAAGATTACGTTGCGGAGATAAAATTTATTGCAGCGAAAAAGGAAACACCTACAAAAAATTGTGTATGATGCTCTGGGCACGACTAGGTCCCTATAGTTTGCATTCCAAAACCTGCTCACTCATATTAATAAAGAGACACCCAGTCATCATTAAATAACTAATGTATTACACGTTCAATGTTATATCTTAATCAAGCAAAACACAATAACATTCGTCAGAAACCTTGTTCTTTGAAATTTCAGTTAATCTAACAAGAAGTATACTTTTAATGGACTTTTGAGTTGGTTTCACCAGATGGGGGTGAGCTTTCAGCGTGGGGGGCTTAATGCACAAGTTGTAACGAGAGAAACAATGTACCGTGTGGATGTGTAGGATCATTAGTGAGTGTTGGTAGTGTAACGATCTGTGCTAATGCCACACGCGGTAATGGCGGCCACGTCACGTCGCCAACTTTCTAAACTTTGTTTGACATAATTAAAATCCATCTCAGCGAACGTCACGCGGACACATCCGACGTGTAATTTTCCTTTCAAAGAGAACTTCCGTTTTAGCTCCTCCCCCGCCTAATGAAAGATTACTTTCCTCCGCCTAAAAAGGCTTTTAAGCAACGCCAACGAAATGACCGAAGTTTTATACTTTAATGACTTAGTGCAAAATTTGCCGATTCTCGAAGAAATTTTAAACTTAGATTAAGATTTCGATGTTTGAAACTGCGAGATGTTTTCGACAGAATTTTCCAAAGCTTACTTTGAGTGAGAAGTATGAATTTTAAGCAATCTAGTCTAATTGCTTTTTAATTGCTTTTTATGAATAAGAGACTCAAGACGAATATTAAAAGATGTTTACTTATAATTACTTATTTAAATGAGAGATTTAACAAGAAAAGATTAATCATTATCAAAGAAATACCTTCGAGTCGTAGTACACAATCCAATGTGTGATAGCGACTTAAACATCTTTGTATTTGAGTTGAATGCTAATAAAACTGAAACCTGAAACGAAAATTCTATACTTACATATCTACATTAATTGCAATATATTTTATTTTAAATAGCGAGAACCCCTGCATACAGCATACACATCCATAGAATCGTAAAAGTAATTAAAAGTAAGTATAAAAGGAGATTAGCAATAACAATCTATCTCGTACAAGAAAAAGGAGTGTCCAATGTTTGTAAGGAGGAACAATAAGATCAGTCGGGTACAGAACTATAACGAGACACGGCGGTCCTTGGACGCACTTATTAATTGCGAGCTCCCTTCGTGGCCGTACGGAGGGCGCAAAAACGCGTCCTCCCGAGCCCTGTCAGCGAGGGAAAAAATCAGTGAGCGATCGTCCCCTCGCGGCCGAGTCCATCATATTGATTGAGGGAGGGACTACCATTGGTCAGCGTCCCCCGCGCCCGTTCATTTATTATAGACACTGTGATGCTGCCTGCCGGACCACCGCTCACCGACTCGGTACGATACTTACTTTGGTGCCAGTACATTATAATGCACCTTTGTATGTTACCAAACAATATTTAAGTATATATAATTACAACAAAATAAATGACTTTTGAATCCTTTGTTCAATATACCTAAGCAGATACCTATCACTTTTAAAAATGAACGCACTTTACATTGACCCTAAAATATATAGTTGGACAAGTATACGGGTTATTCATGAATTTCTAATCGACATTCCAATGAATTCAACTGATTTCAAACAAAGTCTTCAACATTAAAAACGACCTTAATTTTTCGTAACTGATAGATTGGTACAAATTACTTAGAGCCACCTACGTAAGCAACTTTTAAATGGGCTACAAAGAAATCGTTTAAAAGATAAGTTAGAGTCGACACGGGTAAGCGAAGTTGACTCCCAACAGAATTACAATCTTTGAGATAACATTTTTACATTAGAATGTCTGAAGGAAGCCGTCATCGTCACGATAACGAGACAACTAAGATTCGTGAAGTGTCCTGAATCCCGAACTGCCGAATCTCTCCGGAAACGAACTGTGACCGCGACTCTATTACAATTCCGAAGAAAATAAAAGCGTCGGGGGTGAAGGGAAAGTTTTATTCTCCTTAAAATATGTAGAGAAAGTGAAAAGTAAGAGAGGGTGGCAGTGGGGGCCGCGCTCCCGCCAGCGGTCAGCGAAGGGATGATGGATCACCGCGCGCCGTGCCAACCGACCTTCTCTTCGGTTCTCAATTACACCAACACATAACAACTCATTTCGGATGATATGTTTGCGTATATTTTAGTACTTACGCCCATTTTATGTAAGTATCTGTGAATATCGACCAATATATTATTATATTTTTGTGACATAAGCACCTTTGTTTTGTTTTTTATTATTTCCAGCAACGAAAGTTCTTTCATAATATGCGTATTTTTAAACAGATCATACTTACTGCTGTTTTTATCATGTGTGTGACGATTACCTATATAAAAAGCATGAAGAACTACGCACAACCTACGACTCATGCGTGACATTGCAAACTCCATCATGTACGGGGTCTCGCACTCGTTCACAGATCAAGTGAAGTTTGTGCATCGTGCGGGGATGTATGTGAGTGTGTGAGTCATATGTGTCGTGTGTGGGGTTCAGCGATGCGGTAGCGGGTCGGTGTGGGCGCCCCCGCCCCGGCCCGTTGCTAGGCAACCGTTTGTTTTCGCGCCGACACTGGGCGGGATAGAAGGGGTAGGCTCATGATTGATCAGCCTATCCCGCCACCGAATGCCTACAGCTACACATTTCCTTGCGGATAACAAGCTCTTGAGTCTTGTGTTTGTATCCAGTTTATTGTATAATTGGCAAATGATGGTGCAAAAAAAATATATATTGAGTAAATATGAATGTGAGAAAAGCAATAAATCTCTGAGAGACTGGGACATTGCGAAGTAGCAGAAACTTGTTCTTAATTTTTTACATTTACATCAGTTACACAAAAAGAAGATACGGTATCAACCTACGCCTACATAACATACATAATATTAGTTGTGATACTGAACAAATTACCACAATAAACAGCCTCATCCGTACGAAAATAAACCTCGTCCGTATTGGTACTTAACAGTACACAGATACGGAGAGGCTCTCAATTATCTGAGAGGACTTAGTGAGTCCTTGGCAACGACAATTATTTTACCGCCGCCCGGTAAAACGGGCTTCTTGGTAACCAACCTATTTGGACTACTTACGAACCATATTTTAGGGATTTTTTGTGAGACCTTTTATGTCGATCACATTATGATGTAGCTTCGCAAATTGCTACAATGTACTTGTTAGTTATTAAACAATTATGATCTTGGTGTTATTTTATGTTTTCAGAATTAAATATTGAACCTTTTTTCAGCATTTTGAAGCTTAAATATAATATTCTTTAACAAAAACGTAGTATCACTATCAAAATCATAGTTTAAATATTATTATCTAGTGATTCACGGCCGCTAAAACGCAAAAAAGTACTTTTTTTGGTACTTACATATTCATCATACCACAGACAACTTGCCAATTCCATATTGGATCTTGGATCTTCCCATTTCGAGATTGAAAAGTGCCATAAACACAGGGCTATGACACGGTTACGAATTTAGGTACTGGTGGAGAGTAGTCAATAGTTTTAAATTCTAGTAACCGTCGGTTTTAGAGTACAGTGGCATGTTGTTTTCAGTTATAGCGAGCAAACACGCTGTATGTGAGTGTGGCCCCGATAGACATTTTCAAAAATCAAATTCAGTGCTTCAGAATGGTGTTAATGTTTCAAGGTACGCAGGACTCTACTCCAAATATCCAGCCTATTATGTAAACCCCAAAAAATATAAAATCCCAAAACTAAATACACAAACTGTACCTAACTGTGCGTGTTGTTTATGCAGTCTTTTCTTATAAACAATGCATGCTACTTTATAATGACATTTCTAAAGAAACAATAAATATTTCAAAAAAATTGGGGCCATGTTTTATGCGTCATATTTTTGCTAATTTAGTTCCAGTATCGTTTTAAAAGGAATACGGCAATATCATTTAAAACTGCTCCTTTTCAAAATTACTTCTCTTTGTATTTTCTGTTACATTTTTTGCTCAACAAAAGAGTTTGTGCCAATATTCAAATTCGCAGAAGTGCGACGTCCTCAGTTTGCATAACCGTTTGTCGATGCACAACTTGTTTGTTCTCATAATATGCAAAACAACAGCTGATAAAAACTGACAACTGACTTCCACGTTTGTGACTTTTTACTGGGAAACTTGCACTCATTTTAGAAAAAAAAACTTATAATAAAATTGTGCTCTGAATTACACAATATTCATTTAGAAGGAAAAAAACACCGACTCACCCTATAATTACATTTCGAAAGTCAAAGTAGAAAATGGGACTGAAATTAATTTATATTACTCGTTGCCTCGAAAAAGAAGGGAAAACTAATAAGGTGTAATTACAACGCGCCTAATTGCAGCAGTTGACATCCTTTTGCCGAAAAAAACTACTGCTCTAATCGAATTTAATGATAGGGTTACTTCAGACAAATTGTTTAGGACGAACTCGTAATGGTCACGAGTTGGAAGCAATGGTATTTTGTAACAAATGTAAGAAGGTTTCCCTTTAGATTCAATTAAAATCGTCTATAGGTATACGTTTTTACTTAGCAATATTCATTAAAATGTTCTCCCCGAAGCGCATATTTTCAGCATCCCCGAAGTAATACGGGACAAAGAGTCAGATATGGGGCATTGTAATCTAAGTTAGTCACTTGAAAAAATGTAATAAAGCGGACATATTTTCATGCATATCTTATCAAGGAATTCCTCTCGTAGGTGGTGAGGAGCGGGGCGCGGGGCGCGGGGGCGCGTGCCGTTCCAAATTACTGCTATTATTTTATAATCCCTCCTAGTTACGTTTTGAATATTAATGACATTCCACAGTTTTCCTTCCAGCGATCCATTCTAAGCAAATTTCGTTTAATGTCACGTGCTTCCGACCATGGCTATTATTCCATAAACGACTTTCTGTAAACGGTAACTGCTCGGTAGTATTTAATATATGTAATAGTGTAACTAAGTAAACTTTGACATTAGGTACATCTTAACGTTAACAGATTAAAATAAACTTGAAAGCATTATCCAAAAATGATTCCCATTAACTTTATAAACTCTACATAACGTGATACAATACGTTTGCTTCACACAGTTCGGCTCCGGTAGATGACCACCCTAAGAACATCTAATTGATAAAACCCCTTGACTACAACCGAGAATGATATTATCTGCCTATACACGCAACGGTCTGTTAAATTATGCTAACAAAGTTATAAATGAACATTCACAATTATAAGGCGCTAGGCCGCGGGCCGCGGGAGGACTGACTAATTAATACATTCACCTACCGCGGTTCGACGGAAACCTAAAAAACGTGACCCCAACGGCTGCAATAAGGTGGATTTAACTTTTTATTGAGACGTATAAAAAACGCACACGCGCCTTCGAAATCCGATTAAAAAAGGGGTAGACGCACGTCTTAAGAAAAAACCGTCGGATCGTATAACCCTAATTCGAAAGGATACTGATAGAGCTATTTGAGCACCGTTAACGTTCAAACAGGCGATTGTTTCGATATCAATTAATTGGATCGTGTTTAATCGATAATCTTTCTGAAAAGCAATGTGTCTCTACATCTGCCCTAAAATATGGTAAAATATTTTTTTTTGACGTTATCGTTTTCCTACAAGTTAGAACACTTTTTATGCATTTTAGACAAGTATTGAACTAAAGAGTCAGTGATGCAGTTCCTATTGTGTTTACAGCCTGAAACGCTTGATCTGAGGATTCAGCCATATAATTATCAGCTGGCATGTCTTCAATTATTGGGTACGTACCACGCAGAGACATCTAGTTTTTCACTTAACTTCAATAGAGCCATATGTGCAAAAAGTTACTTTTATAACAGTTATTAAGCGTCCACATATAATATAAGTTACTAACATTACTAGAGGACCGATGCACTCATTTTCTACTGTTTATAAAAAACCCTTTTTTGTAGGGCTACATTAACGCAATATGTTGTTTTATCAAATTCAATAATCCTGGACCAACAGGTGTCGGTATAAAAAACTAACCGTGTCCACGGAAAGTTGTTCGCTGCCTCAACTGTCGCACCTATCTGATATTTTTTCTGCTTAACAAAAACTAACCCGAGACAATATTCGTAACCGTTCAATATTCACTTAACAATAAAGAAAACCTGTTGTTTGTCTGTTCTTTAATGTTATTTATCTTTTGTTAAACAAATTGTCTTCCAATATGTTACAAGAAGTCCATACAACCCGGATGGAGGCTTCAAGGAAGTGATCCTCGACAATGACCCTGGACCACTTAGCTAGAAAGCCTAGATGGCTATTATAAATCACACCCTGGGCTGGACCTACCAAAGCACAAAACCAAGAAAAGAGGGTTTCAGGTGGTGCATTTTTTTTATTGTTCTGAATTTTGGTTAAATTGTCCAATAATAAAAACAGAAACATTCTAATCTAGACCAATCCTTATTAAAATGACGACTGAAACTTATTTAAACATCAAAATCGCCACAAAACACTATTCAAAAACAAGCGAAACCAAAGGAAAGGGTTGTATAATTATAATCTTTTTTAGGCCCAAGCGTGTCACAGAAAAAAAAGGTTAAAAAAATATATTTGAAAGTGAAACTTTACGCTCACCTGATGCGTCTAGGCAAGTTTTTTGAGGTTTTTATGAGTGCATATGTTTTAAGTCGTGCTCAATTACGAACGCGTCCGGGCTGCAAGTGCGCGCGCGCACAAAAAGTCACAATAGAAGGGTTGGGGAAGAGTTAAAAAGGAATAATGTCCGTGTAAACATCGTGTAATTGCACACAACAGGTAGAAGGGTTCGCTTTATATTAACTTTTCTATATTCAATTAACCGCATCTGGAGGTATTGTATTAGCCTGTTTTCAAAGTTGCAAAAATGTAACACCAACATATTAAATATTTGTGTTTTTAGAAATAAATAAATAAATATCTTGGGACAACTCACACGCGGCCATCTGATCCCAAGCTAAGCAGAGCTTGTGTTATGGTAACCAGACAACTGATATACATACTTATATAATTTATAAATACATACATATTATAGATAAATTACACCCAGACGCAGAACCAACATTTATGCTCATCACACAAAGTTTGTCCTGGGTGGGAATCGAACCCACTACCTCCGGCTTTGCAGTCAGGGTCACTAACCACTAGACCAACGAGGCAGTCAAATGTTGCCAGCAACATGTTTCCTACAATACAAATATATATGTTACTGCAACAATGATTTGCAATTATACTTCATTCTTTACCGTGAAAAAAAAACAAGGCTTAACTTCAGCATGGACATCATGAAAGATCTTATTAAAATTGTCGTATAAGTTCTTTATTTCTTAGTATTCAACTTTTTTATCTTCTCCCGGCAGGTTCTTCACTTCAATCATTTTCTACATACCTAATATCTTTTGTAGAGAGGCTTTATTCAAGTTAATTTAATTCTGAATTTCCAGGAAAATATTGTATTAAGTATTTCAGAAATCGCTCGGGCATTATGATTTCTTACCAATCTTTCCCCAAGAAGAGATTGCCCTCGCTTACTTATCAATAAAAATAACCAACAGTAACCATGACTAATTTTAATTAAATGCAGTTTAAAATCATTTGTCGTCAACGTAGCTAAGTAGCATTTTTGACAAGTTCTACTTGTGTTCGTCGACGCCACTCGACGGTAGTACCAGAAGCCAAAGACCTGACCACCTCTTAGCCACAGCAAGCAAGCACGCTCCCTCAGCAGAGGTAGCAGCTGTTATAAATGGGTTATTTTGTAATACCCTGCAGAGTGGCTCATCCCAACGTCTCTGGGAAGATCGGCTGTCGGGTAGATCAGTATATAGTCGGGCAAGCAAGTTTCCAGGCATCCATAGCCTCAGTGAAGCACGGCACATCAAAATCCACCAGTGTGGCAGTTAAAATATTCCTGATTAATTTCTTAGTGCCGTGGACCGAAGATTTAAAAGAAGGCACACGAATACTTGAAATTTTGCGGACGCCGAGGCTTCCCATACGAATTGGTAGAGTAGCTTGGGCCCAGACTCGGTCGTCGATTGACAAATTTAAATAAAATAGAAGTTAAAGTATGTAGGAAAATTTGGTCCCTATTGTCTAAAATGTGATTTTACTTCTACAAATAGGAAGTGAGAAAGAAATAAGTATATTATAGGGTCCACACAAGAGCATCGGTTTATGGTGATGGTGGAGCATCTTTATTTTTTATTATCATTATTTTTTAAAGATTATCTCATATATTAAGTCTGTAATATTGTACATATTATTGAATAAAATACATTACCTCTACCCAGGTACCTACATATTTACAAAAGTAATAAGAACACGCACGTATTTTTTAAGCAGTTTATGAACTTATTTATTTTCTTCTTTGGTTATTAGATTTCTTAATTGGTTGTAGCACCATGATTGCTTAAAATAGAAATAAGCCGTACCATTGTACAGATCATGAGTTTTCAAAAGAAATTCTGAAAACATGTGTCAAAGAAAAGCTTATATCTGCCCACAGTGCTCACAGAATGAATGTATCACGGTGTATGTATCAGTCGACTTTGTCATTCGTGGAATATTTATATTTTGCTATTATAATAGGTCGTTATATTATGTGCCTATTTAATATTTATCTGAGCTATTTATACATATCAGAAAAAGCTAATAAGTTCCTTCGGAGGCGTAGATACTGCTATATTGTTGGCTCTTTCATCCTGAGTTGAAAGAGCTAATAATATAACAGTGTCTTTAAAAAAAATATAATATATAACGAGCTGCTCTAAGTACGTATTCCGTGTTAAAACCTAAAAATAACCGTGTACAGTAATGCCACATACTTGTTTAGAAACTCTAAAAACAGGCAGCACAACAAACTGTAATAGAAGATACATTCCCTCTATTAGCGGTTTCAAGGGCCATTATCGTAATTCGGTGTGTCTATAGTCGCTGTCATAGAAATTGGAACATAAATCGAGCGGTGACAATAAATAAAAAAGTATAAAAAGCTACCTCGACAATCAATCCGTACCCTTTTATTGTGGCCGATTGTAAAACTGATAAAGGGATGAACAGACTAGTTGTCCGCGAAGCTAATTTATAAATGATTGAGATTTCATTTTTTTTTCAGTTTTGGGGAAATATGTGCGATAACGATCGTCGTGTCGCTTTTATTGTGTTTTGTTTGTGTCCAAGAAGATCTACATCAAACGAAATTATTTTTTGTTAGAATACAAAACATGACCAATATCAAACTATAGTTTTAACATAAGTACTTAGGTACAGTCAGCAAAAGAGATAGGTATGCAGGGTCGTCAGATATAGTTGAAGTTTTCTTAGAAACCGTTGAATGTTTTCAAATGCAATTTAATTTGAATAGTAGATAATAAACAGTTCATTAATTAACTTAAGTTTCAATCAAAGACATCCATCGGTTTCTAAGAAAACTTAAAGTATATCTGACGACCCTGCATACCTATCTGCTTTGTTGACTGTACATACGTCCTACCAATTCCCATCACATTAAATTAAACGTCAAAATGATGTAGGTATATACAGTTCACTAATTTGCATATTGATTAATATATTCCTAGAACCTATTCCTAGTTAAACAATATTGTCCATCTAATCTTATACCCGTATTACTATTTTGTACTCCCCATACCTATGTGTTCACAGTAGCTCAACTGTAATCAGATCTTTTAATTATTCCCTTCTCAATAATTCAACTAGTTCACTTATTATTTTATCCCGTAATAATAAAAGATCCTAATTCCCAACTGTCGATTCTAAAAAAGGATTTTTTTGTATAATAACGGCAATCGATATACGCGAGGTAGTGATTACTAGTTTCAAAAGCACCCCTTTCTGACCCACTTTTTACCAGTTTTTACAATTTTTGGTGTTCCCTCTTCAAAGAGCTCCCATTGAAAAGCCGGGCGTGAACGAGTTGATGATATTACATTTTTTGTGAAGAAAGGAAATTTACGAACAATCTAGTGTATTAACAACAAAAACAGCGATGTTGTACGCATTGTAAGAGTTTTTTGCAAGTTCGCGTGCGCTTGCGCGTCGGCGGGCGTCCGCGTCCGTGCGAACCCTTCCCAGCGCGCGGATTGAATCCGGAACCCTTCCTATGTGCGCGAAGGGTCGCCGGTCGCCGTACATGACGCGGCCGCGCCGTGCAACGCCACAACGTCTCCGCTGGGACCCGCCACATACGACCTTTCTGCCCGCACCCGCTTCGCTACAATTCGCATGTGTGCCACCCGACAGCTGCATCAGTTTTTATATACGCTCTCATATTTTTTCACAATAGTATAACGCAACGCACCCTTGAAACAGTTTGCGTAATCGATGACAAAACTAAATATTCCGCCCGATGATTTCCGTATTTTTGGAGAATACTAAATCGTTCGTCGAAATCTGGCGGGTTCGAAAAATAAATTCATTGTGACAAAAACAACGGGTCACTGAATGAAATGTTTTATAATTATAAATTATACAGATTTCACAGTTAATAATGCATTGTTTAAACAAAATTCGGTTGCTACTGAATCTGATTGGCGGGTAAACGATTGGCTGTCATCAAAATAAATCTGGAATTTTAATATGTGTAAATATTTGAAGGATATCGCAACATCCGATCACCTTCCGAGAATTGATCTGTGTTTTATTTAGGTAATCTATTAATACGATCTAAGCAGGTAGACAAGAACGTATTATTTGCAATTATAATCAGAAAAGTGTAAGTACCTATTGTCTAAAATAATATCTTAAGGAGGTGCTCCCTCACTTGGAGCATTCGCCTGTAATGTAACGTTACAGAGTCGAGCATTACAGTGCACAATCTGTAATGTTGCAGATTATTGCCGCGCTCAGCATAACGACCGCTTCGTCTAACATATTGTAGAATCAACTAAATGCTCGAAATGAAATGTAATGTTACATTACAGGCGAATGCTCGTCAGTCAGGGAGGCCAAAACTGTAATGTAATGCTGAAATCAAATCCAGTTACATTACTGCCCGCCATTGCTGTCCGCCTTTGTACCATTTTGTTGCATAAAGTTTAAATAAATAATAAATAAATACTGGCGAACACTCCAGATCAAACCAGAATCAGAAAAATCAAATAAAATAAAACCTGTGTCGATAGCTCACTACACTTACAGGTATGATGGCTGTGCATATGCGTCTCAGACGCTAAGAGATTCTTTACAATCGGTACTACTTCAATACGTCAGGTTTCAGGTTTCTGGATTGAATCGAAAAACACTTTATCCAAAATGTGATCAACGTGACGTTAGCAAAAACATATAGGTACGTTAATATAATGTATCACAGGCAACTTAATAAATGTAATTCTTTTTAAGTTTCTTTTACCATTTTATGCCTTAACATTGAGGAAAATGTTGAGGTTGAGTTATCCAGTAATACAGTATCGGGCTTATCAAATATCATTAAAGTACGAGAAAACATTAATACACACAGATACAGTAAATATTTTTTAATGATTTATTAATTCTTATTCATCTAACCTAATATCTATATCCTACATTATGCTTTTATATATCCAGTCCAGAATCCTAAGAACTTCTCAAGCCATTTCTTTTTTGCCAACTAAACGCCATCATGGATACAAGCTCGAACTAAATAAATTATTATAATCACAACCGAACTCTTTGTACGTATGTAAGGATTGAGTTTTATATAATTCACCCTATGTAAGCTCGTAGTGATGGCCGGTACTATTGATTATGCAAAGCAAGGAGCGAGGATGCAATTGTCCGCTTTTTGCGCCAAGGGACGGACGGACGCAGGGGATGGCCACGTAGCACCCCTATGTCTTGTACAAATACAGCGTGTATATGGTTCAGAGATGGTATTTTATTATTAATTAGAATATGAAAATTATTTGAAAAGAGCTTTTTGTTCAATGATCAATATTAAATTGATATCATGAGTCAAAACGTATAGGTATCTTACGTATGAATGATCTACAAACGCGAGGAACATTCTTTTTGCCGTCAAAAAGAGAGCCAATTCCATATACTTAATCATGTTTCGTGCCAAAAATATAAGCTGGAGCCGACAGTCAGAACTAGGCCCGTCAATAAAAGAATCCTTTACGAATTCCCCATCTCACCTTACAAATTAAATGGCGACGTCAAAGGCAGGACGACAGCGACACTGGACAGACAGCAAACGTTCAATGAAAGATGGGCCCAAGAAACTATCGATTGAAAAGACACAATTAAAGTTAGAGTTAGGCAACTACGCCGTTTGTTGTTCTGTGCTACGCTCGTGTGTGTAACCCCACGAAACTTTCATCTCTGGAGAGCGTGTGTGGGAGGAGGGGCGGCCTCCCTACGAAGGGAGTAAAAAGTAGTTGTGACTTGTTCACCTCTTTCGGTGTCGCCCACCGCGGCTGGATTTACTCGTGAGCTTTTTATTACCGAATTTTATTATATACCTACACGGTTTAAATCGGTAACTGGCTTCGTAAATAATTTTATGGGTGCCTACGAGCGCATGAGTATGATTATGTTGTGTTTATGTAGGTAAACTATGTTATAAGTTGAGATTGTTACTTACATGAATAGCATCATGACATGACCGTGAATTAAACAATTGCTTTTAAAACTAAATAATTCAAAGTAATTAAACATTTCGAATGGCAAGAACCCGAAAAATATGCAAAATGGAGCCCGGGATATTTTGTTAAATATTACTAGTTTTCGCCCGCGACTTCATCTACGTGGAAGTCAAAGTTCAACCAGTCTTTTCTGACGTTTTCCTACCTATAAACTACCTACCTAAAAAATTTAAGCTTTACAGATCTAGTAGTTTTCGAGACATCGTATTTAGTCAGTGAGTGACCTATCGCTCTTAAAATTTAAGATTTGGAATAATTAACAAAGTTCTTTTGTATGGGAGGTCTCAAGTTTAAGAAGCTCAATTTTAAGTCTTTATGACTGTTTTCAAAATGAGCACTAGATTTCTCTAGGTAATTCATATTTATCAACTAGCGTAAAGTACGATGCTTGGGTCGCAAACATACATAATATATATATTCCGATGAAGGTACTTCTTTGATGGAAGAATAGTATCGTATCTTGCAAGTATGTTATATCATAACGTGAAACTGTTATAAATCTCTAAAATATTAATTATCAGATATTTTTTGAAAACAGATGTTCGGTGTACTGCACTCAGGATTTTGATGATTCACTTGGACTTTTTTGAAATACTTCTTTTTCTCAGATTGTAACTCTGTACTAGAATACAGAGATTGAACATATCATCCTATTTTATAATAGATAATAAAAAGCTGTAAGTTACGTGTGTTGATAACATAACAATAATAATAGAAGTTGTATTGAACCTTACATCAACATTATCGGAGTGTCACATCAGTTGAAATCGTTGTGACGTAAAGCCTTTACGTAAATATACACAAGAGACAACAAAAATAGTGTTTGAATGTGTTAGTACAAAGGTAGTCACGCCCGCGGCTAGTTATATCACATAAAACATACACTGCCAAAGGGTTTGTGCGTGCAGACGCGTGTCGGTGCCAAGACGATGCTATCTGTCACTCCACCCCGCGTCTACCTCTCACCGTGTGGCACACACCACGCCATAAAAAATCCCTTCCACACATAAAATCGAACTCGTGCTCATCCGACACGCAACAATTGGATCCGACTGCGGGGACACGATTTCTACTTAAAAAGTAAATTTTATTTTTAAAAAATGCTCTTCCCCTGTACTACCGTTGGTTTAAAAAAGCCATAATATGTCCCTGACGATGCGCGCGCGCCGGCTGAAGATTTGACGCGCTCGCGCATGTGTTTATAGTCGTCCCCTCGTAATTTTAACATTTTTTCACAAAATTTAAACCATACAGTACACCGGTTACCGCGTTCACTGCATTTGAGATAAAAAACGCGAATTGTTAATGTATCGAGCGGACATCAAAAGAATAAAAAAAGTGGAGCCGCCGTAGTTTTTCACGTGATCGTGTCCGTCCAAGCGGTGGGACGGCGGCTGGACGTTATGGGCTCGGTAAGGGCGCAACGGTTTTTGTGTGACCCTCAATTTACAACACAAGAAGGGACATGACATCGTCTCCCCGTTGTACCTTGACATCTTGGCAGGCAAGGAATGTAATGTAAATTTGGTACAAAAACGGGAATTTAAATAAGTGTAGTGGCCCGGGAACTGGCCGGGGGCCCTCGCATAAAAGCGGTCGTTATTAATACCGGCCTCTAACGACAAAAACATACATGTATGCTGGTGACAGTGATTACTTACATGTCCACTATACCTTCCACCTTTTTATTTTATGCTATAATAGTTTTGCAAATAAACTCGCAGACAAATACAAACACGGAGTTATGAGAAAGGCGTATCAGATCTTTATGTAACAGGATTACGATATTAATATTTTTAATATCTGTATTGATCGCTTGACGGTCTCCGAAAAATACCATGTGAACGGACTCGGACAGGAAATTAACATGATGTGAGTTTTCCTTCGGCTCGAGATACAGAGGCAATAAATAAGATTGGCAAAGCAGAGCACTGGTGCGTGTCAGCTGAAGTTGGCGGAAAAAGAGTAAAAAAAAACATTACGATAGAACGACCGCACTACCGAGTGAAAGGATAAATAATTCTGAGATCTTTAGAGTAAAATAATACGGCACTGGTGCTTTCAGCATAGGTATCGAATAGGCATTGTCTGCCGTCCTAACCTAAGCTGGCCAAGAGCAAGTCGGGGTCACACAAATTAGGGTTCAGACCCAAACTACACTGAGCAGCCAATATAATGGGCTCTGGTCTGCCGTAATTACTGTATAGCGAAATGAAACTGCGCTAGCTCCTAAAGCATACATCAAAATGATATAGTGACGAGGAAAATGATATTGCACTATATCATTAAACTTTTATTTAACAAAGAACAATACTTTATAGGCCAGAAGACCTTCGTTATTGAACACCTGTTTTTTTTTAGCAACCACACTTTGTATCTTTTGGTACAGAACGAATTCCTTTTTTTAAATTTCAGGTTGTTGTATTGTTAAGACCGTAAAAATAGTCGCTTGCAATGTATATATGTCTAACATGGCTTATTAAATTAAACTTTTTAGGTTTTGATAAGTCCCAATATGTTACAAAAACAATCTGACTGACTGAAGATTTGTGCGAGTGTTACCAAAACCTAACACTACGAAATAAAATAGGTTCCGTTCCGTCGCTTTCAGGTATGGAACCATTAAACATATTTGTTTTTTATTAATAAGTACTTTAATTAAGCCATTCGTAAAGACTATCATATCCCATTCTTCTTATAAGGAGCAATGTTTACTTATATTTCATAAATCAAATTTCAAATCATAGACTATTACAATAAGGTTGAACATAGTTAAATTAGCCATAGCCTGTACCTACCTAGCTCACAAAACATTCAGTTTGATACTGACAGCCAAACTCTCGGAGGAAAAATGGAAACTTTACTAGGTATGTGTGTGTTTAGTGTGTGTAACTATGCACGATACAGAAACTACAGAAGCTCTATTTGGAACCGTCCGCAAATACATTAAATAACATATTGCTATAACAACAGCCTACCATAACCGTTTAATAAAAAAATAGAAAATAATAATTATTCATAGATGTTGGGTGACCTAGATGGTGCTAACAGTACATATTAATATTAACGGTAAGTTCCACAGAGTTTTTGAATTTGTATCCTTTTTTCTCCTTTTCAACCTTAATAATAACTATAATCTATCTACACATATAAAATGCTTTGTCCTGAATGACTGACTGACGGATCAACGCACGGTCTAAACCGCTGATCGTAGAGACCTGAAACTTGGAGGGTGTGTTCTTTGTATGACGTAGGCATCCGATAAAAAAGGATTTTCCAAAATGCACTCCCTAAGGGGTGAAACGGGGGTCCAAAGTTTGTGTGGAGAAATCAACTTTGACGAGGACGAAGTCGCGGAAAGAAGCTAGAATAATATAATATTATTATGTAACTACAAAGTACACTAGATTAAGTAGACTAACCCATATTGTCTTTTAACAGCTAGCTGCCATCTGCCTAGCCTTTCCCAATTATGTTAGGGTTTGACTTCCACTCTAACCGGATGCAGCTGAATACCAGTATTTTACATGGAGCGACTGCAGGTACAGCTACTTAACTATTAGCAGCTAGCTATTTTGTACAATAATTTGTGTCGTCTGTGGTTTATATGCTACTCCTAAGTATTGAAATTATTGTATTACATACGGCTGTTTGTAGTCCCTAATAAAATAAAATAAAATATTCATTAATTTGAAAAACAGCAACTAATCTGCGACAGTAGGAGGAAAATCACTATTATTTCCAGGTTATTGGTTGGTGCTTATTGCCTCTATGACCACTAAACCCGGCTTCTGAAACGAAAAGTCACACTGTTTCAAACTTAAACTCCATGCTGTACTACGGCTAATGTGTGTGAGTGATGCAAGGCAGGTCGCGAGGGTGGCCGCGCAGACGGACGGTCGCCGCGGACATACATGTCTACCAAGCCCTTCTCTCCGCACAATGTTGCAGAATCTAGTTGAGATGCTGTGCTTTAAACTTGAACAGTAATAAAGTTTGATTATTATAAAGGATGATTGGTTATAAAGGATAAATGGCAACACAAGGAATACTTATTTACGCTGACAAACAGATGCTATGAAATCTCTGAATGTTAGCAATTGCATAGTCTTAATGTTGCAATCAAAATCTTGGTAGGAGACTAAAAATATGCTAACAACCAAATCATATTTTTAGTCACACGAAAAAAAAACAACTTGTGTATCTCTATTTTCTTTTCCTCACACTTGTTATCCTGTGCGAATCCCGACAAGTCCCGGAAAATCAGGGGCTGTTTGCCACACTAAGCCGGCGTGGGCTGCACCATCGCCCGGGGAGCGCATTTACATCAAACTGTCGTTTGGCGGGAACTTTGCCACGTCGTCATCACCAGCCAATTGCTCGCACTCGCCACAACAATGTTTCCCTTCGGACACACGATTTTTAACACTTCGGAAGGTGATTACTGCCAAAAGAAGTAATAAAGTAGCTATTTATTAGAAATAAACTTAGAATAGTGCTTGCTGATGCAAATCAGTATAGTTAAACTAGAATAGTTTCAGGTTTTCTGCTCAGCAGAATTGGACTAAGAGCATTTACTTTGAGAACTTATAGTATGGGTTCTTACATCAATAGCTAAGCACATACATAGCAACGGTGACGAGGGTTAGTCGCCGTAACCCTTTAATGCGGTGGGTATGAGGGCCGGGCGGAGGGCGGGCAGCGGAAGGGTTGCCGCCCGCGACGGCCCGGCGGCTGGGCGGCGCCCCCCCGCTCCCCTCGCACTTTTACGACGAGCTTTTTTATCGTGCGTGCTGTCGTTTTTCCTTTTCTATTTTTTATGTTTATTTCCCCGAAACCATAAATTATGTTTGAAAGAAGGGAACACTCGGACGTTCGACAGGAACCGGGGTGACGTCGACCAACTTTTCTGTTCTCCGCTTTTCTGTTTTTTTATGGTCTCTCGTGTGTAATGTGTGTAGGGGTGAATGCATCGTTGCCATGACGACTGCATGGCATTAGGAGCGAGGGCGATTCGCCGCCACTCCGCCAGTCCGCCACTCGATCGCCGATCACATGATATATGTAGCCGTTATAAATAAACCGTGTGTATTTGTTGTTGTAACTTGATCCACCAGCGCAAACACGCTTGTCTATATTCATTCGATCCTTGTTTGTGAACAAACTAGCGAGATGGACGCCGCGACAATGTTTGCTCTATCAGGACTCTACCGTGTAATTTTACCGTCGTGACATTAAGCGATCATCTCTCACTACTGGTGACGTGTATTTTTACATTACATAAATTCAGATTATTAGCAAATATTCTTAAAATAAATCTAAGCAGGAAGGAGGTTTAACAAATGTTTGTACACAAGTTCTCCAACTGTATACTGAGCCGCCCTATCTAAGTGTAACAGTATTATAAGTACGCCGTCAGTGGTGTACACACATTCCATTATCAATCAACCGCAAAAAGTGAACAAAGCCGATGTTGTATCCAGTTAATTGCTCACCCTTGCCGCGCGACAAAAAACCGCGCCATATTGCGTCCAGCGCACACTAACCACCGCGAAAGAGAAATTTACGAATAAAGCCCCAATGGTTACACGCTGCATTTAAAATTAGAACCCTTTAGGGCGCCACACCGCCAGACAAAGGGCCGAATGGCAAATTGCCGGCAGGTAGCAATAGCGAATATGTCGAAATGGAGTCCCAATAATTACTAAGGGCTCTAGTTTAATAAATGGCTCTTTTTCTAAATTATGAAGGGCTGATCGCGCCATACGGACATACCTGCCGCGAACCCTTCGCCCTTCACATAATGAGTTATAACTCTTCATTGCTTTTATTTGCAGGATTTTTTATGAGAGGTGAGGTTGGCGAGTGGGCACCGGGCAACCCAGTTCGATCGTTTAGAAAGTGGCCGCGGCTGACCATAACTCGTTACCCGAATAAAATGAGTGCGGCACTGTACTGGATCCAATAACAAAATATATAGAACAAAAGCATCACGAAACTTATTGATACTTACTTACTTAATAATGTTGCGAAGACAAAACACTTCTAACATAGACATATGAGTTGGTAAAAGGTTTGGCTTCTGTGTAGATCTTCGTATGTAGGTATTATGCCTAACAGCCAGCTACCTCTTAAATCCATTCAGTTCGACACAACGCAAACACAGTAAACAACATTTGCTACTGACAAAAGGAGCTCCTTAGAAATGGGTTTTATGTATCATTGTTTGGATAAAACAAACTTCGAGGATACGTAATTGTATGACAACGAACCCTTTTAGCCGGAGGCAGCAGAGTGTGTCGCGATGACTTGTAATTCCGATGTTTTCGCTGTTAAAATCGTATTTCCTGAAGGTGACATTGATCGGAGTCAGTGAAGCGAACACGAGAGTATTTTTAATGTTCCAGGACAAAGCCCGTCTCCCAAACAATGCCTTCGGAGACTATTTAAAACGAATCCCTTGACGACACCTACGCACACAGCATCGAGCTGGAGTGTGGTTCAAATTGTAAACTTGTAGCTTTTCTACAACATTATAACTTATTAGATTATCTCTGTTATTATTTGTTATAGGTATGACTATTACATACGAATTGCGTAGAATTTAGGTTCACGTTTTTTTTAACGTCTTTACCGCTTAGTGGTGAATCATCGTTTGACATAATATATTAAAATCCTAGATTAAAAAATCCCGTGAAGGTACATACACACTACATTTTTATGATGTTAAATGATAATAAGTCATATTAGCCTTACCTTCGCTTCGAAAGGAGGAAAGAAAGAAAGAAAAAGATTGAAAACCGTCAGATTCCTATCACTTGCACCACACACAGCGGAAGCTCGCAGAACGCTCCGATGGGTTTAACCGTCTAACTATCGGCAATCCTTTACTAGTGCAAGCCTTTCACGAGCGATAGACCAGAAACATTATTAATATTGTCAAATATTTTGGCGGCTTTCACAATGCACCCTTTATCCCTCTATCCCCAATTAGGCAGAAGAGAATATTGTCGCTGAAGTTTCTGAAGATTTATTGCTCGTCCTGGATTAAAACGTTTATTGTGCTTCAGAAGAATAGCACAAGTAAAAAAGTTGTCTGATATCCATTACAAAGATATTTGTTAGAGTTAGGAATAGTAGCGGCCATCGAACCGGTACGTGATCGTGCTACATGGTCGTTCTTATATTTTGCGTTATAGTCGAAGAATTATAACAATCAAAATAAAGAGATGTCTGTTTGGAGATAAATAAATAACCTATGTGTTTTCTGAAAAGTTGTTCGAGCGATATCATTGGATACAAATACAATGTAACCTTTTTTTCTTGCTCCAGTCAAGTGTAGAGTGGATAATAATTGTCTTGAATTTATTTCTGAACTGTTTATTTACCTTCAACCTGTGTTGTCCGTTTTCTTTTTCCACTCATCTCTCTATCCTGAAGCTCTAAGTGAATGTTATTCTCTTTTAATTCTTGCTTAAACTAGTAAGTATACGGTTACTTCCATGAATAATGTGAAAAACTAACAGGTTAGTTAGGTTACCCTGATTAACCTGAGCAAAAAATCTATTCTGATTAGTATAATACTTTCCATTGTCTTAAGTTTATCCCAAGGATTCTACTTCGTTCGCTGGAGCGGATCCTAATTGATTAAATATTTAAATATGTCTTTAGTAAAAAAAAACTGTTATTTTGACATTACAAACAGACACTTTAATTTCATTTGTTTTAAGATTAATCTACTATTTAGTAGGTAGATATCAGGTATTTAGAAACTTGCTACGTTGTAAATTGTTTTAAAACTAAGTCAACAAAAGTACTAAACTATATTTGTCCAAAGAATTCAATATCACTAGATGACTAGAGTATTGACAAAAATGCGGGCGGCGCCGCGGGGCTCCTCACTAATACCATACAATAATGCAATATTACTCAATTGTTAACTTTTTACATGTAACGTGACCAGCCAGAAGGAATCTGGACACAAATACTGTCCATTAATACATGTCAAGTACCTAGCGAGACACTGTACTAAGATCACATCATTAATATTGAGGAGAGACTACAAGTAGGCGTTGGCCCGCGTTGCTGGAAAAGGATAAATTTCATGGAGAGGTGCTTTCACCCTTTACGACTCCAATCTATTTGTCAGAGAAAAGGAAACACGTTGAAGCAACTAAAGAAAAGAATCGGTTCTCCACCGACCTAATTGTGTCCCTAATGTACGTACCTACCACGTACGTTACTGCCTCTAACGATGCCGATTTCATGCTTGTCTTTACGTAACTATAGGTAACGACATAATTTTCAGTTGGACTGGACTTTTAATAATATTGAGGTGTATCTAGTCCTTTATTCGATTGCGGCAAAACCAGAAGAAAAAAGTTAGGTTCCTCGTACAGCTTAATTAAATTTTAATTATCTACACTGATTTCCGTTGAGGAGTCGCCATTAGAATGTGAAGTTCCTATTGATAAAATTAACAAAAAATACAGAATAATCCTTTTGAATAGGCAAATATGTAGCATCCTAGACCTAAGTAACGCTATGTGAAATTATGATATTCTTAGTTTAAAGTCAATGATCACCATTTCACCACGCAAGCTCAAGGCGGATTGGCGATTTTTTTTTTGGCGAAATATATTACCTATCTACTACTAACTTATGCCCGCGACTTAGTTCGCGTAAATATCGGTTATCATTTACTTTTTTTTGGGCGGATCTCTATTTTTTTTTTTTTCTAAAATAAAAGTAGCTAAGTTACTCCTTATAACATCTTTTCTGCCAGTGAAAATCCTGTCAAAATCGTACTTGGCTAGACTCCATTGAAATTGGCCGCCGTGGCCGAAATTCGGTCGGGAGGATATTTATTTTTATATTGTCTCTCCAAATACCCACCACTTTTTCTGCCCATAGAACCTTATAATGTTTAGCTAAACTAAGCATTATTATATAAGGTTCTATCGACGTAACAAAGTATAAGACTGCATATTATTTCTGCAGGTATAAAACTGCAAACTATCCTTTTGCTACAATAAAATTAAATAAACTGTCCGTCAACAATGCGCCGGCGCGCGGCGCAGCGCTACCTCGCACAAAGCGGAGCAACTCCGGTCAACCCATTAGCGCATGCGCCGCGGGGGATCATGATCACTTTGCTTACTTTAATTTATGTACTTTGTGCCATTGTCCATTAACAATGCATGCGTTTTATAGTGTTCGGCTGCCGGACACCCAGATTAACATCTACGCTTGGTTTCGCCTTTCTCTCGTTTTGTGCAAGGCACACACAATGCATATAACCGAGTAGCCACCTGGCAATATTAGCTTGTAGAATTCTTATGTCAAAAAAGTGTGCCTGCATAATCATTTTTATATAGAAACCTTACATTTGTTACGTAATTTAAACAAAATAATTCAAGAGAAAAATTTTAATTCGATTTATCAATAATTCTTATTTTAACACATAGCTACCTATTTTTTATTGAACCGCCATAATAATCCCAAATTATTTAAATTACATACGTAAATACATTTATTTCCAAATTATAATAATAAAAATACCAGCCTATTATTATTATCCCACTGCAGGGCAAGCGCAACCAGAGAAGGCATTGAAGCAATGCATTTATCACCACGCTTGCTCACGGCGGATTGGCTATTTTAAACTTGTACATTATAGCTACGCACATAATCTGAATGAGTACAGGACTTTGTATGCCTATGTACAAGCTAATCCTTCAAACTTTTCAATATTGACAAACATGGACCTATTCATTCTCTATCCGTGTATCGCCTTCATCGATTACAGGTCTCGGGTTATTCACCAAATCGCCGTGAATCCTCACACGATACACACACGTGTAGACTGGGTGTCCCCAGTTCGACAGCACCCGCATCCTCACAAGACTATGCCCCTTGGAAGAAGGATACAAAACTTCGAAGTACTGGATAGGTTTGCCATCTTTGTCGTACTCAAAACTGCCGTAGTCGTGAGGGTATGGGTCGAAGCGGTTATCTAGACCTTCGACTTGGAAAAGGCGCGGAGCTGATGATATCTCTCTGTGATGAAAAAATATATTTAATTAATTTTACTACAAAATCACAATAAAATGCTTAGCACATTTTCAAATACCCTAAAAGTTGTTTAGACTAGTTAGTACTTAGTTAAAATTTTGATTATAAAATGATTTTTTCTGCCAACCTTTCTGCCCAAAACTTAATGCCAAACCGACTATAATTACGCTGTTACACTCTCAATAGTTATATAAAACAAATATTTGAAGAAAAATATTAGATACCTCGTCGGTGAAATATGCGGTGGTATATGTTCAATGCTGATGCTCGTTATCCGGACGGTGCCCAGCAAACGTATAGTGGCTTCTCCCCTGGGTCCCTTGAACGCCCAGCACTCTCCGGGCAAGGTCCCCGGCCGAATCATAGCCCGAGCGCCGAGGCACTCGCGACACAGCCACGCACTTAGCATGTGGAGCGCCCAGCCTACTGCTGACTCGTAAATTACGTGTTCTATGGTGTCTCCCGTATCCAATACTCTAGCACCAGCCGACTCGAGCGCGTAATCTGCTAACTGTTAACAAATATCTTCACTCTTTCATATTTACAGCTACTGCACTTCGTTTTATGTAGAACTAGCGACCCGCCCCGGCTTCGCACGGGTGCATGTATTATACATATAAACCTTCCTCTTGAATCACTCTATCTATTAAAAAAAAACCGCATCAAAATCCGTTGCGTAGTTTTAAAGATCTAAGCATATATAGGGACAGACAGACAGACAGACAGGGAAAGCGACTTTATTTTATAATATGTAGTGATATTCCAATTTTGAATGATTACTGTAGGTACAATGCGACTTCGTCGTCCAATTTATTGTGCTAAGTTAAGACCTAAGCGAGGGGAATGGAGATAGACATGTGTGTATAGTATAATCTCTCTTTAGTAAATTCAGAAATAATAAAATCATAATAAATTAAAATCTAATTTCAATTTAACTACTTAGAAAATAAGAGATGATAAAGTTCAGAAGCAAACCATAACGGAAACACGTGTGAGTAAAATATGAGGAGGTGATTGACAAAGATGTAACAGGCACAAACATAGCTATCCGACGGGGTTATAAGATACGAGTTTTAGAGGGTGTTTTTGGTCTTTGCTTATATTTGCAACCTGCACCTAAGTAGGTACCTAAGTAAAGAATAGAGGTGTTTAAGATTAGATTCATTTGTTTTAAATTGGCTGCATAAAACGAATTAGAAATAACCTTAGTAGCAAACAATGTATCATTAATAGACTTGGCGTCTTAAAAATCCCCATTTTTTGCAAAGATACCTTCTCACATCTTTTTTCATTTATGTTTCAAATAATTACCTAAGTACAGTAATTTTTATTTTAGGTAAGTATAAAAAAATGCAGCTATTGATTGAGACAGGAAAAATAAACATAATATTAACAATAATTTTTAATAAGATTAACTAAATTATGAACTTTGAAAATATTAAAATTGAGACAGCTTCATTGATTGGTTGACTGCCTCGTTAGTCTAGTGGTCGCAATAAAGCGCGATTGCTGAGCATGAGGTCTTGGATTCGATTCCCAGATCGGGCAAAGTGTAACTTTTTTAGTATCAGTACCTAGTAATATTTTTGGCGTTTGTCTACTACATGTTGTCTAATACGTATTCTACCAAACAGTTAACAATTTTAATGTTATTGAACGGTATAACATTATTGATTAATTCTCTGCCACAACTCCACAAGTTTCTGATTAATTGGAAAAAGTTGAAACTATATATTGCATATCACTAACCTGTCTATCATAATCAGGTGCATCGCCAATCTGCCGGTTGTTGCGCATACGCATCACGGGATCAACGAGTGCCTCCTTAGCGCGTCCAGCCGCCGCCGCAACTACGGGTAATACCGATGAAATACGCTCCATCTCAGTTTGCAGCCGCTCGTGCTTGCGATTCACCTTCAAAAACATAATATCACACCTATATTGGTACCTACTCTTTCTTAGATTCACCAAAAGGTGTAAAAAGCTGTGAGGTGATAATGAGATCATCACCTCAAATGACAGCATTTTATCTTTGTAAAATTGCTGAAGACCATAGCCACTGGGTATAAGTTAGTGTTTTCCCTAAGTCTGTCTGAAAACTCAAAATAAGAAACTTAATGTAGATATTACACGTCGACGACGTTACATAGGTTCCGATGGTTCTCATACATCTTCAAACCACGATATAAGTAGTATATGACTCAGATTTTCAGAACCAGAACGTATAACGAGCAGAACCGTGCCGGCTGTTAGCGGCTAATAGTCCCGCTAAAACTTATAAATACTACGACCACCTACGACTTTCATGAATCAACTAACGCCATCTGATTAAAGATGCTATAAAATCCGTAGCACTTTGTAACTCATACTCATAGCAATGCATAGCATTAGCAAGCAACACAACACACAGCGCCATCTTTCTTGTGAAACATGAACTAACTACCTTGAGGACCGTGGCAAGGATGAGAGGACATTATTTGTGTTGTAAAACAATTTACCAACCCAAATCTGTACCTCAATACTAATGTACCTTCAGACTGTTTATTCTCTGGGGCAGGAGGTTTAACACTTTATCAAGCGAAACCTAAAAGGCTCAAATAATATCCCTCAAGGCTGAAATGTAATTCTCTTTCGAGTCATGATTCGGAATACATCATCATAGTAAAGATTTGGAGGCTGAAAAACTGGCAAAAATAGTCTACAACTAACACAAAATCCACTTGTTGGCTAAGTATTACCATTACGTGGTAGCTAACTCTATGCTAAACCCAGTTTTGGGAGTTATAAAATATAGCCCTGTTTCACTATCTCGTTACTTTTGGTTAACTTACCTGGCAAATAACGTTACACAAATATCTATTTTTAAAACTACTATACTTTTAAAACTAGTAGATACTAGTAGACACTATAGTGTCTACTAGTATCTACTAGTTTTAAAAATAGATATTTGCCTCATGAACCTACCATGGGTGGCCAAATTATTAGGGACAGCGCTCATAGAAATGTATTATCTAGTTGAAACATTATTTTTAAACAATATACGGGGTTTTTTTTATTTGATGTTATTACTGATATTAATATTATGTTTTGATGTGAAAAAATTGTAGAGCTGGTAAGTACCTTTTTTTTGAAAAGTGATGTGACTTTCTCATTTAGTTGATTTTTGTTGAAAATTACTCTTATTGTAGCAGTGTAAAAAAAAATCAGATTGACATTGCAAGTTTATTTCAGCTAACCGTAGTCAGAACGTGAGTAATGTTTCGTATAGTGGTACTATTTTTAATCTTAATACTTGAATTTTAATGTTATTAAAGTTATAACTTGAAAACCTCAAAATTACTTTTTTTCTAGTATGGGCAAGGTTTCAGACACATCTTCAAGAAAAATTAGAGAAATAAAAACATTAATACTGCACTCTACACATGCCCAGAGAGGTATAGCAACAATTGCAAGTGTTTTAAGGTTTGTAGTTATTCTAATAAAAATATAAACTGAGCAGAACAATACTCTGGAGGTAGGCCGTGTGAAAAAATGTAGCAGAAAAACGATCACCACTCTTCGTACAGATCGAAAAATCAGAGATATCTGCCTTGAAAATCGTAAAACGGGTGTTGCCCGTTTGTCTACGATGATGAACGATGAAAGAAAAGGAGTTTTCGAAAGGACAGTACAAGCGCGGTTGGCCGAAGAGAACTTGATAGGTCGTCGGCCAATCAAGACACCACGCCTCACAGAGAACATGAAGAAGAGACGACTTCAATGGGCCAGACAACACCGAAATTTTTCTTTTGCAGGCTGGAGTCGGGTAAGAATATGTCTTTTAATAGAACAGCACGTGGTGTTTGTCACTGTATTGCGATTTTGTAATATTTTTTCAGGTATGCTTCCGATAAATCAATATTTCAGATTTTGCTCGACAAAATTTATTTTGTGCGACGACGCCCTGCGGTATAACTTCATACAGACTCTGCATGAACTGCCTTGTGGGGGGGCTAAACACCCAATAAGTACCATGGTGTGGTCTGTGACCTTTTCGAAAGGCATTAAGGCGCCTATACATCGTTGTGACCGTCGAAGGGAACATGAGGCAGGACCAGTACCAACGACTTCTAGAAATCAAATAACGTATAATTTTTTTTTCCGAAAATAAATAAATAGTTTTGCCTACAGACTTGATGTTTTTATTACCTCAATTAATAAATCCTTTAAATAAAAATATCCGTGGGGCCTAAGACAACCCATTTCCCTGAAAAATTTAAACAAACTAGAAATTATTAAAATCTCGGCGCTGTCCCTAATAATTTGGCCACCCACTGTATCTCACAGTGAAGTCTGTCTAGACTTAACTGGGAGATAGGCTCATGAGTTTTAACCATAACTACCTGCCTTACAACTATGATTATGATTGAGGCTACTACCTCAGACAGCCCTCTAGTGAGTTGCATAACCACGTATTTGATGTCAGAGAAGTCTCCGTCCAGCATTTCTTGAGTGGGTCCCCAGAAATATGCGTAAACATGCAGCCCGAGCAACAAAGATAGTGCGGCGCATACAAACGATCGAAATACATTTCGGAAGCACCCGTCCCGCCTGTATCCATAATCCATGGATTAATTAGCTATTTTATAATTAAACTTGTAAGCAGAGCTGATAAAATGTTTGTTGACATGTGCAAAATTATTGAAGACTTTTTTTCAATTTCTGTCAGTTCGTTTATCAACAATAAACTCCTTCATACGACAGAGATAAAAATAGATCCTTCTTCGTGTGAAGCACCATGAAGTGTTTGGTCTAGTTGTTTCATGTTTTATGCCCAGTTCTGTAAAGCCTCAAGCCCCGGATACACTAGGGAACATTTTGTCACGCAGCATGACGCGCAACACTCAATCTACGTGACGCTGCAACGTTGCACATTGTCCCGCAACATTGTACGTGACGCGGGGCATGTTGCTTGCTCCCATTTCTATAAACACTGACTAGTGTAGCCAGCAAAATGTTCCATGACAATTGTCGCGGGACATTTCACGTAGTTGTTGAGGGACATGTTCCGCAACATGTTTCTTCATTTGCCCCCTAATGTATCCCAGGCTTTACACTGACTAGTGTAGCCAGCAAAATGTTCCATGACAATTGTCGCGGGACACTTCACGTAGTTGTTGAGGGACATGTTCCGCAACATGTTTCTTCATTTGCCCCCTAATGTATCCCAGGCTTTAATAGAAATGGGAGCAAGCAACATGCCCCGCGTCACGTACAATGTTGCGGGGCATGTTGCGGGACAATGTGCAACGTTGCAGCGTCACGTAGATTGAGTGTTGCGCGTCATGTTGCGGGACAAAATGTTCCCTAGTGTATCCGGGGCTTCATCCCCACTGGGAACATTTGTCGAGCGACATGTGTCCCCGGTGACATCGGGCGATGTCGGGCGACGTCGGTCGACATCGCCGCGACATTGTTGAAACTGTTCCTTAACACTACTCTTCATCGACTGTGCGACAAGGAACAGTTTCAACAAAGTCGCGGCGATGTCGCCCGACATGGCCCGATGTCACCGGGGACACATGTCGCTCGACAAATGTTCCTAGTGGGGACGAGGCTTAAAGCATCGTCGCACAGTCGATGAAGAGTAGTGATAAGGAACAGTTTCAACAATGTCGCGGCAATGTCGTCCGACGTCGCCCGATGTCACCGGGGACACATGTCGCTCGACAAATGTTCCCAGTGGGGACGAGGCTTAAAGCCTGGGATACATTAGGGGGCAAATGAAGAAACATGTTGCGGAACATGTCCCTCAACAACTACGTGAAGTGTCCCGCGACAATTGTCATGGAACATTTTGCTGGCTACACTAGTCAGTGTTTATAGAAATGGGAGCAAGCAACATGCCCCGCGTCACGTACAATGTTGCGGGGCATGTTGCGGGACAATGTGCAACGTTGCAGCGTCACGTAGATTGAGTGTTGCGCGTCATGTTGCGGGACAAAATGTTCCCTAGTGTATCCGGGGCTTAATGCTCATAGAGCAACACGGGCCACCTGACGGAAGGTAATGCTGCACTGCTTCCGAACCCAATATACATTGGAACGTATATTAATTCTCCATGAATGGCGAATACAGGATATTGAACTCACGATTGTATCAGCCGGGCCCTTAGCGGTTAAATAAATCAACTGGGTGTACGAGCAGTATTACCAATATCTCGCTAAAAGAAATCCTAGTGATTGATGGCATAGTACGGTATGGCCAGTAATTGAAATTAAACATCTAAAAATTTTATATCGTATAATAATACAAAATGGCTACAAACGGCAGATTGTTACATATTTTCCAAATGAATATAGATTTATTTTAAGTGACTTTTTATGTTTCCAGAACGAATAAATTATAATTTTGCCTAGAATTTACTCGCGATGTATCTATCCCTAATGAAATTATGATCATCATAATTATAATGTGACAATAAACCGATTATAATTAACAATATTGCCCATTATCATTCGACTGTGGAATTCATTTTGGGTTGGTGTGCAGCACGTTGTTGTCTATTATTAACATTGGACTGTACGGTAGAAAAGTTACAAAGCCATATCTCGAGCAAATTCTAGACGTAGCTCCCAAGTTATGTAGAAATCTGCAGCAAATAACTTTATGCTTTCTGGTTTTGCGTGGCGTATTCGATCTGCGCGGCTGCGACAGACTTCATGGCGTCGTGTGCAGAGTGTACGTTCCCGCGCCACGCGAGCAGCACGTCGCGCAGCTGTTGCCACTGAGCGCGCCCGAACGTGCGGTGCATCGTGCTCGACACGCGCACCGAGCGCTCCGCCTGGTCCATGCGCGCACGCACTAGCTTGGTCTTCAGTACTAGAAAGTAATTAAAAATAATATTGAGAGCCTGAATAAGTTCCGATTAAATTATTTGGCAGATTATTTCATACAAATTCTGTTCCGTTTTTGAAAGTATCTGGTGAATAGCGTTTAATCAAAGGTCGTGAAACAGGCCCTGAGTGTAATACTAATAACATACCTAGATATTTATCCCTGATTGGTAATAGTATTACTTGAAAACATCGATAAAATTTAATTATACAATTTTTTTTTAATCTAATTTACCTTCGATGATGAAAGCTTCAACATCTTGTTCTTCGATTTGCAGTTCAGAGATAATCTCATCGTAAGTGAGTTCAGGGTTGATTTCCGCCATTTGCATGAAGGACAGTATCCTCATTTTCTTGACATTTTGTTCATGGTCTAGACCTGCAACAAAAATATATATTTCAGTTAGCAATCAACAACTATATTATTATATTATGATGATCAAACTCCAGTGAAATAACACATACCTTGAGAATGAACAAATTCTTTGTGATTCTGGTAAAAGGTTTGATAGCTGGACAGTTTCTCTGATACGAAAATGGTGAGCAGGTCATGGATTAATTCGCCTTCAAGGAATCTTACAGGCTTGAGGGAAAGCAGAGGATCCAATAGGAATGTAGTGGGATCAGCTAATGCTGTAGAAATACATTTGATGGCATCCTCTCTGGCGTACGACGCATTCTCGTCAGTGTATGTGCCAAGCAGTTCAATCATTACCTTCGAAGCCAATTCACTGTAACAAATAAGAAAAAAAATCCAATGTCAATAATAAAATCATGTTGGAAATTTTTCAAACTAGACTAGTCTTATTGTATATTGGAATCTTAGGTTTGGCAATTCAATTAGAAATTAGGTTACAATTTACACATCATACTAATATAATCCCTAAAACTGGGATCTCAAAGAAGTAAAGAACTATGTAAGGGTAAAGAACACAGTTTGTTAGCACAGCACCATACAGTGTGTATAGCTATACATATACACACCTGTCCACCTGTGATTTTGTATAAAGCCAAGCCTGTTGACCCATCTATATCTATAAAGGTATTTGTGTTTATAACTACATCTTATCTAATAATTGTCCCATCACAAAAAAGTTACCTGTTCTGATCTTTTAAAACTTGATGTAACAGTCTGTAGAGTTTCTGCATTTGTTCATTAGTGGGTGGGCAGCCAGAGAACTCTTTTCTGAGTTGTTCAACACTGGTGAACACTTCACGTACAAAGCCAACACGAGCTGCTAGCTCAATGACATGGTAGTATACATGGTAACGCAGAGGAGAATTAGCTTCCAAGTTGTTGTATAAACGCCATAGCCTGTAATATTAAAATTCAACTTTAATTTTCTCTGATCTGTACTTTTATGTGCAAACTAAACTCGGAACAGCTCTGGCATATTTGAGTACCCATACAGTGCACCCTTGTAATATTTCAAAATTACTTCATGTGTGATTGTTCATAAATTAGGTTGTAGGTTCAAACAAAACCATGCAAGTACCAAGGCAACTTTTTCAATTCATATGTACTTTCTAAGTTTATCTTGGACATCACTGATGATCAGTGAATGAAAACATTGTGAAGCGACCTGGACTTACAATTGGTATAAATCTGTAATCATCAATCTGCCACAAGCATGGGTGGTAATCAATACTCATGCCTTCACTGTATGAGAAGCAGACTTTGCCCTGCAGTAGCACAGTTATAGGCACTTAGGCAAAATAAGAAATATACAATAATTAATTATTTTATCTATTAAATTCTAGTGGGGTTTGGGTGTACTAATAGGTACACCACTGCCTAACCCTTCAGGGATTACAGGCGTGGTGTTATGTTATGTAAATACTAGTTAACTATATTTTTATTCAAATAAAAATAGTCAAGACTCACGACTGTAGCACAACCATGCCAAGTTTGGGTCCTGGTGCCTTTGTGAGCCTTTGACTAAAAGCCAAAATCAAGTTTTCTCCTCTCTCCAATGGGATCTGAATAAAATAAATACAATTGTTTGTTTGTAAATTACACAGTGCCAAAATTGACCAAAAACTATGGTTGTTATTTGGATAACAGATTTAAAATATGCAGCCTAATAATTAGTAGTTCAATCTACTTACAGACACCATGATGGAGACAATACTGTTGAGAATAGCTTCAATCTCGGATTCGTTTGGTTCCTTGAAACAAACATCACAGACTCCCACTATTTTATGCAAGTCGTCCTCGATACCCTTCGGCGACTTCTCTTCTGCTATCTCTGCACCGAGACTCTTGAAATATTTCCTTAGTTCTAGTGCCTGAAAGCATCGATGTTCATAATTTTATTACATTCAACGCTAATAAACTTTCCCCGTCTACGACGGCTAGGTTATGTTGACGTAAACTTACTTGATCTTCGAGAGATATATCCATAAAAACTGCAGGCCCCTGCATATTGAATATTACAAAGTACGTACGTTCCTTTTAATTCAACTTAATTCTTTCCCTGGATGAGATATTATTAAAAAATACATGTGCCACAAGCAGTTTATGACACGGCAGGCAGGCACGGATCAGTAAAATGACAGAATTCAGAAACTGACAGAAAGAAAGATCCAAAAATGTACTCTGTGGAAAGATCAAAAACAACCCAGGAACCACAGAGAATTTACCTAACTACGTTTATCACCACAGGGCCCTTACTATGACCTCTATAGCAGGGCAGAAGTTGCCCGGATATTGAACTGCCTCGCTATTTTGTACTATGACATCGTTATAGCAGGCCTGTAACAGGCCTGCTAAGTTAACGTTTACAAAACCGTTCACCTTTTTTTTTGTATAGACTTTCGTACTATGACGTGCTATTTGACAGCAGCAAAATGATAATGGAACGGCTGTAATGTCAAAATTAGCGATTGCTAAAAAGTTACTATGGGACTAGCTTTTTCAACATCGTTTTGTAATCTAAAATGATATTCGTGGCAACATGTTAGGTTTATATATGTAATAAGAGTTTTTAAAGTGGATGGTGAGAATTGTAAGCGAATTAAACCAGACTTTTTCATTTTTGTAGCTGTGTAACGAGTACGAAATATGTAAATAATAAAATTGAAGTGTGAAAATCGTATGGAAAAACATACCAACGGCGTTGCATTTGGGAAATAAATAACAATAATGAAGTTAATGACAGGGAATAAGAATCAAGGTAAGAAGATATAACTTAAAATCATCAATGGTAACCAAAACCTATGAAAATACGTAATGTAAGTATAAATAAAAACCTACTCTACAAATCTACAATACTCAATTAATATTTGTATTTTACAGGCCTATCAAAAGATTTAGTCCCCCGTTTGTGCGAGGGTTTTGAACCTATAATGAAAATAATATATCCTCCAAAGGCTTAGTGATCTAAGCAGAGACTAAGGTGAGTGTTATCAATTCATCAGATTTTCTATTGTGGAGCATAACTACACTAGTGTGTTTCTTGTGTATGTTCCTTGCTATTAAACATAATTTGCTGTGTATTAAAGTGACAATGAAAAACATCAGCAAGTAATCTTTTAATCCATTTATTTCAGGAGATTCTCGGTATTGACTCAGAAAAACAATAATGACATCAATTTTATTTGGAATGCAGAACCAGTCTCCAGAAGCCTTTTACACTGAGAAGCATAACAAGACCCAAAACATTATTGAGAGGACCATTGATGTACTAAAGGCTCGATTGAGATGTTGATTAGCCCATCGAGTGCTACATTTCCAATCACAAATGTTTTGCAAATGCATGTGTTTCTACACAACATAATGTAACACAGTAAATTTATGAAAATAAAACAATGACCAGTGGATGGTGAGAATTGTAAGCGAATTAAACCAGACTTTTTCATTTTTGTAGCTGTGTAACGAGTACGAAATATGTAAATACTTAATAAAATTGAAGTGTGAAAATCGTATGGAAAAACATACCAACGGTGTTGCATTTGGAAAATAGATAACAATAATGAAGTTAATGACAGGGAATAAGAATCAATTAATATAGGTAAGAAGATATAACTTAAAATCATCAATGGTAACCAAAACCTATGAAAATACGTAATGTAAGTATAAATAAAAACCTACTCTACAAATCTACAATACTCAATTAATATTTGTATTTTACAGGCCTATCAAAAGATGTAGTCCCCCGTTTGTGCGAGGGTTTTGAACCTATAATGAAAATAATAAATCCTCCAAAGGCTTAGTGATCTAAGCAGAGACTAAGGTGAGTGTTATCAATTCATCAGATTTTCTATTGTGGAGCATAACTACACTAGTGTGTTTCTTGTGTATGTTCCTTGCTATTAAACATAATTTGCTGTGTATTAAAGTGACAATGAAAAACATCAGCAAGTAATCTTTTAATCCATTTATTTCAGGAGATTCTCGGTATTGACTCAGAAAAACAATAATGACATCAATTTTATTTGGAATGCAGAACCAGTCTCCAGAAGCCTTTTACACTGAGAAGCATAACAAGACCCAAAACATTATTGAGAGAACCATTGATGTACTAAAGGCTCGATTGAGATGTTAATTAGCCCATCAAGTGCTACATTTCCAATCACAAATGTTTTGCAAATGCATGTGTTTCTACACAACATAATGTAACACAGTAAATTTATGAAAATAAAACAATGACCGCATCTAGTTTAAAAAAATGTGTTTAATTTTTACCTGTTTACAAATTAAGTTATTATCATTTATCACATGATACTTTCTTATGACTGACTGAAACATATATACATATAAGTAGGAACCCATATTATCCATATAAATGCAATGAAAGTTTACAAGAACAAAAACTGGTAACAGAGATGATTGCCTGCAGGAGCCATAAATTCATATGGTGTACTTTGTTGGTTTCTAATATGCAGGTATATGTATATAAAAACACATCATGAGTATTATTCTTTATTTTAATTTTCATCCTAAATACATAGGTATGTATAATGATTAATTAGTTAGGCTCTCCACTGGATGGAATTACTAGATATATTATTTTTCAGATTAGTAGACTAGGAGATGTCAAGAATACTGGGGCTCCGTTGCATTCCTGTAAAAAGGTTATGTTTCTTGGATTATGGGCATTGCGGTTCTTGTATTTCGATATTTCAATAAATTCCTTTACTATAAATGTACCCATGTGTGTATTTTTGTAGGAACAACACAACAAAATACTTTTTTACAATAATTGTGACTGAAACAAAATTTACCAAAAGCACTCTATACTCTTATCGACTTTAATGTCTAGTAGGGCTTCGAACATTATATATTACTTTTGTAAAAGGCTGTGAAAATCATTAAATTATTAATCAAGTGAAATTTTGTTTATATTTACGCGCTGACAGTTGATGAACGTAGGTACGTTCTGAATATCACATTGTATCTTTAAGAGTTAAAAAGGTTTTTTTTAACGTGAAACTTGTGCTTTTAGAGCTTTTAGATAATAAATCATGGTAAGTTGTAATACATAATCTTAGTTATAACGTGTATTTATCTAAGAAATTCAAGTTATGATCATTAAAAAAAAAACCGGTAATGTGTTAGAGAATTATATCGTAGTTTTTGAACGTTGTTTATTCACAACACTAAGACTAAACTTCATCATCAAAGCAGGCAGAGACAAGCATTGCCGTTCAATAATCGTTCACCTTTAATACGGTCATGGTACGATTTTTAGCGATTCCTAAGCAGGCCTGCTTTTGAATGGAAGTTGACTGACAGGCATTTGAACGTTTTCTTAAAAGGTGATGGTAAGCCCCCTGATTAAGTTTTGATTGCCGTTTATGGTTTTCATCAGTCATCGACATAAGAATTAAAGTGGCAACACCAGCATAAATTGCAGTGACATTTGACATAAATGAATATGACACTGATGGAGTGTCAAATGTGTCAATACTGACATTACAAATATCGTTACTGACTGGAAGTCTGGAAAAAAAATGAAAATAAGTAGTTTTTCGATGGAAAGGTAATGTTATTATCTTCATAAAACATACGACTGTAACCCAAATTGCTCCAACATGAGTAGTTTTCACAAAACTAGTGATTCACGCGTCACTATAGGAGGCACAAAAGTGAAAAATAGTTTACCGATAATATCATCTGGAATTCCATCTTTAGACCATGTCATAGGTAAGTAAAACTTGTATCTAAGCGTTGAAAACCAATAAAAGAAGGATAGAAGGATGCTTGTATTTATCAAATTAGTTAACTTAATTATTTTGCAAATATAACCTAAAATTCGAAAGTGTCGTGATGGCCCAGTGGTTTAACCAGGTTTGTAGCCTTAACGATACTTGACAGTAATATTACATTACAATAGGCTGTTATTATTCCTTTTATTTATTTTACATACTAGCAAATTTTATTTTTAAATATTATTACAAAAATACAAACATTAAGAAATATAAAAATAGTAGCACACTAGTTTTGAAATCCGGTAGATGAATCTCCGGAAAATACACGCCGTGTCTACAAGTAATACTTTTTGAATCAAGTCCTTGATTCAACTGCCCTACGAGACCGTCCTTAGGTGTTGGTTAAGGCTCTTATGCCATTGGCTGTCACAATGGCACAATGACTGTTGTACCCACATCCCACATGTCAACAACCTCATGAGCCAAATCAAGATACCTATTTTGTTTATTTTTCTCGGCTTTCAGGTTCTTATCATGCAGAACTGTTATATCTATAATCATTACGCACCACTCTAATCTATCTATTGCCACCATGACAGGCCTTTTGCCAACAATAGTCCTGTCAGTGATGATAGAATGATCACAGTACTGTGATATTGCCATTTACACTTCAAATTCAATGAAATTATATTTCTGATCAAGCTTATATTTTATGCTGGCTAAAAGATTATCTCTATGCAAGTAGTCTCTGTTAGATAAGCTGTTATTATTATTATTTTACTCATTGATACTAATGTGTCAATTAATTACTTAACACATTAACCGCCGCGTAGGTCACCGGTGACCTACGCTAGTGGAGGTTTGACCTTCAACAGTTTTGGCCCGGCGGTGAACCTGTTAAGTCCCACGTAATTTATTTTATTTTATATTTATTTTGTTTATTTTAAGAAGGCTTACAGACTAATAACATGATAGGTAACAAAAATATATAATTAAGTTGCTAATAACAAGCCATGGGCGTACCCAGGGGGGGGCAGGGGAGGGCAGCTGCCCCCCCTTTGAAATCTCGCAGAACATGTATGAACTCGCCTAATTACTAATTAAAGTGTAAACGGGTCCTTATGCTCTAACTTTTAAATAAACCACGCAGTAGACACTGACAAAATGCACGATGCAATTGCCAAAAAACCGCGCGCGACGATGGCGGACCCGCGGACGTACATTACCGAATCTAGCCGAGCGTTCGAACGCTCGGCCCGGCTCGGCTTTATTCGGTAATTTTCGATAAGGACTTGCGAGCGACTAGCATTTATTTTATTTGACATGTTATTGTTTTATTTCACACATTTTATTTTACACTACACTACATACACCTAATGATTCATGTAGGTGTGTTTGTGTAGTGTGTATGACAAAACAGCCGCGGACGATCCGACCTAAAAAATCTGACTTGCCCCCTCCTACGCCAGAAGCTGGGTACGCCCATGTAACAAGCCTCCACAGATATATAATAATTACGATTAACTAATGCTTGAAAGTTGAAGTTTTTTTTTTATATTTTATTCTACATTTTCCATTTTCCGTTACTACATGTGTGCTTGAGCACCACCAGCCGGTGCTTCATTCGCAAAAAATGATTTGGCTAAAAGTTTTCTTGCCACTTTCGTCTTAGTGCAAAACAAGTCAATATCAATATCATGCTCACGAGATAATCCATTTAAGTTACGAGCGCTTCTAATAAGATAAGCATTACGCCTATAATTAGTGGAGGTAGAAGGCACACACAGTATGGGCCTCCGACGCAACCCAATAAGGTTAGTTCGAAATGCCAGTTTAGAAACGAGCTCAGAGCAGTCAATCGAGCCATTCGCTATGTTAATCAAGAAACATATATCATTGATGAGTCGCCTGTAATCTAGTGGTAGAAAATGGTACTTCTTGCACCGGTGCTCGTAATCTATGGATACTTGGTGCGCTTTGTAATCAAGATATTTAAGAAACTTTTTCTGGATACCCTCAATACGCAACTTATAGAACTCATATTGAGGGTTCCAGACTTGAGAAGCATACTCTAAGTGACTGCGTACAAACGAACAATATAAAACCCGCAATGTAATGAGACACAATTGATTTTCTATTGTCATGACTTACCAGTAAGTCAACCGGGGCTTGACAGGTTAAATTATCTTAATGACTATCTAAGAAAAAAAAACACTATCTACACAAATAGATTTTATTTTTATTTTTCAGGTGATGGTTTACCGGCAGGGAGTATATTTTCTGTTGGTATGTATACATTATGTTAGTTTCTTATTTTGCAAATGAAAAAAGAGAATGTAACCTGGTTCTGTCTCTCTAACAGAATTAATTATTGTGAAACTACTTTAAAAGTACTTTTGTTTTTCAGAGGAAGATGTCCTGGCTAACTATAGCAAAATTCTTTTGAAGTATTTCCTATCTGAAGGTGTAGCTTGCAAGCATGACTTATTTATTGCATCTGCGGATGATAATCCAGTGGATATTGTAAGTGAAGAAATAAAATGCAACAAAAATATTTCTAGCTGAACATATTTAATTACTCAAGTCCCATGTAATGAGACACAATTTATCTTCTATTGTTCTGACTCACCCGTAAGTCAGCCGGGGCATGAGCGGTTTAAGGAATTAAAATAAATGTGCAAAATAAAAATTAACAGTACCCGAAAAGTTAGTTCCATAATTATTTTACAAAACATCTGAATTTTAAGTAAATATTTTTCTTTTTTATTAATTTTCAGGCTAAAGAATTACCACTACCTACCATAATTCCTCAAGATGATGAGGTCACAACAACAGCTAGTGATGTGGATAAAATGAAAATAGCATGGAGATATGAAGGACTCAGTCAGGTGGAGTCATCATTTGGTAGCAACACTAGCTTTGGACACCATTTTGATCTAAGCAAACATATTGATGCCAACATTATTGATAGCTGCAATATCAAATATTGTAAATTGGATATGGATAATGGAAAGGTCAATGGTAAGAAATCATTGTTAAATGAAATACTTTTGAATTTGCCTCAAATTATTATAAAAATAAATATTATAGAACTTATCGTGGACACATATCTGATGGAAGATGCGCTGCGTATCTTTGGTCATGTGACGCCAGACCAGTCAAAAAGATACTTAAACATTCAACCTTACACATAACCAAATTATGCGTTAGCTCTTTGAGCATACTAACTATGGTATATCTGATGCACTATCTGTCAGATGTACATGGGTTACCTCAATTTCAGAATAATTATTTAGTTTTCATGTTAATAATTCAATTTTTTTATTTTAGGTTTTAAAAATAGCCTGTACCACAAATTGCTGACTAGTATTAAAGAATTCGTTTCTAAGGAAGAATATCAAAGTAGTGTTAAGAAAAACAGTAATATTTTAAGGATTGGTATACACTCATTAGGATCTCCAGTGTGGATGGCAATGGACTGTGATGATGAAGCCAGTGGGACATATGGACAGGATCTAATCAAGTTCATGTATTGTCTAAGAGTTATACTCAGGGACACCAATGCTGTTGCATTTATTACAATTCCTGCACATTTATTTGATGTAAGTGACTTAAATTAAATGTATTGTGAAAATGATACTCAAGCACAGATTTCACCTCAAACCAGAGTAGCCCAACTATCGATAGTTTCCCTATCGATAGATGACCTCGAAAAGTAGTAACAATATCGATAGTGCTATCGATAGTATCGATACTATCGATAGCACAAATTAACTAAATAATTAATACTATTGATTGGAAGCAATAGTATCGATACTATCGAAGACCAGCATGTTTAGGAGCGATACTATCGATAGTATTACTTTGTTTGAGCTATCGATACTATCAATACTATAGATATTATCGATAGTATTATTTTGTTTGAGCTATCGATACTATCAATACTATCGATAGTATTGCTCCTATACATATGCTGGTCTTCGTTGTATCGATACTATCGATACTATTTTTGTATATCAATACTATTGCCCTGTATCATACTATCGATAGACTATCGATACTACTGATATGACGTCAACTATCGATAGCTTAACGATAGTCGACTATTGATAGGCAACACTACCTCAAACATAGATTTAAAACAATTTGAGTTTGAGTATCATTCTGTAAATCGGACATCAAGTACTAACCATGACATGACATGATAGTTTTATGTTTTTGTTTACAGGATGATCACATAATGAAAAGACTTTTGTACTCAGTTGATAATGCAGTCAGAATAGAATCATTTGCTGGCTCAAGTCGTGAAACAAACCCTGTGTACAAAGACTACCATGGGTTGTTCCATATTACCAAGTTATCTGCTATTTACTCACTTGTGCCTTTTGTGCCACCCAGTCTTGACATGGCTTTCAAACTGAAGAGGAAGAAGTTTGTCATAGAAAAACTTCATTTGCCACCAGGTAAGTTGAACAGTGTTTAATTTTTTTTAGAAGTATAAATTAATCTTAAATGAAGTTTAATTTACACTTTTGTAATACTTCTAGTTCATATTGTGACATAAATTCTAAATACTCTCAATTATTAGGCCAAAGACTTTCCCTATTGTGTATTAGCTTTCTAAAAGCATGATCTGTGGCTAGATATGGGCAAACCTTTGCCTCTAAGCTTTTAATATCCATTCACATATCAATAATAATAAGACATGATTTCTCTCTCCTCATTTTATATATCAAGTAAATAGAGGTGGATTTAGCTAACCTAAACTTAGCTAACATAATTGGTGTCCATTAACCTTATTAATGTATTTCAGAACTTCAAGAGACCAAAGAACGGGAACAAGATGACATCACAAGCATACCAAGTGTGAACTGTGGTGGATTTAAGAAAAGAGACATTGAATTTTAAAATCTTTATAGCTAGTAGTATATGATAATAATAAATAAGTAAAACAAATAATATTTTTTGTGATAATGTGAAATATACAACTATGAACTGTTTCTTACGAATTTTAATAAGTCTTTGTTATATTTTTGTAACTCGATGTTGCTGTGAGTGATGTCGCAATGAACGCAGCAAGTATCTCCATAACGAACCTGTAATTTCACAGTGTAAATGCTGAGGCATGCATGAGCGACTCATGCATTAATTTTAAACAAAAATGCCTTAATACTCAGTCACCCCACCTGTTCACCAGAGCGTATCTCCCTAAAACCGGCGAATCTATTCATCGTCCGTTTGTTTATTCACATACTCACATTATTAGTTGTAACTATAGCGTTTTGACCACATTTCTCCGTGTCGTATTACAGTGAATCCTTGTGCGCCGTTTCTTATTTTTCCGAATTTTTTCTCGTTTTAGCTTTATTTAAAATGTGCAAAAATGAAACAAATGCTAAAGTGCTATTTGGATGTTTTAATACCATATTTTTTGTAAGTAATTTTCTACTGTTTAAAATTCTCTTTACTGTTCGTGTACTTAAATGAAAAACCAGTTGCTAGCTTATTTTCTTACTTCCTGGCGTTAATAGAGTGAGGACGATAAGTTTAAATAAAGACAAATTAACATACATTAATTTAAAGATGTACTCGTATTTCTCCAGGCGTGCGGTTTTTTGGAAGTTATATGTGGGTTTCTATTACTCTGTGACTCTAAAAGAATCCTTCTATCTCGGCTCCTGGCGGCGCCTGACGACGATATACTGACGCAACCACCATTCTATTACCTATCCCTCGTGCTATTGGCTGCTGGGCTAGCTATGTGTGCGACAGGAGCCCTTGGCTGCTGGGCTACTTACATGCCCAGTTACACCGTCCTAAGTATTGTAAGTTTTACCTTTTTACTACTACCTAGTACGTCGTGCACGTAATGTTATTGCTGAAATTTTTATGTGCTAATGAGCAGCATAGGTCACCGACCGATATATGCAACGCGGTAGCGTCAAGGCGAAACGAAGTTTCGGGCTTGGGCGTAAGCTAGCTACTGAACTGATAATAAAAATACAGTAGTATAGTGGTATATAGATATACGTACCCTATTCTGTTTAGTCTGTAGGTCTGACTGTATGTGAAACTAGTGTCCGATACTGTAAATACTTGATACAAGAAAAATAATTTTAATAAGGTTTAAGTAAAACTTTCTTTCAGTACTTCTTGGTGGTGTTGTCAATGTTGCTATGCGAATGCGCCGGTGGAGTGATAGCAGCTATCTGGCCGCGGTGTCTGGGCCTGCAGAGTTCACGCGGAGGAGCGGTGGGTGCCCTCCAGACCTACTACGCGTTACCCGACTTCGAACACTTTACTGCAGCCGTGGACCTGGCACAAACTGAGGTATAAAATACATAGTTAAGGTAGTTAATGAAGCTTAAACCGTTCACCTAAGAAAATTATAATGTTAATAATATAATGAAACTATACATAATATAATTTTGGACAAGAGAAATGTGGTTACATCACTACATTTCGTCTGTAATCGCAGGGTACTCACAACCACGTAAGTATTGTGTTAACGGATTTGACAAATCATTTTCAGTTGGAATGCTGCGGAATGACGGATGCTCGGAACTACGACATGTCCATCTGGCAGCTGAGACGGCTGGGTCCGCGCGGGATGTCGGTGCCGCTCAGTTGCTGCGTGCAATATGAAGATAACGTCTCATACCTCAACCCTGCGCCGGTTAACGCGTCGCGATGCCAGGAAGTACAGCCTAATCCCACGTTTAGATATGTGCCGGTAAGATACACTTCGTTTTTCGATCATAATACATAAGCGACACGCGATATTCCTTTATCTAATAAGTGAGGTTCTCATCACGCCTTTATAACAGAGTCCAGTCGCAGTGCTATTTGATTGTTCTTCATTATGCCACGTGTTTCAAAACTGGCACAGTACGTCAGTAACAGCAAGTTCAAAGGTTCATTTCTGAAAATTAAAATTGTAATAGCCATTTCTTTTGATTACAGGGTTGTCTCGGACCATTAGAAGACTGGTACCAACAACAATATTTAATCCTTATGCTGGGTTTATTCATTGTGGCTCTCTTCAAACTGGGAGTCCTGTTGAGCACTGTATTTTCGTGCATTCGGCTCAGAAGACGCAGACAAATACTACAAGCTTTCTCAATGAGGTCTCTAGATAATAAAACTAATGAGAATATCTATGAATGTAAACTGAGTCCGGTCCATGAAGAGCCGATTACTGCTAAATACATCCAGCCGAATAATTTCTACAGCCCAAGAATACGAAACCCTAGAATTTTCCACAACAAACCGAATGAGGTCGTATGAGAATTAGCAACGGAGATAAATGCTTTAGAGAGGAAGTTGGAAAGATTTTCAGATTATTTGTACAAGCATCAAGCTGACTCTATCATGTGGTGATCAGATTACCAGCTAAAACAGGTTTTGTATTATTGCTGGCTCTTTTTCGTAAAAAAGGTAAGTTTTTGAGATGAGTCTGTCAAAAACAACAAAGTACGAAATGTGTGCCATAAATTGAATATTTTCAGAAATATTTTCTATTTTATAAGAGTAAAGGAATTCCGTTTCATTTGTTCTCTAAAGCAATTCCTCCGGTTTAACGTTAGTGCCCATAAATGTGTTCGGTTAGTTTAGTTAGGGTTAAAAATAAATTAAACACTTTCACTCAATATGCAATATTATTTTCAAAAGAACGTTCAAAAATTGGTCCTAAAGTTAAAACATTATTAACAATGGCTCTGGAATGTTGCTATCATTCACAATAGTTGGTTTTACAGCTGTAAATTATATCAGAGAGCTAAACCTTCATTGGTTGGATTGTTTTTACATAATGATTTTTATTAATTTCATACCCATCTCTGGTACACATTGATCAAAAATTCCTAAAGTTGTTAAACAACAGTTTTATATTTACACTACTATAAAATAACGAAATGGGTGAATATGCATTCTCAAATACATACTAAATAATAAAAAGAAAATGCACTTTACAAAGAATATGCTACACATTCGTTGAAAAAGTAAATAATAATGAAACCAACAATCTATTAATTCCAGAATCTCTCAAAACCCCAAACTAAAATGATACCATGAGATCCTTAACAATAACAATAATCTATGTATAATAATTGATACTATTTATAATCTATTGACCATTGAGACCGACATCACAGTAAAATCTACAATCATCTTAGGTACAGGAATGATCTTATTATATTCTTAGTTCATAAAAATTTACATTTTGCACTATTTTAATGAATTGGGCTGACCCCAAGTTTGACAAGCCAACAAAATACGTGTTGTCGGAATAAAATTCATTTCTAATGTCGATAAAACGTCTGTTGGCTGGTTAAATTAAAGTTGTTAAAAATAGGGAAAGCCGCACATTGGCCAGGTTTCAGCAGACGAAAATGTAAATAAACTTAAGTTGCGTGTTGTGAGAGTCGAGGTGATTAACCTTTTGGCATCGGACAACACGATAGTGAGCGTAGTGTACAGGCGGATGTCGGACGTATTAATTGTTGTCTATCGCAATCTTGCCACACGTTCAATTAGTAGTTATTTCCAAAGTTTAAATTATCTAATTAAGTAACTAGATTACCGATGCCCGCCTTTTCACAAAAGTTCGCTTGGCTGTCAGGAGCTAATCACCTCGATTTATATTTTGTAAACTATGTTTTAACATAAAAGTCGGTACATTTATTGCCCCGTTTATTTCTCTTGTTTTCATAAATAAATTCATTATAGTAAATAAAATATTGTCTTTTGTGCTTTTCACCTTATAAACTACAATAAAATCTGCAATAAATATACATTAGCCTACTCTGCAGCTAAACAATAATTATCATAAGAAGAATAGAATGTCAGTTTCGTGGATACTCGTGAGACTATCGGTAGTATATTTAGCTTAAATATGTTTATTAATATTACAAACATTTTAAAATTAAAATATTTACAAAGGAATTATTAACAATAGTAAAAACTATAAACACTACGAAATTGATATTTTTCATAATAAATAGTCTACAAAAAACAATGTGGTCCAAAATGTAAAGTGGCTTACTGTCGGTCACTTACAGTATACTCGTAAGTAGTAAGTAAGTAGGTTCTACTGGCCATACTCCACACTGGCCTTGTTAAATTCCTGTGTTATAACTTTGGTCATCATTTGTTCCATATTGGTCATACATTTGTATTTTTTAGAAGGTATAATAAACACATTATGTAGACAAAACCCGAATATGATAAAGTCCAATTGACTTTAAAGTGGGTCAATTAGTAATTATCTAAAAACGCACACATATACTTTGTGGCATTTATAATTTAAAGGATATCGTTCAAAAACGAGTTGTCTAAGGAGTTGAGGAGCTCCTGAGCGGTGAGATTGCTGGCGTCCGTGGAAGGCATGTTGTCAAGGAAGTCAAGATTGAAGTCTGTAGTTTGTCCAGTGAAGGAAGACGTGTTATGGAGCGATGGGAACGAGTGCTGCGCAACGTTTCCATTCTGGCTTTGCATGGGCCCATTCTGGGACATCATAGAGTTCTGCTGCATAGGATTGTTCTGCGTGTGCATTGGCCCCTGACCTTGCATGGGTCCGTTTTGCATGGGGCTGCCCTGGTGGCCCATACCCATGCCGCTTTGTTGCATTGACATGCTTTGAGACTGGCTCATGTGGATATTTGGCATCTGGAAAAAAATAAAGTGTTTAAAATAAAGGTTTATTTGTGGTTATAACAGCAAATGTAACAACAATAACAAGATAATGTTACCTGTCCTTGCACGCTCATCATCTGGTTCTGTTGCATAATAAGGTGAGACATGGGCGACTGTTGTTGGTTGGACCTACAATGTAAACATAATTATGAGCAACTACATAATAACATAAGTGTCCGATAAGTATGTAATGGGTTTAGTATAATATATGTGTTATTTAAACCAAGTTATCTAAGCTACTGAATAAATAAACGTAGCAATCATTATTAAGTATTGATTTTTTAGTTTTTATCAAAATTGGGCCCAAGACTTGCATATTTTCGGTTTTTATTGGACTGTCCCAGTAATATTTTTCGAGCTAGTTGTTTTTTTTTTGTTTGGCACGCTCTGTAATATAAACGACTTGATAGGTTCTAACATAAATGTCATTTTTGACCATGTTCGGTATAAAAAAGGGATTGTAAAGACGAATTTCAACACCGCAAAAAAAAGAAAACCTAGTCTGTATTTTCACACGAGCAGAACATTGAGATTTGTTGTAAAAAATACTACAGTTTATTGCTGTAAAAGAGACTACAATTTTGACAAGTACAGAATAGAGTGATGTATATTGTATACCGTTGTTGCTGCTGGTGTTGCAAGAGCTGTTGCTGTTGCAACCGCGCTTGTTGTAGTTGCATCTGTTGTTGTTGCTGCTGCGTTATACCGCCCATCGTGCCCATACTGAAACCTGAAATCATACAGAGTGTTATATTTTTCATGAGCATGACATCCAAATGTTTCAGTGAAAACCTAATTTACTAACGCCTTACTCAATATTGGTCAGTAGAAAGCGTAACTGACACCATAATTGTGTTTAGTTTCGCCGTTGCCAACCATTCTCCTGGAAATGTGTCAACAGACGAAACTTCCTTTTCTAGGAACCAATGTGGAGAATGGAATGTAATATGCAATGGCATAGAAGCCTCACCTTGATGATGATGCGGGAACTGCTGCCTCGAAGCTTGCTGCTGCATGAGTACGTGTCGCCACTCGGGCGTGTACTGGCGCGCGTGGTGCGGAAAGGGGCGCGGCGCGGGCGCAGGAGCGCGGCGCACGCCCAGCGCGGCCTGCGCCCCCGCGCCCCCGCCCACGCCGGCACCCACGAACCGTGCCTTGTACTCCGGCGGCGGGGGGCGCATCTGTTGCTGCTGCTGTGCGCGAAGCATTTGCTGCTGCTGTTGTTGCAGCATTTTCGCTTGTTGCTCCCGCGATATTCCAGCTGCGGCAACGCCTGTTGTGCAAGTTATAATATTGTATGAAAACAAAAAACCTAAGGGTAATTTTTGATTTGTATTTTACAGCCACACATCCCGTGCATCTTGTCTTTACCTGACAAATACTTGAAGATGGCTTGGTAACCAATTAACCATTCGAATTTGTCAGTCTAAATAATTATATTATGATTGTGGATTGATACTAAATTAACCATAGCAATATTCAAAATGGAATGCCAGTCTAAATACTTCATTTCACGAGATGGATTTCACCAACTCGTCTGCTCATCATGTCATATACAGGCATGTTCAAGCGTGGAATACAATTACTGTACTGACCGAGAGGTGGGCCGCCTTGTTGCGACTGTTGCTGCTGTGGGTTGCCCTGTGGCCGCGCGCGCATTGCCTGCGAGAAATTGATACTCTGCGACTGAGACACCGAGTACGAGTCGCACCCGCCACCTGCAAACATGAAACAAAAATTTAAAAAAAATACTTAAATCTTCCTTCTACATTTAACCATGTAATTGGGACAGCTCAACATGATGTATTTATCTTATATACATCTATATTTTAGCCAATTTTGTATGAACAATGTACGTACCTACTTCTTAATAACATTTTTAGTTAACTAGAACTGTGTACCTACAGCAAAACAATATTCTAAACAATGTATTTTCTATAAGTATGTGGTGGTGATTCTACATCTATTCGTGTGAAAACAACTCATTCTTGTTGTGTACTTTTGCATAAGTATTAGGCACTCAGCTGTAGAGAATGACGTATCTTTCCTGGTACATATCTATTTTAATAAAATTTTACTCCTTTTATAAATGCGAAAGTTTGTCAATTTGGCAATCACGCGAAATATTGGCTGAACGGATTTGCATGAAATATAGCACAGAGATATATTTTAGTCTGGAACAGCAACAGGTCTGGTCAGCAAATAGGCTCTTTCTAACCTGGAAAAAAAATGTACGGTTCGCGTGGAATCATATTATGAAATATCAACCTTGACGCTTGACGCGGACCAAGTCGCGGGCAGATGCTAGTGGTGTAATATTCTTATGATGATGAATCGTAACTCGTAAGTCGTAACCGAATATTCTATTCACAACATGAACATTAAGTAAAAACAAAAGGTGCACAATAACACAGTAGGTACGTGAGTACCTGTCCTTACACGAGATCTGTAGATAGATTACTTATACATGTAGCAGAGGTTTATTTTCTCGTACGTCGTAAACAACGACCAGGAAAAATGTGAAGAACGCAGGTAACAGAAACCGAAAATATTAATACAACGGTTACTACCTAACAACTTTCGACTAATTATTCTTAATAAAAACAGGGCTAAATTAGAACACCTATCAACGCACTATTAATTAGTAAGAATACTCAAGGACCCTATTGTACCTATTTAGGTAACACAAGTATTCATGAGACTTGATGATACCTTTAAGCTTTAGATTATACTCAAAAATCCCTACAAAATCATACGCCTTGACCCAACTAAACAGTTTGTATAGATACACATGCCTAGTGCCCACCCTCTCCGGAATATAGAATGTGATGTTAACATTAACCGGCACATTTTCGATAATTATAACAGTCAATACAATTTAGTAATTAGAATGTAACACAAACCCGTCTCTCCTCTACATACATGAAATATGTAGAGTGGGATGCATCATGCAAGTGCAGCGGAGTGCGTAGGTAATAAACACGTCAATCTAATGTCATCCAAGGTGCGCGACTTGGCGCATTCTCGCAGAGCGTCAACCTCGGCTCTCCGCCCCTCGACCACTCACCACACGGATTACGATAAATTAGAGATGCAGAAGCTTCACAGACTACAAAGAGACGCCGAACTCTTCGAAATGCCAATAATGTTTACATGTCCTACTTATTCGATTCTATTAAAATATTGTAAGAAGTATCTCATAATATTATATTAATAAATTATTAATAATTAATAGTTTAGTTAAGCAATACCGACCCTTTTAATTTTATAAAGCTGCATAAATTTTTCGCCTGTCGGTTGTTTTCTTAGCCTTTGTAATTTTAGCTTAGCAATACTGTAATTTTAGCTTTTTGGATAATAGGTACCTCAGAAGGGAAAGCATTTATAAAGCCACAAAAAATCACGAGGTAAATATTAAAAGACAGCACAATAAAAACTATTAGGCACTCAATGACTCTCGTCAATATCAATGGACCGGAATTGAATCATCATTTTTGGCGTGTCATTAACATGACTCCGCCGTGATTGAGAAAGCGATACCTATATGCTGATGTGCTTGATATGAACTTGTGCATATGTTCATTCAGATAATATTACAATACAATTCTAATTTAGATTGTAATTATTTTTATATTATACACGGTGATAATTGGAAAAAAAGTAAATTATCTACTTACACAATAAACACAACCGGAAGGAAAATATACTTTCATAAACACTACGATAATAATACCTACGTTTATTTAAACTCTGTATCTGTATTCTGCTCTGATAGCAATCCTTTTTTTAACATACTGTCTCAAACAAACATTTTCACGCGGAGTGTGGATACACTCCGTACGAGTATGACCTCCGCAAATTGATCGATCCCCGGGAGATCTCAACTCAACCTCTCAGCCCTTTTTATCAGAAACCTTTTTTGTTGATATTTAGACTAACCTTGATGGTGTTGTGGTGATGGCGTGCCCTGGTTGTGGAAGCTGGCGTACATGCCTTGTTGGGCAGCCACGGATACGTGCCCGCCATTGCCCGCGCCGCTCACTTGCATGTGCTGCGCTGCTGACACCTGAGACAAAGACACACATTATACATCACTTACCTATAGCAATTACAATAGGTAATACTGTATTTCAGCGCAAGATCCACTGATGTTGAAATTGCGGAAAAACATTTTCACAAAACTACGCTGCGCTGTCACAACTCACACCGCCACCGCCGCCGCGTGCTTAGATAATTGTATGTATTTTTTATTATGTTGTGTATTTGATTTTAATAACTAATAAGGTTACCTCTTAGGCCGCTATCACACGGACTGCACCACTACAACCGACCGCGTGCAGTTGGTATCATGACTGCACGAAGTCGAACGTACAACTGCATGCAGTTGAATATAGAGACTGCGTGCGGTTGTTGTGGTGCGGTCCGTGTGGTAGCGGCCTTAAATCTCCTAAAACTCCCATTATCCACTCCTATCCGTTATCCTCTAAAACTCCCATTTTCCAGTATAAAACAACCATTTATTTAGAGTTATTCCTTTCTGATCCCCTGAACGGATCCCCTGCTGAATTATTATCATGTTTTAATTGCTGTCTGATCCACTATAAACTTTCGTCATTCCATTCTGATCCCCTTACTATTTTTTGACAAGTAAGTACAGTCGAGAGAAAAACAGTTGTTCATGTAGAAAAATATTTATTTTCACATACCTGACACTGACAGTACCACCATCCTTGTGCAACAATAAGATTCGCCCTGTTTTTTCAAGTTTTGCATCTATAGTGTATAAAACTACAGAACTTACTAAACTTGTTAATTTTATGTTATAATTTTATTCATATACCTGCCAGTTATTCAAATAAGTAGGTACCTTGTATGAAAAATTACTATAACTTTTTATTATTGTTGCACATTCAAAGATGATGATTATGTTTTAGGCAGAAAAGAGGCATAACAGCGTAGGTACCTAAGTCGTAGAAACTGACATTCTCATGTAAATGCAATAAGTAATTTAGTAAGGAGTAAGTAGTTACGGCTAGATTTTCTATACATGGAACATGACTACAATAATATTGCGTACCTAACTAGGTACTTGAGATGTATACTATTCGTTGTTGTACTTGTACTTACATAGTTTGCACTCAAAATATAGAAATGGTAGGTAATGCACGTTTGATCGAAAAATTCGGTTTACATATAATCTATCTATAATATAATATAATCCTCGTTGGTCTAGTGGTTAGTGACCCTGACTGCAAAGCCGGAGGTAGTGGGTTCGATTCCCACCCAGGACAAACTTTGTGTGATGAGCATAATTGTTGGTTCTGTGTCTGGGTGTAATTTATCTATAATATGTATGTATTTATAAATTATATAAGTATGTATATCAGTTGTCTGGTTACCATAACACAAGCTCTGCTTAGCTTGGGATCAGATGGCCGTGTGTGAGTTGTCCCAAGATTTATTTATTTTTATTTATTTTATCATAATTAGGTACCTACCTACATAGAATATTTTAAAAGGTACCTACAATAATTGATACAGCCTAAAATGTCATTGTCAAAAGTCATTATAAAGTTAAACAAAACCTTAAAGGTGGTATGGGAAAGTATTCACTCTAGCCGGGGTTTGAAACATTTTAAAATAGTAGTCTGGCATCTTAAAATGAACTAATTATTTTGCTAACACTAGGCGACACCTAAATAAAACAATATGGCAGTAGGCATCACATTTCGGTGTCATAACATAACGCCATTACGCCAGTGAAACCGAGCGTAAAACGTTGCATGGAGAAGCGGATTAAAAGACATTCGTGGACATTCATTCCCTTATTAGCCGCATTTGTCTAAACAGTGTTTGTGGACATGGTTTCGAGTTCGACTCGTTACGCACGAGTAGGTATGATACATTTTACAGTTTTCACAGCAGCAGTTTATATATCAGCCAACCAGTGTAGCTTACCGATAATAAAGTCATTGTTGTTTGAGATAACACGTGAATTTTTATTAATTAGCAACTAACATTGTTATCATTTTTGTTCCGACTCCATTCGATTCAAACTTCTGGCGTTGAATTTCGTAACAGAATTTTTTGAACTATAAGGAAAAACAAGCTACTATAATTAAAAATTTAAAAAACACGACTGCAAAAATTGCACATTGTTTACTTGTCAGTTTTTTTTACGACGTTTTTTATTTACAGTGTTATATATTTTTTAAATCTACTTGTCAAATTCTAGACGATAAACATAGACACGACCAGATTCATTAAAAAAAAAAATTGAGGCTGGTATTAATTTGCTTTTTAAAGTGACCACACTGCTTTCTTTTTATTTTTAACTAGCCTATGTTACTCGGAACGATGCAAGGATTGTAACGATACCCCATACATCTAAATCGGTTCAGGCGTTTAAAAGTTATGGTGGAATAAAGAAACTCACATACATACATACATACATACATTAACCCTGAACACATAACACTCCTTTTTTTGGGGCAGTCGTGTAACAAAACAATTTCGCCTTTTAATGGTTTCTCGTGAAACCTTGTCAAGTTTGAAAGTATTTTTTATTGCTTACTGTAACTGAAACCTTAGAAAAAAACATTTTCTAGAACAATCATTTTCTTTTACATTAATTTTTTTGCACGTGTTCAAAAATTGGTCGTGTTCATAGGGTAAGAATATTATTGATTAATCGTATAGAATTTGGCCTGTTTATTTAGATATCAGGAATAGATACCTACCTATATGCTAATCTATTTATCTGTACATTTCAGACTGATACGGCCATCAATACACGTAACATCTGCATGGAACCAGTGAATACTAGTAATGACTCTCAAACTCTCAAGAAACCTTAGCAAAATAAATCGAGATTATAATCGGGGGGCACGGCAGTGCCCCCGCCAAAGTCGAGCGCGAAGCAAACACTGCCGTACCATCCTTTACTGGAACCATTTCGCCGCATTTTCAGGCCCCTATTTGAGAACCTCTGGATAAGACCAGAACGCAGAAATTTTCGTCATCCAGTAAGCTGTAATCATTTACTTAAAATCCAAAATTTCAAGTCTGTAGGTCATTTAGTTCCGAAGTTAAGCGAAAGCAAAGTTTCGCAATTATGACACTCACTCACTCATGATCATCAAAATAGAACTAGTACTTCCCATAAACTCAAAGACCTGAAATTTGGTACAGAGTTAGGGTTTAATGGCCACATAAAGGCAAAACTATAAAAACTAGGACAATCGAAGATCTGGAGTACCTGGTGACCCTGATTAGAAAACACAAGAGCCCAACCAAACTATTAGAGATCGCGACATACCGCCTTTACAAAAAATATTCAATTTGGTGGGCCGCTTCATTAAAAAAGAAACAAAAAAAAACTGTGTCAAATAAGAAAATCTAATAAAATAAATCAAAATAATATACGTTTCTACAAAAAGAAGTGAAATCCCACCAAAAACATTCTGTAAAAAACTAGCCAAGTCTCGATGGAGCTGCTTGTTTATCTCTAAAAAGTAATGAAATCTAAACAAAGTCGTGCCAAGTCTAAGGTTCCTTACTACGATTTCTTTATTATTATAGTTAATGTTGTGTGACTTGGCCGTTGAAGGGTACAAAACCAGGTGCTCCATGACAACATTGCACCAATCTGTCGCCAGAACCGCTACCCATTGACGATGGAAAATTGCCACTTGGAAAACGTTGATTCAATAACCAGTCAATTGTAGGCTTGAGTTGACTTGTACACACTAACGTATAAAGAATGTTCAACGGCCAAGTCACACAACAATAACTATAATAATAAAGAAATCGCAGTAAGGAACCTTAGACTTGGCACGACTTTGTTTAGATTTCATTACTTTTTAGAGATAAACAAGCAGCTCCATCGAGACTTGGCTAGTTTTTTACAGAATGTTTTTGGTGGGATTATGTTTGTTAATAAATGAAACGATCAAAGTTATAGACTTTATATTATAATTATGCCATGGGAGTGGGACCGCGTTACGTCATAGCCTTACTATTGCCATTCGTAGGAACATTGAAGACTGAAGAGTCTTTTACAACAGCATAGCAACAAGGCCTTCGGTTGGCAGTCATGATGGTCCAGTCATGGGAATTCGAAGGGCTTATCTAACTTACTAATCATTTTGTATCACTCTGTAAAATGACGTTGCAGACATTACCTATACGAAATAGATCTCTATAAGTGCTTATGATTGTTATGACAAAGGTACGTTCACATCTGCCTTCGGTGCCCTCTTCGTGCCACTCAAGCAGAAAATCTTAACATGCAATGTGCTTTATTATCATCATATTCAGCATACTATAGGTAATACTGAATATACACATCATAGGTATAATACCAATGCTTAAAGGATTAATGCATTTTAAGGCATGGCGTTCGTAAATACCACACATTCGCTTCACAACAAAAATTGCTGGCTGGACTATTCAAAATGTCATTTAATTAAACTGGAATTGTGTTGGCCGCATGCCTGACGGGCTTTGGGCCAAAGTTACAGAGAAGAGTCCTGCTGGAGACATTGGACGAGCTAGATAAAGCAACTCTAAATCAAAATGTCTAACGGCCTGGCCACAGCTAACGGCGGCGCGAATTGCGGGGCGTCTGGAGTCGCGTCTTGCGATGAGCGACGCAAACAAATGGTAGAGAAACTATGAAGTATGCCACAGCTATCGGCGGCGCGACCTGCGGCGCGTTGAGCGTCGCGACCTGCGAATCGATGAGCGTCGGGCGTTCTCGGCGGCGACGGGCGGTGCGTCTTGCGAATGAAACAAATGTACTAGCGAGTATCGAGGCGGCCACAGCTCAGAGCGGCGCGCGCGGCGGCATCGGTGGACGCATTCGGGATCGCGCGACCGAAACAAATAATTTTGTTTTATTCGCGCGTTTTTTTATAAAAGTAATGGATACGGAACAATTTATAAGCGAAATATTGAGTAGACCAGCAGTATGGATGTCAAAACATCCACATCATAAATATAGGCATGTTATAAAAAAGTTGTGGGCCCAAATAAAACAACAATTTCCTGTTAATAGTGGTAAGTATTTATTACCTATTTTTTACAAGTAATGTAGATACGGCAATTTAGTTCAAACTTTTGATGGGGGCCATTTAATTTAAACTTTTGATTCATTTTAATAGTTTAGCCGTTCTCTAAATACGTCCACCGCTGACGCCGCCGCGGTCGCAACAACTCTAGCTGTGGCTTACCATCGCAAATCGCGCCGCCCGCCGCGACTCCAGACGCCCCGCAATTCGCGCCGCCGTTAGCTGTGGCCAGGCCGTAAGTAATAGACTTTAGCCCAGCAATGGAAATGACAGTTAGAAACATTAACTAGCTTTGGGAAATGGACATGGACAATTATTCCTATTTACAATAGAAGTCCTATTATGAAACTTATTCACGGAAAATTCCGATTTTGGCATATAGGAAGCTTTCCGAGTAGAGAAAGTTGCCCTAGTTGCTACAAATATTATCGTGCATCGTATTAAAATGCAACCACACACCTCCTAACGAACGAGGCGCTAAGGGAAACGGATGTCAACTAGCCATTACTAGACGACCGGGCTATTCAATCCAATATGTCCCCACCGATGAAGTGGTCCGGGAGTTATCATTAGTATGTATTCATACATTAGCGTCTACGCCTACCATATTCTTTACCGTTTTGTTTTATATTTGAGTAGCTTAGGCCTGCGATTTCGCGTGAAAGTCAAGTACCTATACCATAAAACATATCCTATGAATGACACTCAGCAATACCACAAACAAACAATTTTACTATTTTATAATACTAGTTTAGTTTAGTATGTACGTACCTGTTCAGCAGCGTTTATTATTGGGATGCTATGCTACAATTAAAATATTTTTTTTTATAAATACCTATTTCCAATTTACAAACCCTTAACAAGATCAAAAATATTTAAATTCAAACGCACGGGCTGTTACAGTGTGACTAGCTACAGTGTGACATTTTTTTTTTTCGAGAACAAAACATTTCACACTTCATTCGGTATAAATTCATTGATGATTGATTGATGATCGATTGACTAAATATTAAAGCCGTAAGTGGCGATGACAGCTACAATTCTGACGGAGAGCGGAGATGAAAACACGTCATCATCACCTTCGCGTTCAAGCTGCGCTCAAGCCTCGACGCACGGCAAACCTGTTTGGAGCGGTCCGTCCACCCGCGATTTTTGTTATTCTCCAACAATATCATATCGTTCTAAGTCCGCTTACCCGTATGCTGTTTGCATTATTATCAAGCAAGACAGACGACCTAACGGCACCGCTCTTGCCTCTTATCCATCCGTACATCCCTTTTTCGTATGACCCATTATATCTGGGATTGATATCAAGAATGCAGGTAGAGACACTGTAAAGAGAGCAGTGTGGCACGTTTTAGAGTGTTTCATCAGTTTGGGACAGTTACACGAATATTTTTAATGTGCTTCTAGTCTATGTAAATAAAAATGAACGGCTAAATGTGTTGTTAACATCAAAACTCAAGAACTACTGGTGCAATATGAAAAAATCTTTTGCGTTATATAGCCCGTTTATCGAGGAAAATTATAGTTTTTATAACATTACGCTTCAACCTACGGGAGTGGAGCAGTAGTCATAGACGTAACTTAACGCGGGTGAAACCGTGGGGTTTGCTAATAAAACAGCCGAATAGTTTTGGCTTTTTCTGGCATAGCAAATTAATTAATGAAAAGTTGAACTCGTCAGTTCGTGAACGGCAAACTTCTATCATCGAAGATTGAAGATGGAAAAAGAAATCTATAACCTTTTTTACAACTTCAATAAGTAGTGCGCTAAGGACATGATTTTTGTTCAGAATAATTCAGCGACTTATGTTAGTCGTGTTGTGCATTCAAACATTTTAATCATATTCTCACAAAATAAAATTCAGCAGCATATCGAATGATCCTGTGAAAAGAAAATCCAATATTTCCAATGAAAAGTTATAGACTCAACAAATGTATTGGCGTAAATAAACATTTTACTTTGAAATGCTCTGTGTGCGTATATTTAAATACGTGTGTAGATTCTGATAATATCCCATTTGCGTTTAAACCTTCACAATGTCCTCTGATATTCTCAGAATTACATTTAAAGGCTAAACTGACATCACGGCACCATGATGAGGAAATAGGAAAAAACGTTAGTATCGTCGCGGAGAATTTTCCAATGATTGTTTTGCTTTTTATTATGATATACAAATTGATTGCTCACTCATTTCCCACAACAGTGAATAAATTCCAAATTATTAAAATACAGGAAGCATTCGAAATAATGTCTGATTTCCTTTTAACATTTATTACAGTTTAAATAAGGGTCGGGTTAAACTTTTAAATATACCTACATAGATGGCCGATATTGCTTTAAAGGCCAAAGGATGTCGTTGGGAAGGGAGATCCAAGTATGACGTCACAAACCCCTGTGTTCGTCACCGGTGCTCGCTAGCTGCGGAAATAGATCGGCCTACGCGCTTTCGTCACATACACCCACGCCACGTAGCGTACTAAGCGAGACGGTTTTCAGTTTAGTACTATACCTTTTACTTATCCATTCATCTCCAATTTATCTATTTTCGGGTCTATTTATCATTACATTTAAACACTCGCTGAATGGAACTTGAAAGATCTTAAGTCGTAGTTGCGTATAGCGTTTTCTCTCTTGTCAGTTACTGTTTCAACTTGAATTCCTGCGATGCTGCTACAATCGGATCCATAGTCTGATCAATCTATTTAGTACATAAGTAAGACTGTAAGACACATCTAGTAAGTATGGCATCTGTGCAGCTTTCTAAAAGTGTCATGTTGTATAATAACAATTCGTTGAAAGGATTTGCCAATTAAATTCAATTTTATTTGAGTAGGTAGGTAGCCGTCGATAACTCTTTTTTTATGTTGTATGTAGTAATCCAGATTACGTGTCGATCGTAGATAAAATGTTTTGAAATGATTGGTTTTAAAAGCATTATCTTTTGCATAATTCTTAAATTAATACAGAACAACACTCAAGAAAAAAAATGATAAGAACTGAACACGACACAATGATTCCTGCTCTGACCTCAAAATATCGAAATCGTATTTCGTTGACTGAAGAGCGTTTGGGAGGTATGTCTACATAAGTATAGTCTAAAACACGACATTGTACTTGAGAGAGAAAAGCTTATAATTACGGGAGAGCCGAGGTGTCGGGCGGGTGGTGTGGTGGGACACGTGGCTCAGTCCCCGCCTCAATACAGGAAGCTATCGAGGCATCATCGGGCCCTACTCTTTTTATTCCATTCATTCTCTAGTGTCATCGGCCGTGTCGCCGTCACGACTTTCGAAACAACTGAGATTTGAATGTGATACATATTGTTCTAATAACACACATGAAACCAGATTCTGCGTCAGCCGACTCATGAATACTCCGACCTTGTTTTGAGTGGGAGTGTTATGTCATAAAACAGTTTTAAGTAAAACACAAAAACACATTGTATATAAACCTATAAGGTCACTTTTAAGCAATTTAAATATTTAGGGAGCAGGAATTAAAATTAAGTAGGAATAATTGTTTTTTAATAGTTTAAAAAACTAAAAAACACGCTTATAGCACGCACTAATTTTTTTCGTATCCCATTCAGCAAACCCTTTCATTTAAACCCATATCATGGGGGTGCATTTCAAATAGCCAATCCGCCATCTTGGATGTCCGCCATGTTGGATTTAAGTCACGTGACTATTTTTTCGTATTCCTGACAGCAAACCCTTTCATTTGATGCCCATATCATGGGGGTTCAAACAGCTAGTCCGCCATATTGGGGAGGCCGCCATATTGGATTTGTAACGACGTTTCTTAGCTAGTCATGTATTGTCATCAGAACTCAGAGCGTGTGCAAAATTTCATCCTAATCGAAGTCCGGGAAGTGGGTCAAATTAAGATTCCAAGATTTTCTTACATACATACTTACAAGTGAAGCTAATATAAGCGTGTTATAGAAAAATAAAAAAAAATATATAATGAGAGGGTTTCTTTAGTGTTAAGTCAAAACACTAAGATAAGTTATAGAAATATCAATTATAATTAACTCACAGCAGGTTCCTCGCATAGTCACGTCATAGGTACGGCTAGTATAAAGGTAAATAAACACTGACCCCATTGTTTTAAACTTAGCAGGTTATCTCTCTTAGCAGAATATACTGATGTGTTGAGCTTAGATTAAAATGAATACTAACTACCTACCTACTAGATAAAATCATGATGAGGTCATGATTGAAGTCGCAGATCCGTGAAATGTTTAATTACTTGCCTCGCCATTCTCGCCGAAGCACTGTGTGGAAATCGTACCTATACAGGTGTATACAGCTATTAAATTAACCGTCACGCCATTGATCTCCGAAAGAACCTTTTACATAGCAATATCAGGCAGACTCACGTTTCTTTTAGATATTGTTAGATCTAAAATCCATTCGGCTTTGAAAACTGAGGAGGTTCTTTTCATTTACGTACAAGTACACGCAGTCTAAATAATCGTTTGTAATAGTTCTTGAATGAACTTGGGAAACACTGGAAACTTCGCCGGTTCGACTATTTGACGGTGACCACACAACTAACTATACAGGAGATGTTAAAAATTGTAACCATGTTTTCAAAAAATTAATATAATACATAGATACACAGTACAGCTGCGTAGCACTACATCTAATTATGTAATCAGAAAAAAAAACCTGTGATTATCAGTTATTTTATTTGGAACAACAAACAAGTTAGCTAGCATAGCCATCAATTAAATCTCATTTGTATTGTTATGTAAGTGGGTAACATCGTATTGTTGCAATGTAAGACATCATTGCTACTGTACACCGAGCCTTGTTTACAACGGACGGCCTTTAAGTAAAACATGTGGCTTTCGATACATCTGCTTATTCGCAACACGCACGTGTTTAATAAAACTTACATAGTTACATGTCATTAACTAAAAAGTGTGTATGAGTATCTTAACGTGCATTATAGAACATTTTTGTCGCAATAGTGGAATAAGAATCGCGCGAAACTACCAAAATTTTAATCAATAATTTGCGTTTAAGTCATTTATCTATACAGCTAGCATTAATGAAGCACGTGAAGAATAATATATAAGTCCGTGTTGAACTGAATACGTAGTTCCATCTCTATGTAGTAGTACTTGTTATACAACTAGAAATATAGTCGCACAGACGTCACATTCGCCTCCAACTATCCGTGGACCGTGGTAGGTAAGTGTAGGCGAGTGGCGGCGAGCAGCGCGCGCACGCCCTCCCCCGGTCGATACTACACCAGACTCCATGTTTTTTATGTCTTTTCACGTCACGAATTGCTCAACAAAAAAGCTTCCAATAATTAACTAAACTACATTTTCTTTTAATGAACTACTTTGGTGCATTTATGGGTGCATATCTTGTTCTTTGGCAGTTTGGCGCCATGTTATGAATTACTTACATTTATTCGGAGGAGGTGGCGGGGGGCACATTTTATTAAGAATATTATATCGTTCTTAGATTTATAATCGAAGCCAAACATAACAAAACAGAAGGTTTCATGATTTTGGCTGATTCAAAAACACGCCAATATGAGCCGCAACAAATACTCCTCTTACAAACATAATAGGTACGTAGTCATGCACTTGCATACTGTGCCTGCTAAGTGGGCCCAAATACGACGGCTCCCTATTTGATGAGTATGTATTTTTGGTTTTCTGTATTCTGGCTGTGATTAGACTCAACTTTACAGCCACGGTAGGGTTGGTATGTTTACACAAGCATCGTATTAACGCAACTGTCACTACCGAAGTAACTAAGTACTGTACAATAGAAAACTACTAACCTGTAAATTATGGTGAGGCTGAGTGAGATGTAGCTGCTGCTGCTGTGACATGTGCAGATGTTCCATAGGAGGCGGCGCGGGCCGCGGCCGGTACCCGCCGTAGCCGCGGTAACGCGCCCAGTCCCCACCCGTCGCCTGCTGGTGCTGCTCAGCCATGTGCTTCAGGGTCTGCGCCGCCGGCGACATCTCTCCGCCACCATACGGCCGAGGAGCTGGCTCGCCCTCGGGCGGTTCCAACCCCATTCCGCCACCATTCAGTTTACCGCCATCGATATCGAAGTCTTTCATAAACTCTGGATACTCTGATATCTCCGTGATAAGGTCTTCGAACGTGTCGTCACCGTCCTCCTCGCCGATCAGATCGGCCAATCCCGGGAACGCCGATGCCGCATCACGCTCGAGCGCCGCTGCACACTCATCCAGTCCGACGAAATCATCGTCAGCCACTTCGGATTTGCACTCAGCTTTGCATTCGCGCTCGCAATCTAATGGAGTAGGCACCCTCGGTGGTGCTTGTGGCAAAGGGGGCGAACTAGACGTCTTTACGGCGTTTGCAAGGGCCTTCACCGTGACGTTAGTAGAAATTTGCTGAGGTTGTGAGTCCGCCGCAGAGGTGGTGAACTCCAACTGCTGAACGATTTCCACGGAGAATTTTGTGAGGGCCTCGCCTCCGACGACCCCCCCATTACCATTACCACCACATTGGAGTTTAGCAGGCGGTTCATAGTCACCACACCCAAATTTTTGTTGCTGAAACAAAGAGAAAGGTGATTTTAATTTATAGTTTCGGGTACTTATCAAAAATAATTAAATAAATATTTTGTAATGACATTAGTATGTAAGAGCCTCTTCACATGTACCACTACGACAAATTACGTGGATGGGCAACAATTTGTAAAAAAAAATGCATAGTTTATTTACATGAACCTCTTTTTGCTGTTAAAGTCAACCGGGTGGACGATTTCGACCCACAGCGGCAAAATGAAGGAGCGGTTATCGGTTGTTGCTCGCGAGCTACTATATCGTAACTACGCAACTACAAGATGCTGCAGCAACGTTAATTATACAGTTTCTACTACTGCGCGCCCACATTTTGCTGCTACGTTGTGGTAAGGTTACATTATGTGTGAATAAGCCCTAATGCATGCAACCTGCAAGTAAATATTGAGGCACGTGAGATAAAAGTGCTATGAAAATTCCGATCAAAATGATAAGAATTCACTGCAATCAATTTTAGAACATTGCCATTGTAAACTACTCGTAGTACTAAGTTGTTGGTATTATTATAATTTTACCTAATGTACACCTAAATATACTTTAATTGGTACTTGTTTTTAATCCCTTTAATTTATCGCAGGTTTTCTCTTAGTTTTCTCACAAAAGGGCTAAGGGTTTAAAATCATGGTAATGCAATTCACCATGATTTTACCCGGAGTAAAATTTTAAACTATTACAGTTTTTACAAGCTTTTCCATACAACAATAAGTAGCTAATTCCAAAGTTGACTAAACGAATAAATACAGCAAGCGCAGGCAATGTAGGGTTGTAAATTGAAAAACTAGTCAAAAAGACGAAAAAGTCGTCCAGAAAGAGCCATAGAACAAGAAATAAGAAAAGGGAAGGTCGGTGTAGGATCTGGTAGCTAGCTAGTTCTATCGTATCCAATCTTAACACAAATACAACCTGAATTTTAATTCGTTGTAAATCTTTCTTCAAAAAAAAAACAGCTGATCCATACAATAATGTACTACATTACGATCAAATTGTATGGATCAGCTGGTTTTTTTTTCACATTTCGTACTATGTCCCTTAATAAAAGTTGTTTATATTCATGAGTACATTCACCCCCTGAAAGATTTACAACGAATTAAAATTCACGGTGTATAATTAAGAACAGGGGAACACTTACTACACAATGAAAAATGAAGTAGTAGTTGAGGTATGAATACCTTACTTGACAACAATTTGTAAGCCAGACATTGGTAGGTAGATTAATGCTTTAATCAAGTGCGTGACTGTCACGTGTTCACTATGCGATAGCAAATTAAATGTGTTCGCATTAATCTAATGGATCTCAGCAGGCGTTCATCTTTTCATTAATTTCTACATACTGGTTTCTGCTTTTTTTTTTTTTTTAGGTGGTAAAAATCATCAAATAACTCCTTCCGCCCTGGGTGGGGCGGAAGGGACTGTCAGACTTTTACTGACTAAAAAACCACCCTGTTCCTTCTGTTGCCCTTTACGTTCCGGGGCCACGGTATCCTGTTAAGACGTCCCGCAACCCCGGAAACGTCCCGCAACCCCGGAGACGTCCCGCAACCCCGGAGACGTCCCGCAACCCCGGAGACGTCCCGCAACCCCGGTACTGGTTTCTGCTTATTTTGACTTCAGCTTCTACAACCGTTTCAGAAAAGGCTTATCTTTCTTTACTAAAATAATACGTTTGATACATTTACAAATCACAATAATCCTAATCTGTCTTTTACAGTATGCAAACGTCTGGTTCCGGCATCGGCCACTTAATTATAATGAAGGTGAAATCGACATAAAGTATGTAACTATGCAAAATGCAAAGAACTGGTTCAATTCCTTTAAAGTACAAACGCTGTTTACTCATGTCTTGCCTAATTAACAGATAACACTTGACCAATTGTCGCTTAGAATTTCTTTAGTAATTAGTGCTAGCAAGTTGATGATCACGCTACCAAGTGTTGCAATTGCATGAGCACGATAACGCCATAGCCATGTATGTAAATATTGATCATTGGTGAAATTTTAATGTAGCGGACTGTGGGAGCACAGCGCAGTGGCGTCGACTAGCTCTAGTTTAGGCACCGCCTTACAGTTGTGTACCTATGAGCCATAATCTGTATTCGTCATAGACGATGTATCCTCTGGACAGAGCATTGAGAGAAAGACGGATCCATTTTTTGTTAGTGTGTTATACAGTATTAGTGTACGTGACTAGCAAGCAAGCCCGCAACGTTTTGACAGGCAATAACAAACATTGTCAGACTACTCGGTCTAGCCAGTCTTTAACGAAACTATCTCTTTTACTCGTAACTCCATGAAGTAGACAGAGAAAACAATTCGTCTTTTTACACTCGGATACAAGAGCGGCAACAAGTTATATTACGGCTTTATAAAAGGGATACTAACTTAGTCATTGGATGTAGTCTGTCGATGTTGGTAAGCCGGCAGGTATTGTTATAGTTTGCTACTTCTGCTAGCTCACGTCTATGCTCCGAATTACATAATGGTGATTTAAGATCCAGTTTCGTGAAGCTATTTTTTAACATTGGCTTTGGAATAGTTTCATGCTAAAAAGGCAACAAGTTATTAGCAAGATTTATTTGTCGATGACATTCCTAAACTAAAGGGTCTTAAGTCACCCTTGTTGACGATGAAATACGCGTTTAATAATCCGGAAATTCTAGAATAAGTAGAGTTCCTGATTGGTTTACAATTTCGAAATCATTCCATTCAGAGGATGCTTTTGAAAAATGCTTTGTAGTTTTGGATGCTGTACATGAACCGTACATTCATTACTATGCTTATCTTAATAAGTCGGTATACTTTAGATGTTTACTACTATTTAGCACCTTAGACTGGTAAACCGTCAGTTCAATAGTAACTATTGGTACGTAATATGTAGTTACTTAATAAAATGTGTCAGAAAACAGCGCTGGCGCAGGCGCTCGGAGGTCGTCGCGGTGAGCGGCGCGAGACAATGCGAGGCGTTTGTTGTGAAACTCGCGCAGTTTGCACAACCGCAGACCGCCCTACCGTACCTATACGTACAAGATCTAGCGCAGGTAAACTATCTACACAGATCTAGCTAGATAGTTATCAGGAAGCTGTATATTGTAGCAGACCAAACACGCATACAACCTTCAGATACAGTATTCAAATACAAGATTTGACAGGACCGTACAACAAAATAGCTAAAGATACGTTTCTCTATGTTTTTTTACGAAGGTCGTTTTCTAATGCAACATAGTGTCGAAAACTTGTTTGATTGAGTACATAATTGTACCAATTTGTTTGAACGTTAGCTATAATGTTGTAATAGTAAGCAGTATGTCGCGTGCTGAGTAAAGTGAAGCGCTCGGAGGCACGGGATGCGGTGCCAGAGGGTCAAGTCAATTGACGTCGGGCAACATCCGGTGTGCGATGCGGCGCTTATACAGCACGTGCTGCCACTAATTATCTCCCCATCTCGACCTACTGATGCTCCATAAATTGTGTCTAACGCTTCAGAACTAGAATATCTAAATTATTTATAAACAATATCAATCTAGATTCAAACCATCCCACTACCCTGGTAGGAGAAAAAATTATATTATGCAATTAGAAACCAAAATAAAAAATAGTATAGCTAATGAAATCGAACATTCATTAAAAAATATACGTCGAGAACTAATTATCATCATACATTAAATTGCGATACCAGAAAATGAAAACAAATAAAAAAGTCATCGCAATGCACGCATTTTAACCAACTCAATGGGAAGTCGTGAAAACTCTGGAGGAAGTTAAACTCAAATGTAGCCATGTGTAGGGAGGCTGAATTCGAAAGCAATCTTCGTAATAACTGGGCTCGTGATTGTAATAGAACAATACAATCACGTGTAAAACGCAAACACGTGACCTATAACAGTAATGAGGAAGTAATCTTACATCACATAGCTAGGTAAGATAAGTTATAAAAGTAGAGTAAGCGAAGATCTTTTAAGTAAAAGAAATCAATTTAAATATACACGGCCAGTTTACACAGAAAATAAAATAGATACATACATGAATACTTTACGAATTAAATCGTTGTAATTGTATTGACCGGTAGCGCGTAGTAAAAGTGGTAATGACGTTTTATAGCGTTTCAAATGCATTTCTTTTACTGCGGTATTGTGCCCAAATATTTTATGGCGAATAACGGAACCTCCAGTGAACATAGACATTCATAGATTTAACATGAGAACGTAACCGGTTTCCAAAGTGGTTATTCTTGTTTTTGGCCACATTGTTTAATATGACACTAATTAGGTTTTGCATTACATTCGAAATTATATAAAACTGGGCTTTTGTTTTTGAAGGCTGTGTCGACCCCAATGGCAAAATGTAACGGAATATTGCAAGTCTGACGGGTTCTATATTATAGTGTCTGCTGCTTTCATTCAATATGACTTTACAGTCTTTTAAGTCGGCAGGGTCTGTAATATTCATACTAAAAATGTTAAATTCTATATACAACTAAAAATGATAAATTGCTCATAATAGTCTATGGCGCTCTATAGTGGCGATTTTTTATACTACTACACTCAACACTATGTTCAAGGCTGTTTGAGATTTGAATTGGACTCGCACTTGGTCGGTATCAATAAATGTCTAACATCCCAATAACATTGGTATAGGTTATAATGTATATAGTGTTAAGTCGTTAACCAAGGCGGCGAAGAAGCTCGCAGTACATACGATACTAGTTCTTTAATGGCCTTATAAACGACGTGTACTAGTTGCCAGGATCTACAATAGATTTTTTTCCAGACAAGAGATTGCTACATGTCGGAGTATAATATAATTACCTAAACGAAATAATAACATATCTTACCACGTGGACGACACTGCTGTGCAGGTTGCCACTGATGGCTGGTAAATCTGGCTTGCGGTCGCTCTTCTTCGCCTGCCGTTTAGCTTTCCCTTCGAGGAAACGCTTCTGAAGCGCGGTGGTCTCCAGATTTTGCTGCTCACAAGCACCGGTGAACGATTGGTCGAACCTCGGCACACATTCTGATTGGCGTCGTCGATACGTTTCTATCCTTCGTCTGTAACAAATTGAATAAGATGAAGGTTGTTTTTTATTCCGAAGACATTGTATATAATACGGGATACTATTTCTCTGTTTCGGTGACATCAAATAGTTACGATTTGCGAACAATAGAAAGTTTCATAACATTTAATAGATATTGCGCTTATAAGATTGCAAGATGTTGGTAGTGTCTGTCATCCATTATAATGAAGGGCCTGGGGTTATTTATTTATTTAAACTTTTTGCAACAAAAGTACAAAGGCGGACTTAATGCCTTAGGCATTCTCTAACAGTCGTCCAAAGGTGGTGAAGAGATAACATGGTAGGTGCAAGTTGTTGTACGAGAGTAAAACAACAAAATTAGAGATAAAAAAAATAAAAAAAAGTACATACTCAAAAATTTTACATAATAAAATGACCCTTCCATAATTATACCACCTACATTTACGATAACTTCGGACAGCAGGGTTGGGTAAACCATGTTATTTTTAAAATTTTCCATAATAGGTATGCATGTTCCGATTTTTATTCAACATTTGGACTATTGTTTCATAATTCAATGCATAAGACACAGTAGGTAATCTACATGTTTTGACTGACCATTTTACTTGCCATTTTTTTTTTAATTTTGTAGAAAGAAAACATATTCCATACAGACACATTTTCTTTTTAGGTTTTTTATGTTCATATAAATCATTGTTTTGATAGATTAATTAAGAAATACATTTGATTTCAATCAAATTGATAAGGTGATGGCGGTGCAATGCTAAAACAAAATATTAAAAAAACAACAGCTGATAAATAAAAATTGTTGACGAGATGATTCCTGAGTCACCTCTTACGACACCCACAGGAAGTGTGTACCTACCTAGTTAAGCTGTGTATTGTATGAATTTGTATGGGTAAGTATGATGTATCACAGTTCACAGAATACAGATAGAATTTATATGACTACAATTCAATTCTAGAGCACCCTTCATTTCAATACAATTTAAATCAACGAACCAAATGAGTCATTAACGAAATGCGTTTGAGCGCCCATCCATAGGTACTTAGCTTTTTATTTGCGTAAGCAAGTTCATACGTATCATTAGCCTAAAGCATCAGATAACTTGCATATGCAAAGAAAATGTCGTCGCGCAAGACAGGTGGAGGGTCACAGTAGGTGTACAAGTACAGAGTAGCTAACAAACAATATTTCAAGCGATGCTCAGTCAGCCGCAACTCCCAAGCGCGGTCACCTTGGGCAAATGTTAATGCGGACAGTCTGTCGGTTTTATAAAAAAAAATCATTACAAGTTTTCATTTATTCATCAGTATTCTCTGGCGATAAAATACTCAAGGTCACCGTTGTTGTTTTTTAGAAAACTATTTTCCAAGCTAACTGGCCCATACATAGGGCTTACTATAATAATATTATTATCACACTCTAATTCATATCCACCGCCGAATTCTATAGAATTCATTGCAAATCACAAACTTGTCTAACAAACAAAATAATTTACATAGCGTGTGTTAACAGGTAGGTACGAGTAGATTCGGCCAAAACGTACAGGAAATGGAAATGATATTTCCTCTGAGGTAATAAAGGCGATTAACTGTTGTTTTTAAAACAAATTTTGTTTTAATAAAATAAAACATGGTAGTACCGACGAAAAGTATCATTCTCTACATTATGAAGATACTCATTGAGCAGTGATAAAAATTGGACTGTCCTGAGACATTTTCTTGCAGGTCAGGAGACAGTCGCGGTACTGTGAATTTGGTTATCTCTTTTCCTTACCTATCCTTTGCGTACCTAGTTGGCGCATTTTTTGGATTGTTATGCTTTGTTCCAATCAGCGAAAACGAAATTAACTTGCTTTTTACAAGCTTTTTTTTTTAGTTCATTTTTGGACATGCCAGGTAGGGTTGCCAACCCTACTATATAATATAGTATCCTACTATATTAGAGCCCCCGCCTACTATATTTAAAAAAAAAAGATATAGTAGGCGAAACTACTATATTTTCAAGGCATCAAACTCATAAGAAATAATTTTTGTTTCAAAATGTCTTAGCGTAAAACGAAACGTCAATATCTATTTCATAACGATTCTGGAATGTCAAGACTGTCAAGTTGACAGTTACGTTCATTAGATAGTTTGACAGATTGTCAATTTCGATTTTCGCGCTTTCGACTTTGTGTTTTTGTATCTAGATTCTAGCTACTTATTCAATAATTATTTTGTATGGTTCCTCTTATTTTTTATTATTATTATTTTTTATTTTTTATTATTAATTATTAAGTTGCAAAAAATATTCTTTTAAGAAATAAAGTAAGTAGGTACCTATTTTGGAACCTACTATATTTTTTTTCATATTCTCCTTAACTACTATATTTTTATGGGTAATATTTTAGAACTACTATATTTGACCGACAAAGAGTTGGCAACCCTAATGCCAGGTGAGTTTGATTTAATTAAAATTATTTGTTAATTATGTGATGAAATTTTGCAGTGATGAATTTTTTGTAGTGATGAATTTTTTGTAGGGTATCATCTTAAATCATCCATAAATAGGTACAGTTACCGGCACGTAAGTTGGCAAGAGTTTTTGTAGTGGGGGAAGTTTGCGCACGCACAATTTCATACATTTTTATATGCGCGAACTTCCCCTACTACGAAAATCTCTTGCCAAGTTACGTGCCGGCAACTGTACCTAGTCAATAACATGCTACAACTACCGCCATCTATTAACCGTGAATGGGAAGGAAACTACCTACATCCATAAATACTATAAATAATAAAGAAGTTTTAAATAAGTGTATCTCGTAATCGATTCTGATGAGGATTCTAGTGTTATATATTTTTGGATTCTGCTCTTTAATTTCTGTACAATGTTCATACAGACAGTTAACAGACATACTTACGTACTACTGATTCGTGAATATACAGGGTGTTTGGTGCATCGTTTGCCAAATCGAATTGACCAATAGGAGAGGTCATCTGCTATCTATTCACGCCCAATAACTCATACTTTGTCACACGGGTTTTTTTATATCAACTTTTTAGTTTTAATTGTGAAAAAATCCAAAATTCAGCATTTAGGTCTAAATTAAAAAAATAATAATTTGTATAGCCTTCAAATTTCATTTTAATTTTTATGTGTACTGTTGTATGATTCTATAAAATTCAAAATTACTTGCTAATAACGTTTACTTTCCTTTGCAATAACTCGTAAAGTTTTCGTCAAAGAAGAATAAATTTTTAACCTCAACTTTAAATTGTTTTAAAAAAAAAAACAAACAGCGATCGGGGACTTAGCTTTTTTTTTAAAGTTCTCTAGTCTGTCCCCTTTCCAACGGTATGCAATTTGACAAATAAAAATCTTAATAACGTCACTAATTCGCTAAATTTGTGTATCGGGGCGCTCACCGAGCTATTCCATATTCGGGATAAAACCGTGTTTTTGCACCCAAATAACAATAATAACACCTGCCATCAAAGAGATCATCATCCGTCACTATCCGTCCTGGTTAAGTTTTTTTGGAAAATCCTCATGGATGTCTACCGTCCTTGAGAAAGCGAAGGGATCTGTCAGATTCTTACGACTAAAAACCACCCCGGTGTTTCCTTCCCACACTTACACCGGGGGTCACGGGAACGCGCCTTCCGTTAATCTCGGCTGATACTGGCCCACCCCTGCTGGCCTTCTCCAAGGGGGTGACTTTAGAGAGGCGCGCATGGAACACTACGCACAGCTACCTCGAGTCCGATTGAATCGGTCCGACGCCCCTGGACCCATTGACGTTTCGAACAACGCAGGTGCTCTCAAGGCATGGCTGCTTCTGGTAGTACCTGTTTCGCATTAACAGGGAGCCGAACACTCGGTGTCACCACTCCGTGGATTGCCGAGATGACATGGCGCGGCATACGCTGTCAATATGTATGGTTTGGGGGGAGGGCGTCGTGCCCTCATCTGTGAATTAAGCAGTGACCTATCGCTGCCGGCCGTCATCGCTTTAATGGTCCCGAGACGCGGTGGTCTCTTTCTGCGAAACGATTAACTCGCAGAACGAGACTGCGAAAAGGACTCGAGCAAGCGGACTCGAGGTGGCGGCGCGTAGTGTTCCATGCGCGCCTCTCTATGACGTCGTTGAGGGAGTTAAACATTTTACTCCCCCCCCCTGACCTGAGGAGGCTAGCAGGGGCGGGAAAACACCAGTCGAGATTAACGGAAGGCGCGTTCCCGTGACCCCCGGTGTAAGTGTGGGAAGGAAACACCGGGGTGGTTTTTAGTCGCAAGAATCTGACAGATCCCTTCGCTTTCTCAAGGACGGTAGACATCCATGAGGATTTTCCAAAAAAACTTAACCAGGACGGATAGTGACGGATGATGATCTCTTTGATGGCAGGTGTTATTGTTGTTATTTGGGTGCAAAAACACGGTTTTATCCCGAATATGGAATAGCTCGGTGAGCGCCCCGATACACAAATTTAGCGAATTAGTGACGTTATTAAGATTTTTATTTGTCAAATTGCATACCGTTGGAAAGGGGACAGACTAGAGAACTTTAAAAAAAAAGCTAAGTCCCCGATCGCTGTTTGTTTTTTTTTTTAAAACAATTTAAAGTTGAGGTTAAAAATTTATTCTTCTTTGACGAAAACTTTACGACTTGTTACAAAGGAAAGTAAACGTTATTAGCAAGTAATTTTGAATTTTATAGAATCATACAACAGTACACATAAAAATTAAAATGAAATTTGAAGGCTATACAAATTATTATTTTTTTAATTTAGACCTAAATGCTGAATTTTGGATTTTTTCACAATTAAAACTAAAAAGTTGATATAAAAAAACCCGTGTGACAAAGTATGAGTTATTGGGCGTGAATAGATAGCAGATGACCTCTCCTATTGGTCAATTCGATTTGGCAAACGATGCACCAAACACCCTGTATATTTCCACTATATGATTTTTGTCTCCTGCGGTGATCTAAGGATGCCAACGATGGCCCGTACATCTATTTCATCTTAGACATTAAGAATGTATGATCGATCATGTAGGTATGATGGAATAAGCTATAAACCAATCGGGGGGCACGGCAGTGCCCCCGCCAAAGTCGAGCGCGAAGCAAACACTGCCGTACCATCCTTTACTGAAACCATTTCGCCGCATTTTCAGGCCCCTATTTGAGAACCTCTGGATAAGACCAGAACGCAGAAATTTTCGTCATCCAGTAAGCTGTAATCCAAAATTTCAAGTCTGTAGGTCATTTAGTTCCGAAGTTAAGCGAAAGCAAAGTTTCGCATTTATGACACTCACTCACTCACTCACTCACTCACTCATGATCATCAAAATAGAACTAGTACTTCCCATAAACTCAGAGAGCTGAAATTTGGTACAGAGTTAGGGTTTAATGGCCACATAAAGGGAAAACTATAAAAACTAGGACAATCGAAGATCTGGAGTACCTGGTAACCCTGATTAGAAAACACAAGAGCCCAACCAAACTATTAGAGATCGCGACATACCGCCTTTACAAAAAATATTCAACTTGGTGGGCCGCTTCATTAAAAACAAAAAGAAAAAAAAAACTGTGTCAAATCAGAAAATCTAATAAAATAAATCAATATACGTTTCTACAAAAAGAAGTGAAATCCCACCAAAAACATTCTGTTAAAAACTAGCCAAGTCTCGATGGAGCTGCTTGTTTATCTCTAAAAAGTAATGAAATCAAAACAAAGTCGTGCCAAGTCTAAGGTTCCTTACTGCGATTTCTTTATTATTATAGTTAATGTTGTGTGACTTGGCCGTTGAACATTCTTTATACGTTAGTGTGTACAAGTCAACAATTGACTGGTTATCGAATCAACGTTTTCCAAGTGGCAATTTTCCATCGTCAATGGGTAGCGGTTCTAGCGACAGATTGGAGCAATGGTGTCATGGAGCACCTGGTTTTGTAACCTTAAACGGCAAAGTCACACAACATTAACTATAATAATAAAGAAATCGCAGTAAGGAACCTTAGACTTGGCACGACTTTGTTTTGATTTCATTACTTTTTAGAGATAAACAAGCAGCTCCATCGAGACTTGGCTAGTTTTTTACAGAATGTTTTTGGTGGGATTAACTATACATACACAAAATATCTGATGAAAACATTCACTTTTATTGTGAATTCCAATAACATTTTTTTTATTCATAATATTTTTACTTTTAATGTTTTTTATTCATAATATACACGAAGGTGATGAGTGGAAGGCTATGGAGGACAGCAGCTGTACTCAGTAGTTGGACAAAACGGATTGTTAAAATAATACATAATTATAAACACGCTGATTTATTTTACGTAGCTATAGTATTATAGCTATAGTAGTTAGGAGATTTCAGCTAATATCGGATTCGACTCCGACTTTGACTTATAGACGGACGAAGTCGCAGGCAAAAGCTAGTACTTACCCAAAACCACACAATAGTTCTAATTTCTCCACTAAAATCAGAATGTTAAGTAGGAATGTAAGTACGTAGTCTGTCGTATACGCTCCGTTATGCAAGAGAGTTTATGTGCAAGCATTTATTACATAAGCATTACTAGTAACGTACCTACGTCACTGTATCGATATCAGACTGTTAATTACTCTTAGGTGAGTACGTATACAAATCATCATCCAGTTACTACGGGTACAGTATGATTCGCACGGTGCCTACACTGTCTACTGTCAAATCATTGACATTGAACATCGCACTTCGTCACAGCCCACGGTACAAGTCATTGGTAGATGTAACTACCTCAACTCTACATTCACTTTCCCTAAAGTTATGCATTCTGTGTTATAACTAACTACGCTTCGCAACATGGAAAAGGAAACGAAATGTTGCTTTAACACCAATAAAATACTTTTACATATTAAACATGCATTTCTTTTTTTTTTAAACCTCATTTACTCTTAAATCAGTAAATTTTCCATATCATTACAGTATCACTGTGTTTATTTGCTCGTGTAATATATTACTGTACTTCCTTCTCTTTATGTTCTGTGCCCTTCTCCATCCTTGATTACTGTCTCAGCCTGATAGCAATAAAAGGTCGGTACAAAAGTCACTGCGTTACGTAAAAGGACGCACGTAGATAATTTTTCTTTACGATCTACCTACGTAGGTGTCTTGTACACTATTATCTACGAAATAGAATAATAAAATTCTCAGGTGTAATTAATACGTCACAGATAAAATACATAATGATTTCGATGCTAACTGTATGAACAATTTCATGAATATGTAAGTAGAGGTACTGGGCAGTATCTACCTAACTCCTTACTTACCAAAACATTGCATATTTATCTTCAAAATTACATGAAGTAGGATTTTAATTAAAGAAGCGGGTATGTGCGAAACAGACGTACATACGAAGGGTTACGTACCTACCATTTTAGAAGATATAACGTTATAGTATCGAGCCAAAAACGCAAAAAAAGACATGTCTCTTGTATGGGGACCCCCTTTCATTTTTAACTTTTTTTTTGAGCGTTTTAAAGCGTCCGGTAAAAGTTACCGCCGCGCCGCGCCGAGGACGGAAAGCAAAAATTAATTTTTAACTTTTTTTAACTAAGTGTAAAAATTAGCACTGAGACTCTAAAAAATGTGAATATTATTTTGGCTTACCTTTAGCACCGGGTACCTACCTATTGGCCGTCGGCCCAAGCTTGTGGTTGGGTATGCATGTATAGGCATACACACAAAGTCCATACTTCCACTACTTAATCCCATACATTTGGCTACTGAGACAATAAGTAACGTCTGGCGGCCCTACCTAGGATCTTGGACCATAATGTTCTTGTTTAATTTTTTTCAGTTCGATGTTGGTTGTAGTCAGGTTTTAGTTATGTTATTTTAAACTAAAGTAAAATCACAGTTTAACATTTGCACACACGTGGTGTATAGTTGGGTATATATGTGTCATCACTGAGTGGGAAGTAGATTTATTGAAGCGAGTGTAATCAACTGCTATTATCGGCACCTGAGAAACTTTGGGTTATACTTAGGTGGTGTAACAAGCCGCCGTATCGTGCGCACTGCACTGCTGCAGGGTTACCATTTACCAAAAATATCTCATCCAGGACAGATTCATAGTCCCTAGTTGTAGCTTAGTCAACAAAACCATGACTCATTCCGTCAGAGTGAATCCAAAGACTGATACAGCGAACTAAAAAACGAATAACACATCTCGACTTCAACGCTTTCAATGTGACTTAAGTGTGTTGAGTATGTGTACCGTACATAATCCAGCTGAATCCCGAGCATCTGGCATCCCTAGCGCAATGTCGCACACGCCGCAGTGTGGCAGTACACTGTGTAAACTTGTAGGTGTTTTTGTTTAGTTCATTGACCAGCCAGTCGTCGCGGCTCGGCTGTGCGCTACGCAAACAACGCCTTCGATAAGTCCCGATTGTGTGTCACGCTATGTCACTGACATTGTACCCGACAATCCCCACAAACTACGGAATCACTTCTTTACAGATACAAAACTAATATTCAAATATTTGCATATGTCATAATCATGAAACGCCGTAAATAAGCATATTATTATCGATCTACGTTCAAACGTCCACCTGCTCACACAAGACTTTGTTATTTATTAGATTAACTACACTTTTATTCATAAAACTTCGGAATACTTACTTTATTTTCATGTTCGATAAAAAGTAATGTTTTCGCTACGTTCGCGTTCATACAATCCCTATGGCAAGTAGGTACCTACCAACGAAACCGATCAAGAATTTTGCATACTTACCTACTACGGCTAGGGTGTCCTGAATGCATTTCAATGAATGCGAACACGGATTACAAACTACACACATTGCCACTATAAAATCGTTGGAAGGTGCATATTTTATATTTATATTTCGAATTCAAGCAAGAACATGAATGGGGTCATTGAATATTTTATTGCTAACCCAAAACAATAAAAGGATGCCTTAATGTCTTCGAACTTTGACCGATAAAATCTGGTATTACCATGTCATCAATGTAACTCACTCCTGGCCAGTCCTGGCCATTTCTTTCAAACTAGCTGTAGCTGGCAAAGAAACTAATAACGCCAATTCAATAGGCTTTAATACATACAATCATACATACATTTTGGCCTTGGAACAATTCAAGTGAGATATGAGATCTTAACTAACTATGTAGGTATATTGCGATATTTTCAAGGGCTCTATTCCTACGTGCAACTAGGGTTGCCGAATCCTATATCTGGAAAGCTGATTTGGTTTTAAGTCGGTCTTTGGAGTTTAGGGTAAAATTGGGTAAAAAAGGCCGGATTTATGTTGGGAGTTTTAAAAAGATAACAATATTTTATTTGGTATTTTCGATCCTTTATTATAAAATCGTGTTTTGTTTAGTGTATTTAATTAGCCTAATGGCGCATTTTCATTAGTCGATAGGGCCCGCATGCGGGGTACGAAAGATTTCTGGAACGCATGCCACAGGGCCCGCATTCGGGAACCGTGTTCATTATGGCGCAATTTCATTAGTCGATAGGGCCCGCATGTCGATATCACAGTCGGTATAAAGCATGCGGGGGATCCCCGCATGCGGTGTAACGACTTGTAACTTTCATTGGTTGTTATCTCGCATGCGGGCCCTATCGACTAATGAAAATGCGCCATAACAAAAGCCGAACAGGCCGGACAAACCGGATACCGCTTAATTTGGCCGGACACGCCTGACTAAAGCCGGACTACCTATGTCCGGCTTTATTCTAACGCCTGGCAACCCTACGCGTAACCCTCTTTTTTAGGGTTTATAATACCTATTAGGGTCTTAGTATGACTGCAAGGGTGTTAAAAGAGGTACTTAGATCAGGGATTGAAAACCGGTACCAATTTCGGTTCTGGTTCTTCATTTAGGTTCTTATAAAGGTTCCTCTTTTCGGTACGGTTCCGGTTCCGGTATCGGTTCCGGTTTGGGTTCCGATATACCGGTTCCTAGAACCCCGATATACCGGTTCCAAGAACCTTTAAATCGAATGATGTTATACCGGTTCCTTGTCATCCGATTTAAAGGTTCCTTACGGAAGAGGGGATGTGTTCGGAGCAGGGATTGAATAACCGAAATTTATTGATGTTCGTGCCTCGGCCAAGCCAGACATAGCAAGTTGTTTTGCCATTTTGCCGCCATTCATGTTTCCGCGTCTACTTTGTTTGTCAACATAATCACAAGTGTGTTGAAATACAACTACATAGATTGTCGCCAAGATGGATAATAAAAGTAAGTACAAATATGCGTTTACGTGAAGTTTAACTTTATTCGTGTGGTCTAAAGTACACTCGTTTTTATTCCTCCTTTTAATTTATCAATGAACTTAGTATTACTTTATAATTTTTTAAAGAGAGGCCGAACGAACGTAATTTTTGGAGTTATGATGAGTTCGTAAAGTCGCTGCATGCGGTTTCATACAGAAATCCTAGTCAGCAGTCAACTCTTTTTGCGTCGCCGCGCTCCGTGTGGCACAAACAGAACTTTTGTATTAACCGAATGCAGGGACAGTAGGAACACATTTTACGGACTCACAACTCAAGATATTTCGTCCGTTTTGCTCCGTCCTAAACACGATATACCTAAAGACAAACACCATCCCTATTTACTTATAGAACGGGGTTTTAGGTCTACGTATCATGGTTGAAATGATCGTCAGATGTTTTAAAATGAAGTATTTTTATATATAAATAAAAAATAAATAAATATCTTTGGGACAGCTCACACACGGCCATCTGATCCCAAGCTAAGCAGAGCTTAGCTTATATAGGTGTATTTACTTGTCATTGTATTGAATTCAGCCATTAGGATAATTTAAACTTACTTATATTTGTTCTAATGGCCTTTTTCCCACTTACTGACACAGCACCGGCACTGGCTCTGCTGCGGGGAAACAAAAATGCCGTGCCGTGGCCGATGCCGCCGGCAAATGGAAAGACATGCCATATAATATGTATATTCATACATTTTTGCTTCGGTCCGGTGCACGGTGCCGCGGCTGGTGCCGTGCCGGCAAGTGGAAAACTCCCATTAGTTAGATCAGTAGTGTTTTTCAAATGATGGGATGCGACCCCCTGTGGGGTCACGACATAATAAAGTACCTACTAACAATTTTTGCTTTTATGATTTATTTCAGAACCAGCCATCATGGGTCAGAATAAGCGCCATCATTTGCCAGATATTTTTGTAAATTCGGAACGACCAGTCTCCCTCTGTTCTCCACCCTAAAGTAGAAAAACGCTTTTTTTTAGGTGGTAAAAATCATCAAATGACTCCTTCCGTCCTGGGAGGGCGGAAGGGACCGTCAGACTTTTACTGACTAAAAAACCACCCTGTTCCTTCTGTTGCCCTTTACGTTCCGGGGCCACGGTATCCTGTTAAGACGTCCCGCAACCCCGGCAGGCATTTGGCCACTATTGGGGCCCCGTCCCTGTGCTGACAGCTCTTTGAGGCGCGCGCGAACAGAACGCGCCGTCGATCCGGGCATGGTCCTTGATCGGACGGCGAGCTACCCATTACTCGCCGTCCGCAAGCCCGCGCCTACGGTGGCCGGATGTCGTCTCTCGACGTCCGACGCCCTGGGCGTCTCCCGCGGCGGCTGGGGCGTGAGGTGGAGGATGTTCTCTCCCTCACGCGGCCCGCCTCCTCCTTCGCTAGCATAACTGTTTCGCAGAAGGAGGTGACTGCATCCCATTCCCTCTCGCCCCGGAGCATGGCCTGAACCAGGTCCGGACGCGAGAGGTCGCCGCCGCCTGTCGCCTCCGTGAGGACACGGCGGTGCTCTGCCCAAGCGGGGCAGACCTGCACCGTATGCTCCACCGTGTCCTCCGGGCGGTCCACACAGTGGTGACACCGGGGCGTTTCCTCCCGTGCAATCCGACACAGGAACCTCCCGAAACAGCCGTGTCCGGTGAGGAACTGCGTCAGCCGGAAGGTGAGGACGTCGTGGCGCCTCTCCAGCCACTACTCAAAGAGGGGTCTTACCGCCGCGATTGCAGCGGCCCCGTTCGACCCGGGCCTGGACCTTGATCGGACGGCGAGCTACCCAATACTCGCCGTCCGCAAGCCCGCGCCTACGGTGGCTGGATGTCGTCTCTCGACGTCCGACGCCCTGGGCGTCTCCCGCGGCGGCTAGGGCGTGAGGTGGAGGAAGTTCTCTCCCTCACGCGGCCCGCCTCCTCCTTCGCTAGCATTACTGCTTCGCAGAGGAGGTGACTGCATCCCATTCCCTCTCGCTCCGGAGCATGGCCTGAACCAGGTCCGGTCGCCGCCGCCTATCGCCTCCAGAGGAGCACCGCCGTGACCTTACACACGGCGGTGCTCCTCCCAAGCGGGGCAGACCTGCACCGTATGCTCCACCGTGTCCTCCGGGCGGTCCACACAGTGGTGACACCCTGGCGTACAAAGCATTGCGTTTTTCTTCTTGCTTAGTTCAGGGTAAAAACCTAATCTATCATTTGATGCCTTTTTGAAATTTTTAAAATCATTTAAGTAAAGGAAAATAGGCATCAAAAGATAGATTAGCTTTTCACCGTGAACAAAGCAAGATCGATTACAAAAGGCAAGACGATCTACAAAAGGTACTGAACACCCCACATGGGGAGAGTATGCTGCTATTTTATACAAGAAAATTTACAGTGTACAACCTTTGTTTTTACGAAAGTGGTACCAGAAATGGCTTTTGTTATACGTGGGGAGAAACCGAAGGAAGAAGAGGGGGCAATGAAATAGCTACAATCTTACGAAAGTATGTAGCTGAAGTCGATTCACGTGGTTCGGTAACTTTAATTCTTTATTCAGACTCATGCCCAGGACATATAAAAACAAAATAGTTTTAGCCGCCATACATAGCGCACTGCTTGAAACAAAACACATTGAAACCATACAAATGAATTATCTGCTTCCAGGGCATACGGCTGGGCATAATGACTGTCGATAGTATCCATGCCGCAATTGAAATTTCTGTTAGAAATACTATAATATGGGCAACGTCGCAGTGGCCTACTGTTTTTCAGTTGGCTCGTAAAGATCCCGGCCCATATTACGTAGAAACTCTTACGCACAACGACTTTATGAATTACGAAGAGTTTTCAGAAAAGTATTTTAAAGGCAATTTAACCGGAAAGATTAGTAAGATTCGGGTGGCGACATTCAAAAAGTCGTCACCCAATGTCATGACTGTCAAATACAGCGTAGATAAAGATGCTGAGACCGATTCTATAGCCATAATTTCAAGACCAAAGGTAGTGCAGCAGAAGTATAAAACATCTTTGCCTATAACTACGGCCAAATACAAAGATCTTAAACAGCTGTGTGATACAGGGGTTATTCCCAAAAATTTACACCTAGAATACACTAACTTTCCGCACCGCATTGGGATGTTCTGATAGATCTATACAGATATTGAAGATGAGACAGAAGCTTAAGGTCATCGTTAACATTTAAAATTTTGTTTTAATTATAATGAATGTTACATTTTCTTTCTTTTTGCTTTTTGATGATTTATTATTTATAATAATAATCTATAATTGTTTGGTTTTTTCTTCTAAAGAATGTCGATTTTCTATTGTTGTTTGATAAAGAATCTTAACTTTTGTTTGTTTTCTGACAAGATTGTAATTTTTTTCTACTTCTGATTTATCACAAGTTGATGAAGTTTTTTTTTAATTTGAATGTTTGATTGTTACTTACCTACTGATTTAAATTAGGTAAGTCCATGTTGAAGACTGATTTTGAATAAATTATAATTAAAAACTTGTTGTTTTATTTACAAAGTGATGCTAAAGTTCAATGTATTCCGTGGCGATACTACTTCCTAGGCTTTATAGTGAACTTAGTTCTAAGCGACTAAGGAGTAGCTTATCTCATTAATTTATTGGGGGGCCTATTGTGTTAAAACCGATTTGATAAAAAGATGGAAATGCCAATTTTACAAATACTGAATTAAATCAAAATGTTTCAACGGCCAAAACACTAATGAGATAGTTAGGTTAAAATAGCCGAAGTGATATTACTCATTATCCTTAATAGAGGCTAAATAGGTCAAGAGACATAGTTAATCAACATAACTTAATGCAAAATGGTTCAAGCAACACGGTTTTTTAAAGTAGTTGAATGCAAAATGGGCCAAACGACATGACCACAACTATGGCGAAAAAGCCAAATGCTTTAATCGACACACGTTATAAAAATTCGAAAAATCAAAATTGCTTAAGTCATCGATTCCTCAAAGTCTAGTTTTGTGTCGTATAGATCAATGAGCCTAGGAATGAGGCCTGTTTTGCAGTGGGTGCTAAACGCCAAAAAGTAGTCAAAAAAATTTTAAACCTGACTCAAACGACGGAGAAAAATTTGCTGATTCCGAATATGTATATAACTCAATATTGCAAAAAATGTCGCTTAGACCAATTAGCCTTTCAACCGTCGATATATAAAATATTTATAGACGAAATTCGACTTATTTCTGTCCATTGGCAGTTTTTTTTAGTATTGATAATTGAAAGTAACGTCTTCTTCATAAAATAGATTATTGTAATACTAACTAATAGGTAAGTATTTTACCTACCTATTACAGTAATATATTACAACTAATTTACAAATACACACAAACCAAGCCAATCAAATAGGTACGTAATACGTGATTTAATACGTGATTTTAAAACAATAATTTTCAATAGGAACACGAGTTTACACGAGCGAGTGGCGCGCGCGTTGGTAACAGAAGATCTACCAAACACCAATACAAATGTGATTTGAAATCACATTTGTATTGGTGCCGCGCGCTGCACCGCGCCGGTCACCCGACCGCACATCAAAAAACAAGTTTATACTCGCTTTGCCTAAGAACCGGTAAAATAAAGGTTCTCAAAGGTTCCAATTTAGGTTCTGGTTCCTGTTCCGGTACAGGTACCGGAACCCGAAAATACCGGTATTTTACCGGTATTTTGGAACCGTTTTCAATCCCTGACTTAGATATAAATAGCTGTACAGGTATTTTTAATTAATATTTTACTATTCATATTTTAGTACCCAATTTGTATCAATAGTAAAATAGTAAATGTGAAAAATGAATAACATTATGATAACATTACAGGATTTCTAGCGCGTTTTAAAGTTTCTGACATAGCCATTTTAGTCAGTTTGATTTATACAATAATGCACAATAATTATAAAAACTAGGAACTTCTTAAAATTATTATGGTCACTCTATTAACGTGAGGTCCGTTTCCGCCAATCAGGGTTATCTTATTAACTCCAAATTTGTTCCTAACGCGAACCCATCAGTAGAAGGTACGATAATTATGTTATTATTTGTAATTTAGCCTCGTGATAGTCTTAGCCTTAGGGACACCCGGACGAAACAAATAAACCACAAAATAAAGTTGTGCTGACCGAAGCTTCAAAATAGTGTCCTTATAAAAATAGGGTATTCTTATGGGTTTAGGAGTACGTCTCGCCGATCAGGGTGTATCCCTAATTCCCTACAAATGATCCCATTAGCACGGGGGATCGTCCCTCCGAGCCACGGTGCCGATATCGATCCGGCTAGAACGACCAACGTAATGCATGTGCCCTCATAAGTAACAACAAGACTAGGCTCCCATTTTTCCCATATTGTGCTAGCACATTAACACTGTGAACACTACGCGTGTAACGAGATTACGTTTGCGTTACTATAGTCAAGTAGTCACGACTAAAGCAAACACTGTTTCACAAACCTTTCCACGTCGTTATACTAACTCTCTTTTTCACGAATGAGTAAGTGTGAAAGTATTAAATATTTCAGTGCACTACGAACGACCGCTCTAATTTAATTAGGACTTGGTATGTGATTTATAAATGCTTGATATTAATAATGCAAATTAAATGATGTCAATATAAAGCCAACCGCCATGAAGCCATGATAAGTACCTACCTACCTACCTATATAAACTACCAAATCAATATGAATACGTGATAGATCAAATGTCATGCATTCAAGACGTTGATTTGTACTGGATTACTTAAGTGTCTCCATTTCTCTCACATGAGCACTCAATGCGTATTAAATAAAGATGACAATATTTCTTATGGATGAACGTTTGCACATAGGTATCGGTAAGCCTTAAACACAATAACTAATAGCAATTTAATGATGCAATAAGTATTAAGTCTGAACTATTAATTAGATAAAAGAGCTCGAGTTAACAAGGTAGTTACATACTACGCCATTTTTGCACCCTAGATAGCTATAGTTGGATATCCTATATTATAGTTGTATACTGTGGTCTCTCTCCTTAGCAAAAACAAGTCCAAAAGTATTGTGCAAGAAGGTAGTTGCACTAGAGAACAACATGGAGTCTCTCTACTTTCAAAAACGCCACCAACATTATAAGAGGATCTCTAAAATTGTAACTTAGTAATACGAGTATGCATCGATGTATCAAGTTACAAGTTGGCTGCAATGTAAATAAAACACAGCGCAGCGTTTATGCACCGCCAACTGGCTATTCAGTACCGTTAGATACACACCGAGACCCCGACATAATTTCACTGAGTGCAAACCGCGATGCACTAACCTCTTCAGACATATAAACATAAACAACACTAGTAAGGTGCTACCCTACTCTGGAATTTCTCAGTCCAGTTTTAAAGCATATAAGTACATGAGTGTGACTGTTTTGATTTGACCGACGTTATTTGCTTAGTTTATCAACAGTCGGCGTCAATCGTTTGCACTTAGAAATTCAAATTTGACTTAGGCCAAACAACGTCTACATTTTCGGACTGTGCAACTGCTCATTAGGGTGCAATTTACGATGAATAGGTACCTCCTTTTTATTGTTTTTAGATTCCGGCAATTGCATTTGCAGTAGGTACTTGCAGAAAATTATTGTATAAGGATCTGAACAGTGAGTACTTACTGAACGTATGAAGTAAACTAGGTATTTCTACATTTATTTAATTTCAGACTTTAGATTATTATCGTTACAAGTTTACAGTCCTTTGTTAATTAAATAATTATTTTACTAGGCGTCGTGGGTATTTTCTAACAGGGATGGCCTTTTCGATCAATACTAAGTTACCGACTGAGTAGTAGGGGTGCAACTTGGGGAGATCAGAAAGTTCACTCTTTATTCGTGGATCGTGGAGTTGAAGTCAAAGTCAAATCATTTATTTCAATTAGATTATTAGACCATTAAAAGGGCCTTTAGAGCGCCAAAATTATCAAGAAAAAAATATTGAATCTCGTTGCCCCTACAACAACCTTTTCTAGATTCGTATGATATGGAAAACATGGATTATATTTTACAATCATGGATGAGACTGTTTATACATGCCAAATTAGGCTTTTGGTTTTGAGTATTGAGTCTTTTGAGGATAAGAGTCGCAGTAATGGTATTGCCGCTCTAGCGCTTTCCGCTAGTCTAAATGAGTCAAAAATCAAAATGCAACTTCTGCGTTATAATATTATGTATGTGTACCAGCAGTACCAGCCATAACTTGTGAAGGTAAGACGACTTTCATTACCTTTCTAACCATGTCTCTCGACCGATGCTGCACCTACACAAATTCCACTATTAGGAATACCTATGCTATTATTATGGATAAAAATCTTAAAACTAATAAGTTTTAGGATTTTTATCCATAATAATAGCGAACTTACATAATAAGATATTAATAATGTCGTATTATTTTTTTTAGTAAAGGAAAATAAAACTAAACTACGAGCGCTATCAACAGGAAGTTTATCAGTAGCGCTTGACGCAACGTTCGCCGTTGGTTTTTAGGATTGCGATAAAATAAAACCTTTTAATTAATTGAGAGTTATTACTGTCGAGTTGCAGTTGCTCTTTTCTCGATAGGTACTAATACTAATTCCAGAAGAGAGGGATAAAGTTTCCAACCAGTGGCACCTCGCCATTTGCACAAATCATAATCTACAGTTGCGCATACGTTGTATAAAACAAAATTCTCTTACACCCGTTCTGGTATGTGGTATATTTTGCGATTGTGATTCAAAAGCAATAAATAGTCAGTGAAACGATCAGACGGCGCAGCGTACTGCCAAAAAGTAATCGCGACTAATCGCGAGCAATTGGAGTCAAGCTATACGAGGTGAAGTCCCATGTTGGGATGGGGCGATAGGTTTCATCTTGCAATATAAGTAGGGCTGCCATCACCTTAATTGCCGACGCCGAAAAAAAACTTCAAAAACCCCAGACATTTGGGTGAAATTAAGTTTTCTTTCCGGACGTCAGGGCCATTCGGTCGTCGGCCGTCATCGACTATTTTGCAGCGTCGGGAAATGTTTGGATTTGGTTTACGATTACGAATAAATTGGAAATTTTGAAAACCCCTTGTCGACGACCCCCAGGTGCCCCTCTTAATTCCGCCTCTGGCAGCCCTAAAATAAGCTAAGGTGTATTTGTTGCCGGATAAATTGCAAACACCGTAAGTTTGTAATAAATCTCAGAAGATTGTAAACTGTTGAAAAATTGTGAACAGATTTTAATTGTGATCCAAGAGGTCTTGCACCAAGAAGCGACTGGGCGTGTCAATCTGAGAACCCTGAAATGGGCGCGGTGACGCGGTCAGCCTCCTAACTAAGTTGCCACATATTGGTTCCCGGGACCTGAGATTCAGACTGGCCCGCGCGCACAATTGTTTGACATTAGAGATTGTTTATTTGTATCATGGCATCTAATGCCCTTGCCTTGTCTTTGTCAATGTTTACTCAATATCAAAGACGACGAGCCACTGCATTAAAGAACATTGAACCTTAACAAAAATAATCGTAATTAATTAAAAATCTTAAAAAAAAATATGGTCCATTTAGGGACTAGGGACCTTTTTCAATCTATTATTTACATACATAAAGAAGTGCTGCTTGCAACTCTAAGGTCTGTTCCCAAAGGAGGTTTTATAAGGACATCTAACTCCTAGCTAAAATATACAACACTAGGATGGAGTAAAAGGAAGGGCTTTTTTGGGACTGCCTTTTGGAAATACTGTGGGTACTAATATTATAAAGCTAACGAGTTTGTTCGATTTTTTGAACACTCCGATCTTGGGGGTTACTGTTCCAATTTGAAACAGTTTTTTGCTAGAGGTTATTGGCTAATGAACAACATTTTTTGTAATAAACACATAAGTTACTGCGGGTAAGACCGTGGGTATAGCTAGTATTCAATAAAGAAGAAATTTTAAAACATTAACTAGACCACAACAAAAATAAAACTGAAAAACTTGAAACAAAAAATCAAATAGCATAAATAGTTTTGAAATGTTCTCATAGATATTCAGGATAACACCGTGATTGCATGCCATATTGCCGACTCAAAAGCATTATCAAAGTGCCTGTTATTTTAAGCTCATGGTGATAGACCCAAGTCAAATCTATCCCTGCTATATTTCTGTCTATTTACTTAGCAAGAATTTTATACAATATTTAATAACAGATAATATGTTTAAGGTTTCGAAGAGAATCTTTCTTATTGGAGTACATTCCTAAAATTTGAATAGTATACCTACTCAATAATTTATTTGTTGACAGTGGACTTGGCTGCATTTACAATTACGCTAGTTGTGTTGATAAGTTTTTTAAAAATGTTCTTTTTAAAGGTGAACTCTGACGTGTAAATCCAAAACACTGTATCTCAAAAGTACCTATTTCGAGAAAAGGGCTTTTAAAACTTTTTTTGGTTTTTGCTTCGTTTTGGAAATATATTTAACATAAAGTATATAGTGATACGTACCAAATGATAGGTATTTTTACGTCTTATCTAGCCATCTAAATTTTATAGCCATAGGATCCATACAAAAAGACTTAATTTAGTAAACGTGTATTGCCCCAATAAAACTTTAAGACAATTTATCCGATTGTTTGAGCAAAACACTGTATATTTAGTTACAGTGTATTGGGTTTATGAGAACAGAGCCAATGGATCATACAAAAACACTGTATTTTCTGTTTTTTTTTGTAGTTTTGGCAAGGAGGTCTCATGGGATGCTTTTTTGCTTGATTTGACAAAATGGCGTTAGGATCTCGGCTTCGGGCACGCTGCAATCGCGGCGGTAAGACCCCTCTTTGAGGAGTGGCTGGAAAGGCGCTACGGCGTCCTCACCTTCCGGCTGACGCAGGTCCTTACCGGACATGGTTGTTTCGGGAGGTTCCTGTGTCGGATTGCGCGGGAGGAAACGCCCGGGTGTCACCACTGTGTGGACCGCCCGGAGGACACGGTGGAGCATACAGTGCAGGTCTGCCCCGCTTGGGCAGAGCACCGCCGTGTCCTCACGGAGGCGATAGGCCGCGGCGACCTCTCGCGCCCGGTCCTGGTTCAGGCCATGCTCCGGGGCGAGAGGGAATGGGATCTGCGAAGCAGTAATGCTAGCGAAGGAGGAGGCGGGCCACGTGAGGGAGAGAACCTCACCCTCCACCTCACGCCCCAGCCGCCGCGGGAGACGCCCAGGGCGTCGGACGTCGCGAGGTGACATCTGGCCACCGTAGGCGCGGGCTTGCGGACGACGAGTAATGGGTAGCTCGCCGTCCGATTAAGGACCATGCCCGGGTCAACGGCGCGTTCTATTCGCGCGCGCCTCAAAGAGCTGTCAGCACAGGGACGGGGCCCCAACGGGGCCAAACGCCTGCCGGGGTTGCAGGACGTCTTAACAGGATTCCGTGGCCCTGGAATGTAAAGGGCAACAGAAGGAACAGGGTGGTTTTTTAGTCAGTAAAAGTCTGACAGTCCCTTCCGCCCCACCCAGGGCGGAAGGACTCATTTGATGATTTTTACCACCTCAAAAAAAAAAGGATCTCGGCCTCTTTTGACTGGTGGAGAATAAGTTTCTTCTAGTGTTTCACACGGGAATACAGCACTTGACGTATCGAGACACTCCGTTGGAAGTAGAAGAGGACGCCGGGTTTACATTAATTACCGGTCCAGTATCAGAATACAATAATGGACTCTCTGGGCAGTGTTGGCTACTTAAATCTTTACATAATTCTTGATTGGTACTAGAAGCAGGTACGGGTAATAAATCAGCGTAGTTGACGTCGCCACCAAGATTGTCAGCAATGCACTCATTTATTTGAGATTCACTAAGGGGTATCAAGGGGCTGATGATGATTCACGACTACTAACCGCTGAGCTCTCGCTCCGCCCCCCGCGCGTCTTGCAAGTATTACGCGTAGGGAAGTGTCGCCGCGCTCGACGTATCAAGTTTTTTTGGTTATCGAAAACACTGTATCTCAGGGTTTCGACTATTCGCGCGTAAACTGTTTCGCTAACACACTGTAACTTCAATTACAGTGATATGCCAAACTAAGCCATAAATGTAACTAAAATACAGTGTTTTTTAGGTGCTCCTATCTCCTTCTATGTACTTTAAAATGAAAAAGTAATACTATAGGGATATGTAATTGCCTCGAAAAAATCAAATGAGCGCTATTAAGGCAAAACACTGTAACTCGAGTTGCAGTGTATTGGATATACACGACAGAACTAAGAATCAAATTTTAACTTAGCTTGATTTTAAATCAATGATCCAAACTTTCAGCTAGTACTACAGATATATAAATTATAACATATTAAAAATAAAAAATAAAATAATAAACCTAACTCAATATACTATAATACGTCATAATTTACTCAATGTTCAGATCAATCACAAGTCAAGTTGGGTTATGCTCAACATCAACAAGATCCACATACCTTTATCCAATGTAACAACTAAACATTTAAATCCTGTTATTGTTATGTTACTGAATAAAACTATTATTATAAAGATTGCAGGAAAAATGATAATATAAGATAACAATCATTTCAACACTAGTGTAAGAGCATTGTCAGATATAATAGGCTTATAAGGTCTAGCTCCTAGTGTTAGAATATTGAATTAGTATTATTATATATTGCATTCCATGTACTATTCTGACTTGTCAACTATTTACGTAACACCTAGATGTACATGTATGCATTATTAAAATAAGTATATAATCTATCAGCAACAATAATTTTTTGTACCATTAAATAGAGTCATTTAGGACTTTATTTGAACAACTTCTTCACAGTCCAGTAAATATGTGTTACCGACCTTTACAGTTTTTGTTGAAAATGATAAGAAATTTATAAGAACTGTAGCCGATTTGACTCTGCCTCTACATGAATATGGAAAAAGATATGCAAACTATTCCATATTGCCTAAAGCAAAGTTGTTACTAGCCTGTTATCACCCATATAGGCTATGATAATGAAATATACTTAGGTATTTACAACGAATTTTTCATGTGAGATGTGAGAAAGTATTACGTTTTAAATAATACATAATTATTACAATCATAAAATGCTCACCTCAGACGATCAACAACAGCTTGTCGTTTAGGAGGCAGGATCATCTCCTCCATGGGCTGTAGCATATTGGGCGGGTGCTGCGCGGGCGCGGCGCTGGGCAGCAGGCCGCCCGCCCCGCCGCCTCCGACCAGGTGCTCCACGGTTCCTGCTCACTGTTCACCTCTGTTCCATCATATTCCTCGCAAGTCTTTAAGGTACCTCCTTTAGTAATCAAGTACTGCAGCGCAAGTGCGACAGCACTATCAGAAACACGCAATTCGTCCTGAACATCCTCAACCTATTAATCATATTGTCACAACTTTCAAGTCTCTCTAACCACACCGATTTTTAACCAAGTATTCAAATTACTCTGCTTCTAATAACCATTTAAACCATTGTCACTTACACGTCAGTCTAAAATTATTTATTTAAAGAAACACGTCAAATGATAAAATGTTTTGGAACAAGTTACGCAGTCAACACATCGAAAACAGTTTTGCGTGTAAACCATCACAAACGTTACAATTTTATTGGACACTGTAGGTAATGTTGCACAAAACTACAAATTATATTTAAGTACAAATTTATAATATACCGTTGACTTCATAACAATTTCAGAAAATCTTTGGCTCAGCCAAGTCCAACATGAATGGCCAAACATCAAATAACTAAATAAAGTCTCGTAATCTCAAGCAGTGTTGCCACCTTGATTTTTGAAAGGGGGCTAGCGGGCACCGAAAAAGGGCTAGATTTTAAACATTCGGTCTTAAAAAGTGGGGCTAGAAAGGGCTAAAAATAACATTTGTTTGAAATAAAATTTTGATCATTTGTTAATATAACAATAACTGGTACCTAATTGAACCACACCGATTTCTGCTTTCATAGACAAACCTAAATTAACTGACAATTAATACTGCTTCCCACTCTTTTTTATATAATGTTGTTTGTGTGTCTTTTTTAATAGCGGTACGTCCATTTTTGCACAAGAAATAATGCATTGAATAAACGACACACTTAAATAGTTTCCGCAGTTAACGCACTAAACAAAATTAGAGCAGTGAAGGCGTTATTTTATTTTATTTATTGGGGATAAAAAACAGTTCTGCTAAAACAAAATGAATGATGAAATAAAAATGAGATTTAATAAACATACAATCCTAAATGAATGTTATGAATGAGATTGTGCAAAAAATCTCAATTTGAACTGTTGTGAAAAATCATTACATTATTTTGAATTACTAGATAAATACTGACGTACGTTATATGTATACACGTTTGCAGTAGGGTTACCACAGTAAAAACTAAAAACCTACTGAAAATTTAAAAAACTTACTAAAAAAGCACGTTGACAGATTTCAGTGTAGTATTTTAAAAAAGGGCTAGATTGCCCTTTTAGGGCTAAATAGTGAAATTTGGAGAAATTCAGTCTTAAAAAGGGCTAGATCTAGCCCCAAAAGGGCTAAGGTGGCAACACTGATCTCAAGCAAAGCAATGCACAGATTATTAAAAACTAGAAGCAAAGAAAGTCTTACTCGTAGTCTCTTGGCTCCATAGAGTAATTGGTATACCTCTATGCTGGGGGCTTACCATCACCTTTTAAGAAAACGTTCAAATGCCTGTCAGTCAACTTCCATTCAAAAGCAGGCCACTTAGGAATCGCTAAAAATCGTACCATGACCGTATTAAAGGTGAACGATTATTGAACGGCAATGCTTGTCTCTGCCTGCTTTGATGATGAAGTTTAGTCTTAGTGTTGTGAATAAACAACGTTCAAAAACTACGATATAATTCTCTAACACATTACCGGTATTTTTTTTAATGATCATAACTTGAATTTCTTAGATAAATACACGTTATAACTAAGATTATGTATTACAACTTACCATGATTTATTATCTAAAAGCTCTAAAAGCACAAGTTTCACGTTAAAAAAACCTTTTTAACTCTTAAAGATACAATGTGATATTCAGAACGTACCTACGTTCATCAATATCTGTCAGCGCGTAAATATAAACAACATTTCACTTGAATAATTTAATGATTTTCACAGCCTTTTACAAAAGTAATATATAATGTTCAAAGCCCTACTAGACATTAAAGTCGATAAGAAGTAATTTATTTATTGTGGTATAGAGTGCTTTTGGTAAATTTTGTTTCAGTCATAATTATTGTAAAAAAGTATTTTGTTGTGTTGTTCCTACAAAAATACACACATGGGTACATTTATAGTAAAGGAATTTATTGAAATATCGAAATACAAGAACCGCAATGCCCATAATCCAAGAAACATAACCTTTTTACAGGAATGCAACGGAGCCCCAGTATTCTTGACATCTCCTAGTCTACTAAACTGAAAAATAATATATCTAGTAATTCCATCCAGTGGAGAGTCTAAATCATTATCCATAGGTACCTATGTATTTAGGATGAAAATTAAAATAAAGAATAATACTCATGATGTGTTTTTATATACATATACCTGCATATTATATTAGAACCAACAAAGTACACCATATGAATTTATGGCTCCTGCAGGCAGTCATCTCTGTTACCAGTTTTTGTTCTTGTAAACTTTCATTGCATTTATATGGATAATATGGGTTCCTACTTATATGTATATATGTTTCAGTCAGTCATAAGAAAGCATCATGTGATAAATGATAATAATTTAATTTGTAAACAGGTAAAAATTAAACACATTTTTTTAAACTAGATGCGGTCATTGTTTTATTTTCATAAATTTACTGTGTTACATTATGTTGTGTAGAAACACATGCATTTGCAAAACATTTGTGATTGGAAATGTAGCACTTGATGGGCTAATCAACATCTCAATCAAGCCTTTAGTACATCAATGGTCCTCTCAATAATGTTTTGGGTCTTGTTATGCTTCTCAGTGTAAAAGGCTTCTGGAGACTGGTTCTGCATTCCAAATAAAATTGATGTCATTATTGTTTTTCTGAGTCAATACCGAGAATCTCCTGAAATAAATGGATTAAAAGATTACTTGCTTATGTTTTTCATTGTCACTTTAATACACAGCAAATTATGTTTTTTAGCAAGGAACATACACAAGAAACACACTAGTGTAGTTATTGGTAGTTATGCTCCACAATAGAAAATCTGATGAATTGATAACACTCACCTTAGTCTCTGCTTAGATCACTAAGCCTTTGGAGGATTTATTATTTTCATTATAGGTTCAAAACCCTCGCACAAACGGGGGACTAAATCTTTTGATAGGCCTGTAAAATACAAATATTAATTGAGTATTGTAGATTTGTAGAGTAGGTTTTTATTTATACTTACATTACGTATTTTCATAGGTTTTGGTTACCATTGATGATTTTAAGTTATATCTTCTTACCTATATTAATTGATTCTTATTCCCTGTCATTAACTTCATTATTGTTATTTATTTCCCAAATGCAACGCCGTTGGTATGTTTTTCCATACGATTTTCACACTTCAATTTTATTATTTACATATTTCGTACTCGTTACACAGCTACAAAAATGAAAAAGTCTGGTTTAATTCGCTTACAATTCTCACCATCCACTTTAAAAACTCTTATTATTATATAAACCTAACATGTTGCCACGAATATCATTTTAGATTACAAAACGATGTTGAAAAAGCTAGTCCCATAGTAACTTTTTAGCAATCGCTAATTTTGACATTACAGCCGTTCCATTATCATTTTGCTGCTGTCAAATTATCACGTCATAGTACGAAAGTCTATACAAAAAAAAAGGTGAACGGTTTTGTAAACGTTAACTTAGCAGGCCTGATAAAGGCCTGCTATAACGATGTCATAGTACAAAATAGCGAGGCAGTTCAAAATCCGGGCAACTTCTGCCCTGCTATAGAGGTCATAGTAAGGGCCCTGAACTCTAGTGTCCATAAAGTATATAAACAGTTTATATATTTAAAAATATTTAAACAATAATTTTGTTTCGTTAACCATGAAAGCTTCTACAGTTACACCTCTAATTTTATTTATGGAGGGAGACGCCTTCGACTTGTTAAATTTATGAACAAAAAACCTGTCATAGCGAAGCACATCATCCACCGTTTTGAATTTATGTTAACGAAATGAAATTGAAATGCATACCAGTTGAAGTGCTTATTGTGCACTGTGTTAGACGGATTTTTAGTTTTAGAGGCTCGTCCATAGGAACAGTGCTTTCTTTTTTTTTTAAGTTGGTAAAAATCATCAAATGAGTCTTTCCGCCCTGGGTGGGGCGGAAGGGACTGTCAGACTTTTACTGACTAAAAAACCACCCCGTTCCTTCTGTTGCCCTTTACGTTCCGGGGCCACGGTATCCTGTTAAGACGTCCCGCAACCCCGGCATAGGAACAGTGCTGACATGACAGATTACAAGCATGTTATAGACGGGTCACAAAAAGCTGCGAATCGAAGACGAATTCTGCAGAACGCAGACAAGCTACATTCTAACAGGTAGTTTTTTTTTAATATTAACTATTTAAAAATTATGGGCATCTATACAAATATATCTCTATGTCGTTGTCTGAGAAAAGATTAGAACATACTATTTCCATGCTGTCCCTGAAATAAACAGATAATTAAATACCACAGATTATATATACAATTCCATTTTTTATAAAGTCTACCCATGAAGGCTAAAAGACTGAAAATTTCAAAATTTGCGTAGACTATTTTTATTGTACAAATAAGTGTACAGTTAACACGTAAAACATGATTTATGGGCCTACTTTTTTTCAAATATCGGGATTATCATTATGGTTTTTGTGGAACGGACACCACAATATTTTGCTTCAAGCGGAAATCTATGCTAAGCAAACAATTGACAAAATGATAGACAGATTTTTGACTTGACATTGACATTGACAAGGGTCTTCTGTAATTTAATTCTTTCCAGTTTTCATGCAGTTGCAAAACAATTGCAACTTTTTAAAAAGGCGTTTTGCAACTTTTACTGTTTATAATAAACCCAAACTCCAATATTATATTGGATTTTTTCAAACAAGTCCACGTTAGTTCATGTAAATTCCGTAACTATGTCTGCTCTAAGATTAAAATTCCGCTATTCCACATTATGTGCAAAGAGGTTATTCATGCAGCCGATGAGTAACGCTAAATATCTTTCTGCCTCTAATATAATCACAAATCAGCCAAGTGGTAAGAGTTTTGCTATTGTTTTTATATATATCTTTTGATACAAGTTTGCTTGTGTCAAAAACCGGTACAAATACGCCTCTAAGGTGGCTATCTAACTCATTTTTGTCATAAATAAATTGAAATCACTACATTCAACTTGTTTATGGCATCAAAAATGAAAATCGTCTTATTTTTATTCCGCAGGCTTATTTCTACCAAATTACCACTCAAGCAGATGGTGCAGTGCTACTGCAGAAATTCAGAAAGAAGCTCCAAAAGTTAAAGATTCAAACGATCAAATTTTGAAAGGTCCTACAGAAAAAAGAGAATTTCAAGCAGAAACTCGCATGCTATTGGATATTGTAGCAAGATCTCTGTATTCTGACAAAGAAGTTAGTTTCTCCATCATAATAAAAAATATAATATATCACATGTTGGCATTTAGCTAACTAGATTATCACAACCTGAGTAATAATCTCTAATGAAACAACAATAATAATTTTTGTTTATGTTAATTATTAATGTAGACAATTTTATTTGCCATAGGTTTTTATACGGGAGTTAATTTCTAATGCTAGTGATGCATTAGAAAAGTTCCGTTACCTGACTGTGAGTGCAGCCTCAGAAACTCTAAACCTGGCTGAGATGGACAGGCCTCTGGAAATAAGACTCACAACAGACAAGCATAACAGGACACTCACCTTTGAAGTGAGTAAATTTGTGATGTTAATGAATTGAAACAATAACATAATTAATGTTATCTGTCTTGCTTGTTTTTCCGATAAGGTAAGGTATAAATAATTTTAAAATACTAAATATAATATGTATTTTAATTAGGACACCGGAATTGGTATGACAAAGGAAGAGTTAACAGATAACTTAGGAACTATAGCCCGTTCAGGATCCAAGTCTTTTATTGAAGAGATCAAGAAGAAAGGTGCAGACCAAGCCAGTACAATCATAGGCCAGTTTGGTGTTGGCTTCTACTCAGCATTCATGGTTGCTGATAGGATAGAGGTATATACGAAAAGTAGCAATGTAGGAGCACAAGGTTACAAATGGTCATCAGATGGGTATGTTTCAGTTTTTTTCATATCTGAACAATGCCAATGCAAGTATAAAAAAAAAAACGAAAACATTTTTGTCTCTATTGTTTTTTTCAGGTCTGGTACTTATGAAATTCAAGAAGCAGATGGAGTACCTATTGGCACAAAACTAATTGTTTATTTAAAAACAGACTGCAGAGAATATGCTGATGAAGATACAGTTAAAAGTATGTCATGTGGTTTCATCAATGGTCTTTTTACAGAGATTATACATATTTGCTAGGGATACAGAAATGAAATAGTAATTGTTGACTAAATATTTTTTTATCTACACATTTTAGATATTATCAAAAAGTACAGCAACTTCGTCAGCAGTCCTATTTTCCTGAACGATGAGCAAATTAACCAGATTAAGGTTCAATTTTTTTTTAATTAAAATATTTACACTGATAACTCAAGGAGTATGTACTTAACTGTTTTATGCATGATTACAGCCTCTTTGGTTGTTGGAGCCGAAAGAAGTAACTCATGAGCAACACGTTGAGTTCTACAAATTCATCAGCAATTCTTATGACAAGCCCAGATATACATTGCATTACAAAACTGATGCTCCTCTTAGTATAAGATCTGTATTGTATGTACCTGAAGGCAAACCTGGCCTGTTTGAACTGTCGCGAGATTCTGATGTGGGAGTGTCATTGTATTCTCGAAAGATCCTGATCAAAAGCAAGGCTGAAAATATATTGCCAAAGTGGTTGAGATTTGTTAAAGGTTTGTTTATATTATTTTTCGTTTGATTACATATTTATTAAGATACACTTATCAGAAAATTATACTAATTATTAGTTTCTTTTAACAACATTTTTTTTAAACAACTATGTCTTAATTTCAGGTGTTGTGGATTCCGAAGACATTCCATTAAATCTTAGTAGAGAGCTGTTGCAAAATAGTGCTCTTATTGTGTAAGTTAAACATTGACAAATATTAATCTTGCAAGTCAAATAATTTTATTCACCCCTATTAGAAATACAGTAAATAATTAGCTGTTCAATTTTATCAAAAGTAAATGAAGATGATGGTAACTTATTTTTTTTTTTTATAAAACTTTCCTTCACTCTCGGAGTTTCTCCTGTATTGTGCTTTTATAAACTCACATACACGGGTAGGCCATACAAATACTTATTCCATGCAGGAATTAAACCTGCAGTGCAGCTACCAATCGATCTTGTTCTCTTCCCGCAATCTGATTTGCACTAGGCCTCGCTTTGTAAAATCATATAGGCAGTATTATACTTTCTTAACTTTTACCTTACTACTTTACTAGCTTTTGCACCTAAACATATGTGTAGGTGCAAAATCTGCAATAAAATTAATTAAGTAATTATACATACTAAACAATAACTAACTATTTTTTCTTTATTGAGTGCATTGCTTGCTTTTCCTTGTGTACTATGATACTATGTTAATAATATTTATTTTTGTTTTACAGAAAACTAAGGACTGTGCTGGCCAACCGCTTCATCAAATTCATGATTGAAATGTCGAAAAAAAATCGTGTTGAATATGAATCATTTTACAAAGAATATTGTATCTTCTTGAAAGAAGGAATTGTTACTAGTCAGAGTGCCATAGAAAAGGTGATCTAACATTTAATATTGAAGCAATGTTTTCTGAATAATATTTCATTGATAAACTCATGTTTCTAATATTCTAGGAGGAAGTAGCGAAATTGCTACGATTTGAATCTTCCAAACTTCCACCTGGCCATAGGACATCGCTTGATGAATACGCCACTCGCCAAAAAGAAGATCAGAAAACAATCTACTACTTAGCCGCACCTAGGTTTGTTAAACAGCGTAGAATGTTTCTCTATAGCATTTCCTTCTTACCATAATGTATGACAAAACTTATGTCCAATTTTATAAACATGGTTAAATGAGTACTGTCCTTCAATAATAATACCATTATACCTATATCATTGTACGATTATGGATTTGGTGAAAATCATATGGATGGGTTTGCATGATCTTGCTTTTGCCTAGCAATCAGACTAATCCAAGCAACAATGCAACTTTTTCGCATGTTTAGCGCATTACATGATGTGCTTTGGTCATGTTTATTACAGTCGGGAACTGGCTGAAACGTCGCCATACTACGAGTCTCTCAAGATGCGCGACGTAGAAGTGTTGTTCTGCTACGAAATGTACGACGAACTAGTATTACTGGAATTGAAGGAATTCAACAACAGGAAACTTGTCTCTATAGAGAATGATATGCAGACAGCAATCAAGGACAATTCGCAAGATATTATTGGTAAGTGTATACTGCAATTATCACAGTGTCACTACAAGTCATTTCTTAATTCTATTTTTTTTTTAAGCCCTGCTCCACACTGGGAATTTCTTCTGTATCGTGGGTGCTTTTACAAACATATAAACTCACATACACAAACAGCCAGACCCGGAACAACTATCTGTAGGTCATACAAATATTTGTCCCGTGCGGGAATCGAACCCGCGACACGTAGCTCAGCAGCCAATCGCTTAGCCACTGCGCCAACCGTGCCGTTCATATTTAAACCTAATATAAAAATTACTTTTCATGTTCAACAAAATAAGTATGGTACCATTATCATTATTATTTTGTTGAACATAAAAAGTAATTAGCTTGTTATGCCACCTACGGATAGCTGCCGGTTTACTTTTCAGAAGGATATTTTTTTAATCTTTATCCAGTACTTAAGAGTGTATTCTTTGGTGATTAAAATGTCGTTTATTTGAGTCACCATCTTAAAATGTCTTTTTTTAATAACAGGAAGCGATGCACTTCAACAAAATGAAGTCGATGAAGTTATAAGCTACTTGAAGTTGCAACTAGCTGGCAAAGTATTTGATGTAAACACAACAATAAAGTTGGAAACACACCCGTGTGTTATTACCGTACAAGAAATGGCGGCAGCCCGACACTTTATACGCACTCAAGCACAAAATCTTAGTGAAGAAAACAGATTCGCCCTGCTGAGGCCTCATCTAGAAATAAATGTCAAGTAAGTGCTTTTCTTTCTTTTTTTCGTTCAGGCCAATATTGTAATTGCGCGGAAAAATACTTGAAAAGTCATTAGCTTTAGCTAGAAATCGAACTAACACAAATACATAGAAACACCTGTCTTTTTTAACAATTCAATAAAATTTTGTTCATATTATTTTCCAGACACCCAATAATCAAGAAACTACACAAACTGATAACTTCTGATAAAGAATTGGCCAAAATGATATCAACGCAGCTATTTTCCAACGCCATGGTGACAGCAGGACTCATAATGGACCCCAGAAATTTGATCACGCATATTAATGACCTTTTGGTTAAAGCTTTAGAAAAACATTAGACTTGGCTGTTGAAATAATTATAATTATTTTTGCTAAATATTATATTAGGAGAAAATGTTTTTTATTTATTCCTATAATATCTTGTGTGTTTTTGATAAATCAAAATAATAATTTTGAATGTCGTTTTTAGTCAGGCTTAAAATATTGGGCTATAGACGTTTTACATAATATAACGCAATGAGTAGAATAGGAATACACGAACATAATCGAAATACTACATAACTGCCTCGTTGGTTTTGTGGTCCCAAAGCGCGACTGCTAAGCTTGAGGTCTTGGGTTCGATTCCCAAGTCGGGCAAACTGTTATTGGGTTTTTCCATTAGGAATTTCTTATCTAGTTATCCACACATACATACCGGCAAAATCATAACCCGTTTTTGCTTCGCCGTAGTAGGGTAAAAAAGTAGAATGTTTGCGTCAACACGCACTAACGCAAGCGACGCACGCTTTAGTCTGTATGCCCCAAATTCTACGTTTCCATAGCATATTCGATACGTCCCTACATTTTCGCTTACAAAATTACTGAAGAAGATGTACGTCGTTATCGTGTTATCGTCTGTAAAATATCCGCCCAAAAATTTTACGGACAAAAATATCTGTCGTTTGCGTAGGCACTGAGTCAAAATTGTCTGCATTTAAATAGTTGTCTGTTTTTAAAGTAAGGATTTGCCAGTAAAATAAAGTAGTCTACGGATCCTAAAACGCGCCACGTCGCAAGTCGCAATGAGTATTTTGCGGCGGCCATTTTGTGTCATTTCAAATTCAACATTTTTTCGGATTTATGGCGTGTCCATAGATCTATGAGTCAAACGTATCCTAGTGGACCTACAGATTCAAAAAATCGAAACTTCAGAAACTTGTTTGTCTTGAAGTGATGTGCCGAGTCGCTGTTTTTATGCATCGAGTTGACTCGACTCTCGAGTCAAGCCGCTCTCGTCACATCGCTATTTAATATTTAGGTTGAAAGTAAACGCTAAAGCCGGGTATGCACGTACGAACTTTGTTGCGTTGCATGTTAAACGCAACAGCTCGGTTCGCACTGCGTATTACCTAGCACAGATAATATAATACTACATCACTAACGAACATTGAGTAGTATGTTCGTCAAACATGTTCGATTGTTCGCGGCGATCCTATTAGTATGTTCTGTATGGACGGTGTTCTAATAGTTTTAATAACTTTTACGTAACAAAACTGTTCGTATAGTATCAAATATATCCAACAGCGCCGCCATAGCTATTTAGATAGAGTTCACGACTGTTGTACGCGAACACGATTCAAACTATGTTCGCGTACATATGTTCGATTATGCCGTCCACACGCACGAACCAAATGTTCATGTTTGATGTTTGTGTTCGCTTTAAGGTGAACGCAGACTTGGCCGCACCGCAGTCTCACCAACGCCGGCCCGCACGCAGCGGACGCTGCGGCTAGCGCGGCGCGAATGACGTCATTCGCAGTGTTGCCACCTTCAATTTGAACAGTGACTAGATGTACCATCGAATTTCGCTAGATTATGAGAATTCAGGATGTCAAAAATTCTTTAGAATTCTCTAGATCATAAACTCTTCGCAGTTTTTCATTATGTGGTAATAAACATGAAATTAAAACACAAGGACTGTTAAGGTTGTTAGGAAGTAGGTTTAGGGTAAGACGTAACTGGAAGTAAATAAAGAATTAAAGAGTTTGTTAATCTGTTAAGTATAATTGTCGGCACCAGTGGTGAGCACAAATTGTAGGATTTCGCGCATGTACAGTCGGTTATAGCTGTTACCTAACCCACCTAACTGGCTCAATAAAGTTAGGCGAATTTGAACCTTCTGCAATTAAAAACAAACGAATTTGAACCCTCTGTCAATATTGTTAAGGTTTATTCAATTTGTATGAGTTCATCACACTAGCGCTGCCTAATGAACGAATACAATGATATTATAGATACGCAAATTTGATCTTTAAATCGTTAGCATTAGGATCCTTATAACTTGTTATGCAATTTTGATTTTTATGCCATATGACTTAAAGTTTATTAGAGTATTGTATAATTTAATGTCATTACTACTAATTGCTTATTTTAAATAAAAAGTTCAAGTAGATTTGGTCTCGTGGTCCGTGTATAAGGCTGAGACGAACGAGATGCGAGTTCAAATCCTGCATTGAGGAATATTGTTTTGCTTTCAATTTAGAATTGATTAAGTAAATATTTCTTGCATTATTGCAAAGAACCGGCCACATACTTCAAAAATATCTAAATTGTTAATATTTTCACCTAACTTGTGATAAGTGGGTAGTTGAAAGACAATTTGCGTATTCTTTATAAAACTGGTATTCAAATGTTAGTAAGGATGTGGGTAGCAAAATAAAAATGAACCGTGACAGTAAACCTCAAGCCAGTCTACGCGCAATTGCAGTGACTACGCGCGAAAATTATTTACCTTGACTTGGTAAATTGCAAAAATCTTCTTTTTCCAATGTTTTTTTAAATTTTATTGTTTCATTATCATGTCTCAATGTCTCAATTGAGTGATTATTTGAAATACAAAAAAATAATCTATTTGCTGAAGGAGAATGTTGGCATCGGAGAGATTGCTTGGAGATTTAATATAGCAGTAAGTGTGTTTGTCTAATTTTATACCTAAGTATTCCTTATGCGGTGACAATGATGTGTAATTGTTTTTTATATACTTAAACGTAAAGTGACATCCGTTTCATTTATTTGTTTCAGAGAAATACAGTCAGATTGTGGTTAAGACGTTTTGAAGAAACAGGAAATGTTCAAAAGGGTCGTTCGTGAAATCGTGACCAAAACCTGTAATGTTTACTCCCGTATTAGAACGGATTGTTAGTAGACATATTCATACATGCTGCTGGACTGAAACAATACAAGCCGGCACGTAAAATTCAATGAACCGCTGTTCATCGCCAAGCAAGAATCCGCTTTGCCCAAGAATATAATAATATAGATTTTAATTGGAAAGAACATGTTGCTCAAGAGATGGTGCAGACAGCACCATCGTCAGCAGCCCACAATACTTAAGTGTCAGTGTGTGTTTTAAATAAACCGTTGTTATCATAAATTCTAAGGAAGTGTTTCATACATTGAATAAACAGGTCCTTTTTACGATCATAACCATATTAAAAATTAAAAATACTTATAAAAATCCATAAAGTTGGTAAACACCAAAGTATTTAATGCTATTTTCACTTTTATTTTATAAGTAGGTATGACAGTTAATGTGGTGATGTTATTGTTATGAAACAGAAATATTATATTTCTAAACATGTAACATGTTGATTCACTACATAATTTTTTACCTACTTTAAAAATAAAAATATAGGTATTTTATAGACAGTATTGAAACGAAGACACTGCTTTTTTTATCAAGTTCTAGCTCAAGTAGTTTATTTTATATTTATTCTAACTTGTTTTATATGGTTTAGCTTTATTATATGACAAGTAATTATTTTTGTCAGTAATTATTTTACATTTAACCATATTGAATAAAATCGTAATAAAAATTATTACTGTTTTTCATTTCTGTTGTTATTTTTGTATTTAAATAGTCAATTTTTGTTAACTATTTTAATTTAATATAAATAAAATTTAGAACGCAAAAAATATAAATGAATATTGTAAACAAAAAGTGACAAAAATTCATACTTAGGTTTGATCTCACTCAGGGCCGTCTTTAACATATTGTAGGCCCCGGGCACAAGGATCTCGGGGCCCCTGTGTGTTTTATGTGTACTGATAGTTGAAAAAAATAATTTTTTCATGTTCAATTGACTCTATCTCAATTATGTGACTATATTGATGTCTTGTGACTTTTTCTTCAATTCATATGTACTTTCTAAGTTTATCTTGGACATCACTGACATTGGTGAAGGAAAACATCGTGAGGAAACCTGGACTTATACCAGCCTATTACTGTCCCACTCAAACCATGTCAGAGGCCCTTGAGGCGGTTTAGAAACTCTGACACTAGGGTGTGTGGGGTCGTAAGACCTTACTGCCCACACGATAAAGAAGAAGAATAAAAGAGACATAATACTCATTTCTTAAGCTTGGAGCAAGAAAATTATTGTAAATCGCACTGCAATTCAAATGTTTTGTCACTGAACAGACTGCAAGGAATGATTTTTTTGGGGACAGGCCGGGGCCCCAGACGGTCGAGGGGCCCTGGGCACTTGCCCAGAGTGCCCAGTGGAAGAGAGGGGCCTGATCTCACTACCATGTTGCTACCACTTGGTCAAATCGTCTTTACTAATGAAGTTGAAATTAACAACTCCATTACGTGACAAAACAGTATTCAAAAGATTATCTACCCTAACATAACGTATTAAAGATCAAATTGGCAACAGTATTCTATAATATTTGCGTCCTTGAACAAGTCGTTCTAGCTCATTAAGCTCGTACGTATCGAATTCAAATATTATATACCGCTAATTGCAGAAGGTTCAAATTCGCCTAACTTTATTGAGCCAGTTAGGTGGGTTAGGTAACAGCTATAACCGACTGTACACTTTTGGCCAAATAAAGGCTAATACATATTCATTTTCAATGTCTTTTAAAAAATTAAAAAAGTTTATAACACATCAATTTTATAAAAAGAAATAATTAAAATGATCTTTATTAAACAAAAAACACAACAAATACGAAATAACGAAATTAAACTATATATAAAAAAAAACAACTAAAACGTAATAACCAAAAAAAAAACTATTTAAAAATTCAAAACGTAAGTCATTAAAATTGCACAAAAGTGTACAGCAGCCGAATGACAGGCGATAGTCCAATAGACGATGAGCATCGATTGACGAACCAATCGCGTGCAGCGGACTGCAGGATCGGCGCCCCCCGCCTTCTTCATTCCGCCAAAGAGACCAAAAAATTAACAAATGCGCAGGTGACATTTGTGCTCACGTCTTGTGCCGGTACCTATACCTAGTAGTAATGTGGTTAAATGAAGAAGGGCATGACAAGGTGTGTAGAATTTTAATTAAGTTGTTATTGTATAAAGTTCAAGTTGTGAAAGGTGTTGTTTTGTTTGTTTAGTTTAGATCTGACTGGGGACAGTCAGATATCAGAATGGCAGAGTTGTAGGAACGAAACGTTAAGATAGATGAGTGGAATGAATCGTAAAGATGAGTGACAGATGTGAAGCATGTTGAATGAAAGAGATGAAAGTATCAAATAGTCTAGAAGTGAAAGAGAAAGCAAGTGAATGTTAAAGAAGCTGAAAGGAAGTGGACTGGAATACGAGGAGAATAAGACGAAGGACGATAAACAACCAGGGGCCATTCACCATGATAGTGACTCGTCTGCTTGTTTAGCAGACGAGTCACTATCATGGTGAATGGTCATCGTCGCCTATGCAGTCTTGAGAAAGTCGCTAAAAATCACCAAATTTATATCTAGGGACTTAGCAAAGGAAAAAATCGTTGAGCTATTGCAAAATTCCCTAAATCTAGCGACAAATTCCCCAAAGTGGCAACACTGGTCATTCGCAATTTATATTACAAACTGTATGAAAGAAATCAAGTGCGATGCGTGCGCCCGTGCGGCGATGGGAACGACTGAAGTGACTGCGGTGCGGATAGATGTGCGAGGCCATCAACAAAAAGCGATGACTGCGGGGACTGCGGAGACTGCGGTGCGGCCAAGTCTGCGTTCACCTTTATTCGTGTTCGCACGTGTGTACCCGGCTTAAGATAGCGCAGTTGCACAGAGTACCCAGCACAGACACAGATTGCCATCCATATCCATCTTAGACTATAGAATAAAGATATCCATACCTTTACCACAGAACAACCAGAAGCCAAGTTTCATACTAACGCCCGTGCGTAGGTACACTACTACACGCGCAGCTATGTGTGCGTGACCTGTCACTGACAAGGCGCGCGGGGAGTGCGCCGGCGCCCGCTCGGGTACAAACCGGTTTGAGTCGGCTCAGCTAGCGGACAAACTTAAGGTGTGCCAGCGACAGCGGTCGGGTACGACGCGGACACAGAACAGTTACTATATTTATTTAGACGCGTTTGTTAAATTGTTTTTAAAGATGCCAAACTGTTGCACTGTGTGTACAAATAATGGTCGAAATAACAAAGAGACTTCTTTTTTTGTATATCCATGTATAGGTACCTACATAACAAATTATTTAAAATCAAAATACGAAACGAATAATACGTCAATATACCTACTTAGGTATATTGACGTATTAAGATTCGTTTCGTATTTTTGTTTTAGTAGGTAGGTTTGTAGAATAGTATACCTACCTACCAAAGTATATTTGTAAGTCGTCTTAGTAAGATTCCATTTGGCCTTTTCTATTAAATAGGTAGGTACCTACTTAACTTACGTTCGTGAAATAGTAAAACAAGGAAGGAAACATTATAGGTAGTTTCGCCATGACCGTCCATGAGTAAGTCAAAGTAATTTGATTAATCAACTTCAAGAAAGTAAGCAATGTATGTACCTATCAATGTACCTATGTGTATCTACTTCATAGTATGATTTATTATGTACATAAGTACCACCTGCCTACCTATTTATTTATTTAATCATAATACATACCCACTATTATTATCTTAATCTTCTTAAAATATCGAAGTAAGTAAATTAAATGTTTAGCAGAACTATAAAATTGGTGATCTAAAAAAATAGTGTAGGTATATTGACGTATTATTCGTTTCGTATTTTTGTTTTAGTAGATTTGTAGAATAGTACCTACCTACCGAAGTATATTTGTAAGTCGTCTTAGTAAGATTCCATTTGGCCTTTTCTATTAGATAGGTAGTAGGTACCTACCTTAAGTAGGTAGGTACCTATCTACTTACGTTCGTAAAATAGTAAAACAAGGAAGGAAACATTATAGGACCGTCCGTGCGTAAGTCAAAGTACCGAGTGACAGCCCTATGAAAGTAGGTAAGAATTTTGAACACTGTTAGGAAGGTTGGATTCTGGTAATTCTGTGCCTTTACGATATATTATATACAGTGTTGCCATCCAATCGGTAAAAGATAGCATTAATAGCACAATCTATATAATTTAGTAGATGGCAAGCTTGCTTGCTTGTAGCTTGCTATTGTTCACAGTATTGTTGCGGCATTTTTTTTAAATCGGAGCGGCTTTCCGCTTTTTGTTACAACTAAAAACTCGTAGTCGTATTTATTATTATGCCTGTGTTGTGAACTGTGTATCGAACTAGTTGAAAATTGTTTTCTATGATATATGATATATAATTCAGGTAAGTAGTTTGTTTACCAAAGCGTATTTTGTGGTGAATTTGTGAAGCGCTTCTCTTGTCCATGTCCAAATGTAAGCATATTATTTCCATCGTTATTATTATTTAAACTAAAGGAACATTTCACTCATTGTCTTGTTGTCACCTGCTATTTTACTAGCGTTGGGTATTCACATAGGGTGAGGTATGTTCTTGTGCCGATCCTAGTGGAACGGGGCTATATGACAAAATATACTTAGAGCGATACATTTTTGACGCCGCGCAGGTATGAGCACAATGGATATAAACAAGATGGATTACGAAGACGATAACAAAACTCTGGACAAGAAGCAGATTGAAGCTGAGGAGAAAGAAGTAATGTTAAAGGCCGAGGTGGAAAATATCGAGTCTGCGGAGTTGAAGACAGACGACGGGCCTGTGAAGACAGCCCTCTCTGGGGATCTGACTGAACAAGGCCGCGAAGTGAAGCCTAAGTTTATACCTATAGGGGCTATCAAAATGCCTGGGTTTTTCACCAAGAACTCAGATAAGGATAAGTCAAAGGTACTTACTGTAATATTTTTTAAAGCAATGTAACATGACTTTCCAGTTCTCAAATTATTTGATAAAGGAAAATAAATTATTATTTGATGCAGGATGAAGAGGCAGCTATTGAAAAAGATACTGATAATGAAAAGGCTGATGAGAGCTCCAAAGTCAAGGAGAATCGCTTCCAATTCCTGCAGAAGTTTACCAAATTCTTGCAACATCCTGATAATGAAAATGGTGAGTTACAAGATACAGAGGACTGTATTGATAACTAGCAGCCAATCTTTTTTTCACACTGTTTTATGACTTAACAAAATATGAAGATTTATATAGTATAATATAATATTTCGTTTTAATATTAATGTATTATATAATTATACATAACAAAGTATAATACATACAATATAGTTTTGATTAACTATGGCCATACAGACAGATGAAAAGCAACTTGGTTTTACATTATATAAAAAGGGATTATTTTAAGCAAGTAGGTACCTACCTACTTAAAAATTATGTAAATTTTTTTAAATAAATTAATCATGAACTAACGAGGTAATTTTATACATATACTCATCTAGCTTCTGGGTGCTGCTTTTTCCTTTTGTGTAAGTTGGGAAAAAAGTGGTATATTTAGTCAGGATACCATATTACATGAATACTCCGTACCTTGACACATGAAGTTGAAATTCACATACTCAGAACATACTCAAAAATATTGAATTTTTAATAACTTATAGCTGTTGAAGCAGTGTCTGAATTTTCAGTTTTAAATTATATAAATATGTTGATATTTCCCCTAGGCACACTACTGATACTTACTAGTTTTGTAGGAAAATGGTCTTTCTCGCACCACAACTATCTTGAAATGTACCTGCACCTTAATGTGTCACTAGCTCAATGAATTACCTTCCTATTTTTTATACTATCCCCTACACCTACACCATACAACCAAATGACATTCTTTAAATTTTAGAGCATGTCATTATTTTGGTTGTATGGTTTAGAGCCTAAATTTTATGTCCATTAAATACTCACTAAAGACAAAACTTAAGTTGGGTGATAAGAACCATGCAGACGAAGTTGTGGGCCAAAGGTAGTTTATAATAAATAGAGATCTCTTTATTTTTGGATGAAACTAAATATGTAAATCATTGTAATTGTATCTTGTAAATTATTGCAGACGAAAAAGATCGCAAGAAGGGCTTATTTAATATAAGATATCCACGAGTTTTCCAAAAACGTGGTAGTGCACCAAACAATGCTGATGCTACTCTTGCCTCTATGGAAACTTTGGATGATAAGATGGATACCCCCAATGATGGTATGGAAACTGTGAAACTGGAGCCTGTTGTAAGTATTTATTTTGATGGTTATGCGGGATGCGCTTAGGCTGCCCTCGAAATATGTTATGTTTTTGTAATTTGCAGCTCAGTATCAGGTTGTATTATTCCAGGAATTATTATTCTTTTACGGTTTTTGCTCCCCAAACTTCTGATATAAGAGAGGGTATTTTATGCACATTTTTCACAAAACTTTCGACATTATGGAACAAAATTAAAATGAAAATATGTTTTAGAATGTGCAAACAAAGCCTTACCAACCAGCACTAAGATACTCCACTAAATTCTTTTTTCAAACACCCTTTTCAGCTCCTGTTATAATTAAAATAAACAATCATTTTCTCTGTCTTTCTTGCAATATGAGTGGACAAGCGTTATTTATAACAATCCCAAAATGTAATGTAAAGAACTTTATTACACTTGGCAGAATTTAGTCATCTAAATTCAGTTGTTACTAAATTTTGTAAAGTGTAATCGCATTTAGCCAGCTACATACCCTAAATTCTGCCAAGTGTAATAAGTGCTTAAGTAATTGTTGAAATAGAAAACTGACTGACAAACTGAAGTAGCACTAAAAGAGTTCCTTTTACGATTTTGATACGAAACATTAAAAAAGCTAGAATAAATTATATATTTTTTTACTTTAAACACTATTGTTGCACTCCAGAAGTACACATCATTGAGTTTTGCTAAGTGTTAGTGAAAACGAGCACATTTAAGCAAAGGTGCGATGACATGTTATTTTTTTATTTTTATAGGAAGTAGAAGAAAGTAAAATGGCCACTAAACTTCCACTGAAAGAAAGGATTCGCCAGAAGAAATTTATTATTGGTAAGACTTTTTAAAATTAATCATTACACATTGGTTTTTTACCTCAAAACGCAAAAACGACGGGGTGTTATAAGTTTGATATGTCTGTGTGTGTCTGTCTGTGGCATCATAGCTCACAAACGGATGAACCGATTTTGATTTTGTTTTTTTGGTTAAAAGGTGAATAAGTCGGGAGTGGTCTTATCTATGTTTGATGAAAATCGGTCCTAGATGACTTCCGTGGGGGGAGGGGGGACTTTTTGTTGTGGTGTTTTATTTTAAACTAGCTGACTTGGAAAACTTCGTACTGCTTCAGATTATTATTGTTTTCTGTTAATTTTTTGCATGTTCTAATAATTATTCTGCTATTGCTTAGAGTTTAGACAGATCCAACAAATCATAGATCATTAATTCCAGCCGTTCTTGAGTTATAACATACTTAGTCAACGTAAAAATTATACTCGTAAGCAAAGTATACATGTGGAAGCTTGTAATTAGCAAATGTCCCTAACCTATATAATTATTATCTATCTACACTATATTATTATTATATTATATTATAGTATTATTATTTATTATTATTATTTATATTTATATATTATTATTGTTATATAATATTATATTATACATATATTATATAATATTACAAAGAGGAAAACTTTGTATTTTTGTTTGTTTGTTTGTAATGGATAAACTCAAAAACTACTGGACCGATTTTAAAACTTCTTTCACCATTAGGCTACATTATCTGCGAGTAACATAGGCTATATTTTATTTTAGAAAAAATAGGGGTCCATAAGATATTTGGGTTTTTCGGACCCAAGGTGTAAAAAGTCATGCAAAAAAGTTCTTTATTTGGCGTACGCCGCCTAAACTATAAAAGATAGAACCATAAAATGTTCTAATTAATTAAAGACCTTAAAAATATCTACAAAAAAGTCCGCGACACACTATACCTATATATTTCGAGTTAAGCACAACAACCATTTTTTTATTTAAAAATCTTGAATTTTTTTAAGACTTCATTTAAACGCATTTATTTTACACAAGTCATGACTCCTTATCAAAAAAAACTATTTTGTCACAAAGTACTGTTTATGTAAATAATATTTAGTCTTTTATTCATTAAAATTGGACGTTCAGGGCTGTAGCTAGAGTCGAATTTGAGGTAGGGCAGCATTGGTTACAGGTAGGGCAGAAGTAAAAAAAATGACACAATTGATCTGCCCTCGAAACACGGGCTCCTAATCAATCACCATGTATATCTGACATCTTATGATGACTCTGAAACTATGAACAAACCATTTAATTGTAATAATTTTGCTTATTTTTGGTATTTTTAAGGTAGGGCATTGTGATTTCAAGGTAGGGCATTGCCCCACAATGCCCCCCCCTAGCTACGGCCCTGTGGACGTTTGGTTTGAAAGTTAGGCAAAATCAATATAATACTATTTCAAATCGCTTGACGTACGTTTAGCAGGGAGGTAGTTCATAATTAGTAGACGTTCGCTAAGAACGGATTTTCCATAATTCACCCTCTAAGGAGATGAAACGGGGGTCAAAAGTTTGTATGAAGAAAACTTTGACGCGAACGAAGTCGCGGGCAGGAGCTAGTGATATTTATGTTTGTTATTAGTTACAGACTAAGCTTTCTTTAAAATAAATAAAATAAATGCTGGAAATAACCCGACTTTGTTTTATGTATGGTAAATAGATATATTAAATAGATTGCAAGTAGAAACATGTTATTTTTATTGTAGGTAATGTTATTTTCTACATAAATTACTACTCTATGCATAACAGTCCTGTTGATTTCAGATGATATTGTGGTGGTTGGGATTGTAATCCTAGTACTGATAGCCGTTATTATTGGTATCATAATTGGAGCACATGCTGGACCCCCAGTTGAACGCCCACTCCGTCGCGGTCGCTACATCACCACTTTTACCAGTTGCGGACCAGTTGAAGGGTATGCTTATTCGTTTTAGATTATATATTATGTAATGTAATGTGTTTAAGATTAATTTTCTTATTCTGCAAATTTCTGTTTCAGTATTCTGGATGAAGGGGTTTACAAATTCTTTAGTATTCCATATGCCAGACCACCAGTTGGAAGTAAGAGATTTACATATGCTCAACCCTTGAACAACCTGTTAAAATGCTGGAATGGAACTTATGACGCACGGAATAAAGGCTCTCTTTGCCTGCAATTCCTAGAAAATGCTACAATTACTGGTGAAGAAGACTGTTTAACTCTCGATGTAGTTACTCCTCACGTAAGATATGACTCGCCTTTGCCAGTTGTTATTCTGATTGGAGCAAATACGTTAGCTGGAGGAATAAGTCCTGCTCAACCTTCTGCACTCTACGCTCGCACCAAAGAAGTAGTTTTTGTACGTCCTAATTTTAGATTAGGACCTTTTGGATTTTTAGCCCTAGATATTTTGTCGAAAAGTAGGTACCCACATACGTCAGGCAACTACGGACTAAGCGATTTATTAATGTCATTGAAGTGGGTTCACTTGAATATTAAACATTTTGGAGGAGACCCACAGTCAGTGACTTTGTTGGGTCATCGAGCGGGAGCTACATTGACCGCTGCTTTGACCACTATTAGTCAGGCTCAGAAATTATACTCCCGTGCGTGGCTGTCATCACCTTCCGTCATTTTTCCCGGGGAAACATTAGAACAATCCCAAAAGTTAAATACTAGATTCAAGGAAATGACTAAATGTAATGATGCTGATTGTCTACGTCAAATTTCTACAACAGAAATTTTAACTCCAGATATTTGGTTGGAAAATTATATGGGAAATCTACCCAGTAGTGATGAATCGAAGCATTCTTTATTGGTGTTAGATGGAGAGTTACTTAGAGTCCATGCTTATGAAAGTTGGGATGCTCAAAAAGAGGCTAAAAAGTCTGGAAAGGACAAAGTTTTTAAACCAATGGTATTTGGTACAACTCAACACTCTAGTCACTCAGATCTCTTACACAAAAAATATCTTGATTGGACAGCTGATATTGTAGAAAGAATTGTCAATGATAGTGTGATTGGTGAAAAGAATTTGACTTTTTCAGTGTTTACACATGTCAACAAAACTTATGAAGGGTTGGTGGAATTGATTTCATCCATTCGTACAGTGTGTCCTTTGGTGAGTCTCTCTAGATTGCGTCTGGCTGTTCCAATGTATGTGGTCCTAGGATCAGGCGCCGGCGGCGGTGCTGGCGGATCTGGCATAGCTGGCGTAAATGCAGACGTAGAAGCCATTCTTGGAACATTCGAGTCTGAAATGCCAGAACAGCGTCGGTACATGGCAGCTATGCAACAACTTTTCTATTATTATGTCTGGCATGGTCACCTACCTGGACCAGAAAGTGGTTTAATTCAAGTAGGTCAAGATTTGCTTCCTCTTAACGGCTTACCTCTTTGTGATTTACTCATTAGGGAAGATATTGTACCAAGGTATGCACATATCGACTAATAACTATGGCAACAATTTGAATAACCCTCTAATGAATTTCGTTATTCAATAGTATGATAATTATCATAATAATTGCTCCAAAATTTTGTACCTACTTGATATATTTTATAATATTATTCTCGCTGTGTGTGTTTACGTGTCTCATATACATATACCTAATAATAAATAATGATCTCGTAAATGGAAAAATCTTACGTAGTCAAAACTTTCTGGATAGAATACCTTGTGTTTACCATTATTTATTAAATCCTAAAGTACAAAATTTCTTAAATGATTTTCGTTCTCTTAAATCTATCAATCTTCTCTTCTCTTGTAGATTAAGAAATATAACAGTAAGCATTTTACAACATAGAATATAAATAACAATTTATTATTAAGGATAAATTAAGTGAGACTGATGAAACATTGATCTCATCTGATCAGACAAGTCTCTTTTTTTACTCATTTTATTACTGGTAATGTATGTTAAAATTGTTTCAGTTACCTTTATTTTTAGAAATATTTTTTCTACTTTTATATGTGCGATAAATATTTTATATGAATAATAAAACACATTGATCCTGAGATTTTATTTGAAGGGAAAAAAACTAAAGTTTTTATGAGACTTGTGGTAAGACTTAATACAAAAGACTGATCAAATTTTATTTCCTAACACACAGCTGTTATATTAAAGTTGTGCTACAAAAATATGAAATAATTACACTGGGCAAAATAATCGATCTCTACATAAAATGGTATAGATAGGTTGTCAAAAAATCTTGATCTCCCCAGTTATAAAAATAATATAATAATATGAAATCTCAAGATCAGTGTCGTAACATTTTCCTAACAGTAAGTTGCATTTATCAGTAATTGTCGTGAGAACAACCGTAGATTTTGTGTGTAAAATAAGACTTATAATTATGCTTTTATAAAGATAATCTTGCCAGTGTCTGTAGCCGCATATCTATATCTTTAATCCCACCTTTATCAAATTTAGTATTTGAATATTTTGTATAATTATACCATGTAGGTTTTTTTTTTATTAGGGGCCAGCCCTTGCTTTGTTTGAATGCCATACATACGTTTTGTAGCGAGGGGTAAAAGAAAAAGTAGGGAATTGACAACAATGCCTCGTGGTGTAAGACTGGTTCGACCCTCAAACATTTACTTACTGCCCTTGCATTTAAGCTATGGGGTGACATGCATAATTGCGATTTTTCGAAATTTAATAGTACTTATTTAGTTTTATAATTATTGTCTGTCTCAAAGTTATTGTGATTTTACAAAGTCTGATCCAAAGTAAACCCAAAGAAATGTTGAACAATTTACAGCATTATAATTGCTGTTGTATTTAAGTTATTTATGTGTTATTATTAGGTATAATGTAGTACTACAGTATGTTGTGTATGTTTGCCGCTCTGAAGTAGGCTACAAATGACTGCGCAGTCAATAATAATATTATCATCATAACATTATACTCAATACTAAAAACTGCGAGCTATGCCGTGCGCATTGGAAAACTGGATTTCAGAGCTGTAAACTTACGTGACACAAACTGTTACTAATCAAGGAATCTCCTTAATTGATATGCTCTTATGTTGCCAAAATGCTTGATGTAGTTATTATTGCACTAGCGCTATCGTAGTAAAGGTACAATTTGTGTAATTTTGTAAATTGATCCAAATAAATTTGTGTAAGACTGATGCATTTTTTTTATACTTCTTTTTATAAAGTAAATACTCCTAAGCAATTACTCTCCAAAATTGGATACAGTGCAAATGATTCCGCCACAAGGCGGTCGCTTTCTTTGCCTTCAAGTGATTGTGTATTCCAAGGTTTATACAACATTTTTACGCAGAGACAAACATAATAAAGTCTTTGGAAAATAATTTATTATTTTACACACTATAATAAATAGTTACACTAATTGTAAAGAAATGTCAACAACACTATTGTCCAGAAAAATTATAAAATATTTAGAAAAAATAAACAAACCCACATGAAAACTGTTACAACTTCAAATAACAGATATTTGAAATTGTGTTCGAAAATATAGTTTTGGGTAGCGAAACAATTAACATGGTTTAATAATGAACAATTTTCAAATATAACATTCACAAAATACACAATTCGCGTTCAAATAACAATAGTCACAAAAAATATAATTCCTGCTCTGATCTTATACTTTCACGTGTATGTTTTAATGATTACGCTCCCTCAAGGGAGAAATAATGGTCTGTAGGTTTTCTTTGCCGATTTTGGAAGATTTTCGTAAAACTGAAGGTGACTTAGGCTTATATTGTAATTGTTCGGAATCCTTCTTCATCTTGTCAATGATTGAAGACTGCTTTGCCACTGTCATTGTCAACTCCTCGTTTTCTTGGCGAAGCAATGATAAGTCTACTACTAAAGACTGCTGATCTTGGATCTAAAAATATTAAGAATATAAACATTAAGTATGTTCAACATTATCATTCTTATAGTTGTGTCTGATCCTGATGAAATTACCTGTTGTTGAAGGCATTGATTTTCAGCCTCAAGCCGGTCGATCGCAGCGGCGGCTTGGGCCAGAAGCGCTCGCGACTGCTCTGCTGCAGCTGTCGCATGCCCCGCGTGCTCGGTGGCTAGTTCGCACAACTTTCGTTTCTTTTCAACCTATGGAAAATATGATCAAGATTAATGAAAAAAATAAATAAAAAAGGATAGGAAGGAAGGAAGGATGTAAAAAAATAAAACAGTAAGGAAAAGAAATCATGGTTCAGCCAACTGACCTCTTCACGAAGTGATTGAATTTGAGAACAAGACTCCTTTTTCAACAGCTCCACATCTTCTATTAGCTCATTCTTAATTGAGCCCAATTCACGATAAGCTTCTTTCTCAACATTTTGTAAGCTTTCTATCAAAGAAACATTGTGCTCCATAATGCGATTGTGCTCCTTAGCTAATGCTGCTTTCGATTTTAGGATATTTACTAAAGCCTCTTTGTATTCATTACACTCCATGGCAGTGTTGTTAAGAGTGGATTTATAACTTTCAAGTTCATGTTCTAAAATTTCCTTAGTATTCAAAAGTGTTTGTACTTTATCTTCCAAATGTTCCAGTTCATTATCAGATTCTCTCAAGCGCATTGTCAATACTTCAACAATATCCCTTGTTACAGACAGAGATGTTTCAAATTTATTCTTGTCCTTTACAGCTTTGTCCACTTCAACTGTAAGTTTATTTATTTCATTTTCGAAATGTATAAGCGTCCTCTTCGACTCGTCTTTGATTTCATCTCTTTCTTTGATGAGAGTCACTTTTTCTTTGTTCAAAGAATCATTTTCATTTTTCAGATTGTTAATTTCTTTCTGAAGAATCATTTTCTCTTCTTCAGTCAAAGTTATTTTATATTTCAGGTCCTTAATGTCGTCTTCTAGGTATTGCAATTTTTTCTGCTGTTGAGTATAAATATCGTGAATATTTCTAGTACGTTCTTCAAATTGTATCTCGCATAGTCGCAATTTTTCACGAGTTGCTTCATTAATCTGCTCTATTTTAGCTTTCATCTCAGCATCCTTATTCATTAATTCTTGTTGAAGTTCTAGAACAGCCTCCATTTTTTCTTTTATCATTTGACTTTTTATTGCTTCCATTAATGTTTTATAATGTGACTTAATATTTTCTTGGTCTAATTTGGATATACTTATGATTGACTGCTTTTCTTCTTCCAATTTTGTCTTTAAGGATTCCAACTCTACTTTGTATTCACGGCGAATGCTTTCATTTGCTTCTAAAGCAAGAGCATGATGACCTTTTACCATTTCAAGTCTTTGACGAGTTTCCTCTAATTCTGTTTCTGCATTAGTTAATTTTTGTTGCAAGTCCTGGCATAGACTATCTCGAATAGTAATAACTTCTTCAACAGATCTCAATTCTAATTGTTTGTCACTGATTTCTTGTTCTAGCTTTTCACATTGCTTCTCTAACTCATATATTTTGTTTTTAAGATCATTAATTGAATAATCGCCTTCAATTTGAACAATAGTTCCATTATTTTCTTTTTGCTGTTCCAGGTCTTCTAAAGTGATCTCGGAAAATTGTTTCTCCAACTTGTTGCAATTATTTTGAGAAAGTTCTTGGACTTGCTTTTCCAGCTGAGAGATTTTGTGTTTGAATTCCTCAAGTTGTTTTGTATATTCAGCAATAGTGTGGTCTTTGTTTCTGAAATCAAATGTTAACTACATTTATAGTCCTCTTGAGTTTTACAGCAGCAGCTGCAGTCATAGTGAAGTAGCAATTTCACAAAGCATTAAAAAGGTTGAAATTTTTGTTAAACTTACGACCTTCCGTCGCCATGTGCGAATTTTGAGGTGTACATAGAGGTACTGTGTTAGTACCACTTATACACATAGATGTAGGTACGGCCTGTACTGTGTGTTCACAGCAATTCAAACCTTGGCATGCTACTGCACATATGACCACTTACTGTACCTATTGCAGTTAAATGAAATCTACCTAATCAAAAGATTTATTATTATTACCTTATTTCCACTTCCTGAGATTTAATTAATTCATTTGTAATTTCCCTCTTTAATTTAGGACCAGTTTGGTCATTTCCTTTCTTCAGACTGGTAGGAGCTTTTATGGTAGATGTAGACTTAAATACCTTTGGCTGGAAATAAATCAATGTCAATATAGAAATATATTAAACTAGCTATACCACTACTACATAACATTACTAGCTACTAGCTAGTTAGTCTTTGGGTACTGCTCCGCCCCCGTAAATCATAGCGTGATGTATTATAGCCTATACTACATAACATCGCGCCTGTAATCCCCGTAGGCAGAGGTGTACCCAGTAGTACACCCACATTTCGCCATGTATTAAGGGGGAGCCTATTGCCTGGTATTACTGGGCACAAATCCAGACTCCGAGGCTGCTACTGAGAAATTTCTGACGAAAAAACCCAATAACACTACCTGACCTAGGAATCGACCCCAAGACCTCATGCTAAGTAACGAGGCAGAAGTTTAAATGTTGAAATAGTATAGTGTGTTGGCAAAAAGGACTACTGACTACTTTACTGAATTATAATTTAAAATTAGTGTCCTTGTTGGCAACAAATTTGATTAGTTAAATGTTAAATCTATTTGAAAGTTTTGTCCCAATGCACCCCTTCCTCTTTATTCACCCTGTTTTACCAATATTATCTTATTCTTATATTGGTTGGGGGTGAAATACTGTGATGCTATAGGTACGAAAATCAAATGCACCTTAGCAGACAAGCGTGGTTATCACAAACACCTTTTGTCTAATAAGGATGCTAACTAAGACCTATTCTGATAGGGAATTTAGGAAGACAGTAATTACAATTTGTTATTAGTCCTTTTTAGGTTGCGATAGCCCAGTGGTTAAGGCATGCATGAGGTTGTGGGTTCGATACCTGGCAAGTAGAAATATGACTTTTTCAATTCCGATGAACTTTCTTATTTTATCTTGCACATCACATGGGTGAAGTATATCATTATTAGACCTCGAGGTTATAACCAATTTAAGTCTTAAATTAATACACTTACAGTAGCAAATGATCTGACACTGGGAACAGAGCTGCATTGAGATTGCACATCAGTGGTTTTAGAAGATGTTGGAATGACAAATGCCTTAGGCTTGGCCACTGTAGTGGAAATTTTTGTATTTGGCTTTTGTTTCTCATTTTCTGGTTTGTTTGGTTTACTTTGATTTTTCTTTGTAGAGCCAGGAGCTGAAAATAAATATATTGCTTATTTGTTTTACTTAAAACTCTGTACCTAAGTACTAAGTTTTAAGTAGGTAAGTACCTAGGTATTTGGAAGGACATAGTGCATATTAAATAATTGAAAAACCAAATCAATATTAGTAAGTTGAACCCATTAAGTGGTTTAAGTATAATAATAATAATATAATAATATCTTGGGACAACTCACACACGGCCATCTGATCCCAAGCTAAGCAGAGCTTGTGTTATGGCTTGTGTTAGTAGGTTGTACATAGGGCGTACTGTAGATACCTATTGTTTACAAAGAGGCCTTGCTATTAATTTTCTATAACAATTTGATCATTTTTTTAAATGTCCTGTTTGAACTGATTGAAAAGGGCAACCCAGGGGGGCAAACTGATTATTTGCTCTAAATACCTATGCAAATTACTTACAGTTTGAAGAATTGCAGGCTATAAGATAATGTTCTAATAATAATTTAAAATAAAAGGTAACAGATCAAATTAAACAATAACACTTTGAATTTAATTGCAAAAAATAACTTACCAAGTGGTTCAAAGCGCTTTGCTTTTGAGAACATGATTTACCTACAATAATAATTAAAAAAAATTAACGATAGCTTTGCTTTTAGTATGTACTTAAAACTTTGTTTTCACTAATGCTCGCACAATATTCTGTTTAAATGTTATTAAGTAACCGTCAAAGATCACTCTGGAAATGAAATAAAATAACGACCATCTATCCATACGCTCGTATGGTTCTTCAAAAATATAAATACGATGAATATTAGGGTGAAATGGGTGAATGCGCGCGTAAATCTAAATTATTATTATTAATCGCATATTGTATGCCGAATAACAACCCCTGCCGACCGTTAGTCCGTTACAAAACGTTCCATTTTACGTTCGGAGTTTCCTGTACGTTCGTTCGTTCCCTGTTTTGTGTGGCCCCCTTCCACAGACGACAAACTGACTATCTGTGATGCACTTTTTAGTCTGTCTCTGTTTAAGCACAGACAGGAATACTACAACTTTATTTTTTTTTGATGCAGCAGTATGATGAATGATGATGTTACATACAGCCACAGAATAACAGCCATAGATGATAATAATATTAATATGTATGCCTCGTGGGTTACGAGTTTACGAGCTCCTGCAGACTTACAATTCCAAGTTGGCCAACTAAATCGCAAAGCATTAGTCTGGTGACTTATTGAGAGTCCTCACATCTTATCCAACTAAGTTGTCCCATCTTTTTAGTTGGACTCCAATCGTTTTAAAATCGAGATTCCCTTCCAATTAAAAAGTTGGCCGACTATTAGCACGGTACAGTTACCGGCACGTAAGTTGGCAAGAGTTTTTGTAGTGGGGGAAGTTTGCGCACGCACAATTTCATACATTTTTATATGCGCGAACTTCCCCCACTACGAAAATCTATTGCCAAGTTACGTGCCGGCAACTGTACTCTATGCAAACTCGATTTTCTACAAAAACTGCGGTTTCCGCCCCTCTTTTAGTGGCGAAATGTTGTTTTAGTGACTGGTGAATTTTTCTAGTGGCATAACTGGCCTAGTAGAATTCAGTTTTAATTACTGGACATTAGCGTACAACATAGTGTTATATTTTCTACGATAGTACGGAACACATCGTATGCGTGTCCGACTCGCACTTGACCGGTATTTTTTAAAACTATAAAATGGATGAACCATTTTCATCAAATTATTGGTATCGTGGTCGCAAGGACTGCTGAGCTTGGGGTCCTGGGTTCGATTCCCATGTCGGACAAAGTGGTCATGGGTTTTTCTTTAGGAGTATGAAAGTGTCAGGGTCGCTAGATGTTGTAACAGGTTCCTCGTACAATTGTGTACGAGATTTTGAGTAATAGGAAAATATTATAACACAATTTTTCATTTCATAGAACATTTTGTTGAGTAAACGCAACAATAAAAAAATATCAATGACTAATACTTAGGTACTTAATTATTTCTATTCTGTTTCTTCTATTATTTTTTTTTTTTTTATACAAAACACTTAAGCGCAGGCCACACCGCCAGCTAGCGGGCGGGCGGGCTAAGCGGGCGGGCGAAGCGAACGAAGGAAACTATACAAACTACGCGAAATATTGGCGAGCTAAACTATGGGGTTCACACCGAAAACTACGGACTGACGAGCGACGGATATTTCGTTAGCTTAGCTCGTTAGGTTAGTCGGTAGCTCGCGGTGTGAACCGAAGTATGTAAAGAGGTGAAACGATGTTCGCCCGCTTAGCCCGCCCGCCCGCTAGCTGGGAATCGTCGGATATTTCGTTAGCTTAGCTCGTCAGGTTAGTCGGTAGCTCGCGGTGTGAACCGAAGTATGTAAGGAGGTGAAACGATGTTCGCCCGCTTAGCCCGCCCGCCCGCCAGCTGGCGGTGTGGCCTGCGCTTTAGAATGCATCATTTGTATAGCAAAGTACAGATTTTTATCTGCTTGGAGGAAAGGTCTTTATGAGGCCACTAAAGTACTTTATTTAATGGGACATAATGGTCGTTATGCATAACTAAAGCAGGAAATACACCTCCCTTAAAATATTTCCATGCCTAACATGCCTTTTTTCTAATGAATGTACAAAAATTAGGAAACCAAGTAAATACACCACATTTCATATTACAAACATTTTATTATTACCTTATTACACATATTTACATGGAAGGTGGTGGTGGTGGTACGGGTAATAAGGGAGGGGGAGGGGGTACTCCCATCATTGGAGCACCAGGTGGAGGTGGCAGGCGCATTCCATGGTTCTCCCAAATTTTAGGAGGTGGAGGCATGCGTAATGGCTCCATTTTGAATGCAAACTGCAAGAAAAACTGTTTCGTATCTTTATTCCAATGAGTCCAGAATTTGGAGTCATGCTTCTCCACTTCTCTGCTTGGCACTTTGAATGCAATTGTCTCATATGGCTCAGCGGCAAATAATAAATATTGCCATCTACGATCTGGTGGCTCTATCTTTTGTTCATACGCTGACATGAAGCGGTGTCTAGGCTGAACACCTTCAGCAATTTCTAAAATTAAAACAAAGCTTAGATAAAAATATAAATAAACCAAAGTTTTCTGTAAGCAAACAGTGGTACTTTCTTAAACTTGACTAAATTAATAGGCAAAACAGTGGTCTACCATTATAAGATTGAAATTAATTTCAACTCATAGTTATTAATGTAATAATTATGTTAAATTTTAATTAATTTTAATTTTATTTAAATACAACAATAAAGATGTTGTCAAAACTGATAGACCACTTTCTTGGCTCCTGTTTACCTGGGTAATCAACCTGGAATAATAAACTTTGTTGGCCATTCTCTGGATCTTTTTGCTTTGTTACTCTGTAGCCTGGACGTCCAATCTTTACAAATTTCTTGGGTTCTATCCTCGGTTTTTCTGGAGCTAATTGTTGAGGTGCTTCTTTTGCCTCTTTAGCTGCTCTACGAGCTAAGTTGGCCTGGTGCTTCTTGCCTTGAGTGTGGGCTAGATAACTTCCTTCATTATTGTGGAGAGTTAAACATAGCTTACATTCATATGATCCTGTAATAATAAATTGGAAAAATTAGTTAATAACCTACTTTTAACAAACAAAATAGAAAAAAAAGAAGTTAATTGCATTGCCAGATTAAAAGAGTAGAGGTCCCATAATAAGTGCTAATTATGAAAAATTATGTTTCAAATTACTTACCTAAATGATTTTTCATAAAATAGGGATCTTTATTCAAATCAATGGTTTCCAACGCAAGCTGGCGAAGTCTTTCGCGTCGGTCTCGATTGCTTTCCGACCATGACGCAACTCCTCCACCGCCAGTTTTACCACCAGGGCGGTTTTGAAAATCCATTTTAACCTAAATTTAATATACCGATTTGATGCTTATTATGAATTCAACTAAACTTAATTTATTTATCAATAGTTGAATGACACTTTTAGGTTAGTTATTTGTTTCTTTTAGTCTTAGGGATGCTCCTCCGATGCTCAAACATCGATGTTGCTATTCGTATGACGATTATGACGAATATCGGATAGTCGATGTTACTAAACTCACGGGCTGACTAACTAAATCACCAAATAGGGGAACCGATGCAATTATGGGCCAGTTATGTTATATATTATATTATATTACTTTCCTCTATGATCTAACGAACTCGTTGACTAGTACCAAAAAATCTTATGGCTAGAAAAAAAAAAGTGATTCACTTGCAAATGTAATGTCATATGTCTCTTGACTGACACCCGTAGACCATGAAGGTATATAGTGATGTGCGGAATCGATTATCAATAATCGATTAATCGATTATGAGAATAATCGGTTGCCAATCGATTATAATTCACATAATCGATCATGACCGATTGTGACAAAAAGCATTTATTTATTATTATTTATTACACTAGCAACTTTTACTATTTCTAAAAGGAGACGTTTCATTTTTATATGGCGCTCCGGCCATATCATGTACAGACGCCAGCAGATCAACCTATCCGAATCTGTCAATTTTTACCAATCGAATATTAACCTTCCAGTATTGTGATAAGGGGGCTTACTATCACCTCTATAGCAGGGCAGAAGTTGCCCGGATATTGAACTGCCTCGCTATTTTGTACTATGACATCGTTATAGCAGGCCTGTAACAGGCCTGCTAAGTTAACGTTTACAAAACCGTTCACCTTTTTTTTTGTATAGACTTTCGTACTATGACGCAGTGTTGCCACCTTAGCCCTTTTGGGGCTAGATCTAGCCCTTTTTAAGACTGAGTTTCTCCAAATTTCACTGTTTAGCCCTAAAAGGGCAATCTAGCCCTTTTTGCAAATGCTTGCTGAAATCTGTCAACGTGCTTTTTTAGTATAATTTTTTAATTTTCAGTAGGTTTTAGTTCTACTGTGGTAACCCTACTGCAAACGTGTATACGTCAGTATTTATTGAGTAATTCAAAATAGTGTAATGATTGTTCACAACAGTTCAAATTGAGAGATTTTTTGCACAGTCTCATTCGTAACATTCATTTAGGGTTGTATGTTTATTAAATCTCATTTTTATTTCATCATTGTACTATGTTTTAGCATATAACTGTTTTTTGTCCCAATAAATAAAATAAAATAACGTTTTCACTGCTCTAATTTTGTTTAGTGCGTCAACCGCCGAAACCGATTTAAGTGTGTCGTTTATTCTATGCATTATTTCTTGTGCAAAAATACCTACCGCTATTAAATATGACATACAAACAACATTATAAAAAAGAATGGGAAGCAGTATTTAATTGTCAGTTAATTTAGGTTTGTCTATGAAAGCAGAAATCGGTGCGGTTCAATTAGATACCAGATATTGTTTTATTAACAAATGATTAAAATTTTATTTCAAACAAATCGTTTTTTAGCCCTTTCTAGCCCCACTTTTTAAGACTGAATTTTTAAAATCTAGCCCTTTTTGGGTGCTCGCTAGCCCCCTTTCAAAAATCAAGGTGGCAACACTGCTATGACGTGCTATTTGACAGCAGCAAAATGATAATGGAACGGCTGTAATGTCAAAATTAGCGATTGCTAAAAAGTTACTATGGGACTAGCTTTTTCAACATCGTTTTGTAATCTAAAATGATATTCGTGGCAACATGTTAGGTATAAATATATAATAAGAGTTTTTAAAGTGGATAGTGAGAATTGGAAGCGAATTAAACCAGACTTTTTCATTTTTGTAGCTGTGTAACGAGTACGAAATATGTAAATAATAAAATTGAAGTGTGAAAATCGTATGGAAAAACATACCAACGGGGCGTTGCATTTGGGAAATAAATAACAATAATGAAGTTAATGACAGGGAATAAGAATCAATTAATATAGGTAAGAAGATATAACTTAAAATCATCAATGGTAACCAAAACCTATGAAAATACGTAATGTAAGTATAAATAAAAACCTACTCTACAAATCTACAATACTCAATTAATATTTGTATTTTACAGGCCTATCAAAAGATTTAGTCCCCCGTTTGTGCGAGGGTTTTGAACCTATAATGAAAATAATAAATCCTCCAAAGGCTTAGTGATCTAAGCAGAGACTAAGGTGTGTTATCAATTCATCAGATTTTCTATTGTGGAGCATAACTACACTAGTGTGTTTCTTGTGTATGTTCCTTGCTATTAAACATAATTTGCTGTGTATTAAAGTGACAATGAAAAACATAAGCAAGTAATCTTTTAATCCATTTATTTCAGGAGATTCTCGGTATTGACTCAGAAACACAATAATGACATCAATTTTATTCGGAATGCAGAACCAGTCTCCAGAAGCCTTTTACACTGAGAAGCATAACAAGACCCAAAACATTATTGAGAGGACCATTGATGTACTAAAGGCTCGATTGAGATGTTGATTAGCCCATCAAGTGCTACATTTCCAATCACAAATGTTTTGCAAATGCATGTGTTTCTACACAACATAATGTAACACAGTAAATTTATGAAAATAAAACAATGACCGCATCTAGTTTAAAAAAATGTGTTTAATTTTTACCTGTTTACAAATTAAATTATTATCATTTATCACATGATACTTTCTTATGACTGACTGAAACATATATACATATAAGTAGGAACCCATATTATCCATATTCATATTCATTTATTGCATACCATTTGTTTATAAAGATGTTACATAATGCTTAAAGCTAAAGTACATCCATATAAATGCAATGAAAGTTTACAAGAACAAAAACTGGTAACAGAGATGACTGCAGGAGCCATAAATTCATATGGTGTACTTTGTTGGTTTCTAATATGCAGGTATATGTATATAAAAACACATCATGAGTATTATTCTTTATTTTAATTTTCATCCTAAATACATAGGTATGGATAATGATTAATTAGTTAGGCTCTCCACTGGATGGAATTACTAGATATATTATTTTTCAGTTTAGTAGACTAGGAGATGTCAAGAATACTGGGGCTCCGTTGCATTCCTGTAAAAAGGTTATGTTTCTTGGATTATGGGCATTGCGGTTCTTGTATTTCGATATTTCAATAAATTCCTTTACTATAAATGTACCCATGTGTGTATTTTTGTAGGAACAACACAACAAAATACTTTTTTACAATAATTGTGACTGAAACAAAATTTACCAAAAGCACTCTATACCGCAATAAATAAATTACTTCTTATCGACTTTAATGTCTAGTAGGGCTTTGAACATTATATATTACTTTTGTAAAAGGCTGTGAAAATCATTAAATTAATCAAGTGAAATGTTGTTTATATTTACGCGCTGACAGTTGATGAACGTAGGTACGTTCTGAATATCACATTGTATCTTTAAGAGTTAAAAAGGTTTTTTTAACGTGAAACTTGTGCTTTTAGAGCTTTTAGATAATAAATCATGGTAAGTTGTAATACATAATCTTAGTTATAACGTGTATTTATCTAAGAAATTCAAGTTATGATCATTAAAAAAAAAACCGGTAATGTGTTAGAGAATTATATCGTAGTTTTTGAACGTTGTTTATTCACAACACTAAGACTAACTTCATCATCAAAGCAGGCAGAGACAAGCATTGCCGTTCAATAATCGTTCACCTTTAATACGGTCATGGTACGATTTTTAGCGATTCCTAAGCAGGCCTGCTTTTGAATGGAAGTTGACTGACAGGCATTTGAACGTTTTCTTAAAAGGTGATGGTAAGCCCCAAGGTTGAAAATCTATTAAAGAAATTTGACAGATTGAGGTAGGTTGATGTGCTGACGTCTGTACATTTTACCAAAGCTGGGAAAATTACCCCTGAATAGAATAAAGTAACAGTTTTTTCGGGTAAGGTTTACAATTACGTCGCCTTGATAGGGGGGTGGGGGCGGTGGGGGGAGATTATGGGGGACTAGTGGAGTCGCCCCCCACCATTTATCCCCGCCGGAAAGACGACGTTTTTCCTCGACGGAGCCCCACTAGGGCTTTGTATCAAGTCACTTAATAGGGTCGCATGGCGGACGGGGAAGGCGGGAAGAGGGGTAGAGTCCCTCCAAACTTTCCCCCCGCCAGAGAGGCTCGACGGAGCCCCGCTTCGCGGGGCTCCTACTTCTGGGTGGTTTAAAAAAAAATAACCACGAAGGGGATGGCAGGGTCTGTTCGCTCGCTTCGCTCGCTCACTGGACCCTGCCATCCCCTTCTAACCTAACCTGTCCTAGTCGGGGTGCCCCAAGTCCCGAGCTCGCTTCGCTCGCTCTTACGCACAATAAAACAACAAAATCGTATTTATCTGTCACTGTCAATGGCAGCAAAATGGCGGCTTTGCGATTCTTTTTACGCATTTTGACAGACGCAACTTTCAAAAACGTAAGAATTTTGTGAAATTTACGTTTCGTTTCAAGCAATAGTTAGTGATTTATCGATCTTTTTGAAAATTGTTTTAAATAATTTAACGCCGCTCCGGCAGCTAAAATTGCTTGGGGGTGCTTAAGATAAGTCCCCTTGACCCCCCCACAATGTCAGAATCCTCAAATTCAGGCGACGTAATTGTAAACCCAACCCGTTTTTTCATAATATTAAATGGATTTTATGCACAAGATAAAAATAAAAAATGTTTGACGTTTGTCGAGATGACATTTACATAACCTAGAATTGTTTTGTTTGTTTATGTTTTATTTGTTGTTTTTTATTTTGAGGGTTCAGAAACACGAATAAAAGATTTTTGCAACGATGAAATCGTGGAACTTAATTAAGTTTACTCAAAAATATGTACATACAATAGAATAATAGTTTATTTTGAACACTTCAAGAACGTTTTTTTTTATTAATATTTTTATGACATGGCTTTTGGTCTTTTACGCCAATCAACAAGCGGTCATTTTGAGGGTTCAGAAACACGAATAAAAGATTTTTGCAACGATGAAATCGTGGTACCTTATTATGTTTACTCAAAAATATGTACAATAGAATAATAGTTTATGTTTACACTTCAAGAACACACACATTTTTAATTTTTTTTCTACTTAAACATTAATTTGATGAGACATAATTTCAGAACGAACGAATGAAACGTCTCGTTTGCTTGCATAAAGCAAACGAGACGCCATCTTGAATAAAACATGGCAATAATTTATATATTATAATATTTATTTTTTAGAAGAGTATACCCTATGAAGTCATATTTTTACGATTATTAGCATAATCGATTAATCGATTATTAATATAATCGAATCGGCACATCACTAAAGGTATAGATAAAACTGGAGTCAAGACTTCGAACAAAAGTTTGAGTCAAATACCTACAAAACTTCTCGCTCTCTGTGGTCTCACTCTCTCTTTCTAACTTAGGACCACAGAGAGACCACAGAGAGCGAGATAGCGATACATTTTTTGAGCTTCAAGTAGGTATTCAAAGTCTGGGCTCCAGTTTTATCTATACCTTCATGCCGTAGACTACAGAGAATAGCCAGTGTTGCCACCTTGATTTTTGAAAGGGGGCTAGCGAGCACCCAAAAAGGGCTAGATTTTAAAAATTCAGTCTTAAAAAGTGGGGCTAGAAAGGGCTAAAAAACTATTTGTTTGAAATAAAATTTTAATCATTTGTTAATATAACAATATCTGGTACCTAATTGAACCGCACCGATTTCTACTTTCATAGACAAACCTAAATTAACTGACAATTAAATACTGCTTCCCATTCTTTTTTATAATGTTGTTTGTATGTCATATTTAATAGCGGTAGGTATTTTTGCACAAGAAATAATGCATAGAATAAACAACACACTTAAATCGGTTTCGGCGGTTGACGCACTAAACAAAATTAGAGCAGTGAAAACGTTATTTTATTTTATTTATTGGGACAAAAAACAGTTATATGCTAAAACATAGTACAATGATGAAATAAAAATGAGATTTAATAAACATACAACCCTAAATGAATGTTACGAATGAGACTGTGCAAAAAATCTCTCAATTTGAACTGTTGTGAACAATCATTACACTATTTTGAATTACTCAATAAATACTGACGTATACACGTTTGCAGTAGGGTTACCACAGTAAAACTAAAACCTACTGAAAATTAAAAAATTATACTAAAAAAGCACGTTGACAGATTTCACAAGCATTTGCAAAAAGGGCTAGATTGCCCTTTTAGGGCTAAACAGTGGGAGAAACTCAGTCTTAAAAAGGGCTAGATCTAGCCCCAAAAGGGCTAAGGTGGCAACACTGAGAATAGCTGACACCTGACATGACGTAAAGCGCGTTCCATAGACCGCCATTGACTCACAGAACAACATTTATGGGGGGTAGTTGATTATAGTAGTCTTTGGTTGACCGGGAAGTTATATGGACTGAGTTACTCATAGAGCAACACGGGCCACATGACGGAAGTTGCTCTATGGAATTACTTTCAGTTTGTTTTTTTTTTTCTTACATAATTATAACTTCTATTTAAAGGACTGCCAGTACCTCAATACAGTGAATTATAGATGAGGGAACATCGAAGGTGCTTTTTTATGTATTTTACATATTGTATGGTGGTACGGAACCTTTTATGTGCGAGTCCAACTCGTACTTGGCCGGATTTTTTAAGGTTCGTTCCTCAGCCGGCAAAAACAGAACTCTTGTAGGATCACTATGTTGTCCGTCTGTTTACCCTTTAAATCAGGAACCCGTGGTGGTATCAAATACAAAGGTTTGATACAGTTAAAAATAGTGATACAGTTGAGCGGCGACGTTGCGATGCGTCTCGCGGCAGCGCGCGGCGCAGCGCGAAATCACTGGCCTCTTCCAGTATTGTCACGTCGCGTCGCGTCCCGGTGTGAACTGACCCTTAGGATAAGGTGGATATGGTACGATTCAGACCAACCGGCTCGGATCGGACCGCATCGGAACGGATCCGTACGCATGCCGCGGCAGCCGAACGGATCCGTACGCATGCCGCGGCAGCCGTACGCATCCGTACGGCTCCGACGGAGGTAAAGTTGCATGCAAATATGAACTATAATTACTGTTGATACATTTCAATGTTCTTTACCGCATTGTAAAATGCCGCTCGGCCCGGCCCGATGCGAGCCGGTTGGTCTTCTTTGAGGTACGATTCAGACCAACCGGCTCGGATCGGACCGCATCGGAACGGATCCGTACGCATGCCGCGGCAGCCGAACGGATCCGTACGCATGCCGCGGCAGCCGAACGGATCCGTACGCATGCCGCGGCAGCCGTACGCATCCGTACGGCTCCGATGGAGGTAAAGTTGCATGCAAATATGAACTATAATTACTGTTGATACATTTCAATCTTCTTTACCGCATTGTAAAATGCCGCCCGGCCCGGCCCGATGCGAGCCGGTTGGTCTGAATCTTACCTTAGGCGTATATTTCAGAATCAAAATAATTTAAAAGAATAATTTTCACGGTGACGTGACGGAACGACGTCGAAACTGTGCCGGAATTGTGAGTACTGATATGTGTGAATCAACCTTTATAGTGCCAAATTGGTGAGAGTTCCATGATTCCTAATGCTTCATTTACACTCTCGACTCGCAGCTCGTCTCGCGGCTCGTCTCGTGTCTCGCCTACAGGTCGCGTGTGTAAACACCACCCGCGAGCCCCGTTGACTCATGCCCAAAAACCGCTTCCGACGCGAGCGCGTGAGCGGCGAAACGAGCCACGAGCGCACTGATTACAATCGCCCCTCGCGGCTCGTCTCGCCCCTCGCGCGAGTGTGTAAATGAGCAGTAAAAAGTTTTCCACTTCTAAGACCGTTATTTTTGTAGCCTATTGTAAAAAAAAACTTAATCCTATAGGGAAAATCAGTTTATATTAAAAAGAATGCCTTTATCCATTACCATCACTATAGGTACATACCTACAGTGTAAAAATAAACAGCAACGAAAAAAACTTTTTTTTTTTAACCGACTTCAAAAAACGAAGGAGGTTCTCAATTCGGCCGGTATTTTTTTTTTTTTTTTTATGTATGTACACCGATTACTCCGAGGTTTCTAGTCCGATTAGTGTGATTCTTTTTTTGTTCGATGCAGTATACTTGCCATTTGGTCCCATAAAAATTTCATCCAATTTGGTTTAGTGCTTTTTATTTTGTGAGCATTTTTCTAAATTAAATATATCGTGTGAGGTATTGTTCGAAAGGGCTTTTATTAAGGATTTCAAACATTAACACACAAGCACTAAAAAGTGAAAAATAAAAAGCTTTTTTACAAAAAAAGACAACCGCCTTCAAAAACTACAAAATAAAAAATAACTTTAGTTTGGAAGTCGGTGGCAATTCCTACATAACAAAAAACAAAACCAAAGCCGCCGACTTCCAAACTAAAGTTATTTTTTATTTTGTAGTTTTTGAAGGCGGTTGTCTTTTTTTGTAAAAAAGCTTTTTTTTATTATTATTATATAATAATAATTCTTTATGCAATATAAATTTGAAATCAGGTATTAATTTTTACAAGCTTTTATTATTAGTTAATTTGAAATAGACCATGTTTTGTGACAGAGTGGACTACAATTTGGCTGTTTATAGACGAATGGAATGGTTGTGCATTAGCATTACTAATGATCTACTTTGATATAAGGCAGACTACAATACATGCAGTAGTGTGGTCCTGGTTTGTCCAAATTAATATAAATTCGTGGGTGACCTTCAGCACCACTACCTCCATCACACCATACTACTCTGTCAGGAATTTGTTTTGGTGGTACTTCAGCAATCAATGTAGATGCCCAATTTGGGTTAACAACTTTAGGAGCGTGCATAAAACGCGCCATCCTGTAGTCATGCGAGTCCCATTTCTGACCAGTATGGATACAAATATCTTCAATTTTAGTAGCCATAAAACGAATATTTTTCTTTTTAGCGTTTCTTAACACAATACGTGATAAAATGTTATTCATGATTACTCAAATTTATATGTTACTTCTATAGAAACAAGCTGACTGATATGAAGTCGCTTTCCTCACATCAGTAGGTACTTATATCTGGCATTCCATGGTAGCACTCGTATTTTGTAATTTTTTCAGAAGTGACAACTAAGGAAAGATAACTTTCACTCTTTGACTTATATCTATGGATACATCGACACGCTCAAGAAGCTTCTGATACTTCTTGGACACGTTTAACTATTTACAAAAAAATAAGCGGCCTCTCCTTGTATTGTCAAATGACACAAAATGGGCGCATTTTATCGCGTTACGACTGATCTGCAATATGTCTCAAAATGACGGACATGCCACGTTCTGACAGGTCTGATTCGAAAGGTAGGCATTATTAAGGCATATACCTATATAGTATCACATAACATAGCATCACGCCTGTAATCCCCAAAGGGTTAGGCAGAGGTGTACCCATTAGTACACCCACATTTCGTCAATTATGTCCCATGTTATAGGGGGCGAGCCTATTGCCATCGACCGGGTACAAATCCTGACTTTGAGGCTGCTACTGAGAAATTTCCGATGGAAAAACCTAATAACATTGCCCGACCTGGAAATCGAACCTATAAGACCTCATGCTCAGCAGTCGCGCTTTACGACCACTAGACTAACGAGGCAGTTTTGAGCTTGGCTGGCATTCATGTTTGGGCTTGTAAGAATTGTCACAAGTAAATCTCAGAATGGTCAAAAGTATAACTATAAAAGTACCTGATTCCTTTTATTAGTTATAATAGTCAGTCCTTCGTAACTTCGCCTTTCTTTAGTTAGTCCTTATATTTAGTTAATTCCTTTTAGTTAGTGGTATCGTCCTAATAGTTAGTCTAATAAATAAATAAATAGTTACAAGAAAACATTAAAAAAGCGTATGTAATGATTAACCTTTTTTTTATAAATTTTTTTAAAAGTCTGCTAATCTTAAAATTCTATGCTCAATAGGTATCTCAATTTGGCGATGCGCTTGGAACTTTGAAAACATCAACTGTGTTATGTCAAATGTCAATGTCAAACTACTGTAAAACTTGCCTTGCCTGCCCGGTTCCTTTTCTTTTGTCAAAATAGGCGGAAGGTACTGTCAGACATAAAAATCTGATTTTATTAATGTAATCTAAAAAATCTGTAGGGTTTTATTCCTAAATTTAAAATTTAGGTTAAATTACAAACTGCGTGGTATAGTTATTTTGTTCGTGTGTCTTATAGTGAGGAATAAAATTGAGATGGCTTTAAGTGCTTAAAATTGTGTCTTGTTTTTAGGTAGTGCTTCAAGATGTTGATGCCAAAACAGAATCGTGTGTCGATCTATGAATACCTTTTTAAAGAGGGGGTTATGGTAGCCAAAAAAGACTATCATGCTCCCAAACACCCTGATCTTGAGAAGATTCCTAACCTCCAAGTTATTAAGGCTATGCAGTCTCTAAAGTCCAGAGGATACGTTAAGGAACAGTTTGCTTGGAGACATTTCTACTGGTAGGTGACATAAATCACTATATTAAGATTTTGTGATAATTTAGAGATCTAAACAATCCCTTGGATCCCTGGGATTTAATCACTAGTCATAGTTTGCTAATTCAGCGATAATGATACAAATTAGTTGGTTATATGAGTGACTAAACGATGAAATTCTAATCAATCTTATTTCTTCCCATGTAATAGGTACCTTACCAACGAGGGTATTGAGTACCTGAGAATCTTCTTGCACCTGCCCCCTGAAATCGTGCCTGCGACCCTCAAGCGCTCTGTGCGCGCCGAGACAGTCCGTCGCGGTGCAGTTGGCCGCCCCGACGCGCCCGCACGCTCAGCTGAGGACCGCTCGGCGTACCGCCGCGCACCTACCACTCCAGCTGCCCACGACAAGAAGGCTGATGTTGGTCCTGGTTCAGCTGATGTTGAATTTGTAAGTGTTACCTGTTGTCAGTCATTGTGATATTCACAGAGGGCTTTTTAACCAAAGATTATTTGCAGGAACCCGATCTAAATTTTGAGAAAGAAATTTTTGTCTTTATAGTCAACAGCTACCTTTTTTACACATTCAGTTGATAAAGCAGAAAATAATTAAAAACAAACTGCATGCAATCTGCAAGAACGTAGAATTAGAAGCTTAGGGATTGCCTAGTGATAAACAAACATAAATGTTTAAGTATCTCCTTTTATTAGGCATCACCTAAGTGTTGCTTAATTTGATGAGAACAGTCAAGTGTATGCTTGTGAAGAAACTAAATATGAAATTAATAAAGTAATGTACAAGGTATTCTCACAAGCTGCCTGAAAAACTTATGGCCTTCACAAAAAAATTGGTGAATGCAACATTTCTGTCAATTAATCAAGCAATGCCAGTTTAAAAAATCTAATTTTGTTCTTTTATCATTTCAGAGAGGAGGTTTTGGACGAGGCAGGCCTGCACCTTAAATAATTAAGTTAAATAAAAAAAAAATCTAATCTAATTTGGTTTTTATTTGCCACCTATCATAACCTGACACAATAGTGAATATTTTTTACAATTAATTCTTACAATTTAATATATACAGTTATTTATGATTGAACTCATGGCCAGAGGGTTTCACAGAACATTTGCACTGCTGCCAGCACCAGTGTATTCAGCCTCTGTAGTACACTGGATGCTTTATGGATATTCCTGATTATGAAAATGTGATGTGATGGCTTAGTGGTTAGCACACCTCGCACACAGGTTACGGGTTCAATACCGGGCAAATACTAATTTTACTTTTTCAATTCTTATGTATATGTACTAAGTTTATTTTGGATATAGGACAAGGTATATATTGTGTGGAAACTCATTTTTATTTAAAAATAAGTCAAATCACCAATCGTGTGGTGCCAGTGATCAATGCTCATGCAACAGGGATTCATAAAAATGAATCCCTGTTTCCCTTGGTCATGGCATCACGCGTAAACGGCTGGACCGATTTCACTTTTTTTTTTTGGTTGTGTTTGTTATTGTCAGGAGGTTCTTATGAACGAAAAAAAAAGTCTGAAATGTCGGTCTCAAGGGTAGAGGTAGGGGTAGGTAGGATACCACGCGAACGAAGTCTTGGCGGGTCAGCTAGTACTTTTTAAAAATAATTAGTTACCTACCTCAACCCCCAGACAATGAAACACCGATGGAAACAGAAAATAATTTATTCAAAATAATCTACAAGGCTCTTACTAAACTCCTCAGTTAGTAATAACATAATAATTATTAGGTGCTCAAGTTTACATGATTTTTGTTTGATTTACGTAACTGATGATGTTACATTTGAACTTTAGGATTTGGTGGTGTGGGGAACTCTCCTATCTTGGCGATGTAGTACTGGTGAGCACGGAATGGCTTTAGTTCCCAAGGTACCTGATCCTCCATGTACGTCAGAGTAACACCGAGGTCTTCCAATGTCGGGAGACAATTGTCTATAACGTCCGAGGTAGCTTCCTGTAAATGATAGCCAAAAGTATTAATTGATGGTTTTGATACTAACTCGGAGGTAGTGGCACATAATGATAATAGAATGCCTAGCGCTGCCTAGTAGCTGGTACTCGGTACGACAGAGTCAATCTTCACACCACGCTGATTCACGGACCGTGAATCACGGTCTCCCCCAGTACCATCACCAAGGGCTCTTCATCAGCGAGCAGAATTAGAATACCGAAATTGTACCATACTTTGGCCCAAGCCTCGTCCTCAACGACAACATTGGGGTTATGGAGTCACACCACAAACAACTCATCACCTCTTTCTGCTGTGTTTTTATTAGCTCAATAAGAAGCTTCCGTTTTATTAGCGTTAGAGTCAGTCTACATGGGTGGTGCGGAGCCGCAAAGTTGCTGGGGCGCCGCAGCGGCGACGACATACAACTGAGCGGAGCGCCAGACCAAAGAGCTTACAATGCCACTCCGGCATCGCAACACATATTATGAGGCGTGGAGGGGTAGGTACCCCTCCACGCCTCATCTAGCTAGTTGCTGGTCCGGGGTGCGTGAGGCGCTATGCCGGAGGCATACCGCGTGTGCTATCATCATCATGATATCAGCAGTAGGACGTCGACTGCTGAACATAGGCCTCTCCTACAGATTTCCGTTTGAGTGTGGTATGCTGTAGCGCAACTACTAAGGCGCCACACAGCCGCTGCAACGTACCGCGTAGACCGGCTCTATACGCAACAAGACACGTCACGGCCCGAATATCTGGACAGTTTGGAGTAATGGACGATATTATGTAGTCGATGAACGAAATGTAAATATCTCGACGAACCGTACCTATCACGTGCGCATCCGCAGGCGTTAACCAAACGGGCGATAAAAATTGTTGGGAACCTTATTCAAACATGAGACTGATAGAATTTGTAAATTAATCATCTTTGAATGGTAGATATATATTTAAGTAACTTGCATACAATTTGCCCGCGACTTTAGGGATCCTTAAAGAAAATCCACGCGGGCAAGATTTTCATAAGGATCCCTTAAAAAAAAAAAAAAAAAATAAGGGTCCCTAATTTAAAAAATCTCTCTGATAATGTAGCTTTTAATAGATGAAAGAATATTTTTAAATGGTTAAGTAGTTTTAAGTTTATCTATTACAAACAAAAATACAAATTAATCTTTTCTCTTAATAATTTAGATAAAAGAAGAATATACTCGTATAATATTACCTTTTCAAGTGATTCCCAATGCAAACCACCCAACGGGTATGCTGGTGAAATTAAGTTGTTCAGCGTAACCTTCAAGCTTAAAATAGGATCATATTTCATGTCGAAGCGTGTGTACCCCCAATCTGTCTCGTCCTTACGCATCAGAGCGTAAAACCAGTCCACCAAGTCAGCAAGTAGGTATTTCCTGGGTCTAAAAAGTAACAATTTGATTTACAATCAAAATATTCAAATATATCAATTCTTATCTTGATCCTGATCTTTGCCTGTCACCAATTAATGGTCGAGTTTGCTATATTCTGTAACTTTGAGAGGGCGAATCACTACCCCTTAGGAGTTAAGAACCGTGGATCAAGATTTGGGATTGGGACAAATTATTAATTTTGGCGTATGCAGTAAGCTAGCCAGTGAAATTATATGCTCATAAACTCACCCAACTGCCTGGTAAGTTTGGCCCCTAGTATCACTATCGCGAATAGCATTCATAATTCCCTGTGCGACGTCCGACACATAGACAGGCGCTTTGATGGTGTCCTCACCATTCTTGTACAGCGGCATGTATTGTGAATGTATACGTACAGCTGAAGCAAAGGATCTGTATGCGAGGAAACAGTTCTTATTATGGCATATAATTAATGTATTATATTATATACATCAATATACTACAGGTATATAACTATATAATATCAAAATATTGCGTAGGCAACATTTGATTTCGAGTCTTTCATCCCGGCGTTTCTCCACAACTCAGATCTGACTTATGAGCATTGATACTAGTGATTGGTTTTGCATTCTTGGAAATAAGATAAACTAGAACTAATTTGCCACGATTTTGAAACTTAGGGAGTTAATGCTGAGTTAATTTTATTACTGTAGACATTAGCAATATGCTTGAGGATAGCACCATCTGTGGGCCATGGTTAACTGTATCTAATGCTAAGACTTCAGTCTATGATATGCAAATTTTCAAACTGAATGTATGTTTCTAGCATTGTAGGCTTATCAAATTCTATCTAAGTATTAGGCATGTTCTCTGAGCCTCATACGAATGACTAAGAAAGCCAAAGTCAAAACATTTATTTCAATTAGACCATTTACAGGCACTTTTGAATTGTCAAGGAGTTGGTCAGTTAGTCCCGAAAAGTTGAAGCTAGTTGCTCATTCCAAAATGGAGGTATGCCTCTATGGAGAAGAACGAGCAAGAAACTCCACGGCACTCTTTTTAAATTAGGTTCTTACAAAATCCTGGTTACATTATTCTTGTTGATTCTACATGTGAAAACAATGAAGATGAATATAAAACATAAGTAAAAAATAATAAAGAGAGCTGCCTCCCTGATGATAAAAAGCAGCTGCAGTGGTAGCAGCAATGGTATATTGAGGGCTGTGTACAAAAGCATAGAGCTGGAGACCTTACCACCAGTAAAAATCTAGTGGATAAATAATTTTTACCATGTTTTATGAATTTTAAACTATTAAAGGTAAATACCTCAAAAATCGATCTTCAGGACCATAGATGTCTGAGGCGCGTATGATGGTAGCCGTGGGGAACTCTTCTTTTACGGCACACTCTCCTAGAAATTTGCTGATTTTGTAGCCAGATGGTTTCTTCATAACGAGGGGTACAGGGTTTAACGTTTGGTTCAAGTAAGACACATGGATGAATCTCTCTACACCCAGCTCTCTTGCAATCCTGTAATCATAGTAGTTAATAATGAATTAAGTTGATTGAAGGAAAACTAATATAAACTAAGAGATGTAAACCTAAATAAGATATAAAGTAATCTTTAAAGCAAGTGCCTTTTGTTTTTAACTGGCATAAATTAAATTAATTTAATTACTATTTACTCATACTATGCAGAAGTCACAGCTTGTCAAACTACTTTTGTTATTTTAATTTGTTGATTTGAAATAACTTTTTATAGGAAATACTAAATTGCTTTATGATTTTTCAATATAAACATCACTAACGCCTATACACCCTGTGCAGTTTAAATTAATAATTATGTCAATCTTGTTAATTTACTCAGATGAAAATATATTTTGACTTTTATATTTGTTTTACCAAGTTACCTAATCAAAGCAGGCTTTACCAACTTAGGGGTTGATTTTAGAAAAATACCCTAAAAAGGTAACTCTTACTTTTTTAAAACATGTGCTACAATAATTCTGCCATACAAACTATATAACATTTTTGATAAAATATCATTATTCTGTTATTTCCAGGGCTTGTGACTTTTTTCTGACAAAGTAATGTCTTCAAAGCAAAAATTAAACAACTAAAGTCAATGGTAGTGTCTGAACATAAAAACTTTTAATTGATTGAAATCAGCCTTAGAGGTCTTAAATAAAAAAAAAGAGTTTATAACTAGGACATATTTAACACTTGATTATTATCACAGACAGACTTTGGTCTGGAAGTCCTTATGTTACAAGTATTTTTCTGTGTGCAAAATATTTAGATTTTATGTTTAAGTTATTTAATTAATAAGAAAGTTATTTAATTGATTTGAGAACGTGGTCACATTACACTAAAACATTTATATAAATGTAATGTAGGTAATAGGTATATAACTCATGTCATACAAAGAATCATTTATGTTCATAAAATAAACATCACTCCTGTAATCCCTGTAGGGCTAGGAAAAGGTGACCCATTAGTACTCCCACATTTCACCAGTTATGCAACCAGGCACAAATACAGACTACGAGGCTGCTATTAAGAAATTCCTGATGAAAAACTCAATAACACGTTGTCCAACCTGGGAAACGGACCCAAGACCTCATGCTCAGCAGTCGCACTTTGCGATCACTAGACCAACGAGGCAGTTAATGAGCAGACATTGATAAATTTCAGAAAATCAAAATACTGACAGAAACAGTAGTTTTGACAGAAAAACAGGACCATACATAGTCAGTTATTACATACCTTGCAACACGTCTAGGACCCTCCTCATGTATGTCCCTATAGCTAAAGTTCTTGGTTTCATAGTCACGTCCCAGTAAGTTGATGACAACATTAGAGTACTGGACAGATTTGGCGATAGACTCTTCATCACGAATGTCAAATGGAGTGAAGAGCACCTGCCCTAAGTCTCCAGCCACTTTTAATCTTTGAGCATCATAAAAATCACCCCTGTAGGGCAAGATCATCTGAAATCAAACGTAGACTTTACAAGTTTTCCATGGCAACCATATTAATACAATGGGAGGTAGTTTTTTCAAGTACAGGAATCCAATAAAGCAGTAACTTTGATGTAGGTAATAACAAAAGAAACAGCTCACCTGAGCCCCACACTTGCCCAGTTTATTGCAAACATAGCGCCCCACAAATCCTGTGCAACCAAACACTGTTGCTACGGTGCCGTTAAAGCTGGCCCTGCCTCCAGTGCCGCGCTTATAAGCAGCTATATTAGGCGGGTTACCTCCCGAACTGTATGAAGCCGACTTGATGTAAATAATGCTCAGAGAATTTGTACAAGCTGAAATGATAGATTAGCTGATAGGTCATGTCATCATTTTGAAATGTAACTAATATTTGTTTTATGTTAGAGCTTTTCTACTAATTATGTAAGAGTTTATTATGCCAATGGTGTTACGCTTCTGTAAGTGTATTGGTCAAAACTTACGCTTTATTTTGGCAACAAAATGGCCTGAGAGAGCAGCAGTTGCCATTATTAGGCCAATAGTATTGTGCTTTTTATAAATATAAGTGTCCAAATCCCATCAAGGGAATGGAAAGGAATTAAAATCGCAATTTTACTGAATCGTTCGAACGCCAAAATTTGACAATGACATTAATCAACAGCACGAGCACATCAACAGAACAGCTGTCGATTATTCACAGAGAATCTAAAAAATTAAAATGATTATGATGCTACAGTGATGAAATGTGTAAAAGACACAGTGGTTTCGATACATACAAGTCAATCGATATTATTTTTTAATATCTTTAATTATCTTTTTATAAAATATATGTAGTTTAGTAGTCATCGGTAGGTATATAATCATAATTTATTACATATTAAAATTTGCATAGTTTTAAATCAATATGAAAATTAGAAGTTGGTTAGATTTATAAAAGTACCAGAAAAAACTTGGAAGTCTAATGCCGGCCATCCACCATCCAATCTATCGTCCAATCGGCAGGACGCTACCGATTGGATCATGCCGATTGGACCGTGGATGGGAGTGGATTGGCATGATAGTTATAATTGTCATGCCAATCCACTCCTATCCACGGTCCAATCGGCATCACATGATCCAATCGGTAGCGTCCTGCCGATTGGACGATAGATTGGATGGTGGATGGCCTGCATAAGGACTAAGGACCATACAACAAATAATTCGGGTCCACTTTTCAACATAGCTCATCCAACATGAGTCCCATGTCTTATGAAAGCTTATAGGGTGTACTTCATTTCCTTTCCTAAGTTCAAATTCCGTAAATTGTGTTTTTCGACAGGTCCGTATTATTTTCGTATCAATCCGGACTTACCCACCTCTAAAGGCGGCAGCAGACTAATAACACGCTACGCCACGCCACGTCTGTAAAGCGTACTCATTGGCCACATTTCTTTGTCTTTTGGCCAATTAGCACGCGTGGGATGGTGTAGCGTGTTATAAGAGTCTGTCTCGCCCTTAATCCATAGATAGTTCTGAAATTACCTAGAACGGATCAACTGCATGCACTGTAAAATGTCCAGATGCGGCCATTTAACTGATTTATTTTTTTAGTAATGAACAATGACTTAAGATTTAAAAATAAATTAGATTTTTTAAATTTATGCAATAAATGCCTAAATTATTTATATTGTACGTGTTTTTTTTTTAATTTAAGGTAGGAAACTGGATTAAATAAAGCCTTTACGGATGCAATTATCGAAGATCTCTACAAGTTTAGTGTAGTGTACACCATAGATTATACGGTGTACACTAAGCTTAAGCATAATGCTCCAAAATGGCTACAATACAGTTGGTGCCGTCAGTGGCTGTCAGTTCTGCTTCTGTCATTTAAAGTCATTTCTGTCAAGCACTGTCAAGCACAGAACAATATACTCCTAGCGGAGAAGAATGACAACTCCATATAAAAAAAATGTAACCATAGATTTACACGCTGATACTACTAGCGCCACAACGGAATAGCACTGTAACTACACCGCGGGCGGCTGGGCGGGAATATTTGAATTTGTACCGGTATGTATTTTATGGTTTTTAATTTATTTACAGATGGAAACTAGCTGCGGTGGAAAACACGATAACGGATATATTAACTGACACACGCGCGATATCATGATTATCACCGCATGCTGCTTCCATCTGTGTTGACAATGAAAGAAAGAAGAAACAATAAAATAATAAAAACAATATTTATTTAAAATAAAAATTGGTATAAACAATAAACAATAATACTTTTAGTTTCTAGCATAGTTTTTAGTCATTTTAGTTGCAATGTTATGTTATTTTATTTTATGATGAATAAACAAATTATTGTACGACCAGGAAAACATTAACCATATTACAACCAATTCTTGATATTTACATTTTCAAGACCTAAGTAGATCACAAAACACACCTTTACAATAATATGTTTATCAATACATAATTGTATTAGTAAATGGAAAACAATGTTAGCAAATCTGTTGACATTGGTCTGTTTTAAAAGGTTGCTGGTTGAAAGTAGTTATTTCTTGTTCAGTATAAATAAGTTAAAATGCGAATATATTGCCAATATTGGCAGTCAAATGAAATAATATTATTATGATTTATGGTAAAAAATGTGAAAATTTGTCTGATAAAATAATCACAATATTACATACGACTTTACCCAAGTCATAATATTATTTATTTTTTAATATTTTCATTTTTCTTTCTAGAGCTTTGTTTTTTTCGTCTTCTTCCATAGCCCTATTTTTTAATATAATGGATCTTTTAATACATATCGCAAATGAACTTATTTTTATATGTTCAATGTTTTTTGTTACATGAGTTTCACATTTGGTTAAAAAATTAAAATCAACACTATTTAATACTATCATTATATTATTTTTTAATTTCTTTTCCCACCCATGATTTTTCAAATAATTATTTATTATATTAGCACACTGCTCTACTGATCTCACTACATTTTTACAAACGTATTGTAATGCATTATTATCGTTGTACTCTCTAAAGCTCGTGAATATGTGAATGGCTTCTTGACCGTCACTTAAAAATGCCTTTCGGCAATCTTGGCATTCATTGTGTCTAAGCTTTTTGAATATGAAGCCACTCACGTATGCACAAGCTTGACTCTCGGGCGTCGCTTCCTCTACAGTGTCAGCTGCATCAGATAACAATTTGTCCAATTCATCAACAGAAGTATCTAATGCCTGTTGTGGCTGCACTTCTTCAAAATTATTTAATAAAAATGCTTTTAAATTATTATTTAAAATTGAGTGGTCTTCTTCACAATTTTTTTTTTGGCCTGAGTGCCTCAAGTTTGTAATAATGGCGGTTTTAATTCCCGCAACAAACTGTTGAATTGTGGGATTCGCATTCGACCCACAACTGTATCTGATGCAGCCGAAACAATTTTCTAAAGCATCCTGGTTCAGTCGCCGCGTGGAAATTGCTTTAATGTTTTTATTTTGCAAATTTTTCCACAATCTCTCAATTCCATTGAGAGTGTGGACCCATCCATCCTGTGAAGGAGGTTTACCCCTGGCTCCGATATATTTCATAGAAGCTATGAATCTTCGCATAGTATTAAAAAGTTCTATGTGAGGACTATGTGGCGTCATGTTCGTGGAATACTTCTTTCCTCTTCGTAGATCCTTGGTATCAGCATTGACGGCATCGAAGAGATCATCAAATTTTTTTAAAAAACTTGCCGTTACATGAGCCTCCGTCGGAAGATCGCCTGAAAATAATTAATAACAAGTTTATTAAAAAATCCTCGAGTTTTAAGAGTATGCGCGAAAATGAAATTAATAATCATTCAAGCGAATTTCATCAACAGCCATAGACATTAATTATTATAAGTAATAAAATAGTACTAACCTGATGCAATTTTTGATAATATGCCAGCTGCAACAGAGTGGCTAAAAATTTGGGCTGCTAGCTTGACCCTCATTTGTTGTTTCACATTAGGATGAATGTGTTGGTCCGTTAAAGCAGGGGCGAACACAAAATTGGGGTTATTTTTGTCCAGATTATAAAATGCTTCTATATGACTCCACTTTGCTGTACCTAAAATAAAAAAATTAAACTTATTTTTAATGTGTTGGTGAACCCAACCCAAGGAGGGTTGAAGTTAGGCAAACAGCCGGTAGTAAAATCTATACCAAATCATAATATCATTGGCAAGTATTCTTGGTAAATGGGTAACCTTACAGGGTAAATAAATCATATAGATTAAAAAAAGATTGAGCTACTCTTGTCTCACACTAAGTTGTGAACTTGTTTCGTGGGTGACATACTAAATCAACAATCCTATTGTACTGTAGAATAAAATATTATGTATACTATATTTATATGTATATGTACATAAATAAACGTCAAAGACCCAGGTCAATCAGAAAAATATTGTTTTCCGTCATGACAGAAGCTGGGTACTGAGGTTGTCAAATATTCAAGTATACATTTATAGTTTACCTTTTACAGGAATATTATCAGACTGAAAATCTGTAGTACACTCCACATCATGTTTCAGCAATAAATTGCGTGTGCATTTCAGCAGGTGAGGTGGATCCAGAATTGCGACATATTCTTTACCCATATAATTAAAATAAGGTTCTCTTGTAGTTGCGCCCAAGGTTTTTAATGTTTTGATGTTAACCGTTGATAGGTCACATATAGTACCTACAACATCAACTTTTGCATTGATGCACTCGGTTAGTATCTGAAATTATAAATAAATTGGTTAAGTGCATGTCGGGCTACGCACAATGTAGGGTTCCGAAGAAGCCTACCTTGCACAAGTGTGGCCATAACCAGATCGATCATATTCAATGAAAATTGCTCTTACGAATATTTTTCATACTAAAATAGATTTTGTAAGTTTATTGTTAATTACTTGTTAACTTGTAAAGCCTTTATAACCGTGATAGTTTTACTTTTAAATTCATTATATGCTTTATATCTACGATTTTTAATAATCTAAATAATAATGATATTACCTCTTTTAAAATTACTGTCATCCTATCGGCTGTTAGTGCCTGTGTAAAATAAAAAGCAACTGGTTGCTTCCATTTTTTGCGTAACCCAGCTAGCATGAAGACCAGTGCTTTAGATGCCACATCTTGGCTTCTGCCATGATTGCCATGGTCCTGATATCCTAATATCATATCTTGCTTACTGTCGTAAAAGAGATGTTTTCTTATCGACATCTCGTCAAACAACAGCAAACAAATATTCTCTTCATCTGTGTTACTCTCTGCCATTTTTTTTAATGACTCAAATATATGCATGTTTATGCCTGGTTTCAAGGGCACTCTATTTAACAGTTTATTTAGGCAGCTTTGGGTTGGTAAGGCGAACATGCGTCTAAGCAATCGATAACAGGCTGGGGATTTTTTATATATAACCAGGGCCATTAATTTCTGGTCTATGGAATATCTTCTTCCTTTTGGCCTTTTAGGGCAATTTTGCAATTGTGATTGTAACAAAGTTATAAAAGAATTGGTCATTTTTAAATTATGGAGGTCTTTTACATTTTCATTTTGGCAAATTTTTTCTATGATATTGGTCTTTTTCCCTTTCAGTTGAGTTCTGAGCCTGTTGATAAGTCTTATTTTCTTTTGACAAATTTTATACATCTTCAACTCACGTGGAGTTAGTTCCTTTTTTTTTGAAACATTCAGTTCTTTCAAAAGTCCATGTTTCTTCCTGCGTCCAACAGTATTCTGAAATCACAACACCATTTTTTTACCTACCATAGCTTAATTCAGCAAATTTTTTTTTTTTGCTATTAAAAATAACAGAAAAATGTACCGCTGATCTAAGCACAAACCTGATTGCATATTCAGTGGTGTAATATTTATGAGTTTGCATTATCGTAATGAGGAATAATATTTACACTATACAGTAATTACATAATTTGTTAAATGTTTTTATGGGGGATTACATATAAGCCTGATGCCATCTATGAGATGTTAATGTTTTGGGCTTCAGCCATGACATCCACAAGAAGAATTAAAACGATTGTATTCTTACATTCTTAGGATTATAGAATGTTTAATGTCTGAAATTCTTTCAGACTTACTTGTGGTTTTTATCCTTATAGATGTGAGTATTTAAAAAATAATGTTACCTGTATACTTTCAATGGCAACAAAGGCTTGACTGGTGGCCGCAAATTGAATATCAATTGTAGGCTGCTGATGTATTAAATTGTCCACCGATTTCAATGGCAAAGATGAACCAAAATCTCTTGTTTGCGATACATTCTGAAACAAACATAATAATCATTTTATTTAAAAAGCATAACATATAAGGTTTTTAGGCTTTAATACCAGTGTTTGCCACTTACATGAAAAATTTATCTAACAGGGATATAATTACACACAGTATATTCAATAATAATGGTAGGTACCTGTTCGCTGCTTGACACTTTAGATATATTTTTGAAAGCAACAACTGCTTGTTGGGTTGTTGTTATTGCAGGTTCAGTTTTACTTGTCACATCTTCTATCTCAACTGATGATAGTGGTTGTGACGGACCCGCAAGTACTGCTTGCTCAACACTCTGAAATAATAAATAAATATATGTATTATCAAATTACACAGATTGAGTTAGCCCCAAAGTAAGTTCAAGACTTTTGTTATGGTATACTAACTCAACAATACTATATTTTATAACAAATAAATATATAGATAAACATCTAAGTACCCCGATCAATTTGAAAAAGATCATTTTCCATCATGATCGGACCAGGGATCGAACCCGGAACCTCCGGTGTGGCAGTCCAGCATGATAACCATTGGGCCACAGAGGTTGTCACTACAAGTCGGGTGCTTATTACTTTGAAATTTAAATAGTAAAACATATGACATAATGGTTACCTGGGTAAAAATATTGTCTCTCTTATTAAACAGCTCTTGTACTTCATCTGCATCGGGCACAGCAAATATGCTGAGTTTTTGTCTGCTATTATCATAAAATGCGGAAGAATGAAAATGCCTTCCACATAACACTTTGTTTTTTTTATAGAGTGATTGCAGGAATTGTAAGTCGTCGTCTTCGTTTGGGTAACAATATTTGGCCCAAGCGCTAGCCCTGGAAATGCAATGAAAATAAATTGTAGTAGAAAAATACAGAAAACAATATACAAATATAAAGATACCCTCACATCAGTTTATTAGCTGCTAGTGTGTTCATAAATCTAATATAAATGTAAGTCATCCAAATAAGAGAAATATGTATGTAAGTAATGCAAACTGATATTTTTAGGCTTCCTTCGGCCTATAAAAGCATAGTACAAGAGTAAAATTTTTGTAAGATTTACTTACTTCGTCTTATTCGCCATGCTAGGATTCGGAAACCTGTGATATGACACAGTCATATCTTCGGCGCGAGTTTTACCACACTTGGCGCATCTTCTATGGTTGTTCCGATTACTCATGATGGTTTTAGCACCTTTGTTCAATTCGAAAAAGAATAATCAAAAGTTAACAAAACTATGCAAACTTTTTAACGTCCTGGTCGTAACACTATAAATAAAAACGTCCTTTCGTAAATAAATCTAAAACTATTTAAAACGTCTTTCCGTTAAAAACTAACAATATTTACTTCAATATAAACTTATAAAAGTTTAAGATTACAATTTAATGCGGAGGGAAACAATATTTAAAAGCACTCGATCGACACAAAAAACTGTAATGGCGGGCGGGAAAATCAAGTTTTGACTTTACCCCAAGCATAGAGTAAATAATTCCCAAGTTGTCAATTTGCCGTCCAGTGTTGCCAGATTTTGTTATAATTTTTTTAGCATAATTTTTTTATATGGTATACAATAGCACTCGCACACATACAAAGGTTTGCATGTGTGCAAGAGTCAAATATCGTCTATACAAGACAATAGACCCTGCTGTCAAGTGTCAAGCAGTAATTTATATCATTGGTGATCTCTTTCTATTAGATATTTCTATTAAAGATTTAGCTGTTATTTTTGTGATCGTTTGGTGATAGTCTAATCTAAATATTATTGGTTTAGACCAAAGGCTACAATATTTATGGGCCTGGGTACTGGGTATTGACAAGTGCAAGATTTGAGTTTGTCCGTCTTGACTGTGCGCTACTCCGCTTTTACGCATATTATTATACACATAGATTTTGTTAATTCTCCGCTCTCGTTTGTTTATTTTCGTCTCAGTGGTGTTTGTATGTGAGAAAGTGTAAGATCTAAGATCTGGCTGTTCCGTCGTGCGTCGTCCTATTACCACCAATCAATGTTACCGATAATTTGGTAGATTATATCCAGATCAAAATTACGAGCTAAAAGTGTTTAGAATAAAGTAGGAGAACGCACTGACACAATGGAAGAACGCGAAATTGAAATTCTCAGTACTAACGATAATGTAGAAGAAGTCTGTCAAATATTACAGCGCTTTCTGAAAAATGTAAGGATTGTTAATTTAATTAGTGACAAAATCTGCTGCACTACAACGATTGATATTGTTGATAACCATTAAACTTTTATTTGTTGTACTTTTCAGAATGAAAATACGTTCAATTTTCCTAGTTTGGCTGAAAATAATCAAAGAGTATTATTATGGACAGCTTTATTTCAACATCTACAAGATAAATCTTCAGCGTCAGTTCACGCACTGTGTTTAGCATCTGTTAGGGTGTTGAGGTCAGTGATAATTATTTAATTTAATTATTGCTGTTAAAAAAGTATGACATACTTATAAGGAAGTAATTCTTACATTTTTAGCCGAGACAAATCAGACCTTGAAAATTTGATATGTGAAAGATGGGTAACAACTCTAATAGAAAGAGCTGGCTTATACAACTTTAAGGCTCTTGATGAAGAGTCTATGATGCCACTGGATTTAATAGAAAAGGATGTGGCAGTTGAGGCGCTCAAATGTCTTTGTAATTTAACATTCAATAGTGAAGTGGCCAGAGCCCTGTGTGCACACACAGCTATAGCTCAAGGATTAGTAGCCAGGCTAAGGATTTACAAAGACATGCCCTTCAGAGAAGAAATTATGTTGTTTGATTTGAAGCTACTATTTATTCTGACAGCCTTGAGACATGACATAAAAGCTAAAATAAAGGATGAACTTCATGGAATGGAGTATTTGATAAATTGCTTAGGTGAAATGCTGATACAAGCTTCAACCAAAGCTGAGGAGCAAGCTTCAAGCAGCAGTGGCTTGGTTGAGGGGGCCAATCACTGCTTCCTACAGGTAAGAAATGTGACTAATTTAAATTGATTTGACTATTTCTATAGTCTTACGAGGCTACTTAAAAGGTCAAAAACATTCAAGCTGATATAATATGCATGTTAGCAGCTTTAAATACATAAACTATTATTCAGGATAATGAACAAGCCATCATCTGTGAGATTCTCAAGACCCAGTTCAACCTGATCCTGCAGTCAGGTTCAGACGTGCCAGCTGATGAGGAGGAAGAGGCGATGTACTTGAAACTGATGCCAGTTTTGACTGCTTTGTTGTATGCACACACTTCCAGTGAAGAGAAACTCATGGAGCTGCGCAGTAACATTGCTAATTTGTTGACTAGGTATAATTATTATTATTCCAATTAATTGTTGGAAATATTCTAGATAAATTATTTAAAACTAATTATGTTAAATTTTCAAAGAATTGTAACTTTTAAATATACAAATAATTATGGTTTCTGTACAAGGCTAGATGGATATAAAAACTACTACTTTTTCTATGACCACTAAGTACACAGGTCGCCATTAGAAATTGATTGCAGGGCAGTTACTAAAACAATGTGAAATGCACAATTAGTGGTTTAATTAAATTGCAAGGAAATCTTCTAATTTTAATTTGCCACTTTACTGTCCTTTTTTGGGTTCTGTAGTCTTCAAGGAATCCTTATAGTAACGACATGTTCCTCCCCTACATGTAATTTGGGGGTAAATTTATTTTCTCAACTATCCCATTGTCATTGGTCCTATTGTGGGTGTTTAAACATCTTTTTTCGATTCAAGGATTTATTTGTAAAATACTAAGTTTTAAAGTGCCAATTTTTGTTAGAGTTAAGTGCCAGCTAAACAGTTGTTTATAGCTAAGTATCACACACACACTATCACAGCCAAGTAGGCTTTACAAGTTAAAGAGTTTTACCTTATAAAATGTACTTAGAGAAGTAAAATTTTTATCCAAATTCCATTAAAAGCCCTCTTTTTAGTCCACATAATTGTGATGGGCAACTACGGAGCTCTACATTGCGCGTAGCACAACACACACTGGTTTTAGTTACTAACACTGCGACTCAGTCAACTTAAATGTGTACCAGTTCACTAACATAATAATAATATTATTGAGTTCAGATTGAGATAAAACAAATGACATTATCATGCATTTATTACTTTTTAGTGTCCCACCAATGTTTTACCCTTTCCTGACGCCAGAGCTGACCAAAGGTGAAAGAGCACAGTATGAATTTGATTGCAAAAATATGGATGCTTTGCAGGCTCTCATACTTTTGTTGCAATACAGGCTGACCATAACTACAGTAAGTTTTGAATATGTTTATACAAAAGGCAAATGCTGACACCTATTAAGTTATTTACCATATAGATCTGGACTGTAAACTCTCTGAAGAATAAATCAATATTTGGCATGGAACCAAGATTTAACCTCTATAATTCGAAATTGGAAAATGGTGTTATTACGTTTATCCATTTTATATGCATTCAAGTGAATGTTGCAAGTTAAGATGTCTTAACTGATGTAAAACTCTAATCATTTAATGTATGTCTAAACTGCTAAGACGGTACTGTTTATTAGCTAAAATTGGCAGATTCAACTTCCCCATTGATCAATTTTGTGTTCATCCATTTCAGGGCACTAAGAATCAATATGAGAATCTGTCCCCAATTCTGACAGTATTGAACAAGAGTTCCCGCGGCTGTCGTTCTCAGAGGAAGTACCTCCGACAAGTGGTGCTGCCTCCATTGCGTGACGTGTCCCTACCGCCGGAGAAGGGCAATACACTGCGGAACCAGCTATGTAGGCTCCTGACTACACCAGTCACGTCAGTCAGGGACTTGGTTGCAGAGTTTCTGTTTATCTTGTGCAAGGAAAAGGGTGAGTAGTAGTAGTAGTAGTATTACCAATTACCTATTGTTATTGTAACAAGCATTTGGATTTTTCCTCATTAGATACGTGACTTTGGACTTTGGCCACACAAAATTGAAATAAAATACTAGCTTTAGTTCACGGACTTAAGTTTGTGAACTACAGCTAGTATTTTAGTATATTGGCTTATTAAATAAGCAATTGGCCGTGTTTTCAGTTGGCCGCATGGTAAAATACACCGGTTTTGGCAACGCGGCAGGTCACCTCGCTCAGAAAGGATTACTGAGCGGCGGGCGCAGCGGCGACTACTCGTCTAGCAGTGATGACTCGGACACGGAGGAGTATTTGGAAGCACAACCGAACATTGACCCCGTCGTAGGGTGCACGCGACCACCCCGTATTAACCCTTTCGAGGGAATGACTGATGAACAGGTGGGCTGAATGTTTTTAATAATCATTTTTAGGTAGGCATTTTGTCAAGGCCGTTACATAATATTTACACACATTATTTAGTTTAGTGCTATACGTACGAACTTCCGTAATAATAATATGTATAAAAATAAGAAAAATTGTTACCAATAGGTCCCTAAGTTACAAGTACCTAAATTAAATCGATAAAACTACTTTGCTCAGGCACATTGTATTGTATTATTGTAACAATGTTCTCATTTATGGTCTATGCTAAGCATTAAGTAGTAATCCAATTGTCATTAGTAGGTAATTATACAATACTGAACCTACTGGAACCTCACAATATTTCTCTTTATTTTTGTAATTGAATAAGTTAGTAATACCTAAACAAAATTAAATTATTTACAGAAAGAGTACGAGGCGATGAAACTCGTGAATCTATTTGACAAAATGGTATCAGACGGCGTGATGAAGCCGGCCCGCATCGGACCCGACGGCCGGCCGCAAGCCGTCGAGCATGTTCTGGAGCTAAGGGAACACCCGCCCAACAGACCGCAGTCCTAAGCCAATAAGACAATATGCAGGATTATAACATACGTTACCTTGTCGTATCTTTGATACACACTGTATGGTATAGGTAATATCAGAGACATAGTGACGTCATCAAGACCGAACTTTACCGTTGATTCGGGTTGTGTAATAAAAGTTCGAATTTCGTTCTCGATTTACAAGCGTGTGAGTGACGTCAAAAATGCATTTATGAAAGATCTCTAAATTCAATATGCTTTCTTTTATGGCCAAAGAGAGGAAAAAAGAAAGGGTTAAAATCGAGTTACAATTAGATTTTCGTTTGACATTTGTAGGGAGTCCGTATCTGCACAGTAACTGTGGTCTCATTGCCGTACATTTTTCTGGTTACGCTGCGACCTACTTTAGGCCCACAACGTGCGTCATAAAATTAGTATAATAAATATAACATTAGTCATCACTAACGATTTTAAATATAGCTTACAATACGGCCGACGTATCTTGGCGGCCCTGAAGTTAGCCGATTGCTGCGCAGTATACAATGTCGTTTCTATAAGATCCATTGCGCAGCCAAACAGCTATCTTCAGACCGCCAAGATACGTCGGCCGTACTATACAACTGTCACCAACACATTCAACATCTGAGATCAATATCGTCTTCCACTCTAGTACTTAAACTTTACTAGTGAATTTTAATGGAATATGCTTCATTATACTAAACATATAAACCCTCAATAACAAATCAGTGTGTGGAGTTTCTACTAAAACACATACAGAGTCTGTGTTTAGAGGCAGGGCTGTTCTAACTCCTACATTAACGTGTATTAGAAGTAATCCAACTCGTTAATTGTGGTATACAAGCCATTGTTTATTAGAAATTTGGGATTATGGTGCATGATCAGTAAGAAAAGGTTTTCTCCTACTTAGCAAGTTAGTATTTTGATCTTCTATTTACATTCTATAGTGAGTAGATTTTAAACATCTTTTAGAAAATATAAACATATTTTTATTGTAATTTGAGCCATAGCTCTTAATGTATTCTAGTATCTCTAAGAACAAATGAAAGCTAAGTCATTTTTAAGTGGTAATGTGATGATGGTAATAAATGTCGCATTAGCATTGATGGAAATGGATTTTAATTACTGTTCTATACCAATTAGAGTCAGATTATCACGTATCTACTAATATAATTTGACCTAAGCAATCCAATTCCTAAATATTATTGGTACATTTACCCAGTGGTAAGATAGCTTTTTAACGACTGCACTCTTACATGTAACTTTATTTAACCTTTTGAACGCCATTGTCACATATATGTGACAAACGAAATCTTACCCTGAACGCCAACGTCACAAACATATGACAAAATACACGTTGTGCACCATATTATGAAATAAACAATTTAATCAAGTTTTGGAATCCCTATTTTTTATGAAGGTCATTTGACAGAAAAAGTGGCCTGGCCTCAGGGGTACGGCGATACGTTTATACTCTGGCGTTAAAAAGTTAAATAAGTATTCCCACAAAATTGATTTTCACTGTGTGATCTTTCCTATAAAACCACATTCTTTGGAGACAAAGATGAGAAACATTGTTGCTTGCAATATTAAATGTTCCTGATGAATGGTATTGAAACATCAAACAATAATGTGGAACGTGTGTTTTATAGTAATAACACATAAGGAATTTTGCACTGAACAATTCATGATTGACAAAGGAATCGTGAAATCTGGATAAGTAGGCTACTTTTTACCCGACTACGGCAAAGCCAAAAGGAGGGTTATGATTTTAGCAGTATTAAGGTATATGTTTGTATATTCAGATGTTCCCTCATGTCTCTTAAACTCGTATTATCACAAATGGGTTATCGCTGCAAATGTTGTGTTGTCACCCGGCTATACATATGATGTCACAAAAAACGCAATGTGGTGCCAATATTGCGAACATTGAGTGCCATAAAGAAAATTGATAAAATATCGTGTTTGGTATCAAATAGGCTATGTTACGGCTAAAACGCCTTTCTAGCAAATGTTATGCGTAGCGTATTCATAAACGTATTACAGTACATGTGAGAAAATTTCAGAAGAATTTCAGGCAATCAGACATAAATATTTTCTTGTTTCATGCTTCTCAGTTCGATTGGGGTTTTTTATTTTTAACTTTCTTTTTTATAATCCGCGACACCGTCTGCATCCACGATATCCGACATTCACCCGGACGCTGTCACGGGCAAATACTAAAGCTAAAGCCAAGTTAAGCTAGTTCTGAATTAGAAAAAAGATCCTACTTATTTTATACACTTAATGTAGGCCATTTTGTAAAGAGAAAGATGTTCTTATTTTATTACTTGCAAGTCGTAGTAGATGTTGAATAGAATCCTATTGAAGGTATGTTGTGACTAGCTAACATAAGGAGCTGTAGTGGCCTAAGTTATATATCGTATATTTTGTGCCATTAGTACTAAGTAGAAAATATTACATTAGGTATGTATGTATTATGTATAATATCATTTACCAAAGTATTTCTTTAGTGCAATGTAGCTTCTTATATTACGCATAATGGGAAAGTAATACTTAATGGATTCGTAAATTGAATATGTAACATCGATGAAAATGTTCTAAAATATTTATTATGTAGCTTTATTTGACTAAAAATCTTTTAGAAATTAGGTATTTTCGATAATATTATCTTAGTAGGTAGTATTTAAATCAAAAACTATGTAGAGTATCTTAGTATTTTATTATCACCAATGTGTTTTATAATATTATGTTTTTTAATGTAATGTTATTACAATTATAATATTTGATATTTATTTAAAAATGAAATAAAAATTATTTAGAAGGTAAAACCTCTTGTTTGTATTTATAATTTAACATTAATTTGCCTTGATTAAGAGTTTAATCTCTTTCTCTTAATTTCTTCACTTGTAAACTTTCATGTGATCTTAGTAAAATACCCTATAAAAATAACTACGGAATTTAAAGCATTTCTATAATACAGGTAATCTGGAGCTTTTTATGAAGCTAATAAGGTTCAGGGCTTTTATTGGTACTTATTCTAAAAGAATTCTCAATTACAAACTGCCACCCGAAAATAGTAAACAATTCCCAACCGTAACCTAGATTCAGAAACATCTGTCGGTTCACCATACTCTGTAACAACACAAAATATAAAGTTGTATAAGGAGTAGGTATATCACAGTAGTGCAGCATTGATTAATGCCCTGCACAATGCCGAAGTACACGAGCGCATCCGCGCCGGACAGACACGCGCGTTCAAAATCAATTACAAGCAATTATTGGGTAAACGGGCTCGCCTATAGCGGACCGGCAAGGGTAGGAGTGAAAGGTCGTATCTCCCTGTATGTATGTAGTAGTGTCCCGGCTCCAACTCAGTCGGCTCTCGTAGTGCGGGAATAAAGGGCGGGTGCTTGTCGCGCTCCAAACAATTGCGCTCAACGAAAATAATCGCGAAAAATGCAATTAGTGTAGGTATCATTAAATAAAATCAGTTTATTACTTATTAATTCGACAGCATATCATTAATTACGATTTGATGCACTAAAAGTGGACTCTGTTCGCGATTTCTCACCTCTCTTTGTTTAGTTATAACAAAGGTTTTCATCGAAATACATTTTCCGCGTATGAATGGTTTAATTGGGAAATCGATTGGTTGCACTTGTTTATGTGCACAAATAATGTGCGTAAAAATATAATGTATATTACCCAGTTTTTGGCACTTTTGTTTTTCTTTTTATATTAGTTTAGTTTGTACATAGAGCGATAAAATTAAAAAAATATAACTTCTAGCAACTAACTAGACCTCAAAAATATTAAAAATATGTTGTAATTCGTGTAGATAATAGAGTTTCGAAATTATTACTTGCATATTTTTTATGTCCAGTACATTCAAAAAATTAAAACAATTTTGTAAAATAGGGCACAATATTGTATACTAAGGACTGATTTTTCAATCGTCTTATACATATAACTCTTAACGAGGGAATAAATATGGCTGGTGACAGCGTTTGTATAAAAATAATATCATAATGTCTTTATTCATCAGATAAAGTTATCTGAGTATTGAAAAATCAACCTTTAGTAAATATAATATATGAGTTGTCACTTCACACCTTAATTATTGGTAACGTGGTTTATATAATTTATGACAACTTTTGTCTTTTAGTTAGAACTAAAGTAATAATCAGGATCCTTTGGGACCGATAGCTTAGAGAGAGAGCGAGAAAGAGACGGAGAGAGCGTCCTTAATATACTCAAGTCAATAGGAACGTACTTTGTTGCGAACTAAGTGATAGAACTTCCTTTAAGTAGAGTTTCCCTCCGAAAGTATTTCATTCTTCTTCTGGAAGTTCCTTTATGATGTTGCATTTGATAGACTTAAAACGTAACGGTCCTCTTGAATCATCAATCGGTTGCATGAAATTGACGATGAAAAACGGTCTACTACATCCGTCTACTTGTAAAAATTATAACACTTCACGACAGTCGGTTGAAGCATTAATGCAGGAAACACCCCCCACGAATGCCCCTTTTCTGCCCCAGCAGTGGTTAAAGAAGACAGATAGGCAGAGATGTGACTAGTACTGTAGACTATTTATTTTCTATCCTACTAGATACTTAGCAACACTGGTAGCCTGTGTGGCAGCAGGAAAGGCCGGGCCACAATGTGAACGCGCGCCAGCGCATGCACCACCTGCTGACGATCACTATCGTATTAGTGTTTCTGGAGAACCCGATCTGTTCCTGCCCGGAGAACTTTATACAGGTGCGTGTTCATTGTACTCGTAGCTGTCAATGCAGACAGCACTCTTTGTTTAAACCATAACACAGAAGGGGTTTACAGAGGGGGGTCCTTAAATATGGTTGGTTTAATGCCATAACTCCTAAATATAGCCAACCTTTGGATTAATTAAAAATAAACGCCATTCATACGTAGTGGCCACCGGGCCACGTTTAATGAGATGATGCGTTTCTTCAGCAACGTAGGTATCAAAGATGCGTTCTATAGTTTTGTGTGAAGAAGCTGAGGTATATATTGCTGATACTATACAGTGACCGTTTTCAGCACTAACCAGGATTTTTATAATAAAATAAAACATCACAGATTGTAAGACCTTTCGATTCAATTCGTATAGATGTAACATCCCAATTAAGCTTGATAACGAGGGTTACTATAATACGATTTGAATGTTTTGCTTATAGTGTCACTTCAAGGTATAGACAGTGGTCAAGGACCAACGCCTTTCATCGGTTTTAAGATATGGGTGGAGATAAAAGCCGACCAGGCCAAGACTGATAAGCCAGAAACCCAGCCAAATGTTACGGAGGCTGCCAATTTGACACTGGGTACATTTCAAGCGTACGACGCACAAGCGAAGATACAAGAAGTCTGTTCACCCGCTGTCGATAACGCTACTGCTCACCCCAAAACAGAAGTTCAGGTAATGATACACATTGTAGGCCTGTAAAGTTTGTTTGACCGTTTGAATAAGTGATAATGGGCAGGCCCGGCGACAGCCTCTTGTGGGTAGAAAATGAATATTTTAGAGACGGTTTGAGACGGATTTCATGAGGGATTTAAAAAATATTTGTTCGTTTATACTCCTAATTTGGTATTATTGTTTTTCGCTTAGATGATTAGTATGAAATGTAGGTAATTGTTAGTACTTATGTGTGTTGAAAATCTAAGCATTAGTGATTCAATATTAAAAACGAAGTAAGTAGGCATTGTGGCGTATTAATTATAGTTTTTTTTCGTCTGTCACACAGGTTTTTTTGTAATATTTATGTAGTGTGTGGGGATTGCCAGGAAAACTTCAAAATCTTGTATATGGTTTTTATTAAATATTTAACACCTTAACACGTCTTTCTTCTTTACTCTCCGTCGCCATCTTCCTTTTATCCTTCACCTTTCACTCTATGGCTCACTCATCCAATCATTCGTTAAAAAATATAAAGTAATACAAACTACTTAATCCTACATGCTCGGCCATTCTACACATTTCTGACCTCAGAAATAAAGTTACACACAAGAAACAAACTTATGGTTACAACTGAAACATAGTTAACTTACTACTAACTTATAGATAAATTGGTTAAACAATAAACAACAAAGGATCAGTCATCATTGGGCCACCTTTTCATAAAATCTGCCACAGTGGATGTCTTACCTGGTCCTTCCGCTGTTACATCCAGCTTCTGAACATCATACCGGTCATTTCCTTTGACCTTGGTAATGGTGTATGGCCCAAGATATTTAGGTTTAAGCTTCATGCCTGAACCAAACTGGGTACGCTTAATAGCAACTAGGTCCCCTTCTTGATACTTTGAACTTTGCTTGCGCTTCTTGTTAAATGTTTGTATATTCTCCTTTTGTATTTTCAAAATATGTTCCTTTGCCTTCTGTCTTGCTTCTTCTCTATCTTGTATAAAGGTATCTCTTCCTTCCTGCATAAGTAAGTCATAGATTTCAATTTCTTCTTTAGTTTTCATTTTTGTTCCAATCAAGAGTTCATATGGGGTACAATTGATACTCCTTTGCCAAGTACTATTCAGAGCTCTCTGTACACGACTTATATGTTTGTACCACTGTATAGGGTCCTCTATGCACAACTTGGTCAGGACTGAAATTATGGTTCTGTGTATTCTTTCTACTTGCCCATTTCCCCTAGGCACACCTGTAGTGATTTTAGCATGTTTAATTCCTTCTTCTTCACAATATTGTTGAAATTCTTGACTAGTAAATGCTGTTCCTCTATCACTTACTATTCTAGTAGGATTTTTATCGTCAGCCATCTTGTTCTTATAACTTCTTTCCTCGTTAAGCCGGTAATGGCCGCCTTCGCGTGGGTCGCGTCGCGGTTCCTTGTCGCGAAACGCACCAATCTTCTTAATTTTCTTCTTCTTCTTTTTTTTTCCTGGTTATCCCGGACGAGCCCCCAAATTTGTAGTGTGTGGGGATTGCCAGGAAAACTTCAAAATCTTGTATATGGTTTTTATTAAATATTTAACACCTTAACACGTCTTTCTTCTTTACTCTCCGTCGCCATCTTCCTTTTATCCTTCACCTTTCACTCTATGGCTCACTCATCCAATCATTCGTTAAAAAATATAAAGTAATACAAACTACTTAATCCTACATTTATGGGAAATAGGAATTTAAAGACGCAATATTAGATCTTGAACACACCTTTTAACCTATAAAGTAATAATCTTTATTAAATAATAAGCGTTAGCTGAATCATTTAGTGGTGCAATCATCAGGTAGGTAATTAAATCCGAAGCCGTTCTATTGGATGCTCTGTGTAGTTTGTTTTAAAACTCTAATTCTGTGAGCCCGATAAGCTCTTGGCAGGTTCTTTTTTCTCGTCTTGTATTGTTCAGCGATTGTGTAGCGATTTATTGAATTGTGCCCCAGGTTATATGGAACGCACCATCTATTTCGGGTATGGGTGCAGTGGGCGAAGTATGCGTGCGTGTATGTGCGCGTGCTGGTCCGTACCCTGGCGTCGGTGGCGGAGGCGGTGGCTGGTCGGTGCTGGCGAGGGAACTGTGTGCCGCGCCCAGAGCACCGCACTATTCCGCCAAGCTGCCGCCCATTCTTGAGCCCTGCTGCGCTTGCGATGAGGCTAAGTACGAGGTACATACACGAAATAGTAACCCTTTTGACATTGTGCTTAAAACACTGGATGTTTGCTTATTTCTCTCGTGTCACCAGGAGTACATAATACAACGTTTACGACGTTAGTTCATCGGTGGCAAAAATACTTACCTGTCGGTACGTATAGCAAACCCAACCCTGGGTGTATGATTTGGACTAAGTCGAATCTTTTTAGTTAAGGAATTACTGCTGCACACCTCAATTTCGACTTACAATTTTATGAATCCAAAAAAATGTCAGTTGACAAATTGCATATTCATCAGGTAACCTTCGAGTGCCTGTGGTCCCGAAACACGCATCCACGCGAGTTCCCACAAGAGAGTGCACACGCACATTTCGGTGACGTTATCGGCGCCTCGCACACCGCACAGTTCCGAGTGTGGCAGGAGGGTCGGGTGGCTAGCCCTGGAGTCAGGCGACTGGCTGATGATGGCACCACCGTTGCATTGGAGAAGGAACTAAAGGCTGAGGTAAATAAAATTATGAAGTATGAAGGTCCTATATCGTCATCAGCGCGTGGTTAAAGGTGGTTTATTTGCTAGTAATTTAATGGTTCTCCTAAATAGTTTGACGTTTGGGGCAACTTAAGGTATTGTTATATGGATAATGTGATACATAATTTCCTTTACCTAATAAATTGTTCCACAGAGTGATCATATCAGGACAATAATTAAAGCACGCGGTATATCGTGGCAGCAAGTGGGAGGGGCTGGGATCCCGAATACATTCGCAGTTTTCCGAGTGGACGCAAAGCATCACTTGATGTCATTGGCAGCGAAACTAGCGCCCTCTCCTGATTGGATTGTAGGGGTTTCAGCTTTGGAACTATGCAATGCCAACTGTACTTGGAGTCGGTCGGCTACTATACCTTTGTATCCTTATGATGCTGGAACTGATAATGGTGTTAGCTATACGGTGAGTTCTGAAATTAGCTACTCCTATTTTTTTTTTCCGCCGTATTTATTTACCTATTATGGACAAATGGACATCATTGTTGTTATGAGTTCTTTTTCGAAGAATCACTTAATGAATTGAAAATAAGAGACTGTTTTTGTATTTTACAAAATGTTGGCCATGTTCTGGCAATTTGTGTGTGTACTGCATCATTACTTTGCAGTTAGGTAGGTTATGGTTGTAATACAGGTATTCCCGTTGTCAGTCTCATCGTAATCCGACGATGCCGGCGACGCCCGTGCGCGCTCTTCGACCGGATTGGCCGCGCGACGCTCGCTCCCCATTCTACAGTACCACTGGAGAAATGAGGCCTTTTGCCAGACTGCGGCTTACAAGACTGCGGCTGTACGAGAAGAGTTGCGACGGGACCGGTAAAGTGGAATATTTGTTAAGGTATAAGTGATTCTTTTTGGTGATAGGATTCTGAATTTTATCAGGTAGGAACTTACCTGCTAAACATTATCAATTAAACGCGATTCAGGGTGCTGGTGTAAGAAAATGCAGGTCAATATTGACAATTAACTGTTTACACCACCACGTCATTTCCAGTGTAGTTTTAGTATAAGTTGCAACTTTAGCAGAACTGGTTGTAACATAAATTATGACACCCTGTCTAGAAAGACTATAGTTTTTACGATGCAGGTTAAGCTTCGCCCAATTCTCACCACGAAAGTTTATAGGTGTTGATATATCGTGTTGTTTTTGCTGGGACAACGTTATGCCTGTTGATATGTATCGTTTTATGCGGGCCCAGAAGTAGAGCAAGACCGCGCTCCGGAGCAGACACATGGCACTATGCCGGCCGGCGGGGCCTGCGCCGTGCATGCCTGGGGGCCCTGGGGGCCCTGCAGCGTCTCTTGTGGGCTTGGTCGCGCGACCAGACAACGACATTATATGTGGCCCACCAGAGCATACGCCGAGGCCTGCCGGGTACCGCTCACTGATTATCGCCGCTGTCATGGACCGAGAATGCACTGCAGGTATGTTCTTATTTCATTTGTAATAGGTGCTTGTCATCTACTACTTGGGCCTTGTTAATCAAATAATGATTGTAATTAAAATGTACTGCACACTATGACTGCGTGCTGGCACGGTAATTTAATTCTACCTTAAAACCGGCTTCCACACCTCATATTTCATCCAGGGCGCCATCAGAATACGAGCCGGACCCCGCTGAGTCCACGGGTCCCTGCGCGGTGACCAATTGGTCGGAATGGTCGCCGTGCGAGGGGTGCGGGGTGCGGGCGCGCGTGCGGCAGTACGTGGCGCCGCGCGCCTACAAGCGCTGCCACATCGGCTACCGAGCGCGGACCATCATGAGCCAGGCTATGCCTTGCGAGATGGGGCCCTGCCAGAAGTAAGATATGAAGTAGTTGGAACTGTTTAAGTTACCATAAACCGCTTTCGGTTGACACCTTACATTAAGTACGATTAAAGAATACTTAGAATATGTAAACTTCATTAGAACCTCATGTATTTAACAAGTGTTTTACGTTTATTACAGGCCTCCTCCGAAATCAAACATAAGCGCATTTGACTGGTTCTTTGTGGTATGTCTTTTCATATTATGTCAATTATTTTAACGGGAGCGAACTGATGAGCAAACGAAAACATTAGGCATGGAACCCGAATTGAATTTATTGTATCAACACCGATTGATTTTATGTTGTCACGTATTGGCATCGTCTACTAACCATCCTTAATATAATTAAAATATCGGTTTAGGGTCCAGCTTGAAGCTTCGGAGTATTTATAATTTTGTAGGACACTCCACGCGGCGACTGTCGCGTGACGGCATGGGGCAGCTGGTCACCGTGCTCGGCCAAGTGCGGGCGCGGACGGCGTCTGCGCACGCGCCTCTACATCGTGCACAACTCCACTGTGCAACAAGCCATGACAAAAAGACTGTTCAACGTTTGGAGCAAACGGTTCATGGAGCTACAGGCGCTCGTGAGTATTTAGTCACGGGTACTGTCAACACCACAGTCAACACCTAGTCGGAACTTGACTACATACATATTTTCTGCACTTTTTTATTTACCTACATAAGTATATATTATAGGCGTATCCTCAAGAGAACTCAACGGTCGAAGATCCAGCAATAGAGAGCCAGGTTCAAGAGTATATCGACCGCTGCCAGTTTACTCTCACGCAGCAAGAGGCGCTTTGCGACGGAGATGACATCAGTTGCCTTAATAATACCACCCCGCTTGGTAACTTTCGTTCATTTTGTATTGGCCCTTTGTATTTTATAGCGAGCTGAAGTATGAATATTTTTTTGCAAATTACATGTTCACTGCTTTGTTTGAAGTAGGTATATCCGTTAGTAATAATAATGAACAATGGACAATTTCCATGATCGTTTTGGCGCTTTACCTTCATACAAAAACCTTAAATAATAGCTTAGCCAGCGAATACTGTAGATCAGAATATAACAAAACATTACACCCGTAATCTCGAGTTAGGCAGAGAAGTTAGTATACAAATTCAAGCTGCTACAGAGAAATTCCTAATGGAAAACCCAATAACACTTTGCCCGACATAGTGATCGCCATTGCACCCGTTCATCAGTTGCAGTTGCGGCCACTAGAACAAGCTAGCCATTTTAATAAAAAATATTAAAAAAAAAAAACAATTTATTGCTTTCAATCAACAGAGGTTTGCAAGCAGCCGATGTCAGTGGGCCATTGCCGTGGGTACGAAGAGCGATGGTTCTACGAGTGGGCCAAAAGCACTTGTGAACCCTTCGGCTTCAGTGGCTGCGGCGGCAACGGGAACAACTTCCGCACCCGGGACCACTGCCTGCGAGCCTGCATGACGAGGGTCAATACAACTGAGGAGAATGGTCTGTTACCCCGTTATTTTCAGCTTTTCGTAAACTTTGCTAGGTTGCTAGCAAACAGGTGCTAACCTCTGTAGAGTACAGCAGCATCAGTTCCGTACGCATCACATACTGCGAGGGTGATGGGTACCTAATGACTTTCTTTTCTTCGCGATAGGAGAGGTCCAGATCATTCCACCGAAGATGCGCTTTTTTATTTGTTGAGGATTTATTTATTTACATACTTACAGGTACCATTATTACCAGCTCCCGATTCAGTAGTATAGTGACTAGATACAATACAATATTATTTTGCAAACTGGCACAGTCAACACGAGAATAAATCTATTTTGTCGGCAACCAAATTAAGTGCGCGCATTGTTCGCGTGAGGGGGCATTGTCCAACAATTTAGTTCGACTGCGTCGTTTTGCGAACAAGTGGGGCCGTCGTCGGACGTACCCATCGGGCATACTTAAACTCATACACTGTACACACCTGGATTATAATGTTGCCCCGGAACACTCCAAGGATATATAAGACGCCAGCTTAAGATCTCTCCTTGTTTCCAACTTATTATATCCCGCTATGCCTAACAATTTAGGTAGGACGGATTCCTGACGATTTTCCCCTATACACAGCTGTTTTATTCATCATCATCATCATCTGCCTAGCCTTTTCCCAACTATGTTGGGGTCGGCTTCCAGTCTAACCGAATGCAGCTGAGTACCAGTATTTTACATGGAGCGACTGCCTATCTGACCTCCACAACCCAGTAACTGGGTAATACTATACCTACCCCTTGGTCAGACTGGTTGTCAGACTTTCGGGCTTCTGGGTTTTATTCATCATCATAGTATCATAATCAAGTCCATAGGAACCCATAGGATCTTAGATTGCGCACCAGCTTCTACAGAAGATCATTCTTTTCTTCTGCAATTCCGAAACATGAACATTTTAGGGTTTCTTTCACATTTCTTTTGCCCTCAGTAACTACTGTTGCCAGCGAGGCAACGGCGGCGGCGATGAAAAAGTTGAAGCCAACACCGCCCCATGAGAATAACGAAGTGATTCAAAATGATGGCCCACCGCTTTATGGCAAGTAATTTAACTTCTTTTAATCCATATTTACTTATATTAAAAATAACCGCTAGCAAAAAAAAAAAAATACTTAAAAATGTTAATCCCGCAAATCCCCCATTGATGTCCTCAATCCTGCAAATTTGGGGGATTACGATTTTGATGCGGGATTGCATTCCTAAATGCTAGGGTTCAAATTATATCTATTCCAAACTTTTTACTTTTATACCAGTTAGTGACAGTTTTATTACAATCTTTGCTAACTCCTTTTCTCCTAATCGCATTATTTTCGAGAACCAATCAATTGCATTGTGGGCTTTCTAATAACACATCTGATTTGTACTATTTACCATTACAATAAGGTTAAACACAGGTGGCCCAAGTTGCGACGTCCAAAAGAACATTGTCTAAGCCTCTTTCCATGAGCTTACCAAAATACCACCATGTATGTTCTGCGATTTTTTGTAGTTTAGAGATAAAAGTTTAAAAAAGAATTAGGAAATTCTTCAGACTTCCTGACTAATTCTGCGATTTCCTGACTTAAAATTTTGTTAATTTTCACCTTTTTTGTTGCATTTTTCCCAACACAAAAAGAGAAAATCAACAAAATCTTGATACCAGGCAAGAATATTCTAAAAATCGCAAAATATAAGTACATGGGGGCGTTTTAGAAAGCCCAAGAAGAGGGGCTTCCAAAATTATCTTTTGGATGTCGCGACTTGGGCCAGCCTGTATGTTATACGTTGCGTATAGACTGCACGTTGCTGTGAATGAAAGTACGGAAATTTATGTTTTTATGTACACTTAACAAAAAGAGTGGTGCGCAGTCAAGGAAGTAGGTACTGTATTTGGGCGATAATATGGCTCATCATTATGAAGAAGACTGTTCACTTAAATTTTACAGAAACTTAATGTACCATATTTACGGCCGGGTACTTTGATATCTTTGCACTAGGGTATAATAGCCAGCAAACATCTTGAACCATTATGGCGCCCCCCTCTGACTTTTATAAATAAATAAAGTCGTATTATTGTTTTTTGCACCAGCTTAGGATGTTTGCCGGTTACTCTATGTATGCACGCATTATTAATTATTTTTGCGTGCGTTCTTGTTAGTATTTTTCATCTTTTTTACTAAATTTTATTTATACATATGCGCGATTGCGCCTTCTTGTTTGTTCTATATTTAGAGCTTTCCCTTTCTGCATATAGGTGTTTTGCTATATATACTTACTTATTCATTGTTGTTCGTAGTTGTTTAGCAAATAAATGTTATTGATAAGCAGTAGAGGCGGTGAGCTGCGAGACGGGTCCGTGGTTAGGGTGGAGCGAATGCATCGGGGATTGCGACTTCGCTATCAAACTTAATTATAGACTGGTTGTGGTAAGTGTGGCCCTTTTTTTATTGATGTTCAACTACTTTGTTCTTAGAAATTCTAAGCTATCGCTTCGTTGTTGTGTTTTTGTATGTATTTTTTCTGTTGCCGTATAAAACACACGGCATTAATCAAAACAAAAGCACAGCAAAGAAGCAAGCCACGCCGCTGCACCGCTATGTAGGAATCACAACGAAATCTGACATTTCTTTTTATTTTATCTTCGCGTTGGGCTCAAGATTTTGTGATGGCATGTTCAAATCCTAATTTCACTAATAAGATTTAACCAAAGCAAGAGGGTTAGTAGACTGCACTGTGCACACTTATTTATTTTTCCCACCGTAGTTATGAACGTACTATTACTAAAGTTAGGAAGTTAATTTCCGCAAGTCGCAAGTTTACTTCCGCAATTGACATGCACTGAAATCAGTGGCAGCAAGTCAATAAACAAATGTACTCAGAATGAAAAGTGAGCTTTATGTCGTGTCAATACAGTGACTATTTCAAAATTGACATGAGGTGTCGTTGCATTCCCGACGCATCGTACAGTACAAGTGTTACTGGTGGTCCCACGACATAAAGCTCACCTTCGAGTCGGTCAATATGTTGTGACGGTGTGTTCAGGGATGGGTTGAGTTAATAATATTTGTATTTCCGCAGCGTCCTGGAAGAGGTTGTCGTCGTCTTATGAAAAGTCGATCGTGTCGGCCGGTGCACTGCCGAAAACTGTTGGCAGACAATTCGGTTGAATATACCGAGCTTAATTACGAAGATGATTAAACATAACACGTTTATTAGTAGAAATCAAACATTTAAATTCAATAGTAATGTTTAATGTCTAACTTATTACCCCCATATTTAATGTCCTTTAGAAACAATGTTATAATGTTAGTCCGTTCAATTCCATAGTTGTCAATAATCATAATAAATATCTACTCAGTATAATAAAGGTCTTGTTGTTGGAAATGTTGTTTTATTTTATTGTTATGATTGAAGAACTGACTTTAGTACTCGAAGGCTCGAAGGACCAGTTTTATAAATCTTAACTACATTTTTTCATATATTTTTTGGGCGAATATAAATTAGTAAATACATTAAGGTAAGATTCAGACCAACCGGCTCGTATCGGCCCGGCCCGGACGGCATTTTACAATGCGGTAAAGAACATTGAAATGTATCAACAGTAATTATAGTTCATATTTGCATGCAACTTTACCTCCGTCGATCGCGTCCGTCGGAGCCGTACGGAGCCGATCGGAGCCGATCGGAGCCGTACGGATGCGTACGGCTGCCGCGGCATGCGTACGGATGCGTACGGCTGCCGCGGCATGCGTACGGATCCGTTCGGCTGCCGCGGCATGCGTACGGCTCCGTACGGCTCCGATCGGCTCCGTCCGGCTCCGACCGGCTCCGTACGGCGCTGACGGCATCCAATCGGCTGCCGTCGGGTCCGTTCGGAGCCGGTCGGCCGTGCGTACGGATCCGTTCGGCTGCCGCGGCATGCGTACGGATGCGTACGGCTGCCGCGGCATGCGTACGGATGCGTACGGCTGCCGCGGCATGCGTACGGATCCGTTCGCATGCGTACGGATCCGTTCCGATGCGGTCCGAGCCGAGCCGGTTGGTCTGAATCTTACCTAAGAAAACCACAAAAAGATAGTTTAAACTTGATTAGAAATAATTGCCGACAGTAATACAGGGTGATTATTTAGAATAATAATAACCTACGTAATAGTAGAAAGGTAAGTGAAAAGAAATCACAATAAAATATAATTAAGATTTATTTGTTTTCAAATCAATAGTCAACAAAACTTTGTACACAAAACATTTACTTACGAACTATTATTATTTTGTTAACATCATTACTGCACGATAACAATGTGATTAACTAATTTAGGGCTCATCCATTAACCACATGATGTGTCCGCCCCTCTTACGAGCCTTAAGTGATTAATGGACGATCCCTTATTACAATAATTCACCTAACTAGCTTTCCCTTAATAATACTGTAAAGGAACATCACAGTCGCTTTGTACGCCACCTCACCTCTGGCAACTGTAGAAGTTGTGATTAAAAATCTAAAATCATTTGGCAATTTATATAATACTTACTCGTAATACATATTATTCAAATGGTTTTTTTTCTAATGCAATAACCCGTGATCTTTATAATAAATATAGGCAAGAAATATTCAAAAAGACCGCACGAAATATTTTTTATGTAGTTAATTCACATTTTAACTGATTGCTGTTTGCACGGTTTCGGTTTTGTCGCTATGAATCGGTTACATAATAATACAATTTCACCGCGAACAAAAAGGTTTCTTTCGTCATCGCACTAGCTCCATAACAATACCTTTTTATGCTCTCGTCATTAAAGTGTATTATGATGATGTCTGTGTCAGTGGCGGGAGCCGGCGCGGAGTGCAGTCAACTGACAATGTGGCTCGCGAACCATGTTTTTATTCATTACACTTTCACTGTTGTATGCTGACTCTGTTATTTACCACTATTAGAAATTTCGCCGCTTACCGCGACACAGACAAGCTTCTTTGGTTGTATTCTTAAAATATATTTATATTTAGGTATAGGTTGTGTTGTACAAGCTATATGTAGCTTGTTTCACCATATTCTGTTTTTAGGGTACCTACCGTACCTCAAAAGGAAAAAAAGGAACATGTCTGTCTGTCTGTCGAGGCTATTTTTCCCAGGAACGTGTTGAAGAATTTACATCAAATAGTTAGTTCTACAGTTCCTTGGAATTGTAAAAATATCATGCTTCTAAGTCAACGCAATCTAAAAATACGGCTATAAAGAAATATGTGTTATATTGCCATTACAAAGTTACAGTTGGAAATTTAACTGAGAATTTCTCTTACGAAGAACTAATTTAAGAAAAATCATCGAGACTCGATTCCTTGAACGAACGAGCTTGTACGGAACCCTCGGTGCGTGAATCAAACACGCACTTGTCTGTTTTGTTTTAACATTTTTGCTCTTAATGTTTACTTTCTTATTATAAAACGTGAACTTACGTTGGGGAAATATATTTATGTTTGTATTAAAAATGTGTATTTACATATTATTGAAGGAACTGAAGGCTTAATAAAATTCTTTTATAGTTAGGTATGCGACACAAAAGACAATTTATTACGGCTACGCGTCCCATATCGCGTGTTTATGCGCGAAACCAATAAATTGGTTTCACCGAACTCGACTTATTTCTACTATCTTAGGAAACTGCCTCGTGAACATTAGGCATTCACGAGGCAGTTTCATTAATACACAACAAGATAGGTACGTACCTTCTAAACGGTTCCTATAAAAACCGTGACGTAATTTTTTTTTACTGTAAGGCAACTTCATTTTTGCTTATATGTAGCTAACTGTGACGGGTGAAGTATGACAGTTCTCATTATTTTGTTTTACAGTATTTTTTGGACAAACACAATTCGATGCACTTATGGTCTTATGTCTACCTATACAACTTATCTAAATGCGAGTGACGGTGGGTAGGCGAGGAGGTTCGCAACATCGCGGCGCGGTGCACTCCTTGGCACACGGACATGAACAGCCCAGGTTTGCAAAGTCTATTAACGCCTTTTTTTCTTCATCTGTACCTGTGAAAAAAAGGTAAAAAAATTATTCATCAGTAGGTTTAAGAATGTGTAGAAAACCCACGACATGAAGGTAGTACCTTCCAATCCTAGCTTCCAATCCAAAAAAAGGGAAGCAATTGTCATAATATGTATAAAGTACCGAAGGACCAATTTCTATTACAAACAAGACTTACCTAACATAGATGTGAGTGTGAACTCTGGCTGTAGTGTGACTAGACCGATGCCGTGACGTTTGAATATATCACATACTAATGCAGAACTCTTCAAATAATCCTGAAATACGACATGGGTTAGTCCGTTTGATTACTTATCAAGGTTAGATTAGGACGAGGAGAAACTTGTAAGGTAGGTAATTATAGAATTACAAAGTGACCGTGTGCATATCTAAAATTTCTCTGCTTATAAGTTGTAATTTCAGATCAGCATTTAATATAAATAGATTAAGCAGAGGAAAAATGTTACAGATAAAATTACTAGAGAGAATGATATCGATAACATTATTTTCCAATGTAGATACACTCTAATAATGTCAGGGCAAAAACAAAGATCTGTTGTTGATTGTGTAAATATTGCCTTAGTTATAAAGTAAGGCAATATTAGCACAATAACTGTCTGACTTAAATAATATGATTATGATTTCTCTATTGCGTTCAACACATCAATTGTTATTCACCTCGTGTGATCCATATGCAATATGTGCGGTGGCGACAACCTTGTCACGGTGCATTTGCCACACATGCAGCTCATGTATGGCTAGGACCCCGGGAACGCGGAGTGCGGCGGCTCTCAGGTCACACGTACCCAGACCCTCGGGCACGGTCTGCAGCAGCACCAGACCCGCTGACCTCACTTTAGAGGAGAGATAGAGTGGTTTTTTTATCGCCATCAGTCTAATATCAGTAAATGACGTACCTATCATGAGTATTGAAAGACCATTTATTTGGCTTAGATTAATTTGGTCTTAACCAAATTTATCACTTGTCCCTGATGGTAGACATACCTACTTACCAATAAAATGCATAAGAAACTGTTTCTTGAATCTACATAGTAAAAGCAGAACAGGTTTTTCTTAGTAGATAGAAAAATGTCTATCTTGGAAGGGGCCTACCTGCTTTAGTATAGTTTAATTGAGCTACAGCTACAGGTTGGTTATCTACGACTAATAGAGGGTTCGATCTATAAGTATGAGGCTTCTGACCTTGGTTTATCTGAGCCTAAAGTCGCTTAGTATCACATAGTATTTCACAGTACACAGTAGTCAGGAAAACGTTAATCAATCTCACTGTTTTCCATGCAAATAGTTCATTTATCTATCTATCTATAATTATCTGACTGTATATTTGTAGTATAAGCGGTTGTAAAGACCATATCTGATATTGTATCAGCTACTAGCAACATTTATTACGATATGATAACGTCATGTTGTTGGGCGACCACGAAGCTATAATCTTCAAAGGTTTTTTTTTTACTTAGCTCTGAGGCGATAAGTTTAATTTTATCTGTGAAATTGCTGACTCTTTGTATTAAATATCGCCAATTAAAATTCGATCTTTGCAATTAAGTAACTAGCTACATTTCGGCACGAATTGATTTTATGTGATGACAAGTCTTTGGAAACCTAAGGCAAATTCGTAATTGTTGCTTAAAAAACGGAGTTTTCTCTTGGAGAAGAAGCCCTTATGAAATAATGGAAACGCCGACCGTTGCTCCCCACAGTTACGGAACTTTTGCGTAATTTGCGTTGCGTCGCATTCGTATCGCGATTGTTTCCACTTTAGTTGCCTATTGTTACTTCCAATAGAAAATCTTAGATTACGGGCAGTTAGCTGTACCTACTCGAACTGCTGCACTTAGGTATTTTGTCTTCGCTTACTTTGCTGTTACTTGTCAATAGCTAATGTTGAGAATTAAATATTTTTTGTGTTCTCTATCATATTAGGTGCATATTCATAAAAAAATCGACGCATTATCAATATCTAATCATGTAACGCATAACAATTGATACCAACAGGTAAAAATGTAATTTACATACAATATAATTTTTATGGACCTGATACCGTCTTAGGTAATTTAGTGGTCCAAGATAGCGTCATCTGATGTAGGTACAATACATTGTTTTCTAATTAATACAATCGGTTGCATATTTTTTAGTGATCATAGGTAACTATTTATTGTTAGGTGTGAATTAATTGATATACTTACTCAATCATATATAATTAGATACTAAGAGCCGAAAAATGGCTGCAGCTAGACTTCTGGGAGATCCGGAGGAGTACTCTGATACGACTCTAGAATTCTTCATAGATTACAAAAATATCAAGCAGCTACATACCTATTTAACTAGGTATCGCTTAGAAAATAGAACGGTGGTGAAAATAGAAAAGTTCACCGCGCTGTTAGCAGTATCTTGTTTTAATATTAAATAGGATTCTGTTAAGATATACTTATAGAACAAAAATGACACTTGTTAATAAGTGGTTACTTACTAAAGGGGTAGTTGAAGATGACGAGCACTATGGCTGCGCAGGCGGAGAGTGCAGGGTCTGCGATGCGCGCCGCTACGGGCTCCCATTCGGTGGTCAGGCCAGCACCCATCACGAACAGGCTGCCTGAGTTTTAACATAACGACGCCACTTATTACAGTTTTTATTTTGGTAAAATGCTCTTATAGTATAGTTCGTTTAAGCATTTTGTGGAAGGACATGACATGCTGAAAAGAGACTTTACCTACATAAAATTTTAAAGATGTGTTCTGAGGTGGACTTCTTGTTGTTGTAGATATGTACCTAAACCAACGGGAAATGAGTGCATCGTGCATTAGGCTAAGGTACCTATATCTTTGATCATGCTGTCGGAAAATTCCTCAAGGACCTAAAGGAAAAAGTACCTAACATGAGTTTGCCATCACGTTCTCGTGTGTCCGGTCTTTTTACCCGACTGCGCGACGCAAAGGAGGGTAATGTGTTTATCAGTCTATGTATGTATTTCGTTTAGTTCAGTCATTCACTAATTTATTCATCTAATCCTACGTCGATAAATAAACCAATGTATGACACGATCTCAATAATTGGTCCAACACAAGCATTAATAATAAAACAACACGTGTAAAATATTTACATAAAATTAACTGGCGCAGTCTTTATTTGTTTGTTTTCATAATTCGTCTCAATAGCGAAATCTTAAATATGATGCATGATATTTTCGAACAATAACTGCATTTGAAAATGTGAGCAATATCTTTCCCTTTTAATTAAGTACTACCTATTATTTCTAGGCGTTATTAAGAAAATGCATTGTTAAGGTATGACGTGTCGCATGATAAGTAAATGTAAACAAATCTGTTTATGTAGGTGCCAGTGGCTGTGTCGTTATATATTTTAGTTTATCCAGTATTCTGATTTTGATTCTTTACTTTTTAGCTTAACTTACAATTTACTCCAAATATAAAATTAGAATTCCCTTTGATCAGATTTAATAACTACTGTAATACTACTACTGTTTCCAGGGTCAATAAATTTTGATTTTAAAATTAAAATCTTGAATTTTTACAGGTAGGTAAGACAGAAATACTCCTGAGCACATCCTAAAGTAGGTACATTGAGGTACCAAACATATTTCATAACAGTATTTAGTTTTAAAAGAGCTTGTGTAATTAACATAGATTAAAATATAACTTACTAGCAATGTCAGTTGGCGCATGCGCGAGCACCGGCTCTCCTGATCCCGTCTTTAACACCACTCCTCCACCTTCTGTGACGCTCAGGCGCCGGCTGTAGCTCAGCTCACGCCCTATAGACACATTAGTTAAATAAAAAAAAAACAAATTAAAATTTTGATTAAATAAGCGCCATTTGAATAAAAATGTTTACCAGATGGGCTTTTAAAAAGAATATGTAGGTATGCACAAATTTTGCATCAGATCTCAACTGGAGTCAAGTGCCAATAATATGTAGTTAATAGCTAGGTGATGATCTGCCTTCTTTCATTTCTTATCAATTTGACAGCTTTTAAATTTTTTGTTATTTCGTGCATTTTATTGTCACAATATCGACTTTCACTTTATAATTTATATGATTTTTGACCTACTATTCGACGTGGACCTACCTATTCGTTAGGCACGCCAGTTTATTTGAGATAAAAACCACAAATATCTGGGGGCTTAAAGTCGTTCCAAGCTGAAACCCTGTCCGTAGGAAGGAATCCGTCCGTACGAACCTAGAGAGATTAGGTTTTGATAGGAAATTGCTTTGTAACCATAACTCAAGGTATCGTTTCCCTTCCTACCTAGCTAGATAAAATTGTTAACATAGATTGGTACTATGTACACATATCATATATTATCATTCAACATTCATTTGTTTAATATCTATTGTGTGAAGATAATAGATGAGCCACTTTCCGGAGAGGCCATTGATTTACGATGTTATGTTTTGGTTAACGAGATTATGGGCTTTCACAATGTAGAGGTAGGTACATTGCCCATTCAAATGGTTTATCGGAAAACGGCTAGCGTAATCTAATTAACAAATATACTCTTGTAACTACTTTCTCTGACTATTGAATCTTACTTAGGTATCACTGTGGTGTTGCACGCGACGTGGTTTCCTATCCACGCCACATTGTGTGTGACAAGACAAGACAAGAGTATCGACACACGTCGGCGCCCAAATGATGAGTTGGCACTTCCCGTGTCCAAAGGCTCTTGGCCAGAGGCGACGCATTGCCCCTCAACGAAGCAATGCCGCCATTCTCTTGGGCACATTACCAGTTGAAAGTAATGCGGAGGAATTTTAGGATGCCACTTTGTTTTGTTGTTTTATTTGATTTATTATAGTATTTTATTACTTTGAGCAGATATGTATCACCTGCCTTGATTGCCTCGTTGGTCCATTGTTCGCAAACAGCGACTGCTGAGCATGAGGTCTTGGGTTCGATTCCCAGGTCGGGTAGTGTTATTAGGAATTTCCATCAGCAATTTCTCAGTGGCAGCCTCGGACTCTGGATTTGTACCCGGTTGATGGCAATAGGCTTGCCCCCTATTATATGGGACTTAAATGTAACTGGCGAAATGTGGGTGTACAACTTTGCCTAACCCTTCGGGGATTACAGGAGTGATGTTACCGTACTTAGGTGATACATAACAATGTATCACCTAAGTGCGGTAAATGTTGTACCACATAACCAAGAGTAAAGTGGGATGGGAAATTTGTCCTTCTTTTGTGTAATTTTTTCAGAACATAAGTAGTCCATAATCAAAGTACCACCTTTGTCAAAGTGCAACCTGCCTACGGTATCTACTTAGAGTTCATTACACTTAGGTAGGTATTATATTATTATTATCCGCAAGATAGCATGGAACGTAATCGCACGCTCGTGCCATATTGTTTTCACCTGTATTGTACTCCGTACCTACACAGAAAGCCGAACCTGTTCTTCCGCAAAATATTTATAATGCACTGAATGGCTGGAGCGTGGGTTTACAAGCAGGAAGATGGATCCCCTGTACCTACATCTGAGAGGAGAGCACGGAACGAACAATAAAAATTATTACGCGAGAATTTCTGTAGTTTTCATCACGTGTCATGATTATTCGATTAATGTTTTGGTGCATTAGGTAATGTTACATTCACGGAATTATCGGCAGCACCAGCTACTTAGTTATTTTATAAACATAAAAATATAATGGAATTTAGATTTACCAGTTCATAGCGATTGTTTGTTTTTCACTTGGTGAACTCTACAATCGCGTTTGCTTACTTTAGTTATTACCTATCACAAATATAAGTACCTAGGTACCTGTTTCATGTATTTTGTGACTAAAGATGATTTAATAAGAAATTATTATTATTTACTATTAAAAATAAGAAATGAGTTGCAGTACAAGCTTATTGTTATTACCTAATACTCCTAATAGCTTACCTATAACATGTGTACATTTTAATAATAAAATATATAAAATAAAGGATCAGGTAGGTACTTTGTTTCAATAGCAGCTATTCAACGTTCACAGCTGTCCAAAAGTCTAGAGATTGGATTCTGAAAAACAAAACTCTACAGCGACAGGCAACGAGGGTGCCAGATGTTAGATACCCATCCTGGTAGAGATAAACTATCTCGTTCATCGCTTTCGACAGATCGAGAGAGAGAGAGAGACATATTAGGTGTTGCCTATGCGTTGAGTCATTCAAGACTAGTGCTCAAAAGGTGATAAGAAGGTGGTTGAAGCGGACGTCGAACAGGAAAGAATACTCACCAGCAAGCAACATATAATTGATGGCGTGCAAGAGCAGTCCTATCACGGCACTGCCAACGATAACCTTAGGGTATCTTGGCGGTTGTCCATGTGAGGAGTGTACACCCAGCTGCAGCGCGTTTACCACTAGGGCGAGTGCAAAAGAGGCGAAGAGAACGTGCACGGACAGTCGGCCCACCACCTCGATGCGCGCCCAGCCGAATGTGTTGCGTAGGCGACCCTCTCGGCCCGCGCCTTCGTCTGCACGTTCATACTGGACAAAGATTATAAAGCTATGCATTTGTATCTTTAAAGAGTTTTAATTAATTAAAATTTCATCCCTAACCTAGTGGGTAAAGTAAACAAAACTGGGATAACATGCCATCTGTGTGTATCCCAAGAACTTCAAATTACAACCTGAGTCATGTCAAGTTTTGGTATAAGTAGTAGAGAGACGAACATTGGTGAAGATAATGAATTTTCTACATCGTCGTTTATGGTCAAATGATTGTTTCACTCTCAGAAAATTAGCTTTTACTAAAATTTCACACGATATCCTTAGTGGTTGAACTCATGATTTCGCAAGTTATCAATCAATACTTTTACTTGCTCATAAAATTTCACATAAAAGCGAACTATAAACACGAATTATAAGACGAAATAGGCCGAATAGCGGATAGTGAGAATTAGATTGGAGAGTTATGAATTCAAAGCACACCGATTTGGTTGTTTTCTTTCTTTTGTAAAGTAACTATTTGATTATTTGTTGTTGTTTTAATTAATGTTAAAATTAAGATTTATACAATACAGCGTCAAAGTCAATAGCCAAGTCATAAGAAAGACTAGGCAAACCAACCTTATATGAGATCAATGTTGTGACGAGTCCGACTAGTCGACAGAGCGAGTGGCAGGTGTCTACAAGGAGGGTCGGGGAGTGCGTGAAATGCGATGCAAACAGCCGGCCACTGAAGCCAGCCACCGCCAGCAGCAGCGCCAACAGTGACCGCGGTGGTGGCAGCCACTGTAGCCACTCTTTCATCGCCATCCTGATGGGTCTCGGAAACTGTTAGGGATAATCATCATCTTTGTAGATATGCAATAGAAAGAAATAATTAAGAATTTAAATATTAAATCAAACTCTTTCTATTTATTTTCTATACCATTTAAGCGTCTTCGGTTGTTGCTTTTTCTTAACCAGTTACCGCTAAATATTGTGTCATAGAAATTGGTCCCAGGTTAGGTTAGCATGACAGCATTTTTATCCGAAATGATCAGTTACCTACAAGTTATCACACGGCACGCTGGATACCACATGGTTAGTCTATTTCTTCTATCTATCTTAGTCGATAAATAGTTATGGTACAAACAAAGTGGAAATCACAATTATTTCATTCATAAGCACATCATGTAATGATGTGCATTTCAGTTGTGTTATGTCAATTGTATAACTTGATACAAATACCATTACCAAAGTATGTACCTTAATTAATGTTGATATGTATTTAAACGATATTAATTAACAATGGACTCGGTCGTCTCGTATTTCTTATGTTGATATTAAAGCAGCATAATATGCACTCTAATATGTTCGAGGCAAGACAATCGATAAAATTGTACCACATTGAAAATTATATAATATTCAATAAGGGTGCCAACAAATTGTCCGGTAACTGTGCCCCTGATTTATCCAGGCACAAACGAAAACTATTAAAGTAGGTATCTAGACCACAATTTTTTGTAGGCCATCATTTTTTTTTTTCATTGTACCTGATGACACACTGTGTTTTTTATATCAATAATCTATTTCTTATAAGTCGAATATGTTAAAAGATTAAGACATACTTACCTAACCTATGTCTAATCTTCGTACTATTTAGCGCAAGGGCGGATTCAGCTTTTAAGTCTCTGGTCTATCAGGACAGGCTCCGTTTCAATTACAAAAATAAATCTAATTAAAAAGGAAATTGTAAGCCTAGGGGGTGGCATGACCCCCATAACCCCCCCTTGATCCGCCGTTGGTTTAGCGTGTGATCACAACAAACTTGTTGAATATTGCTGGATGTGATAAACCAGTGTGGGTCATAAAACGTAGGACATAGTTTTTTGTCAAACAAACCAGTTAATAATTCAATAGCACCGCCGAGAGTTAAACAGTGATCAGTATTTTTCTGTGATCTTTCCTTCATCAGTCTTATCTCTCAAATATTTTAAAACAAACTGCATAGAAACAACGCTTTTCAATGTATCAATTCAACGCAAACCTGGACTGGAGAGTGAGTGACAGTGATGTTTTTAATGAGCATCACATACAGAAAAAAATAGCGCAAGTCCAGTTAGCGTCTAATGAAAGTTGTTATGCCACTGGTAACGGTCTTTACCATATTGAGGAGTGCGCGTTGAAGCTAGAATAGGTATATAAACTCAATGAACTCAAGTTCTAACAAATTCCGTAACCTTTTCCAAACGAGCTTTAATCCTATTTGATATTATACTCGGCCTGGATTGGGTAGGTACCGTTGCAGTTTTGGGCTGACAACCAGACAAGTACAGACGCAGCATTAAATAACTCAATGTTATTTGGACGACAAAAAGTTTGTTTAAAGGTCACTTAAGTAGGTAATGCCTTAGGAGTTAGGACCCCTGACTTACTGCGATTTTGTCCACTTCGCATAATAATTTGTTAGATTCTTTGCTTGATGGAACGCTTTTATTGTTCATACCCATGTTTCCTTACGTTTCATTCCATGAGACTGTCCATCTGATACAGCAAATTGTTTCAACCAGCCATTACGACAATAACCGGGCTTTTCATTACCTATACATATAATTATATTACTTAGTATATTTAAATAATGTATTACATAACTCAAGATGTCAAGTCTGTTTGCATTACCTAGTCGTACTCTTCAGTTTCCAAAAGCTTGGTCTCCTTTCGTTTCATTTATTTTCTGGAAAGCATCACCTCGCGACTTCGAGTTAATACAGGCTTCAAGCTGCTCTTCGTACGTTTAGTAACTCAGTCATTGTTGTGCTATACTAACTTGCGGAAGATGGCACTCAGTATTAATGGGGCGTCTCCGGCAATTGAACCGAACCGCTGAACATCACACGACATTGATAATTTCGAAGTACATATATTTTGGGAGTGCATATTATCCGCAGACGGCACCGGCCACCAATTTGGTCGGTGGTAAAATATATTGAGCATTATGAGCAAATTAAGATAAGCTCTAACTCGTTTGATACTTTTTCGTAATTTAATATATTTTTATAAGTACTGGAGCTTTAAGTGTTTGCCTTTTAGGAGCAAAATACTAGCATCCAAAACGAACAAAAAAATGCTATTGCCAGTTCAAAACCAGTATTTTTTGGGACTCGTTCCGGCTGCGGAGTGCGGAGTCACTCCCATATTTGTATGACACCGTTTGAAAGTATTGTTTTTAATAAGATGAATGAACACTTAAGACACTTAGGTACATTTTTATTAGTAAGTATATGATGGTCTCCTGAATATTTCTAAATTTTTTCACACTTGACATTTTATAGTACCTACCTACCATAGAGGAAAGTGCTACCTACCTACTTAATAGTTTAGAATTCAACCTTTTTTATAAAGAACTTTGCGGTCCACTAAGTTCTATGAAGTCAAAATACCAAGACGACTTTCACTAATAATATACTCGAAATATTTCACGGTAATATCGTAATATACGTGTGTTCATATCTATACTAATATTATAAAGCTGCAGAGTTTGTTTGTTTGTTTGTTTGTTTGTTTGTTTGTTTGTTTGTTTGAACGCGCTAATCTCTGGAACTACTGGTCCGATTTGAAAAATTCTTTCAGTGTTAGATAGATTAGTTATCGAGGAAGGCTATAGGCTATATACCATCCCGCTACGATCTACGGGAGCGGAGCAGTAACCAAAGACGCGGGTGTAACCGCGGCAGACAGCTAGTATTTTATATGCTGCAAATTACTAGGTAGGTATGTAAAATTACAAACGTTATTGGATTTTATTCCAGTCATGTTGCTGATAAAACCTCTTATAATAATATTTACCTTTAAATGGAAATAAACACGCGTGCAGTGCAGTTCAATGGCCCAGGAATTCGATAGCTTGTACTTGAATCATAGATTATAGTTATCCACTATTTAATTTATTAATATTTGCAAAAGTAACTCTGTCTGTCTGTGACGCTTTCACAACTAAACCACTGAACCGATTTTGATGAAATTTTGTACGCGGACAAAGTCGCAAGCGAAAGGTATGTATAATTTATAAGTTATCTATAATTTCTAATATTGTAATCACCTTTGGGATAGTCATAGACATAAGAAATTATAGTTAATGACTGTCTTGTACGTAATGGTCAAAAAGTAGGTAAATGGAGCAAGCAATGAAACTAAAAGACGTCCCGGTTGAAGCAAGAAATACAGCGCCCATCAGTCGCCCACACATTGAATTACCCTATTTCTTTAAATTATTTAAGTATGTTTGTGTGTACAATCTCCTAAATATCTACTTTTAAGTTCAATGATCTCATTACCTTTGAGTATATTTCTTATTTTTATCGAATTATAACATCTAACTTATTTGCTGAAGCGATTATAATATTAATTAATTAATCCTTATCAGTTGTTGTTCTAAAAAGTGCGTGATTTACTAATTGCGATATTATCATTGTTACTATACTACTCTTTTCTTACTTAATTGGCGCTTTTGTCTTAATTCCTTTAAATTAAATAGGTACAGTCGAACAAGCTATTTGATATACAGGCAGCTAATTTGCCACTTTTTTTTTTAAACATTGTTTCGAGTTTGTTAATTCTTTTAAACCGCTCTAAATACTTAGTTTTCAAAATTATTAGACACCACAATCTAAAAATGAACACTAAATAACAATGAATGGCAATAATTAATGTTGCAGAAAGATAATTATTATTGTCTGTAAATCAAATAGCTTCGAAAAAGCGAGCTTCGTAAAAGTCGAAGAAAAGGTCTCTAAAAAAATGGAGTTTTATCAAAACCATTTTTCTCAAATTTTTGGTAGAGTCAACTGGCCAGGGGCCAGCTAAATTGTTGTTTTGTACATTTAACAAAGTTAATAGGAAAACCATCACAGATAAGTAAGCTTTACAAGGCTACAAGAAATTAATAATTAGTCGACCAACTCCTAAAATGTACTTGGAGAAGTAAAAATTGCGTACAAATTCAAAGCTCTCTTCTTAGTCCGTATTATTGTGATGGGCTACTACGAAACCCTACATTGCGCGTCGCCCGACACGCACTTGACCGATTTTTCAGGCTTTGAGGTTTTAGTATTTTCACAATGTTACATTTTCAAAAAAAGGTAACTACTTATTTATTTACAGTTAGAGAGTGAAAAGGTTATTAAGTTAAAGAGTTTACGGAAGATTATGTAAAATTTTAAAATACACATTTTTATTAATGAAAGTGTTAGGGTTTATAATTTTCTTATAAATACATATTTAACTAAGGAAAAGATTTCGTGCACTAACTCAATAAAATCGTCATCTAAATTTACTTAAAACGTTTTAGTATTTTCCTTTTTGTTTAGTCTACATCTATACCTATATAACATTAATTGTAATAATTAATTATAAATTGTACATATTTTATAATTAATTAGTTTAACTTATATATTACATATTTAATTCTAATAAATAAATTAGAATGTTTTATAAATAACATTTATAATAATAAAATATAAATATTTTATAATAATTAATTATAAGTTTTATTTATATGCTTTGATTAAATGTATATTTTATTATGCGGCATTAATATAAATATAATAATTATTTAAAAAAAATGTGTCTTAGATAATAATTAATTTTATTTTAATTATAATATATTCTAATTTATCTTAAAATCTCGCATATAAATGATCTGGCACACCGACGTACTTATTTGTCGTTCTATTAGTGCATGGCCGAGATGAGTGAAATTAGAAAGGTCAGTGAAAATAACGACGGTCGACGCGTGCTGTTCCGCCGGCTTTGTGACGTCACTGTTGTTTTACCACGGAATTTGGCATCGGTGATTCGGACATAAATATTCAGTAATCTGTGACTCCATGCTTACTTATACTGTGTTAACAAACAAACAAACATTTTGCCGCTGCGTGAACTCCTATCGTTCGTTGCCAACATAATTATTTTTAATATGATTTCAGCCTTCTCTATAACGCTATAACATTTTATTGCTACCAGAGCAGTCGCTAGGTAACTGAGATTTAATAAATACCTAGTCAAATTTTGGTATTCGTTAATATATTTGAGTATAAATATTAACTAAACAATTAAACTCACCTAAAGAAACCGCAGCACAGCTTGATTTAACCGCACAAGTTAAAGTTAAAACAAACTTTGTCACAACACCTCAGTTTAGTAAACACTAGCCGGTAGCGGTAGTTCAGGCACATATCAGTTGTATAATATTGCGTTTAGTTTCCAAACATGTTACGAACTCGGTTTTCAGCATTCGGCCGCTGTCGGTCCTCGATCGTGATGGGCAGGTGCGCCGGCGTCGCTCGCGGCACTGACGGCTGTGCGCGCGCACACCGCCTTATCGACAAACCTTTCGCACCCGATAAGCGAACTGTCGAACTGTTAAGTAGGCAACAGTCTGCTTAGAGGTAATGTCTGTTCGCGATATAGGAACGACGTTGTTGTGTAAACAATTGATCTAACTGAGGTCCTCTCTTGCCAGAATCGTGGAATTATTTGAGCAGCTTAATATAATATGGGAGCTTTTATTTTTATCAGTAATCGTTGTGTTTTCTAATATAGGTTATCATTATCAGCTAGTGATGAGGTATAGGGAAAAATCAGAGTATTTCATACGTAGAGAGCGTGCTTGGAGCTTTATTAAAACACAATCGGCATGAATTTTTCGAAATGTTTTCTTACATCTCGTCTCCTGTATACAAAAAATCTCTTTTGATACCTATCTCATATCTGGTTTTTGTAACTTTAGCAGTTTCACCTCAGCGATGATAAGTCAGTCGGTCAGTCACCAATTCACCTTCCTACCTCTTCATATATTAAGTACTAGCTTAGAAGTTGAATATAAGGTGATATAAGGGTATTTAATAGAAGTACCGTGTAGGCTAGGTACAGGCAACAAAAGAGACACGTATGCAGGGTCGTCAGATATACTTGGTTGAAGTTTTCTTAGAAACCGATCGATGTCTTCTATTGAAACTTTTAACATAATTAATGAACTGTTTATTATCTACTTTTTAAATTATTTTACATTTGAAAACGTCCATCGGTTTCTAAGAAAACTTCAACTATATCTGACGACCCTGCATACCTACCTATCTCTTTTGTTGACTGTACTTATCTTGAGTTCTTATTTATGCACTCATATCATATTAAGTCGGAAATGATGTCCAGTACAACGTATTGTCATCCCTCACCGACAGCAGCTCAGCCAAGATATTGCATTCATGCAATAGGTATAATGTGCGTGCACACAGCAAAGCGGGCAAAATATCACGCGATAACAGTGGCCTACTCTCAATCACATTATGCATGCGTGGAATTTGCTTAGAAACAGAGCTTTCAGCGATCTTCTCCAAAGTTTGATCCCGGAAAAAGAGCTTTTTACACGACTGCCCCAAAAAAAGGAGTGTTATGTGTTCAGGGTTAATGTATGTATGTATGTATGTATGTATGTGAGTTTCTTTATTCCACCATAACTTTCAAACGCCTGAACCGATTTAGATGTATGGGGTATCGTTACAATCCTTGCATCGTTCCGAGTAACATAGGCTAGTTAAAAATAAAAAGAAAGCGGTGTGCTCACTTTAAAAAGTAAATTAATACCAGCCTCAATTTATTTTTTTAATGAATCTGGTCGTGTCTATGTTTATCGTCTAGAATTTGACAAGTAGATTTAAAAAATATATAACACTGTAAATAATAAACGTAGTAAAAAAAACTGACGAGTAAACAAAGTACAAATATGTGCAATTTTTGCAGTCGTGTTTTTTATTTTTTAATTATAGTAGCTTGTTGTAGATCTTTCCAGGGTATGGAGCTCAACAGGTCACTATTAAGAACCTCAAACTCAGTACGCCACGGCGATGTAGAGCCGTCAATGATGCCTTGGGGGGTCCGAAAGGTTGGACAAGGAATATTTATTTATAAACGTTAGTTCTTTTTTTAGTTTTCTAAACGTTTCCAAAGCTAGATTTTTATATAAAAAGAAGGATTTTTTCCTTTACAAGGTTTTTAGAGTATAAAATTACGCTACTTTTGATTTAACATATTATAAAACAAAAAAAATTGTTACAGTTAAAACAACCTTGTTCCCCAGACTTTGTTGAGTACCTAGTGTAGTTATAGAAGAATATAGGAGGTCATGGTCGACCGCCGGCGCTACGCTATTTCCGCCGCCAGCGGCTGTTAAACATAATAATTATCTCAAATTTTCTCATAAAAATACTACGTGTAAAGTAGAAGGTTTATAAACACTAAGGTCATCTGAACAGCATATTTGTTATGAAAATTTCTTCAAGTTTATTATCCATTATTTTTGGGTATTTCAAGAAACATGAAAATGAACGACGTGCTCAAACTACATGAGACAAACTTCAGTTGGTTTTTGTTTTAAAAGATTATAATAATCTCTTGTCACGGCGTTTGGGGTCGCATTCCTCCGAAACAGCTCGGCTTATTTTTATATATTTTTTTCACATGTATATTTACTAGAAAGGTATGAGAATAGGTCACAAAGTATATTTCATCATCATAAGAGGATAAAACGGGGGTCTAAAGTTAGTATGGAGAAACAACATTAGATCGCCAATAACAGAAATTTACGCGGCCAAAGTCGCAGGCAGTAGCTAGTCTATTTTTAAAAAGCGTAAGTAGTGGAGTGTATTGACTTCTGCCATGTCTAATTCTATCTCTTGTTCTGTTTTCATGAAGGTATTTATATTAGTGGAGTGTTGGCACGTTTCTTTTATTTATCTGATGAATTTTGCTATTTCCTTTAATTATATTTAAGATCACTAAGCTTATTGCTTGTAATCTCTTTTTCTCTCTACAACTGTTCATGAAACTGTGTACCTATTTGATATTGTATTAATGTAACGCATTTATGCTTCTCTGTTTGTCTTTAAAACATCGTAGTCTGAATATAAAACCAATAAAAATCTAGATTACCTACTTACTTTCTATTTTGAAACACAAAATTGCCACATTTTATCAACATATAACAACACTTACTAATGAATGTCGCAGTTTATGTGGATCAATGGCTTAGCATAGCATCTTCTTTAGGCAATTTCGAAATAATATTATCATTTGTTTATACGATTTGGAAATTGGTGGCGTTACACAAGATCTACCTTAAATGTGCTTATCGAATTCAATAAGTAGGTAATCCACATATGGGTTTAACACTATTAATCCGATTGCTTATAATCTGATGCTCATAAGTAACTAGGGTAGCCGAAACGGTTGGTTATGGTCATTTAGCGTTGGCTGTTGACCGAATCCATGCATTTACAAACTATGATCGAGCGTAACGTATCGTTAAATTATGTTGAAATTAGAAAGAGGTATTGATTATAGAAGGAGTCTACAGTGCGTCACTGAAATTAGCACGTAACTCATTAATAGATTTTAATCAATTTGTCTATCGAGATGTGTTCCAGTGCGATATTCGCTTTACCACTGACGTGTGTAGAACCAAACTTTACCACCATCGTCGACATGCATTAATTCGGGTGGGCCTTCAATCTATTCTATATCATAAGGCGTTTCGTGTTATCTGGCTGACTGGTAGACCAACGCTCTGTACTTTCCATAATGTATTTAAAGTGTAAACTAGTATACCTACAACACAAGTACTCTCTAACTGGGCCAAGATAACAATTTAATCCTTTGTTATTAATTTAGCACCAGTGACAAAAGGCGAAGAGATTACCTGTATTATAACTTTTCAGTATAGTATTAGTTTAGTATGTATACTCAACGCGTATCTATGTATTTTGACACTCGTATAATGGTGAATGTTCAGTCAATATTATCTCTGTAGAATAAATAACCCTTTATTTACTATCATATTTATACGGACATTTATCATCCAAAGTAAAAAAATATAATGTGCAAATTAAGACCCGTGCAAAAAAAAACAATTTATTTTTAAATGAAAAAATACTTACTTAAACATGAAAAAGAAACGGACAATTAAGTATTCTAATAGAAAAGGTTGCTGAAATAGTATCAGCAACAGCTGATGCAGTGGCAGATGAAGTCGCACCATACGGGATTTTTACCATTTTGGTACGAAACTAAAAAGGGTTAGGTTAAGATTAGATAAGGTTTTTATCTTAAAGTTGATACCTATTGCAGTAATTGTTAAAATACTTTTGAAAAGATATTTTGATTGTTTTATCCCAAGGTTCTATCATGATAACTGTGTCAAGGCTGAACTGGATTTTTTTGCAATATTAAATGGGTAAGGGTCAGTTCACACCGAGACGCGACGCGACGCGACGCAACGTGAAGATACTTGAAGAGGCCAGTAACTTCGCGCTGCGCCGCGCTGCGCCGCTCGCCGCCGCGAGACGCATCGCAACGTCGCCGCTCTTGCACGTCATTCTGTGCGCACGTACCGGCGATTCACCGCTGCGTCGCGATGCGTCTCGCGGCGCCGCGTGGCGCAGCGCGGCGTAGAGCGACGCATCGCGACGTAGTGCTGCGTGGTGTAACGTATTCTAAATTCTTACAATGAAATGTGTATCTTTTCGTGTAGAAAATAAAGTTATATTTTGAGTCGCTCTTTTAAAGTGTGCACGCAGCGTCGCGTCGCGTCGCGTCTCGGTGTGAACTGACCCTAAGGATCCGGCCACATAGAGACGGCAGCAGGGCGGGCGGCGCGTCATCGAAATTCCAAAAATTAACAATTTCCTCATAGATTAGATTTTTCCGTTAATAAAACTTTTCATTTTCGTGCTTTTGGCACAGTGACAAATGAATACTTTTCAGTTTTAAATTGAACTGAACAAGATTCAGGCATCGGCAGTACCGCCCAACCGCAATGTCGAACCGCAGCTTCTGCTGGTGATGTTTTAAAAATTGATTTACAGTATTTTGACATTATGAACAAACATTTGAATTTTATTTATAATTATGTATGATACAGTGATGGGACGAAGCGAAATCGTAAAACACTACTTATTATAGCTCCTACTTTGCTATTTTATTTTCTCTTCCACAAATCTGGCACATAGCCAGTCTAGTATAGGGTAATAGAGAACATAAGGTAAACGCAGGTAATAACGACCCCCCTAAGGCAATTTTAAAATCAACAATTTTTTTTTAGTATACTGGTTCCTCTAAAGATTGATAGTTTAATTTTATATGCTAGTGTTATGTATAAATAATGTATTTACTGAATCAAATACATTTAAATAAAGGATTATCCTGTAAAAAATAATTTACAAAGTGACTTAGTCGATTGTTGCTATTACCGACCCATAAAAACGGCTGTGAAGCTATTAACGATTTTTATGCAGCTATTCCCGATCGTGTATGAGAGAAGGCCTTTTTCCAGCAATGGAATGTATAAGCTAGTGATGATCTCCCTACCCTACCTCTACCCTACCTCTGCCCTACCTCTACCCTACCTCTACCCTACCTCTACCCTACCTCTGCCCTACCTCTGCCCTACCTCTGCCCTACCTCTGCCCTACCTCTGCCCTACCTCTGCCCTACCTCTACCCTACCTCTGCAATACCTCTACCCTACCTCTACCCTACCTCTGCCCTACCTCTGCCCTACCTCTGCCCTACCTCTGCCCTACCTCTGCCCTACCTCTGCCCTACCTCTGCCCTACCTCTGCCCTACCTCTGCCCTACCTCTACCCTAACTCTGCGCTACCTCTGCCCTACCTCTGCCCTACCTCTGCCCTACCTCTGCCCTACCTCTGCCCTGCCTCTGCCCTACCTCTGCCCTACCTCTGCCCTACCTCTGCCCTACCTCTGCCCTACCTCTGCCCTACCTCTGCCCTACCTCTGCCCTACCTCTGCCCTACCTCTGCCCTACCACTGCAATACCTCTGCCCTACCTCTGCCCTACCTCTGCCCTACCTCTGCCCTGCCTCTGCCCTGCCTCTGCCCTACCTTGCCCTACCTCTGCCCTACCTCTGCCCTACCTCTGCCCTACCTTTGCCCTACCTCTGCCCTACCTCTGCCCTACCTCTGCCCTACCTCTGCCCTACCTCTGCCCTACCTCTGCCCTACCTCTGCCCTACCTCTGCCCTACCTCTGCCCTACCTCTGCCCTACCTCTGCCCTACCTCTGCCCTACCTCTGCCCTACCTCTGCCCTACCTCTGCCCTACCTCTGCCCTACCTCTACCCCATATTTTCTCACCGTTTAAACCTTTCCTAGACCTCCACGAACATTTCAAAACCAAAATCAGCTAAATCATAAAAGTAAGGTGAGAACTGAGAAACTAAATGATCTATATACGATCAGTAATAGCTTCTTATAGTTGCTATTGCCGACCCTCATGGGTCGGTAATAAAGTATGTAAGTATAAACATAAATTGTATTACCGACTCATAAAAAAATGGTTATTTTAATTTAATTGACTTAACATACTGACGGACTATAACATAGATTATAATTGATTAATGTCACAAAAATATGAACAAATGCGCACTGTTTTAAACACAAAAACAATGATTTATTACTGATACTGTTCAATATCGATCCTCGAAAAATATCATAACTTTGGTTAAATTGACAACGCTAAAAGGTAAAAACTAGACAAAAAAGTTTAGTCGCTAATAGATTTTTATAAAGACTGATAGCTTAGATTTAAACTGGTCCATAAAAATACTTGTGTTAGTGTGATATAATAACATAAAAGAAAAATAAAACGAAAAGTTACTTTGCTGCCATTGCCGACTTATGGGTCGTTGATAGCTGCCACGACTAAAACTGATGAAGCTAACACCGTCCCATTTTAATTTAAAGTTTTATCGTTTCAAATTACTTTTTATTAATAAAATGTCGTTAGAAATCAAGAGTTGACACTTAAATGAATACATTTAGTAATATAAGATAAAGTATAGACGTCATTTGTTTGTATAAATGTCTTAAATAGAAAAGTCACGTACTTACTTGAAGGAACAAGGGAACAGTACTACACGCCCTGCGTCCACGCTGCCCCGCAGTAATTAGCGTATTTTATCTGTTTTTTGCACAGCTACTCACAAAAACGTAAAAGTATACGATGCTCAAGGAATAAACGCGTGTGTAACTTTGCCTACTATAGCTAAAATAGTTCTGGAAACGTAAAGATTTCGAATTACTTTTATAGGTCGGTAATACCTGCAGATTTTCGATGGGTCGTTGATAGCTGCGTTTACCTTACCTTTTCTATGGTCTATGAAGTATGATCTACGCTCACGCTTCCGTCAGGTACCCGTGTTGCTCTATGACGCTCACGTGTCAAGTCGACATAATTATACTATAGTTTATTTCTGTAGTATTCTAATGCTGCGTTTATACTTAACCTACCCCGCGTGCCGCCACGCGTTCGGAAGCTATCGGTTTCATACTGCTGCCTTCGACTTTGTACGCGTGGGTTGCCTATAGTATTCGTCATGAAACTGGCTATCACATACAGAAATATTTTCTTCAATGCGACTATTACTTTCAGAGATTAGCGCGTTTTAACAAAGAAACAAAAAAGCTCTCCAGCTTTATTAAATTCCTCCTACATTTTTATTTTAATTTGGCGATAGGAAATTCAGCTCGAATGAATTCGATACCAACCTAAAATGGAATTATTTTTGGTTGTTTTTGAACTGACTGAAGAATATAAAAATTATAAGAAAACAAATGTCAAACTCTAGAATATTGCCAGGATAGGATTCGTTTTTCAGAGATTCCCGTCTGATACTTGTAAAATAGGTACTCCTTGTTCTATTCAAAATGTAAGAGATGAGACCGGATAAAGGTCCTGTCACGGGAACATGTCAATATTTTTACTCGTTCCACTCTGAACAAATCTACGATAACTGCTTTACTTTCCTCGGCAAATATGTAATTTTGCTAATAATAACGCTAGATGGCCACACTGAGATATGGGATGGGCCTGTGGATGGGCCTCATAGAGGTTGTCTTTGTCATTTATTCTGGTAGCCTAATTAATAATACATCATGTCTAAATCTCATTGGCTGTGTCAAACTGAAGCTGACAAAATTTTCAAGTATAATTTTCTTTGTTACAAAAGTAACGTAAATTACAAAAAAAACTATAAAATGTTGAAACATCAGCAGTTTTCAGCTAAGGGTGTGTTGGATTATTCATATTTTTATTAACACTTTCATACACAATCATTCTATTGGCCATATTTTTAGTTTAATTGAATCAGGTTATAATACATACGTAATTATTAGTAAAATTACTGATTTCTGCCCTCGAAATCGTCCGAGTGATAGTCCAAAATAAAAAAAATTGTATATTTATTTACTTCGCGAGTACTTGGTACTTGTAAAGTAAACTCACGTACGTACTCATATTCTGTGGGAAAATGGTATCCTATTCCTGCATCGCAACTATCTAGACGTACCTGGCACCTTAGCACCCCGTTGGCCCTGAATAAATTTATTTATTTTTGAGAATTTTATTATTTTACGTTATCTCCTAAATCGTATGACCAAATAACATGCTTTAAAAGATAAATTTTATCTCCATTGAAGTATAGTGGTGTCAAAGTTATTTATTTTTCTAATTATGATACTCCCTGCTCTCAGAAAATTCCCCCAAATAAACGAAAATTATTGAAGTTCAGGAGTCGAGGAGTCGTCTTCGAACAGACTCAAATGTGATGAAAATATGATATTATTTATTTTTATGGTACCGATAGGCAGGCTCAATCGTAAGAATCAAATGTATCAAATAAAGAAAAACAAGGCTTAAATTCCTTAGACCAAAGTCATTGATACTCGTATATCGATGGCCAAGGGACACCTTAATACTTAAAGACTTTTCTTTTTGTCTACATTGGGTATTTAATACTTACACTAATATACTACTAGAATTTTTATTTGCAGTAAGTAAGTACTTTCTATTTTCTAATAATTTAGGTATATGGGCATAATATATAATATTAGGTATAATTTAGGTATATACTTATATATTAAAAAGATTTTTATCAATTCGTGCAAGTCGCCTTCTGTATATTACCTTGATTTTCAATGATTACTCTGATACCTACCTACATTTATCAAATTTACTAATCCGAGGTCAGAGATAGCCAGGCGCGACTCGAGGACCGACCTAGGTCGAGACACGCCTTGCTATCTTAGCGATTTTCCTTCATATACTGTCGTAACTTTTTAATTATCATGATTCGAATGCATTTTTTAAAAGGCTACATCTTAATAAACTCGATTTGAATGAAAACATTTACACGTATAACATACCTTCAATCCCCAAATAATTACCACCTTTGTTTTTGTAAGCATACTCAATTAATGCAAGTGAATATAATGTTTTAAATTTTATTAAATACAGCAGGTTCTGTACCAATGCCCGCCCGTCCTCATCTCTCTTCTGCCAATGGCCGCAGCCCGCTGGTGCAGCAGCAGCAGATGGACAGTCTATTGAATGACGTCTTAAGCCAAGCGGAAGATCTTCCGCGGATAAGTAAGTTTTAAATTAAAATGTTGTAATTGTGTTATAGGTAAATAGCATGACGATAAATATAATTATGTTATATGATTGCCAAATTAACAGCCAGGCAATCAGCCAGGGCATTGAAGTCAATGCCTACACACGTAGCTGATAAAGCTGATAACAAGCGGTGTTTATTTGCGACAGAAACCGAGCACATGACGAAGAAGCGACCCATGAGAGCTATCAGTAAGAGGGCACATTCCGCAAGCCCTGGCTCGCCCCGGGAAAAAGTGAGTCTATTGTTATTTATCCACTATTTACAAGCATTGTAGAAACTAAAGACATTTAACGAGCATTAATGTACTAACATAACACTTGGTCGTTAATAAAACCCGAATTCGGGCATGCGACACGTTATTACACTGACAGCCTTAATTTTGACAGCCGAATTCCGATGTCGAAGGTGGTCAAACTTGCCGGAAAACGGGCGCCTGGGCGTATTCGATTCGGTAATTTTCTATAGCTATCCGAATTTGGATTCAGAATAACTAGATCGAGCGAATAGGTACTCAGTTCTCTATGTTAGGTACACTTAAATTACGAAATGGCAATTTAGTACTCTTTATGAAGTTAAGTAGGTACCTACTTATAATATGGTTTTGAGGAAATCTCTGTGGCTGGTTGGTGGTGGAAAAATCTGAACCATCTAAGTATAAATTATATCTGCGGATTTATTGTTAGGAGGGTTTGCAGGTGAGATGGTATGTTTTAATGTACCATCTGGACACGGACCATACGGACTGCCTGATCTATAGATATAAACCAAGCCACGCTGCAATATGTAGAAAATCTTGCTTTGATAACAATAAACATAGAAGCGGTTTTCATAACTAATACATAACTTTGATATTAATTTTCTTAAATTCCTGGTTAAAATTACAGCCTGCTCCACCCAAAATATATACTTATCAAGGAACCAGCTAACCAAATAACACTTTCAAATTAAATAAAAGGTTGTTATGAACATTTAGCGTATTCATTTTCAAGATCGTTTTGCTTGATTCTCTGTTCCAAGAAATTTTGATTTTGTAATGTTAAGTTTAAGATACAAAACTTCTACTTTGTGTATTCGTAATCTTGGGACAAAGATTAATAAAAATAATAGGTGATTGCTGAGCGAAAAAGGAAAAAGAAATATCTTGAAATTATTTGCAAGACTTTTTTTGTTACGCACCACAAACAGTTTACTAATGATAAAAGTAGCGTTATTTTCACGCTAGCGCTTTCTGCTTTAAAAAAATGCTTTCTCTATATCATAGAAAAAATACATAAGCGAGTATAAAGCGAGTGAAAGCCATTTTTTGTCAAAATGTTTGTAAATGGGTTATAGAAACAAGCTTTACGCACAAGCAAAAAGTACCTATGTTCTATCAGTTTAGTTTAGACTGTATTAACACTTTAGGTGCCCCGAACACCGTATGGGTGCAAATGCCAGCATATAATGAGCGCTGGGCACATGGTAGATAGTAAAAAAATAAATAAAATAAAAATAGTTTATTTCATATCATATTTTGGCGTACATACATGTCGAGGAGTCTCCATTTGAGCATAGAAAATGTCTGTAGATGAAGGCTCCGCTCTTTCCTTACGTTATAAAGTAACATGCAAATATGTACTTATATATATAAAACAATAACAACAATAAATACTAAAACTAAAATTAATAAAAGGAAAAGTAGCGATCAATCGTATAAATGTAGGGGTGGGTGAGTAATAATATATTTATCGAAATATTGCAACATTATTAAATCAATAAAGTAATGACAACTAACACAACCTTAGTAATCCAACGAAACCTAAATTATCGTTCGTTTTGTTTTGTTTTGACGTCGCGGAAGGCATGCGCATGTTAGTGATTTTTTTAATACTTTTTATGATTCCTGATTGTATTCACAGAATAACATGCCTTATGTGAAATATTCGAAGTATGAAAAGAAATTGCACTTTACAGATATCATCTTTAAGAACTGATTGTAGGCGTAGGTCTGTAGGTTGATGAAATTGGATAAATATTAATAAGTCACACGTAACTTTGCACCTAAAACTTACCTTATACGGCAACGGCACGGGCACCTTTCCATTTATTAATTGTTCATACATAACAATGAGTCCGTCCAGATTTCTAAAATATATCAGATTTCCAAGTTTGCTTTCCCGAAGGAACAAATAGCTTGCTATTTGTTTATTAACATTTCGATGTAAATTTCAGTTTCCAAACTCACACGGAAAAAAGGCAGTAGAGAGAAGATGTCATAGTTTATCTCCAAGCAATGCCGTAAGCTTATGTTTAGTATTTTATAGTGTAAATCGTGTTATGCTATTTTATGCACTATGATAACGATCGAAAATCAAAAAATCGAAAGCGATATTTTGTTTTCGATATTTTGCACATTCATTCATGAACAATCATTCAGACGGTCATCGATAATTTGGGGATATCAGAATTAAATTTTTAGGATTCAAGCTTTCACCAAAATAGCTGTACCATAACTTACCATAACACATTATTACGAAAACAAAACTACAAAAGTTCCAATCCATGTTCAAATGCTGACAATGCTTTCTACAATCAAGTATCAGCGGTAATAATGTTATTTTGTAAAATCCAGAGGCCGGGCTCGCGGTCATAATTGTAGCAATTTTCTTTTCAAGACCTAATCTTAATTACCTGTTACTCTGCAGTTACTAAAAAAATCTCAAGAGCATTTCGTACCGCCACCATGCGTGCCGGAGGGAGGGCTGATCCAACCCTACCCCATCGTGCCTGAGAATGATCCAGGTAATTAATTAACTTTATTTTTTTGTATACTTCAGTATTCGACCAGATTTGGAACGCGAGCGTTAGAAGAAAAAAGAGTCAGTTTTTTGAAAGAGCTTCCAAGTTTTGTAATTTTGACGTCATTGATCTATGGAAGTAGATACCGCTATATACCTACTTACTTATAAATCTAAAAAAAATGATATTTTTTTCTTACAGAAAAAGAATTGGTCATGCCGCAATTCGTTGTGGCCAAAGTCAATCGGCTTTTAGCAACAAGAAAGCGAGAGTTCCTAAAATTGCGTAAATCTTTAATTACTCAGCAAGTAAGTTCATAATAATACTTACCTGTAGTAGTTACTTTTATTATAAAAGGTTGACAAATCAATATCCAGTCAAGGTATTATTTACGCCGTTATCAATGCTCATGCCTTCTCTGTATGAGAAGAGGCCTTTGCCCTGCAGTGGGATAATAAGAGGCTGGTATTATTATTAATATAAAAACATTTAAAAATATAAAAAATAGTAGCCCACCGGCATCAGGAACAGATCCTACCGGTGGTTAGGTCTCCTGAGAACTTCGAATATTTATTATTATTACGATTGTTGTGTAGAACACGTTGCTGGAGAACTTTGCCCAGCTGAAGGAGCTGGAGGCTCGGGCCGGCATCGCGAACGTGGACGACTCTCTAGGCGAAGTGCGCGTGTTGTCGATCACGGGCTGGCCGGCGCATGACCTGCTCATGCTCGTCCGTGATGACCTTGACCTGCCACAGTCGGAGATAAGTGGCATTTTAGGTGAGAACCATTAGATTATTGTAGAGCCTAGCGTGCGTATCATATAGAATCCAGAAGCGATGCAAGAAAACTTAGTTGGTTGCCTAAAATGTAAATTATTGAAATTAAATATACCTATTGGAAATCAAAACAAAATGCTAAATAGGTAGGTATGGCGACTTAACTTATGAACTTTTATTTGCTGTAGGTCCACATGCGCTTCAGCAGATAACCTCACAACTAAACCCGATTCCTGAGGAGATGTTGGCGGTTAGCGCAGAGTTAATGGCGCGTCGGATAGAGCTGCTCAATCTGCTAAGGGGCAAACACCGCAACGACCGGTCTACCTACCTTACTGTAAGTACTTCTTAGTAGCCCACAAAATACGACGACGCCCATATTAGTATAAAAGTATTCGCCAATTACGAGCGATTGCAAGAAGATGTTGTTTATAAACATCACTAGGAAGGCTCGGCTTGGTAACCGATAAATAAAGTGTTTTTCTTTTCCATGTTAAGTATCATTAGCAAGTTAAGATTTTTTTTAGCGTGGATTGTTCCATTGAACTGCAGAGCAAAAGTCTTCCTTCCCTCCTTTTACCATGAGAATAATTTAGATCTAAAAGATGACATTTAAATATTTTGTTTTAGAATTTAGAATGGAAAACGAAAAATACAGAATTCGATCATGAAACAGAAAAACTACACAGAATGGTGGCAGGCACTGCAGAGAACTTAAAAGCTAAGATAAATTACTCTCTAGAATTAGCAAAGTAAGTTTACAGTTACGTTACTTTCCACATTGTCGGTCGGTGCCCGGTTTATTGACGCAGATACAATTAAGGAGACAGAAACCTCATCTATTAATAATAATCGTTAGTTTTTTCAATTGCTACATTCGCTCACAGAACGTCGCCTTTCCTCATGAGCGCGCAGAAGATTAAAAAGCCAGCTTTTCTGTTCTCAGCGAACAGGTCATGCGCAACCTCACCGCAAGAGGGTAGGTTGATCATGGTCCGTAATGCATTTTTTTCCTTTTGGTACGGCTAACTTGTGTAAAACGATAAACGACAGTAAGGCTTGGAAATTGTTATTCTTACAGTATTGTCTACACAGCATTTTACTTCTACACGCGACTGTAAATCATCACTATCTGTTAATTTTCAGTCGTTAATGACCGGGAATTTAAACTAATAACACTAAGGCGAACAATGGATCGCATTATTCTGGGAATTGGCCGTCAAACTAACAGACCGTGTTAGGAACACAGTTCTGCGCACCAGCAAACAAAACGCCGTTGTCACCTACATAAACCAGCCAAGCTTAATTGGACTCGACGTGACTATTTATTAACTACGGCATATCGACTAAATCATCCATATATTTCTAAAGCTAAATTTACAAAAAAATTTGTACCTATACTGGAAAACGTTAAGCGCCGCCGGCGCAGTAGAAGGTGAAGATGGTAGGACGAGCTTGTCATCTACAGACTAAAGCGCAGGCCACACCGCCAGCTAGCGGGCGGGCGGGCTAAGCGGGCGGGCGAAGCGAACGAAGGAAACTATACAAACTACTTACGCGAAATATTGGCGAGCTAAACTATGGGGTTCACACCGAAAACTACGGACTGACAAGCGACGGATATTTCGTTAGCTTAGCTCGTTAGGTTAGTCGGTAGCTCGCGGTGTGAACCGAAGTATGTAAAGAGGTGAAACGATGTTCGCCCGCCTAGCCCGCTCGCCCGCTAGCTGGGAATCGTCGGATATTTCGTTAGCTTAGCTCGTTAGGTTAGTCGGTAGCTCGCGGTGTGAACCGAAGTATGTAAAGAGGTGAAACGATGTTCGCCCGCTTAGCCCGCCCGCCCGCTAGCTGGCGGTGTGGCCTGCGCTTAAGATCGAAAATAATGTAAAGGAGAAAAGGAGGTCTTTGCCTTGCAGTGAGAAAAGATAAGCTAAAAAAATATAAAAAAGCGCTACTCTGATGCATCTTAGCTCCTCGATTAGGTCTTTTAAAAACATACAAATTGAACCGAACCCGCGGCACGTCAGGCCACCCTGACTTACTCTACTGCTTAGCCAATACATCTCCGAAAAGACTACGTATCCGATGTTGGATCTTACCAGTTAACTTACTAAGTTAATTAGTTACACAAAAATTTAAACAGGTCTACAATTTTAGATGAAACTGGTTTTTTTTTATGTATTCCATAGTAGGTACATTATAACTGTGTTAATTGTATTAATAGCTCGACAATCCTGGCTGTGGTCTAAAACACGAGTACCTAGTGTATTCATTTCATTAATAGGTTTTAATCTTCTTCTTTCTTTATCGTGTGGGTAGTAAGGTCTTACGACCCCACACACCCTAGTGTCAGAGTTAAATAGGTAAAAGGTTGAATAGGTTTTAATTAAGTCAGGAGATAAACCCTGGTGAAACCTGGGTATGTAGTTATGTGAATCCTAAGGGTATGTTTAGGTTTCACCGGGGTTTACCGCCTGACTTGTTGAAAAACTAATTACTGTAAACTTCACGGCAAAATTAACTATAGTCGTAAAACCATTGTGTTGTTTAGGATTCCCTGGGTCGATCGAGAAACACTGATGAAGAAGATTGAGCGTTTACAAAAGGAGACCTTGATACTACAACATAAATTCGACGAGAATTCGAAAAGAGATTCTGAAGATGCTAAAGAAGGACAGTCGTCGGAAAGTTTACATCACTTTCAGGTCGTTAATTTATCTAATTACATAAATGTTCTAATTGTAAAGAAATTAACTTGAAAATATGTAGGCTGCACGGCCAGTTTTACTGCCAGATTCATCTGATCTGAACAAATTCCGTACCGTCTGTGGCAATTGTTCGTACAGTCAGATCGATCGCTTCCGTCGGACTAAATCGTTGAAAGAACTGCAAAAATATTAAAATGATCCGCAGGCCTTAAACGAGGAGTTGTCGAAGGAGCGAGCCGCAAGAGAAGCGCTGAAGGAAGTTGTGTCAGCTGCAGAGAGCATGCTGCGAGTGGCGCGCGCGCGCATCGCCACGCTGGAGCGGCAACTCAAGGACACGCGCACTGAGCTCGAGACGTCGCGCAAAAAGCACAAAGACCTCGAGCAACTCGTAAACAGACTCGCACAACATAACAATTCGACAGTGAAGTTGTAACACTACATTACGATCCCATTCTGAGGGATCGATTATAAAATATTCCACATTCCCCACCTTTATTTCAGTTAGGTTGCAACCAGACCGCGGGCGATGGACGTCGACTGTCGTCCTGTCGTCTCAAATTATATCACTTCATACAATGTCACAAAATCCGAACCACTGTCGATACGCGACATCTGACATTAGATGTCGTTGATCGACCGCGGTCTGTTTGCATCCTTAGCCTCATGTTCATCATTGGAATACAAGGTTGTGCAACATTATTCAGTATCTAACAATGTGTTATATGTGTCGCGGGAAGCATGTTTCTACTGGTAATATAATAATGATCCATAATCGAGATAAACAAAAGTTGCGCAACATTTGTATTATTGTTATAACTAGCAATAATGCTGCGCATCTGTTTTTCAATTTTGTTCTGCGGCTTTAGCAATTTGGTAATGGCTTTTATTAAAATGTCACGCACAATGCGAACTTAAAAATTCATTAATGGCTAGTTATAAACAAAAATCTTTAATTAAAAAAGTCAATTTTCTTAACATCTAAACGAAAACCTAAATGTCTTTTGAACGGTACTATTTATTTTCAGTATCGTCATCGGGAGAGTAACTATGATGCTCGTTCGAAAAAGTTAATGGAAGTTTCAAAAACTGGAGAATTAACGATTGAAACACTGTCACGCCAACGAGATGCTTTGGAACTTAGGTACGTATCAATACGCGCTTATAAAAATGTTAAATATCTGTTTTGGGTATTGTTAAAAATGATGATTCCCTTTAGAGTGAAAGAGCTCCGTGAGCAGGCTGAGAATGCGGAGAAGTTAGCCGCAACTAAGGCGGCAGAGCAACGCGCGCGCGCCGAGTCCCTTCACGCGAAGGTAGCAGAACAGGTGCTAAGCATTCGGGTCATGTTAAATAATAAACTTGAGCCATTCAAAGAATGTATACGATGTGTGTTTCAAAATAGCTTTCTGTGCAGGAAAAAGCCAAAGCAGCGACGGAGAGTCGTGTAATGGAGTTGGATTGCAAAGTAAAAGAATTAGAAGACCAGTTACAGGCTTTGCGTGAACGCTCTGTTAGACTTGTGGATATGGAGCGTAGACGGTGTCTCGAAAATGTGCCTTCAAAAGGTATGTGCCTCAGAATCATTACAAACAGATTTGCATGAAATAACAAACTGCAATACGTAGCTTCTCAACGAAACTAATTTAACGCGTTCACCTTTTGCAGAAAATGAGCCTTCTGATAGAGAAACTGAGATATGGAAAGAACTTCAAGTTACCCGAGTAGCTTTATCCCGTGTAGAGGAAGAACTCAGGCAGAGTCGAGCTGATAAAGACAGCTTTTTAAACTCGTTGGCTCGAATAGCTGTAAGTTATTGCAAATGAAATTTAATAGGAATCAACAACTGAAAAGCTTGTGAAATCTTTCCTTTCACGATTAGGGCCCTCAATTCATACACATGCACATTATAAAGTTTTCAAATTTTCTGCTTTAGCAAGAAGGATCGGACACGGTACAAGAAAAAATTGCAACAGAACTGTTGGACAGAGAACAAAAGATTGTTAAACTGCAACATATTATTGAAGAACAACGAGAAAATGAAAAATCAATGTATGTATACCTAATACTTCTTCTAATACTACCGAATTAAAGAATTGAAGTAGGTAGGTACGTCTGAGATAAATAAATAAATATGACGATTAAGCTTGTCTTAACTTTAAGCAAAGTTTATTAACAAGGGGGCAATTTTTTATTCGGTTTATTGTGAAAAATGGTTAACATGTTTACACAAAAAGCATTGCATTAAAGAATTATTTCGTTAATGCTAACAGGGAGCAAAGTATGACACAATATGAGAATCAGCTTGCGTCGCTACGTCTCGAAGTGAAACGATTGCAGAACTATGAAGGTTATTCAAAAGAAGTCCCGTATCAAGATCTGCAGACAGAGGTAAACAAATAATATTGAATGTTTTCCTTAAGTTTCATGTGTACAGCTCGTTCACTATAAAAAGTTCAGGAGTTGAAAGTTCCAAACTTGCTCTTTCTCTCTCATACGAATTGACCTCTATTTCTCTTACGCTACTTCTCTATGTAAGAAGTGATTATAGATCTTGCATAATTATTCTATTAAGCATTTATATGCCCGGGATAATAATAAGTTTCAACACCAAGAGCCGAGTATTCAGTCTGTAGTATTTAAACTATTGTCACAGTTGTTACTTATTTTCTTACTTTATACGAAAACTGTCGAACCGTCATATTTATTCCACAGATTAAAGCACTTTTAAAAATCAGCCACATTTGCCCTAAAAAGTGAAAGTACAAATAACTCACCGAGCACGGAGACACCTCGGTAGCCACTGGGCCCGCGCTTGTGCAGCGATTCCGTGCTCTGTGGTGAAACACTTTTAGTCTATTGTCGGTTGTTTATTTTTAAGTCAAATTTTCCCAATGGTTTCAATAGCTCCTCGAGTTACATATGCAAGTGGAGACTCTGTCTCGCGAGAGGACCGCGCTGGTGACAGCTGCGGCGTCGCGCGCGCTGATGCTGGAGCGACACGAGCGCTCAGCGGACCTATTCGCGCGGATGGTCCGCGCGCGCCGGGACCTGTCCGCGCTGCTGGACGGCCGCGCCGAGCCGCCACCTCTAGACGATGCCGGCCAAGCCGAGGTAACCTTACTTTATTGCAACTTTGATCGTTCAGAGCTTACCTGCTGCATCATGCTTAGACCGTCTTCACATTACGTCGCAAGCATTGCGGCAGCAGCGCGGCAGCCGCAAATTTTGTATGAAAATCCAAATTTGCGGCTGCCGCGCTTCTGCCGCAATGCTTGCGACGTAATGTGAAGGCGACCTTAGCATTATTATTGTAATGCTCGAGGTTTTTTCTTATTATGCTCCTTGTCATGTCTTATTTTATGTGCCATTCTTGCCTCATCTTTTGGAAACACATACTGTTTTTCCAGGAACATTTGATGTTGCAGGCAACGAAAGATGTACTAATGATTTCTTACATTTATTTTTAATGAATGTGCGGTGTTTTACATGTACAGTCAAAAAAAGAGATAGGTATCCAGGGTCATCAGATATAGTTGAAGTTTTCTTAGAAACTTGTACTTGTACAAAAGTATTTTTATGGAAACAGTAAACGTGTGGTTTTAAATTGAATAGGTATCGAGATCGTTGACGTCGGTGTGCGCAAGCGCCGCCGACACGTGGACGGCTCTGCGGGCGGAGCGCGCCCGCGTTCTGCGGCTGGAGAGTGCCGTGCTTGCACAGAGCCTGCAGCTCGAACGCGAAGGCCGTGTGCGCACACAGCTTGAACGGCGAAGAGCCATACTGGAGAGAGAAATCTTGCGGACACAACAGGACGGGCCTTCAAGCGCAAATTCAAGTTTAGTTTTCTTCCAATGCTTATATCTTTTACTACCACCCGCAATACGGTCTGCGGCACGACCGCCAGGCATGCTGGAGTTATTGCCGGCGATATATGGCAGACGCGCAAGCCACATAAAGCACCAGACACCCGCGCGGCAAAAGCCCGTCGGCACGGATGAGGGAGCCTTTATAAGTAGCAGCCACCTAAGATGTAGCATCATTAGAGGTGTGCATCTGGATCGGGGATTCGGGGCCCCATTTTTAAATCCTTGCGAATTGACGAGCAAATGTCTTAAAGCTTAATTTTCATTTTTTTTTGTAGACAACACCGCTAATTTTGTCTTTTCTTCTTTCAGATTGTGGGCATTCTTGGATATGAATTTTATGGCCGACAGTTGACGCTATATACCACCTCATTTAATCAATGTTTTAGCAATGTTATAATAATGTCAATAAATTGTAATTAAGGTGCACGTAAGAAAATTTTATTTCTCTTATTTAGAGGACAATTTTTAAAAGCCACGTTTATATTACAACACAAACAATACAGAAACTATCAATTACTACAGCACTCATAGCCTATGGCCAGCAATTTTAAACATCTTGCATTTTTTTTCGTCACGTAGTTGATTACTTGTCAATAATTGTATATTTCTAGACAGCAAGTTATTTGTTAGGTGGCTACCAGCTGGCAGCAACCCTCTGAAAGGTGGATAGTTATTGTCTTTGATGATGGGAGTGGTGGTGGTGTACATGTTAATAGTGGGGTCAGGAGCGGGAATCCATTTCTGTGTGTCCATGTTCGTAATTGCTTTCTTGCGATCTAGATTATCACTTTGAAATTGTTCTTCATTACTTAAATTGTATGTTTTCTTAGCAAAATTACTCATCGCAATTTTTGTAGGAAGCGTTTCTTGGTCGTGTTGGTGCATAGTCTGGTTATTATTGTTACCTTTAAGACAGTCAAAATTGTCAAGCTTGTCTCGCCTTCGATCTTCTACATATTTATTTTTAGGTGTGCTAAAATCATTATTATTTAATGACGGGTCAAAAGAGGTTCCTAGTTCATCTTCTAAAATTTTTATTATACTGTCTAAATTATTTGAAGGCAAATCATTGTGTCTATTCTCAATGTGGTACGCTTCATATTCCACAATCTTGTGTTCTAGCAAGTTAACCTTGTCTTGATCTTTTCTCCGTTGCATACTAGCTTTGCGCATCTGATCTTCTAACGTCAAAATTATTTTCTCTAATTGAGATATTTGTTGTTTCCTCGTTTCAACATTTGTGATAAGAGCTTCAATCTCTGCATTTTTTTCGGTTATTTGTTGGTTCAACTGTTGACAAAAAAATGAAACTGTAAATATTTTGATTAACTTAGTACTTTTAATGAGACTATGTCCAAATAAAACCTTCCGGCACCTAAAAACAGTTTACTTCTATTTTATTTTTTATCCACATTTTGGTTAGTAGATTAGCGATTCAAATTTTATTTTTGATAGAGACTATTCAAACTTAATCAAACAGATATCAATTTTACACCAGTGTCAATTAAGTTGGTTTCCTAACGACTAGTATCTTTTGTCAAAGTCGTAACTTAACTTTATGTGTAAGGTTTGAGTTATTTACCGAAATCACATAAAAAGGAAACTCAAAATTTTGAACAAATTGTGAACGCAGTTAGTATAGAAGCTATTCAGCAAATTGTTAGCCTGTGTTGGTTATTTTATGATTATTGGAATTTAACTTACATCCCTATCTGCTTGAGTCCTCATTTCCAAATTAGTTCGTAACAGTTTGATTATATTAGTATGCTCTTCATCCTTCCCTGACAGCATCTTTATTACGTCATTCCGTTGTTCTAGCAGCTGTTCTTGTTCTGCAATATGGTCGATGTGCTGCTCCAATTCCATACCTTTCTTTTGCAATGCTTCAACGAGCTCTCCATTTTGTCGAGTCGCTTCTATCAATTTGGCTCGTTGTTGATTTACCTAAACATTTTAAATTCATAAATTGAATGTTTAGTGATTGTTTTTTTTTTACAAAAAATAGTTTTTTATTTCGAGACGCGACTGCTGAGCATGAGGTCTTGGGTTTGATTCCCAGGTTGGGCAAAGTGTTATTGGGTTTTTCCATGGATTTTCTGAGTAGCAGCCTCGGAGTCAGGATTTGTGCCTGGTTGATGGCAATATACACCTCTGTCTAACCCTTTGGGGATTACAGGCGTGATGTTATGTTATGTATTTTTTTTATTTGTTCACAACCTTACCATTTCATGAAGTTCATTTAGGTTCTCAAATTCACCAAAATCTTCTTGCATCTCTGCAATATTACTTTCAACGCAGGATAACTGTTCTCGATATGTTCCCATTTTCGATTCACTACAAAAAGATGAAAACGCAATAATTAATTTATTCACCACCAGGTCATCTACCTTTGTTCATACATTTTTTAATGAAAGGTGTACCTTGTGGTAGTTGCATTCCACGAGCGCGCATCAATAATTGCAATCTAAACCTTATAGCAATGGCAAACGTTACAAGACACGCACTTTCCAAATTACAACGACCATAGTGGGATATGTAATAAATTCATATAACATACACTCAACACCTATGAATCTAGATCACCAACAACGAAGCCGAAATTAAGATCCGTATTATAAAGAATGAGACTCAAATTTAAACTCTAATCTTAATTCTTCCAATCAAATGGCTATATATGACTAAATAAAGTGTTTTTCAACGCATAAGTTTGTGAAGTGGCTTTTATTGCACTAGTGCGGTAATGTAAAATAACTTTGTATGTACCTCTATTTAGTAGCAAGTTAGTTACATTTTTATTCTTCAGAAAGTTGGTGCAAGGACTGAAATGTGAGAAAAGATGGTTATTTTTGTGCAACTGCGCGCCAGAAGGGGTTTGTTTTTAGGGGGTTATGTTTTTGTATTTTGTATACTAAAAAAGTTTGCTGGAATTTGTTTCCAATGAAAGTTCCATTGCCGCACTAGTGGTGTAATGTGAAGTAAATACGAACCTAAAATCAGTGCAATAAGAGCTACTTTACGAGCACTACGTGTGTCTGGAAAATAAAATTACCTTGTTTGCAACTGTTTTTCTAGCAATGTCTGTTTCTTTTGAAGACTTGCTATATATTCATCTTTATTAATTATATCAGATTTCAGACTTTCTTCCAAATTTATCGATTCTTTGATATTGTTCTGCACATTATATTTATTAGTTTTATAACAATATGATAGGAAACAATATATTAGTGCTAACTGCTACTTAATCATTCAAAATATGGCAAGTACGTACCTCTAATTCTTTTATAGTCTTACTTTGCTGAGCCAACTTTTTTCTGTTATCTTCTATTTCAAAAATCGCAATATCTAAATCTCGCTTTGCAGTTAATAATTCTTCTTCAAAGGTGCAAGCACGGCCTGAAAATTAAGTAAGTTTTACATAAAATTTTCTAAGCAAGTTCGGCGATAAATTGTATAATTTTATAGACAAAAACTAACTTAAATTGTCTTTTGTTTCCTGTAGTTCCTTTGTTAAATCGTTTAACCGAAGTTCAGATTCCATAAGTTGGGAATATAATGCCTTTACTTTATCTTCAAGACTGTGGTTTTCTGCAGTTGCATCCTCGTATTTCTTTTCAGTTTCGATAAGCTTAGCAACGTTTATGTTCATATCATGTTTGATAGTCTGAAGTGATTCGTTATAGTTCTTAGAAAGATCTCCAAGACGTTTTTCCAGATCTTCTTTCCTATTATTAATTGAAAAAAAAAAACAGTAGTTCTAAATTATTACTAATAACACGATTGTAAATAACTTTTTCACACACTTGCTCGTAAAGTGACTCTTATTGCACCGCTTAAAGAGTTTGAATGCGGTGTATTATGCATGTGTTCTTTTTACATCACATTATCGCACTAGTGCAGATATTGTTTTTTTTTTATTTTATTTAATAAAGTGTCTTGATTGTTTTGTGCCTAAATATTTTGTAGAAAGCAGCTCGAAATACAATACAAATAAAAGGTACAATACAATGATTATGATTTGAACTTACTCAGTTTGTAATTTTTCACGAGCTTCTGCTATTTCTTCTAAATGCGCTGTATTTTCCCTAATTGATTCTCCTAATTTGTGGAGTTCTACGTCAAACTCAGTTTGTAATAATTGGTTCTGAAAAATGTTGCGATATAATGTATTTTAAAATATATGCAAATATAAAAGTAGGTAGTATCCCTTGTTAATCCTAATTCAGATTCCAACCTGTTCATGTAGTTGCTGGACGGTGCGTTCTAAATTCCTAGTCTGTGATTGAGCCTGCGACAAAGCTGCTTCTAGTTGAGATGCTCGTTCTACGCCAATCTTAATTTTATCTTCTGCTCGAGACAAACGATCCTTTATATGAAATTTTTTACGCCTTTCTTCCTTGAGTTCCTTTTCAAGGTCCTGGGAAATATGTATTGTTTATTTATAATGCACTATTAATCTCGTATATGAAAATAACTTATTCAATATGATTACCTCTACTTTCAACTTATTTGTTTGCGATCGGAGATGATCGGAATTATGAATTTGTTTTCGCAAATCAGCATTCTGAGAATTGAGATCCGACAACGTGTACGTCAGTTCTTCCGTACGTAGCTGGAGTGCTACTGTTTCGTTTACAGTTTTCCTGATAACAATGACATGACATGTTGAATGACATGTTATAAGAGAATGACAAACGTCATAATTATAAACTTAAATATTTTTTTATACACGTACCGCATAAATTCTATTATTTCTTTCAGTTCCCTAATGAATTCTTCTTTAGCTTGTTCTAAGGAGCATTTTAACATTTCGTTCTCTGCGTTAAATTCATTAATCTTCATGGAAAGCTTTTTCATACAAATGCCCTTTAAAGAAATGTAGGTAAATAGTTATGCAACCTACCTTGCCAACAATTAATCTAATACGGGTGAACCTACTGTATGGGTATGTTCCGTACCTTGTCTTCCGATTTTAAAGTATCAAACCAATTAATGATCTCCTTCCTCTTGAACAGAGTCTGCTCGCAAGTGGCAACTAACTTGGATGGCATAGCATACAATTTATTCACGTCAATGGCGAGTGGGGTTCTGTTTGTCAATTGATTTTCTGAAATAAAATATTTTGAAATTCATGGTTGTGTTAACGCGCGCTATTCAAAGCTGAAAATCACTATTGTTTGTTTAACTGGGGATACTATAAGCACCTATAAGTGTGGAAATTACGTGCCTTTGGTTTTATTGGCTCTTTGAGACTTTTCGTCAGGTCGCACGTAACAAAGTTGCAGCAGCTGTTCCGCGGTCAGCTTCGCTACGTTCATGATGTGTAAGTCTTCGGAAGGCGGCAGGATCGCCTTCTGACCCAACATTGTCATCTTCGAATGGGTATTTCGCATCAGCGCATAAAGCTCCACTATTGCTTTCTGTAATATTAGCATGTGCTTTGTCTAGATATTCATTTTATCAAATTCGCACAACTGTCAAACTACAAGCTCAATAGCAACATAGATAATTATTTTATGCCAAAGTACCTATTAGGTAGGTAACGTTTTTACCTATGTAATAATTACTTACATAATTAACAAAATAATGCATAAACAACACTATTACAACGAATTATAATTATAATGCTAAATCATTGGAAAGTGTTAAATTTTATAAAAAATAGGTGGTCTATACCTGACGTTCGTTTAGATCACTTTTCATCTTTTCAAACTGGTCCATATTTTCTTGCCAGTTCATTTTAATTTTTGTCACTTTGTCGCTTTGGGAACATAGCGAAGCATCTGAAAATGTACCTAATAAGCAAGGAGTTTTGCGAATTATGTCACGCTTGTTAAAAACAATCCACTGTAAAATATACCTTTTTCAACCGTCAGTGAACCTAAATCATCTGAGGCTTCACATCTTTCTTGTTTTGAAATTATTTCCTGAAAAAAAAAGTGATAAGTAATGACGCGCGAAGGTACAATTCAGCTTTCGCTGTCTTCAAAGAGATCTGGGCATTATACCTACGTAATTCACAAGTTGCTAAAGAGACAAAAGCTAAATGAATAAATCATTATAATAGCAGCCTATTAATGTCCCGCTGCAGGGCAGAGGTCTCATCTCATACAGAGAAAGTATGAGCGTTGATCACCACGTTTTGCTCAAGGCGGATTGGCGGATTATTATTAATTACATATTACGCTGATTTGATTAAAGAATATTTGTTGATTAACTTATGTTTTCTATTGCCTAATGTGTTGTATTTTTTTTTGTGTCGTTTTAAAATAAATGATTTATAAAAAATAAAATCAATTTTATGGACACGTAATAGGGGTGACAAGATGGAAAAGGTTAGGAATCATCATCACAGACGCGACGTGCCGTCGACTGTAGGTACGGGTGATGTACTTTAATAAATTGAATGGAATATGTTTAAAAACACTATAAATTACTTAAAAGTACTTATATTAAAATAAAAATCGCATCACCAACTTTAAATTGGTTTAGGTCTATGATTAATTAACCTATTTTAAAAAGCGTGCTTTATGGAATAAATAAGTCTTACCTGATCGGGTAGGCCAGCACTGTTTGTGTTTTTGGGCTGACCTTTCTGTAAACAATAGTTTTAATATGATACAAGTCAGGTAAGTTTGTTATTACGCTTGATCCTGAATTGAAAAATGGAACCAAGGGTGTAATGATAAAATGCTCACGTGTTTTACCTATACGTTTTCCAACACACTAGTGAGAAACATTTAATAATATTTTCCTAAACTTCACTACCTACTATTATGCTTTTTTCTTAATTGAAACTTCGAACTGTGAAGGTTGCTCGCCCCTTTGATAAACTAAAAATATCCAAACCAACATCAGTTTTAAAAGAACTGATATCAGGCTCACGTCCACTCTCAAAACAGTTTATAAGCTAGTACTTTTACCCAGCGTTCTTTTATTATTCCTGTTCCTGTAACATTTTTTACTTTAGTTCCACTCTTACTGATCATAGCGTGATGTACCGGGTAAAACGGGGTGAATAGAAAGGCAGGGGTGAATCGAGACGGAACTTTAAAAGAGATTTAAACGTTAAACAAATAAAGTTTGTCGCCAACAAGGATACCAATTTGTAAATTATAAGTCAGTGAAAACAGTAAAGTCTTTTTTGACAACAAACCATATTATATTAACGTTAAAATCCCTTTTAAAGTTCCGTCTCGATTTACCCCTGCCTTTCTATTCACCCCGTTTTACGTACCTAAAATAGCTTCATAAAGTAATGCACTACTTATAGTAATGGAATATTATTAATAGGTTTTTTTACCCAAATAAAATTATATAGCGCGTTTATCGAGGAAGGTTATAGGTAGGGTTGCCAACCCTACTAAGGTAAACGCAGCTATCAACGACCCATCGAAAATCTGCAGGTATTACCGACCTATAAAAGTAATTCGAAATCTTTACGTTTCCAGAACGGTTTTAGCTATAGTAGGCAAAGTTACACACGCGTTTATTCCTTGAGCATCGTATACTTTTACGTTTTTGTGAGTAGCTGTGCAAAAAACAGATAAAATACGCTAATTACTGCGGGGCAGCGTGGACGCAGGGCGTGTAGTACTGTTCCCTTGTTCCTTCAAGTAAGTACGTGACTTTTCTATTTAAGACATTTATACAAACAAATGACGTCTATACTTTATCTTATATTACTAAATGTATTCATTTAAGTGTCAACTTTAGATTTCTTACGACATTTTATTAATAAAAAGTAATTTGAAACGATAAAACTTTAAATTAAAATGGGACGGTGTTAGCTTCATCAGTTTTAGTCATGGCAGCTATCAACGACCCATAAGTCGGCAATGGCAGCAAAGTAACTTTTCGTTTTATTTTTCTTTTATGTTATTATATCACACTAACACAAGTATTTTTATGGACCAGTTTAAATCTAACATATCAGTCTTTATAAAAATCTATTAGCGACTAAACTTTTTTGTCTAGTTTTTACCTTTTAGCGTTGTCAATTTAACCAAAGTTATGATATTTTTCGAGGATCGATATTGAATAGTATCAGTAAAAAATCATTGTTTTTGTGTTTAAAACAGTGTGCATTTGTTCATATTTTTGTGACATTAATCAATTATAATCTATTTTATAGTCCGAAGGTCAATTAAATTAAAATAACCATTTTTTTATGAGTCGGTAATACAATTTATGTTTATACTTACATACTTTATTACCGACCCATGAGGGTCGGCAATAGCAACTATAAGAAGCTATTACTGATCGTATATAGATTATTTAGTTTCTCACCTTACTTTTATGATTTAGATGATTTTGGTTTTGAAATGTTCGTGGAGGTCTAGGGAAGGTTTAAACGGTGAGAAAATATGGGGTAGAGGTAGGGCAGAGGTAGGGCAGAGGTAGGGCAGAGGTAGGGCAGAGGTAGGGCAGAGGTAGGGCAGAGGTAGGGCAGAGGTAGGGCAGAGGTAGGGCAGAGGTAGGGCAGAGGTAGGGCAGAGGTAGGGCAGAGGTAGGGTAGAGGTAGGGCAGAGGTAGGGCAGAGGTAGGGCAGAGGTAGGGCAGAGGTAGGGCAGAGGCAGGGCAGAGGCAGGGCAGAGGCAGGGCAGAGGTAGGGCAGAGGTAGGGCAGAGGTAGGGCAGAGGTAAGGCAGAGGCAGGGCAGAGGTAGGGCAGAGGTAGGGCAGAGGTAGGGTAGAAGGTAGGGTAGAGGTAGGGCAGAGGTAGGGTAGAGGTAGGGTAGAGGTAGGGTAGAGGTAGGGTAGAGAGATCATCACTAGCTTAAACATTCCATTGCTGGAAAAAGGCCTTCTCTCATACACGATCGGGAATAGCTGCATAAAAATCGTTAATAGCTTCACAGCCGTTTTTATGGGTCGGTAATAGCAACAATCGACTAAGTCACTTTGTAAATTATTTTTTACAGGATAATCCTTTATTTAAATGTATTTGATTCAGTAAATACATTATTTATACATAACACTAGCATATAAAATTAAACTATCAATCTTTAGAGGAACCAGTATACTAAAAAAAAATTGATGATTTTAAAATTGCCTTAGGGGGGTCGTTATTACCTGCGTTTACCGTATATAATATAGTATCCTACTATATTAGAGCCCCCGCCTACTATATTTTTGGAAAAAAGATATAGTAGTCGAAACTACTATATTTTAAAGGCATCAAATTCTTAAGCAATAATAATCGTTTCAAAATGTCTAAGCGTAAAACGAAACGTCAATATTTATTTCTCTGGAATGTCAAGTTGACAGTTACGTTTAATAAATAGATAGTTTGACAGATTAGCAATTTCGATTTTCGCGCTCTCGACTTCGTGTTTTTGTAACTACCTACTTTGTTAAGGTGGAAGCTCCACGGTAGCCCGCGAAATTCAAATTTTCTTTTTTATTAGTCAATATTTTGTATGGTGTCTCTTCCACAAAAGCCATTATTGAAGATTTCAAGTTGAATATTTTCTATTTCCAAAATGAATAACAATGGTAATTAATAATTTGGTGAAATTATGGACGTTGCCTCCACGAAAAAAAAACAAAGTGGCCGTGGGAGTCCAAATACGATTGGATGGCTCGCGATAATGGAAAAAAATTGCAGTAACAGCTATGAGGCATTTCTTAAAATTAAAAATGTATTAATAAAGGCTAAAGGTAGCAAAAAATATTCTTTTAATTAAGAAATAAAGTACCTATTTTGGAACCTACTATATTTTTTTAAATATTTTCCTTACCTACTATATTTTTATGGGTAATAATTTTAGAACTACTATATTTGACCGAAAAAGAGTTGGCAACCCTAGTTATCTATACTTAATATTATAAAGCTGCAGTGTTTGTTTGTTTGTTTGTTTGTTTGTTTGTTTGAACGCGCTAATCTCTGGAACTACTGGTCCGATTTGAAAAATTCTTTCAGTGTTAGATAGATTAGTTATCGAGGAAGGCTATAGGCTATATACCATCACGCTACGACCTACGGGAGCGGAGCAGTAACCAAAGGCGCGGGTGTAACCGCGGCGGACAGCTAGTAGGCTATATAACAGACGTTACGAGTCACGGGAGCGAGGCAGTAATCGAAGACGTAACTTAACGCGGGTGAAACCGCGGGGTATTGCTAGTTATTAATAAACACAATTTACTGATAAATATTATTTCGCCAGTTATGTTTTTAAGTCCCATGCAAAACGGGCGAAAAATGTTTAGTTATTATTAAAATTTGTCACCTGTGATCCAGACATGGGCACAGTTATAATTGCTCTTATCGCTTTACTTTGTGGTCCGTAATCCATTATTTTCTTTGGTATTGTGGAAGGCCTCTACGAAAACGATAGGTACGTATTTTAAAATCATGATTTCCCTTTTATACTAACACAGTGTGGGGACAAAAGTAATATTAAAACGAGCCCATGAATGTTGAGTATACAGCATTAGCTATAGGTATTTTGACGAAGGTTCCAATAATAATTGCTTTCTCCTCCAAAGGTGCAATCAGAGTGTGGTCGATAGGATCACAATCACCCTTAAGTGCCGATCTACCGTGTCACTCGACGTCAACTTTCATTCGACGACCACTGTCCCGTGATTGATGATCGATCCGTTAAATAGACTTGTCGATATGGATCGGCCACAGTCTGGTTACACTTTATAAGGAATAATTATTTAAAATATACTTTAGCACTTTACCCACGATTTCATCCGCGTAAACGTTCTTATAATTTTAACAACGAGGAGGGTGTTTGCGAGTGATTTAATAAAATACCTACTTTAGTTGAAATTAAGAAGCGCTCGCGCTCAGGTTTTGCTGATCGAGGCAAAGCGTGCCCCGGTCTTCCGATACTTGAGTCATCTTTCACACGATTCGCAGATTTTGGCCTTGACTGTTGACAACATTTTCATCAGTAAGTATTGTAAAGTTAAGAATCATAATTATCAATAGATCTGTGTCGGGGTACACCGGTGTAATTAAGATTCTAGGAGAGCAACGCATCTATGATACCTTTGGCTTGTGGAATCAAATATCCATAGATGTGGGTGATAAGGACAACTCATCATCAGGTGGGCCGACCGCTTGTCTCCCACTCAATACAGTTTCCAAACTTGGGGTCTAGGTACGTGATATGAAGGTAACGGAAACCCTCTTCTGCTACTGGTTACTGATGCATCGGTTTGGCTTATGTACCCAATCTTGGCAGTAAAAGTACGTACACAAATGCTACAGGTAAGAACGCCATTTATTATGTATCAGGTGACGAGCAGGCAGCAAATGTTAGCAGGCTGTTTTGACTTTTCTATGTATGCTATCTCCATTTTAAACGACAGCATGTTTCCTACATTGTGCCAATACTCAATACTTAATATCTTTATTGCTTTTCCATAATATATGTATGCTTAGCTGGTAACTAATACATATAATTGAGATCATTATGGATCCTGTAGGACACAGCATAAGCCCGGATCGTTCCATATATTATATTGTCCGATTCAATATGCTCTGACATGATGTTCACTACAAGAGATTATGCGACACTACATAAATAAGACTTAAGAAAAAACTATGGAACTAAGTATGTAAATATGACGATATAATATGTATTGACTTTAAACTATTTTTCTAACATATTGTTTTTTAATTAATTTAATTAATTATTATATATTATTTATTTATTTACATTTATTTAGTGTGAACGTCACCCCCTGCAATCTTATCTGTGTCATACAAACATTTATTAGGCAGGGGCCGTTGTCCTTCCATAGAAGCATGTAACCAGTCCACGCAAGCAACTCAAAAATATAATATTTAACCGATAGTTCTATTCTTTGTTTTCATATCCTGCAATAGTCCTGCACCAAGGTTGTCCTCCAAGGGTGCATAGTGCACGATTATCTCTGTATGCGCTGGCATAGTGAATACAGAGATAATCGTCGGATTGCTATCGCATTTCATTTAAAAAGCTACCAAAGCGCATTCCATAGGTTCAAGACCCCGAATACAATATACATGTAGGGTCCCGAAATATAATGAGTAAAGAAAAAAATAATTTTACATGTGTAAGGTAACACCCCCAATAATCGACACTTTAACGTGCGCAACCAAGCATTTTTTTAAATATTTTCTTACTTTATGATATTATAAGGTATTTTGGAGCATTGGGTAACGCTTCAGACTTCGTTGCGTAATATTTGAAAGCAAACATAAGTTTCATATAAATAAATAAAGTAATAATATATCGAAATAAATTAACGTTTTTTGGTCTAGTGATCGACAGCAGAATTCTATTTTTCGACACCCGGTAATCGACATGTTCCAGTAATCGACATCCAATAATCGACATATTCCTAACACTTCTAAAAAATAAATCCCAATAGAAAAACCGAGATAATCTAGTATTATATGTGACGAAATAAAAACTTAGTCTTAATCAGTATTTTGATCATTTTAATCAACAAACAATCTTATAATAAACAAATAGTGGCTAGTAATTCGTAGGTTTCTAAAAAAATACACTTTTGCAATATAATACATCTCTTAAATGTTAAACAATAAATGTAGAAGATGTGTCAAATGTAGAAGATGTGTGTGGTTTCGGTTTAGTATCCGCCTTTTCTTGTTTTTTTATTGTTTTTATCTGTTAGTTTTTTCTGTTTTTTGTTTTTCTATCTTCCTCAATTTTAATCGTTTTCTTTTTTCTCTTTCCTTGGATTTAATTTCTAATTTTTTCACCTTTCTGACAACTTCTATTGCCTGTATTATTTGAAAAAGTGTGGAATATTTTTTTGGTGCCATAAAAATCATTTATGTCGATTATAGGAACATGTGAAAAAAAAAACTCCAGTTATCGACAAGCGTGTTTTCATATTATATTATAAAGTTACAATTGCAAATACATTACTAAAAACTAAAGAATTTGGGTTCTAACTTAATAAATAATTTACATGCTCGGTCAAGCAAAACAATTAAAAGTTATGGGCATTATATCTTGCTCACCTCCTTAGCGATTTCGCTAATGAAACGGGAATTTATTTAGAGATCTCTGCCGGTTGGTATGTTCAGCTACGCCATTTTCTTTAAAACAGCCGAATCTATGAAATATCTTTCGCAATGATAGCTAGATAATCCTCAACTATGTTTATGGTTCAAATACGTTCCGAAGCGAGACTCAACTCTTGTTTTTTTTCGTTAACTTTTTAAGTGTCGAACACTGGGGCTCTGTCGAACACTGGGTGTTTTACCTTATTAAGTTTTCGAATAAATAAATAAATTGTTGGAAGTGTCGGAAAAAGAGCTTTCATCGAAAACGCTGCCGAATCCCTTTGTGATACAACAAAACAATAAGTACATGGTGGGATAGTTCTACAAAAAATCCGCGATTGTATATAAATCTATATAACTTTTAAGGCAATACCCATACCCATTCTATCTTCTAAAAAACATAGTCACTATCAATTCAAAGTCAATACATCTTACGTACAGTATAAAAATTACCTCAATGGAACGCGGTCGTACCGAATGTCTTACGGAAATTCGCTGTTGAACAGGCACCGCTTCGAACTTTGGTCTCTGTAACAAAGCATGTCATTAAAATTATTTTAAAACGAAAATTAAGGAACCTTTATGTGCATTTCTAAATAATGATAACATTCGTGATCTAAAACAATGAACTGGTATTTTCGGTACATAAATGTGAAATAGACTTACATACTACAATTTGTTTCAAATGTGCTAGACTAAGAATGCCTATTGAATGCCCACACAGACAACAGCCCCAGAAGTAAACGCTTATCCTAAAAATCAGACAAGTACCTTACCTACATAGTTAAACAAATGGTACATATATTATACTAGCTTCTGCCTGCGACTTTGTACGCGGATCATGTTGCTTATGTCAGCGACAACAGGGTCCTCAAAATCGAAGATCTGAAACGTCTGATGTAGAATTGAAAGGCCTGGGGACGGAAAAACAACGGGATGAGCGAGATTTCATCGAAAATCAGTCCTAAACTGTTACCGCCTTCACCGCGTGGAGGTACTCCCAGCTTTATGTTATTTTATAATTATACAGTGAAATTGAGCTTTGATTTCCACATCAGGTGTTCCAGATCTTCAATTTTTAAACGTCATTCCTATACAATATGTTATAGTGTAGCTGGGCGCTTGGAATTTCACAACGCGTGTGCCAGATCTTCCATTTTTATACATCAACAGAGAGTGCTCATCAGGGTGAACAATTTTTGCTAAGACGTCATTCCTGTATATATTATAGTGTAACTGGGCTCTTGGAGTTCCACAACAGGTGTTCCAGATCTACAATCTTTATACGTCAACAAAGAGTGCTCATCAGGCTGAACAACTCTTGCTAAGACGTCATTCCTATATATGTTATAGTGTAGCTGGGCTCTTGGAGTTCCACATCAGCTGTTCCAGATCTTCAAATTTTATACGACATCAGAGAGTGCTCATCAGGCTGAACAACTGTTGCTAAGACGTCACTCCTATATATGTTATAGTGTAGCTGGGCTCTTGGAGTTCCACATCAGGTGTTCCAGATCTTCAAATTTATTCTCTTAGCAGAAAATGCTCATCACGTGAAACAATTTTTGCTATGGTACCATTTTTGTATCTCTTATAGTTTAGCTGGTCTGCTGCGGTTCTGCATCAGGTGTTCAAGTTTCCAAGATAAATTATAGCCTATATGTTGCCCGGACTTAATACCAATACAACAAAAAAAAAACGTTCAAATCCGTCAAGTAGTTCCGAAGATTAGCGTGCACAAACACACAGACAAACAGACAAACAGACAAACAAAAAATTAATTACAATTTCGGGTTCGGCATCGATATAATAACAACCCCTGCTACTTTTTTCTAATATATTTCCATTGTACAGACACCACTTTTCTACAATTTTATTATACAAGTATGTATAGATGATTATATCTACCAATATTTCAGGAGGGGGTTTGGGTCTATTTGGTTGTAGTTTTTGCCGTGCACTGGGCATTCTTTGCGGAATGCGACACTTGATTGGCCCTTTAGTTGCTTCAATGACATCTGCAAACAAGAAAAAATAATTAGTCGTTCAATGCAACTCTATAAATTCAAAAATGACACTAGACAAAGGGCGTTCTCAAATGAGACGCAATCAAACGCGTGACATCAATGCCGGAGCTGTCGCTTTGTTCCCATCAATAAGTAGTGTTGTTCATTCGGGTTCACGATAAGTTCATGGTAATGAAGAAACACTATTATGAGTGCAAGGCAGTGCAACTGATGCGCCGGCAACGTGGTAACTGTAGACTATTGTCGCGCGGTTGATTACAGCTAATTTGAAAGCACCCTAAATCATGATTAGCCTGGAACAAAAAGTCAGCATCTTTTGGATGGTCAGTTATAGTACGAGGTATGGAGCGCTGAGCGATAGAATCTACACAAACCCTAGGGTTCTAGAGTGAGTAGCCTTTGATACCTCGTACCTGGTATGTCTGTCTTGCGGTATAATTCAAGAAACTTTGTATGAAAAGATCTTTTTTTACGGCAGCGGAGCAATAGAAATAGTTAGGAACATTCGATACAATATTACAAAACTAATGGCACTTTCTTGAACCAAGTAGGTACATGCTGTTATTGCTCTCTAATCCCATATTTTTTTAACAGATAACCTTTGTGCCTATTGATTGGGATCTCTTTTTACTATACCTACTCAATAATCATACGTTGCTAAAATCGTATGACCGCTTTACCTTGTCTTCTTGCTTCACTGGTCACCGACAGTGACATGATTCATTGCATAACTTACAATTTTTTGCAAAACTAGGAACGCACGTTGGTCAGCGTTTTAGTACAATCAAAGACATTTATTATATATTTTTATCTCTTTGGATAAAATAGTACAAAAAATATTATTACCTAGAGCACAAAAAATTTATAACAAATGCGTTCCAAAAGTAAATGACTTGTGACTTGTGGTTTTCATTTTTGTCACAAACGCAGTTTCAGAAGAAGAAAACCTGACAAATATTACAGCCAGCTGCAGCATCTGCTAAAATCTGAATTTCCATTCTGAGTCCAAAATAGTATACGTCAGAAACCAAAAAGTTTAACAATAAAATGTTTTTTTCTTACGTTTGCAATTGATCGCCATAAAACATTTGTAGCTGTCTAATTTCATATTTAGAACTCCCGTCCATCATCACCGATCAAGCAAATAGTTTAACAAAATATCAAAATTCCAGAGGTTTTCTTTTACATTTTCTACGACCATTTTTCTTTTCACTGTTATTCAGCTGTAAAGTTTATTATGACGACTGCGACAAAATCGCAAAAGGATAAACCATGTAAGTATAATTTTATTGTACTTCATTTTATATTCTTTAGAAATTATTGACAATCAATCGTTGATGATTCTTTTATTGATATTGTAATTTTAGTAATTCTATCTAACAACTGCTTTAGCTCGATTCCAAATATACATTATGAGAATGCCTAATATTTTTAGACGCTATAGTTCCAATAATTGATGAGTGTTTTAAAATAAAGAATGTGCAGAATTTCGTGTCTATTTCATTCGCTGCTGATCGTGATTCTTGCAAGGAACATATAGATTCTTGTCACAAACACTCTTCCCGCGCCAGAGTTATTGGTGTAAAACAAAGTAACAGCTTGCAGTTGCTAGTTAGCAGTGTGTAGTTTCGCCTAATCAATTTTTTACTTACTTTGAACAGTTAGCAATACTCCTCGATTACTCCCGAGAGCGACAGCGGCGTCCGCCGCTCGCGCTGCTCGCAATGCCACCAACAGAAATTTAACTATCTCCAATCCGAGGCAATCGCCGACTCGGACCAATGTCTGTAGCCCTAAGGTATTAATAGCTTTTTCTTTTTGTGTTTTATCTTAAAACATAAAACTTAAATTCTTAACAAAGGTAAGTATCTATTACCAGCTACTACCCTTACATGTGTAATAAGAATGACAGTGCGAAAGATTTTCTAATTAATAATGTAAATAGTTGCAGGGGAAGAGTTCTCTTATTCAACGTGCTCAAAAATCTGATTCCAAGACCGACGTCAAGGTAATAAATATTAGCAGAATTAAACTCATACATTCTCTGATATGTAGATAGATAGATATAGATATCATGCAATATATTTTTTTTATTTTCATTGATAGATTAACGGAGGTCTATCAGAAAGCGATCCATTAGAGAATGTTACTGTAAGTGCTATTTGTAAACTTTTGTACGAAAAAACAGTAGTTGTAAGTAGTACAGAAAGAAGTAATAGGTACTGATGTTCTTCAGAGATATGAGAGCTCGCTTTGGACCTGTTTCACCACTTTGCAATAAGTTCCGATCGAATTACTAGGCAGATCACTTCATTCCGGTTTTGAATACTTGTTAAATCTAGTAAATATAAATACTGTCCTGTCCTAATAATTTCATACGTTTGCAAATAAAAAACGCCCTTTTTTGAAAAATTTGTGTCTAATAGTAATCCTTCATAGGGATCCTTAAGTTAATCATAAAAAATATTCACTTAAGTTTTGATTATTTTACAGAACTTGAGAGTTAACTCTCAATTTAACTCTCGGGCTTGATAGATTGTTTAATTCATTTACACATCACGTAGCCATGATGAGGAATGTTAACACTATGTTATATGTCTAGATTTCGCCACCAGCAGAGCCTGATAATTTTATCATCGAGAGCTCTCCGACAGCTGTCGTAGACGATCAGACTTCTGACGAGCCAGTTGTTTACGAAGCTGGTGTAATTAACCTACCGGACATCAATGAAAACTCTCCCTTGGGTACGTATATAAGTAGATACATCTTGACTACGTTATCACTATTGTCAAGGTAATTCTCTCTGAACCTCCTCATACGTCGCGGCCTTCACTTACTTGTAATTTCATATGCCTCTATCGACATCTCTGTATTTTTAAGTCTTCATTTTGTCATAATAAGTAATAATTATATTATTATTTACTACTTATCCGCAACCTTGTCACCCCATTTCTCTTTCCCTAAAAGAGAGATTTTGTTTAGAGAGAATTTTTTACTAAAAGTATTTATTTTTGTTCAGAAATAAAAAATTGTGATGGCGAGTCCAATGAAGACAGAAATAATGAATCTGATGCACCACAACCCAATTTAAGTCGCAAAAGCGGTAAGATTTAAAACATTTTTTGGATAGTTATTTTTCTCTCTGCCCTTCGGGGATTACAGGCGTGATGTTATGTTATAGTTATTATTAATACCCTACAAAATTTTATCCAAGTCCTTGTTTCTTTAGAACCTAGATGTCACCCACAAACCCCAGCGTTTAGCAGCCGTCCTCAGACTCCTAAAAGTATACATTCGAGTCGTCCACGAACGCCGCGCGTATCAAGCCGGCCCTCGACCCCGTCGAACCCTATGCTACGCACGTCTGGCAGCCGCCCCAACACGCCACTTCTCTCTTCTGCATCACGTCCTAAAACACCGTCCTTGAACGTCCCGCCGAGTTCTAGGGTTCTGTCACCAGTTTCCATGTGCAGTCCGTCGCGTTCATTGAAAGATGAAGAAGATATTAAATCAGCTTTTATCTCGAAGCAGAAGCAATTCCACGGCATGAAGAAGGAACTAGACTTGAAACAGGTACATGACACCGTCCAATTTGATTCGAGTTACAAATTATTCAAAAAGTGTGAGAGTAAAGTAATTATAAATATAGTGACAGGTTGATGATTTTTCTCATGTTCATCATCTTCCGCATCTTCCTGCTTTTATGTTTTATTATTTTGGGCTGGCGCGGCGTAACACGTTTTTTTCTGTAAGAATATCAATGCAAACTTTTCTGGTACCTTTTCAACTTTTCTGTTACTAGCGCCACTTCAAGTTCACACATGACTGTAAAGACCAATAAATCTCTTTCAGCAAGCAGTTCTGGAACTGTTTGACAGTTTGCGTGGATTGCGAGAACACATGTCACGGGAAGGTGTCTCAGACTGCGGTGAGGGGGTCCAGCTACAAGAACTAGTAGTATTCAATGTGGCGGACTGGACGTCGGATGAGGTTGCCCAGTTGTGTCGTGACGCTATCGCTTCTGGCACCACCGATGGCGTTGCCGAAATCATTAACACCACCCTTCCTATTGGTAATATATATTTTTTTTAAGTAATCTTCTGATTCCGCGAACTAACTAGTCGTAATAATACTTACATACATTGTTTACAATGCCCTCAAGTAATTAAATTAATTAAAATAGCATCTGTTTTCAAATAATCATTATGAGATAAATTGACTGCCCTGTTGATCTCGTGGTCGCAAACGCAACTGCTGCATGATGGTCCTAGATTCAAAGCCCATTAGGAATTTCTCAGTAGGACGATTCTTGAACAGGATGTAAAGCCGTTGGTTGATGTATCTTTCTGAACTTTACCTCGTAGATATACCTATGCTAGAGTAAAATAGGTATCCGACCATTAGAATGTAAGTGATAGCTTGTATCTCACGTTCTGTACCTACAGATGAATTTGCTCTTGCGGAACTGGATAACAAAGTTGCAAACGTGCCTAAATGTTTTGCCGATCTGTGTCTTCAAGCGGTTACAGCGCGTCAAGAAATTATCGATTGGGTCAAGGAGCTCATCGAAAAAAGCGTAAGTTTATGATAGTAATTATGTATTTATAATAATTATGTTGACTACTGCAAGATATGAAAAATTTATACCTAAAATGTTTGTGTAGGAAAGTGGTAGTGGCGAATCATTGGAGCGTATTGCTCGTTACAATGCTCAAGGACTTGAACTCTGCGAGTCTCTTCGTGAACTGAAATCCCGTGCTGATGATGCTGTTGGCAATGTCACACAATTCTCCAAGTAATACGACTTTTTATTGTTATTTGCAAACTATCGCATGCTAGCATGCAAGGGCGGCGTAGCGTGTTCTTGGATTCGATCCTCGGTAGGACTCATTTCATTAGGTTTATTCATTACAGTAATCTTAGCGACCGCCTGGAGTCTGGATTTGGGCTCGGTTGATAGCAATAGCATTCCGCCTCCCCTATTACGTTTCATGGTGCTTGAATTATAATGGGTGAAATAGGTATGTCCTGGGCGAAACACATCTAAGCTTTCAAGGAAAATATGCATGATGGTGTATCGGTTTTTAAATTATAATATGTCCCTAAATAAGAAATATTACTCTTAGGCGAGCCTGTCGAGAACGCAGTGCATTGGTTGGTGTCGGAGAATCGTTAGTGAGAGAAATAGCACGACTTCGACAAGAACTAGAAACACGTTCTGTCGCAATAAGCGAATTGCAGGAAGTCCAGGATGAATTTCAGCGGACCAAGTCTTCTGAGGTTAGCACTTATGTTTTTTTTTTTCAAAAACTTTTTACAAAAAGAATCAGACCTAGAAATTAAAAAATGAGAAGGGGGGGCATTTTATAGCTGATTGTTAATGTTCAGTTGCCATTAACATTTTTGTTCACTGAAGCACTGCGCAAGTTTCAAATGCACATCCAACACAACCACCTGGAATACTTCTCTAATTGTTGGTGAAAACTAAATAAAACATCATTGTCGTTTTAAAGAACTAAGCGGTCAAACAGACAGCTACGAAAAGCGAAGTTATTTTATACTAATAGGTACCTATTTAATTAGAAAATTGGTATTACATCTCATAGGAAACGCGTCGGGAGTTGGAGGAAGAACGTGCAGCAAAAGCCGCTACCAAAGATAAATTGGCGACCACTGAGTCCCAGCTCCGTCAATCGCGCATCAGAATTTCTAAAATGGACCGACAACTGCGCGAAGCAGAAGCAAGCATTGCTAGTCTCACAGGCACTGTGAAGACGTTGGAAGACCAGGTAACAACTTCGGTCAATACATGATACACTATAAATGTGATAAAGTTATTGATGAGAATTTTATATTCAGAGCCGTCAAAAGGAAGTGCAATTGGAAGCTCGTGCTAGAAAATTAAAAGAAAGTTTGAAAACCGGAGAAGTTACTAGCAGTCAATTATTGCATCAACGAGACTCATTGCAAAACGAGTAAGTTGGATTCTAGATTAAATAAAATTGTAAATGTACCCAAAAGTTTACTGAGTAGATACTACTTACCACTACAAAAATATTTTTTACAGAGTTCAGGATCTAAAGCAACAAGTAGAAACTTTAACCACCCAGCATAAGACAGCCATAACTCTTCAGCTCAAAGAGTTCAGGCATAATTTGGAAGAACAACGTAATATTGCACAAAAGGAAATGGAGCTAAAGGAGATAGCTGAGGCTGCCTTATTAGAAAGCCAAAATAACGTCGAGGAATTAAAAGTTAAAGTCAACGAGCTGGAACTTAGTAAACCCAATCCTGGTAAAAAAAATTTCAAACTACATGCTAATTCAGTAACATTTTAGCTGGTAAATAGCTATGCGTTTACGAATTCCATAAGCATAAGTAAGTACGTACATATTTTTTTAGATTTACCAACGGAACGAGAACTGGATCTCTGGGCAGAACTAGAAGCTACAAAAGACACTTTGCGTATGACTGAGGACGAAGTGACTTCCTGCAAAAGAGAAAAAGTGCGATTTTTGGAAACCCTGACTAAAATAACTGTAAGTATTGCGTTTTTTTTGTGTATAAAATAAAACGTTATTATTAATTCGCTTATTTTAGACAAATTTATATATACCTAGTTACAAATATAAATTTAAAAATATCAAAATTCAGCTATTCTAAGTAGATGTACTTTCTTTTTCAGTCTTATGTACCAGATAACTTTTTTCCTTCACCAGTGAGGTGATTACAGTTGGTTATAACTTTTGTAATTTGCCTTAAGTTGTTGTATAAATATCTTATTGGGTTTCAGGAACCCGACAACAAGGTAGGCATGCAGCAGAAATTGGCTGCCGAGCTTTTGAGCAAGGAAGAAATATTAGGAAAGATGCAAATACAAATAAGAGAATTAACAAAAAACATCAAATTGAAGTAAGTGCAACAATGTTTTTACTACTTCCCTATAATTTTTATGATATAACGGAACGCTAATTTTATTATGTAAAATATATTTCAGCGAACAAAAAGTAATTCAATACGAACAATATGTTAAAACTCTGCAAGCACATAATCGAGCCGTAGCCAACTGCCAAGAAGCACCAAATGGTATCAGCTATCAAGATTTACAACAGGAGGTAACTAAAGTGTAACTGTATTAAAATGCTTACTTGTACAATACGAGCAAAAAAATCCATCAAGTTACTTTACCTTCTATATCAAAAATCATTTTATTATAGCACATTATGCGTAAATGAGTTTTTAATTGCAATCATACATTCTTCACATAACATATATTGCATAATAGATGTCGCTACTAATCATCATTTTATCCTTGATCAAGTTAGCGAATTTGTAATAAAAGAAAAAATAAAAAAAGGATTTCTGAAGAAAAAATAAAGAAGGCCCCAACAAAAATTCATAGCCCCCTTGCTTATGTCAATAGTTACAAAAGTATTTTCCATATTTTTCCGAAATTACCTCTTTAACAGATAATGAACTTGAGAATGGGCCTTCTGGAGGCGGTGCACCGAAATGAAGAGTTGTCAGATCTATTGCTGCAAAAGGAGCAACAACTTGAGCAACATGACAAGACGTCACGTGCCCAGGCAAGAGTCATAAAGGTTACTAGGTCCTTCTTGCACTCGTAGTTGTTCGTTGTTGTTTGATTTAAATTGTTTTTGAGCCGTAGACCAGTTCTGGAATAAAATCGTAGTATTTTTTTGAAATTAAGTAGGTACTTAATTAGGTCTAGCAGGTAGGCTAGGTAGGTCCTATAAATATATCAAAGCAAACCATATAAATACACCTAAAGATTGTGATAAAATTGAAAACTAAATATTTTCCAAACACCGTCAAAATGAGAAAGCTCAAACGAACTGAGACTTCAAAATTTTGACAAAACCCACGACGTATGTGATAACGTTACATTTGAAATATAATTGAATACAATTTCTGTAACACACCCCCGACTCAAAGAAAATATATAAAATTAAAAAAGCGTTTTAGATAGGGTTGATCTGTCGCGAGGTCTATATCATAATATAATTTAATTTTCTCCGTTCCGTCTTGGGTAAAAATAAGAACTGGCAGTTGGTGTAACTCCTTTGCCATTGACTCGCTTTTTAATTTTTCCACTATCTATTTGGGAAAGTTCAATTTAGGTAGGCAGGTAATACCAGCTATGAAATAAGTCCCTACGCAGTCATGCAGAATGCCTTACCAAACAGGTCATATAAACTCATATATCATGTAAACTCATGACTTAGTTACATGTGGTTCAATGGAATTTTATGCTGAAATCGTTGGCAAACAGCATTGTTCTTCAAATACGTCAATATAACGCATCAATTTATGCGTTATATTGACGTATTTGAAGAACAGTTCAGGTTTTGGATCGCGATAAGAGAAAATACGTCAATATAATGACATATGTACTGCTATTATTGTATTAGATATTGTAGAATAAAACCTAACTCAGCTGCGATAGGTAGGTTCTTAAGTAGCTATTGATTTAGTTTTTTTTTAAGTACTTTGATTATAAACCAGACAGTGACACAGGTTCGCGAAGATTTGATCAATATGCTGAAGAACAAAGAGACAGAGCAGAGTCGCGAGCTAGCCGCTTTACAGCAAGACCTTGAACACCGAATGAAAATCGTTGATGAAGTGAGCGCTGCCTTTTTTTTATTTTTTTGCCTTTTTTTTAAGATCTGGTAATCATTGAGGGGAAATAATTATTTTGTATCGGAAACTTTTAAAATTAGCTGATTTTGTCCCTTTGGGCGCATTATGTCCAATTCGCAAAATGTCCAGTGGGCTCAAAATGTCCAATTCTCAAATTGTCCAATTCTCAAATTGTCCAATTCTCAAATTGTCCAAATCGCAAATTGTCTAAATCGCAAATTGTCCAATTAGCAAATGGTCCAAAAAAGGTCGTTTAAGGAGTTTAGTAGATATATTGTATAATACATATGGATCGTAGCAGGTGGCGTTATGCCTTCGCTCCTCATGTCCCAAAGTCGGACTTCTGGGACCAAAAGTAAAAAATGACTAACTTACGTTTATTTAGAGCGCCGATTATTTGGCATAATTTGACTTAGCATACTACGAAGATCACAGAATTTCAATAGAAATAATTTTATTAGTCATATTGAAAAAAAAAAATTGTTTTATAAAATCACTATGGTGTGCTACAAAAGTTAGTGATTTTTTACTTTTGGTCCCAGAAGTCCGACTTTGGGACATGAGGAGCGTAGGCCGAAGGCCGGCGGAGCTCCGACGACATGGCTGACGGGAGATAGGGCGGCAGCTTTTTTTTTTACCGCCCAGAGCGACCATCTGTTGAGCGTAAATTATGCCGGGGTTCCGTCGACTACGCCAAAACTAGATTGTCCAGGTATTGGTCTAGTCAACGGAAACCCGGTCTACGGAGCCCCGCTGCGCGGGGCTCCTACTTCTGAGTGGTTTAAAAAAAAATAACTACGAAGGCCACCTAACCCCACCACCACCCTGCCCCTGGCCACCTGACCTTCTAACCTAACCTGTCCGAGTCGGGGTGCCCCAAGTCCCGAGCTCGCTTCGCTCGCTTACAAAAGGTAGTGTCGTATGGAAAAGAATTGGCAAGAAACTCCATACAGTACCTAAGTAAGTAGTCTATGAAACTGACGCAAGTTGCAAAAGACGCCCCACGGTAAATATGTGAAGTATCACGAAAAACAAAATTTCGATATTTTGATTTTCGATATTTTGATTTTCGATATTTTGATTTTCGATATTTTGATTTTCGATATTATGATACATTCGTTATTTTGATTTTCGATGTTTTGATTTTTGATATTTTGATTTTCGATATTTTGATTTTCGATATTCTGATATGTATCCGTTGATTGACATCAACGCTTAAACAATGTAAGCCGAAGTACGTCAGCTCAGAATTGTATTTTTTTTTCTAATAAAAGAGTTAATCACAAATTATATGCATTTTTACTTCGAGCCGAATCTCACCCAATCTCACGTGGTGGTTTAATCACAAATTATATGCATTTTTACTTCGAGCCGAATCTCACCCAATCTCACGTGGTGGTCTTCACGCCCCATAAATCCGCGTTGGACCAATTGCGAACTAGACCAATTGCGAACTGGACCAATTGCGAATTGGACCAATTACGAACTGGACCAATTGCGAACTGGACCAATTGCGAACTGGACCAATTGAGAATTGGACAGTTGGACATTTTGCGAATTGGACATAATGCGCCCAAAGGAAATGAAGTGCTCGTTTACATCGTCCTTATCAGTTGTGTTAGAATTAGATGATGCAGTATTAGATATCAAACCATAGATGACAAAATCCTTTGGGCGCATTATGTCCAATTCGCAAAATGTCCAACTGTCCAATTCTCAATTGGTCCAGTTCGCAATTGGTCCAGTTCGCAATTGGTCCAGTTCGTAATTGGTCCAATTCGCAATTGGTCCAGTTCGCAATTGGTCTAGTTCGCAATTGGTCCAACGCGGATTTATGGGGCGTGAAGACCACCACGTGAGATTGGGTGAGATTCGGCTCGAAGTAAAAATGCATATAATTTGTGATTAAACCACCACGTGAGATTGGGTGAGATTCGGCTCGAAGTAAAAATGCATATAATTTGTGATTAACTCTTTTATTAGAAAAAAAAATACAATTCTGAGCTGACGTACTTCGGCTTACATTGTTTAAGCGTTGATGTCAATCAACGGATACATATCAGAATATCGAAAATCAAAATATCGAAAATCAAAATATCAAAAATCAAAACATCGAAAATCAAAATAACGAATGTATCATAATATCGAAAATCAAAATATCGAAAATCAAAATATCGAAAATCAAAATATCGAAAATCAAAATATCGAAATTTTGTTTTTCGTGATACTTCACATATTTACCGTGGGGCGTCTTTTGCAACTTGCGTCAGTTTCATAGACTACTTACTTAGGTACTGTATGGAGTTTCTTGCCAATTCTTTTCCATACGACACTACCTTTTGTAAGCGAGCGAAGCGAGCTCGGGACTTGGGGCACCCCGACTCGGACAGGTTAGGTTAGAAGGTCAGGTGGCCAGGGGCAGGGTGGTGGTGGGGTTAGGTGGCCTTCGTAGTTATTTTTTTTTAAACCACTCAGAAGTAGGAGCCCCGCGCAGCGGGGCTCCGTAGACCGGGTTTCCGTTGACTAGACCAATACCTGGACAATCTAGTTTTGGCGTAGTCGACGGAACCCCGGCATAATTTACGCTCAACAGATGGTCGCTCTGGGCGGTAAAAAAAAAAGCTGCCGCCCTATCTCCCGTCAGCCATGTCGTCGGAGCTCCGCCGGCCTTCGGCCTACGCTCCTCATGTCCCAAAGTCGGACTTCTGGGACCAAAAGTAAAAAATCACTAACTTTTGTAGCACATCATAGTGATTTTATAAAACAATTTTTTTTTTTCAATATGACTAATAAAATTATTTCTATTGAAATTCTGTGATCTTCGTAGTATGCTAAGTCAAATTATGCCAAATAATCGGCGCTCTAAATAAACGTAAGTTAGTCATTTTTTACTTTTGGTCCCAGAAGTCCGACTTTGGGACATGAGGAGCGAAGGCATAACGCCACCTGCTACGATCCATATGTATTATACAATATATCTACTAAACTCCTTAAACGACTTTTTTTGGACCATTTGCTAATTGGACAATTTGCGATTTAGACAATTTGCGATTTGGACAATTTGAGAATTGGACAATTTGAGAATTGGACAATTTGAGAATTGGACATTTTGAGCCCACTGGACATTTTGCGAATTGGACATAATGCGCCCAAAGGCTTCATTTCCGTCTCTACGCGGGGATCGCGTCCGAATGGAGGATAATAATTGCACCTACACTCCATTCCACTCCGGTTGGGCGCCCCCCCCGCACCCCATTTTCGGTGATTCTGTGTCACCAGTTCTGTCCAGCCACTCATATGGAATTGCTGTATCGACCTCAGCTTAACTCGCACACACGATGAGTTGGCTCGTAGAGTGCGGAAAGTTGGATTTTGAATTATTGAATGTTTGGAAATCAAGTTATTCTTTCCACTCCACTCAACTGGGATTTCGTACACACGGAAGGTTCTTTTTTATGGAGTGGAGTGCTCGGTTCCATAGCTCTGAATGAATTCCGAATTCTGAATAAATGATGTACCTAACATTATGATAAACTTAGCTCACGTAGGTATATAATTTTGTTAAAATTACACCCTTGACTAGTTTGCAGCCGTTGATAAAATTAACCCATTGTTTATTTGCGTTCGTTGTGGAGTTCATGAAGTTTGGGTTTGTGCGGCAGACACGCAATGGGATAGGTAAATACCTTTTGCGGTTGTTAGTAAAAGTTTGGAGAATCCATCGTTTTCGCTTCGAGAAATTGCGATTAATTTAGAAATCATTTTTTAGAAACGTCTCTTTAATAAATTCGTTTTTTATTTAGAAGACTGAGTTGAATGGTTTTCATTACCGCTACAAGGGTAACTTCTTACTTTTTTGAAGATACATAATTTAGGTTTCGAAATGTTCAAGAACATTCTCACGGCATCTCAATAAACAGATATTCAAAGGACATGGATATTTAAAGGAATAACATAAACATAAGCCTACACAATTACAACTCTGTGCCCCCCACAGGTGAACAAACAAATAGCAGCAAAAGCTGAAGAGATCCAGGAGTTGTTCGCCACTTTAGAGAATAAGCAGCAACAGATTCACCGACTAGAGAAGATCGTGTTGGCGCTGGAGGAGCAACAGCGGCGTGCGCAGGCGCAGCGGACTCGCCACGAGGAGAAGATCGCCGCGCTAGAACACGAACTTGCTGCTAGTGGGAATCGAAGAGAACGGTGAGCTATGCGACCTTTTAAAAACGCTTCAAACACGAGAGAAAGTAACTTAGCATTATTATAGAACACTTAGGTATGCTCGCATGCTAAGCTGGGAAACCACGCGCTTTTTAGAATGGGGTAACGAAATGGCCCTAAATCTAAAATCTGGAAATAATTACCTACCTGAATAACTTTTGATTCTACTCCATTCTTATTAGACTTGATTCTCGAAGTTATAGTTTGTTGAATTCAAAGTTAATCGCAAATATGTAATATTTATCTTTTCAGAAAGTTCCTGTTCTTCTAACATTCATTAAAATTACTTAGAAAAATGTCGTCACGGAAAATTTTGAAGTGAAAATTGTGAATGTCAGTTGATGTGTAAAGTTTAATTCGTTATTTGCGAATAAATTGCTATTTTGTATAACGTGAATGCTATTTCATTTTTTTTAAGATAATTTCGAGAAATTCCTAATTCCAAATAAAAAATACACAACATCACACCTGTTATCACGAAAGAGGTGTAGGTACTGTTGTATAAAGGCCTCTTTAATCTCACGCCATTTAAATCCTCAGACGGCCACCAGCTGCTACTAGCCGCCTTGCAAAGATCGCCACTCAGCGTGATGTCATCTTACCTTACGTTTTCCTTTTCGCGATCTACTCTCAAACACTGCTGCGTTGCTGCGTGCGTGCAAGTATAAATGTTACAATTAACATTTATATTCCGACAAGTTAGCCAGCAGAAGAGGGTTATTGTTTTAGTAGGCTATGTAGGTGTTACAGCCAAAGTGTGATAGACAGGTAATAATTTATATATGTTTATTTATAATACTTATAACAATATATTATAGAGAAATCATCATCTGCATAGCCTTTTCCCAACTATGTTGGGGTCGGCTTCCAGTCTAACCGGATCGGATGCAGCTGAATACCATTACATGGAGCGACTGCCTATCTGACCTCCATAACCCAGTAACTGGGTAATACGATACCCCTTGATAACCAGTCTTACCAAGGGGTAGGATGTCAGACTTTCGGGCTTCTGACGACCCGTAACGACTGTCAAAGATCCACATATGACAGCCGGGACCAACGGCTTATCGTGCTTTCCGAGGCACGAAGGAGTCTCGGTGTGTAAAGATGATCACCCATCCACGGACCAACCCCGGCAAGCGTAGCTTAACCTGACGGATCGGCCCGTGCGGCTGTTATTACTTAGCCACGAGCTCCTCTCCTCTATATTATAGAGAAATATTACATAATAATATAATAATTTTATTTATTATCTATTTAAATATTAGCTAGACATTTATGTTCTAGGTCTATGTTTTATCTGTTGTATTTTTTATGTCAGTGTCAACGTCAGACTGACTTAATTGTCATTCAATCAAAACAAACCATAGAGGAATCGGACACACATCTTATTAATTTATCCTTACAAGTTACAACTATACTATTCATCATTTATCCGTAAAAATAATAGTTGATTGGTAATAATTTCCATAAGATAAACATACGTTTCGTATTTACAAAACGAAATATTTAACTGTCGTTTCTTTAGTGCCTTAAAATGTCGGAAAGAAAAGTATTAAATGTGAGTACAAACTAATGGTGAATCGGCCAACATTTTAAATAATTACTTCTCTTTACAGTGGCTTACAAACAAAGCTTGATTATGTTTACAGAAATACTATCCTCCGGACTTCGATCCTTCGAAGATCCCTCGTATGAAACTGGCTAAGAACCGCCAGTACACCGTACGACTCATGGCCCCGTTCAACATGCGATGCGCAACCTGCGGCGAGTACATTTACAAGGGGAAGAAGTTCAACGCTAGAAAGGAAGACGTTGAGAATGAGGACTATCTTGGTATCAGAATTTACAGGTTTTACATAAAAGTAAGTAGATCTTGGTGTTCTACTGATTTGTTGTCAATATGCGAATAAAGTTATAAAAAGGCATTAAATACTAATTTATGGCAGCCAGGATTATGCAATAATGCATGTAGTAACATGCATAATTGCATGAGAATTGTTAGTATTTGTTAGAGATATACTTGAATATACACATAAAAATGTATGAACTTGTAAGAAAGCGGTTTCATTTTAAGGGGCCCCCATTTAATGAACCCACTTTCTCTTACAAGTCTTACTGCTACTCTTCTGTTTTTAATTATTGCAGTCTGTAGTTAAAGTATTTCAATTAATTATTTTTTGTAATTATTTGTTAATGTGACTATAAAAATGATTGAAGAATATTTATTTGGAGTACCAAGTAATCATTCTTAAAACACCAAAACTTTACACTTCATATGTTTTGCAAGACACAGAGAGATAGTCTATTTTTTGAGAAAACAATAAGTCTTCTTTCATCACTTTTCAAAGCTTACTCTTTGCTCTCTAATTTTTACTCTGCTGGAAAATATTTGTGCACAAAATATAATTTATCTGATAAGCTCAGAATGTGGAGAATTGGGTGTATAAACTTGCAGAGTAAATTCATCAAATAAGCCCCTGGTTACATCCCTTAGTGCAAAGAAAGGTGGTTGCGGTTTGTGATAAAATAACCAAAAGTATGACTGCTATAAACACTCATTTAAAATATTGAAGTAACATATCAAGTCTTAAAACCTATGCTATTATATTTCAGTGCACAAGATGTCTACAAGAGATATCATTTAAGACGGACCCCAAGAACACAGACTATGAGATTGAAGCAGGCGCTACAAGAAACTTCATGGCTCTGAAACTTGCAGAGGAACAAGCCAAGAGGGAGGAGGAAGAACAAAAAGAAGAAGAAGCTAATAATCCCATGAAGTTATTAGGTATGTAATCCTGATAATTATGTTAATTTCACAAGTAACATACTTTTTGTTATTTTTGTTGCATTGAAAGTGGTCATTTCTTGTACATGTCACTTTTTACTATACTGAGTAGCACAAAGTTTAAGTTATCATTACAGTTATTTTTTTTAAATTTCCTCACACTAGAAATTTCTTCTGTGTTGTATTTTTGTTTACAAACATGCAAATGGACATACACAAATAGACCTGGAAAAAGTGTAGGCCAAATGTTTGTTCCGTGCATGCAGCAGCCAATGACTCAGCCGCCACTGCCCCAATCTTGTCAAAATCTTTCTATTGCTACCTATTTATATATATACCTTTCATTAAGCAAGTAAGTAATGTCAGCCCTTACATAGTATTTAAATACTTATTGTTATGATTTCAGAATACAGAACAGAGCAGTCTAAACAAGAGATAGAATCTCTTGAGAATCTTGAGGAGTTGAAAGAGTTAAACAGAAGACAGCATGCAGTTGACTTCGAGGGCATGCTCAAGCAGTACCAGCCTGAGACATCTATCGAGAGGAAAGCCAGAGAAGAGAAGGAAGATGATGAATTTATCAAGTAAATCTATCACAAATTACTAGTCCATTACGTAACAAACATATTTTTTCAACAAAGAAAATTCACTGAGTGTGAAAATCACTGGCCCTAAAACTTGTCTCAAAACCTACTTATCGTAGGGTGTCCGCGACGTCAGATATTTCAAGGTCAAAGGTCAAAAAATCGTTTTTTTACACATTGCAAATATCTCATTTCCTATGGGTTTTATGCTATTTGTATGATAACAAGTATTGTAGAGAATTTAATCCTCTACAATATTTGAACAACAAGTATTGTAGAGAATTTAGGTTTTGAGACAAGTTTTAGGGTGACACAATAAAGGTTTATACAAATTTATAGCTGACTATTTCTCATTCCGAGATTCTTGCTAAAATTTGACTAATTTTCCTGGACTATTAACCACATAATTATGTCATTGCAACCTGGTAGCCCTCTTTTGTTTATTTTTACTATCTCTGTTTTGGAGCATGCTGTTCCGTACGTTTCCTGCCTGCTTTCTTTACGCCTACAGCCTCAGTACTGCGTAAATTGGCAAGCTCTATTAAAATACTGTAGGTTGCGGCTTGAAAACCACACTATGTTATTACTTATTGATGTCGGCGTTACTTCGACGTGCTGGCCCTGTGTGACACTGCTGTCCTAGAAACAATCGTTGTATGAAACAAACCACTGACGATCCACCAGTGTTGTTCAAACAAGCAAAGCCAAGTTGCTTGTTTGAAATTTATATCTCTTTACGACGAAGACATGTATAGCGAGATTGCAAAATATGTAGTGTTACATCCAACTCGAGTTAACTATTTTCACCAGGGGGGCAATTTTAAGTTTCAGGAATGTTCACATTCTAATCTCAGTCTTATCTATACATATAATAAAATCGTAGCAAAGTCAAAACTGTACATTTAATATTTTTGAAAAAGAGTAATTGCTATGGGGTTGGGGAGTGATTCCAATGCCGAAAAAAATTTTTTTTAAGTTTTTGTCTGTATGTTTGTTAGAGCATCACGCAAATACTGCCGGATAGATTCTGTTCAAATTTTGTATGAATATTCCACATTGTCCAAATTAGTCTTAGGCTATAAATTATCACGCTATTTACTTTGGGGGGTGAACAATGTTTCATTATGACTATGCAGAAACAAATTTTGACACGGACGAAGCCGTGGGCAGAAGCTAGTAATAAATAATAATAAATCAATCATAAATCCCTATTGTTCCTAAATTTTTGATAAGATTTTAATATTGATTGTAGCTGAGATGAGATTGTAGAATTGGCTTCCTGAACTATACTATGTCTATAAGTATACGTATGATATGGAAAACTTAACGAATCTAGTTGATGGACTTTACATAGCAACCTTACAAAGCACTGGTGCCAGACAGTTTGAGAAACACTTAGAGTAGCTTTCGTAGTAGCAAGTAGTCTTATTAACAGTTCCGCGTTGTCTTATTACACAGCTCACAACGCTCATCAACTCAGTTGGAATACCACCCATTCCAGACAACAGTCTTATACACGGAAAATAAAGAAACGCTTCTTTTTTATTTCCAGATCAATCAAATTCAACAATCCTTCGACAAAAAAGGTGATAGCTGAAGAAATAATAGAAGAAGTAAAAGACGAAGACAGTGAGCCTCCAGCCAAGGTACTCAGAATAGAACTCATGCCTCAGAGAAGTATAAACACCAAACAGTCGTGGAACAGAAGTATAGGAGCTTTATCAAAGAAGCGCCCGTTAGCGAACCTTGTGAAAAGTAAGAAAGATAATGAAAATGAGAAAGTTTCGGCGACTACTGTAAGTACTGACGTAGCAAGTAAGAGTGATGCAAGTAAAAGTGCTGCTACTGCCGGGCTCGCGCTACTAGCGGGCTACTCCGGCAGCGACAGTGATTCTCAGTAAACTAATGTACGAGATTTTATTCAAATATAGGATTGAAATGTATTCACAGTTTTTAATTCACGTCTGCCTAAATGTCTTGTCGTTGTTAAAAATTACCTACCCAAATACAAGTAACAGGTTAATGCAAACGGATTACAAATGATGGCGCAATAAATTAATATTTTCGTAACAGATAAAAAGGTTCAAGATACCGAATAACGACGAGTAATCAGCTATGCATAGTTTATCTCCAAGGTCAAGAGCCCATAAGAGCCAAAGGTGCAGCACCAAAGGCTCAGACTTTCAGTTACAAATATTACAATACTGAAAGAATTCTGATGTTGTTCTACAAACCCTTTGATATAAAATAAGAAACAGCCGGTTTTGAGAAATCACCGTATTAACCGTACGTATTATTACCTAATTGATGTTAAAGATATCCTCACACTCTGCCACGTGTGAACCTAAAAAGATTAAAATTAAGCTTCTAAAAAACAAGTATGTATCAAAAGATGACATTTCAAAAACCGGGAAAGTAAAAAACCGTATACCTACAGTATAATGTATCGGCACCCGCTACGTAACAAAAACAGATTACTGCTAGGTGGATGACAATCGGCTTACCGCAGGTCGGCGTCGGCGCAGCGAAACACTTCTGTAGCCGCCCTTTGTTACCGTGCGTTCTATTTATTACGGTGTCAAGTGCATTCACTCGGCCAGTTTACGTGGCGCTTTCTTATTGTGATTTGACGGTCTATTTGTATACAGGCTGTTCCGAAAATTTCTAATACTTACATGAATCTTCTATTTCATATCGGCACAAACTAAGTATAATAAAACATGACTCATGTTGTGGTAAAAGTTATCAGATGAATTATCATATCTTTTAACGTTATCTAAAGAAAGCGTGTTTCATGTGCTGATAACGAAATATTGAAATAACGACGATAATTACGCTAAATACGATTTGAAAAAAAAAATACATTTCTTCTTTTTCAGATTTTACTACATCACTCCTCTTAATTCACTCTTGATACAGTCGATTATATTTCAGTAATAATTTTGAAAGACTGAAAATTAATCATTATTTTTATACATTATGAAATATATTTCGCTTTGCCTTAAAAATGATGGTCTTTATAAAACAAGATCTAAATTAAATATCTATTGATCTACATATATTTTAGCAAGATATCACAAATTCTTATCTAAAACACGATATTTATTGTATCAGTAAGAATTCACGGAAGGAACACGAATTCTATACGATCAGCCTGTAGCTGGATCCTTTTTTACACTTGGTACCTGGCTTTGGAATTAATTGATTGGAAAGGACGTTCAATGCATTTGATGAACAAAGATTGGGAACAGCGTAGGTGTTATAGGATAACAATGATTTTATCAAGGAATTTAAAAATATGCCCATTTTTAATTCCTTGATAAAGTCATTATTATTATGTAATAAATAATAATTTGTATATGTGATCACTTTCATTAAAACTATAAGGTGTTATTATTATTATTTTTTAATTGATTATCTCTAACGCGTTTGAAATGCTAAAAGTACGGCTTACAAATTATACTTACAACTAGTTTTTGCCCGCGATTTCGTCCACATAAATTTCGATTATGTCGGTGTCGCGGACGCAGACGAAGTCGCGGAAAAAGAATAAAAATAAATGAAATAGTTGTAAAGTTAAATGTTCTTCCTTGTGGTTCAAACTTAGCCCGTAACAAATTTCATAAAAATCGGTTCAGTGGTTTAGTCGTAAAAGCGTAACAGACAGACAGACACAGTTACTTTCGCATTTATAATATTAATAAGGATAACACCTCGACCACAATAGAGCAATTTAGAACTAAAGAGCTTTGGGAAAAACTATAATAGAAACACACAAATTAAAATTACACATAAAACCTTATGTAGAAGTACAGTACCTCATAGTCTTGTGAGTAAGACTCTACAAGTCTATATTCATTGTGTTATTATGCCATACTTATAGGGTGCGGTTTGAGAAGGTAAACCACTTCTTTGTGAAAAGTTTGACCACAACATTGCCAGCCAACAAGGCCAGCAATTAGACCCGCGTAAATAAAAGAGGATTAATGGAATGCAAATAGGTGGGTAGTACCTACCTCTTACTTATTTTAATGCCCTAAATCACCAATCTGTCTAAAAGGTGGTGATTAGCTGAGGTCCCTTAAAAATGTCCATTACTAGGACATTTTGACAGTAGTGATTGATGGCCAGTAGTCAATTTTGTAACCCGGATCATCTACGTTTCCGGACTTTATTCATTGGTTATAGTTAGTTTTTAGCTGGTTACACATATTTCTTGACTAGCTTTTGCCCGCGACTTCGTACGCGTAAACGTCGGACCCCCGTTTCATCCCCCTAGGGGGTGAATATTGGAAAATCCGTTCTTAGCGGACGTCTACTAACTATAATCTACCTCCCTGCAAAATTTGATCTTTATACGTCAAGCGGTTTTCTATATTTCGTGATGATTAATTCAAAAGCTTTTGTATGGCTAACGTACATGCTTTATATTCCAATTCGAATGCATTATACCATCACCATGCATATAAATAGTCCACAAAAATGTAACGTAGCCCCATAGTCCAAAGATGAGGCTTTTTATTGTTATTTATGAAACCGGTCCAACGAGTGGCTTTCATTGGCGATAAACGATTTAAATGGCATGCGTAGGTATAACCCATTAATGCAGACAATTACATGGGAAAGTTACAAGAGGATAGACTATTCCATTCAGTTATCAACTCGTAAACTCATAATTGATTGGCTAAATTAATATTCTTGCTACTTAATAGACATTTGTCCAGCGTTATGTACAGGTCGACCATAGTAACATATGCCGATAGGTGTCCGTCGTAGCTAGGGTTGCCAACCCTACTATATATATAGTATCCTACTATATTAGAGCCCCCGCCTACTATATTTTTGGAAAAAAGATATAGTAGGCGAAACTACTATATTTTAAAGGCATCAAACTCTTAAGCAATAATATTCGTTTCATAATGTCTAAGCGTAGACGAAACATCTGTATTTATTTCTTAACGATTCTGGAATGTCAAGTTGACAGTTACATCCAATAGACAGTTTTTCGATTTTCGCGCTCTCGACTTCGTGTTTTTGTAACGACTTAGTTAATTAATATTATTAGTCATTTTGTATAGTGTCTCTTCCATAAAAGCCATTATTGAAGATTTGAAGTTAAATATTTTTTATTTCCAAAATGAATAACAATGGTAATAAAATTATGATGGTGAAATTAAAAGGACGTTAGCACTATAACGCCTCCACGAAAAAAAACAAAGTGGCTGCAAAAGTTTAAAATCTGGTGGAAGTCCAAATACAATTGGATAGTTCGCCATAATGGAAAATGCACAAGAAAGAGATTGGCATGAATTAAATGTAAATTGCAGTAACAGCTTAGAGGCATTTCTTAAAAATAAAAATGTAATAAAGGCTAAGAGTAGCAAAAAAATATTCTTTTAATTAAGAAAT